>JALPQI010030248.1:0-1245869 GCA_025490895.1 Thaumatotibia leucotreta | reverse complement strand
GGTTCCGCCATTATAACGTTATAATGGCGGGACCAGACTGATTGAGTATAACTTTGAAAAAGAAGAGGTACAATTTTTTTTACAACAGGTACTAAATAGTACAAATTCAGTACTAAATAATGCAATATGAATCGATCGAATTCAGGATCCGGTCCGCCATTATAACGGTTACCTCCAAATACCATTAGAATTTCGATATTTTATGTTCAGTGCCTAATGCCTATGAATCTGACAGCTGTTTGGACCACACGCCTATATAGCGTCGCCTGCAAAAGATCGAAAACCCTAACTTACTGGCCAACGATACAGTAAATGTAATAAACAGTAGCCGTACCATGACTTTGCAAGTATCGGTAACATTAGGTTTTACTAAATACCTTAAGCAGGCTATCGCGCTCGCTCCTATTTGTAAGCGCGAGTGCGATAGAAATGATAGAATGCACATATCGAGTAAAACGTTACGTAATTACGTATCCTTTACTTTCCAGCTCATGGCACGGCTACAGTATCTACCTACTCTTCTGTACTCTTCTGCTGAGAACGAATATTCGCTAAATCGAAATATTTGTGGCCTAAATATATGCATAGCCAAAACATAGGTTTCAATCTGCTGAGTATCGAAAGTTCATCGGCTCGTCTGTTCTTGTATCAACGTCTGTGCTAGGTACAAATTGTTTTATAGGTATCCATGTACTTAGGAATACTTTGTAAATAGATGACGAAAAGTACCTAATACCAAAGTTTGGAGCTACTATTAACGATTTAATCGAGATAATGGGTTGCTAAATGGTTGACACATACATATTATAGTTTTTATATACATAATATATTCTTGCTCTATATTCTATACTCTGTTTGGTTAGATATTTAAAAAAAGGTAAACAATCTTGCAGTCTCTTTTTATTGAAAACTACAAGTAGAAAATAAGTTTCACCAAATATACATAATATAACAAGGGAATACAGTGATTTACATTGTTTTGATTCATTAAGTACCTAGTTTGGATTTTTAAATGCATTTTTCAATAAAAAGATAGTGCAAGATTTTTTACCTTTTTAAAATACCTAACCAAACAGAGTATAAGTGAGTCAATTTTACATTTTGTTTACAAGTAGTGTGATGTTTGTGCCGGTGACCAATTACAATTGTGGCCTCGTTTATACGCTTTTCGACCCAGCGAATATTCGATCCGGTAGCAGTCGAGCCATCCCATAATCTCGGTCACAAATATACGTTGATTGTCCAATCGAAACATTAATTTTTATTTTAGGATATATTATTATTTCTACGATTTTCTACACAACGAATATTCAATCTATAATAGCCACTCAATAGCTTTTGGTAACTGTGGTTCCAGCTGTCACTCTTATTTTCAGTGATCGGATTAGGTAGTGCCATTTCGCGGGACTTCGGTACGTTATCTTAGTGTGGACATAACTTCTAAGCCCGACATTTAATACGAAAAGTAAAATTTTTGTTCGAAAATTTACAATTTTATAGTTATTTTGTTTACTTTCAGTTTGATATTGATAAAAATTTTACTTATCGAACATGGTTTTAAGGGTATTTTTGCACAATAGCAAGGGGGTGTCACTCCGCGATTCCGTCGCGCGGCTACAAGTACATGCAGAGCGCCCCGTCTCCGTGGTCTATTTAATGGTTGTCGCGCGCTGTCTCGGAACGCACGTTTAAATTTACAACGCTGGCTCGTCACGTATCGCGAAATATATCGCTTGCAAATATTAGGATTATTTTATACATGTGCATCTTAAATGAAAATGCCGAAAATAAACTGCATAGCAGCATGTTGCAATAATAATAATGTTAATTATCATGACGCGTTTTTCGCACAGCCGATGCGTCAGAGAGATACTAAAAAGTAAGGAACATAATAAAATAATACACTTATTACCTACATTCGTAGTAAATTAAATTCTCAGAAACTCAAGTCAATTACAGACAAAACGGTTTATTTTCGGACAAATTTGTCAGTAAAAAAGCGGCACATTTAAATAATGTAAAAAACTGCGTTCTCTCATACTTTTATTGAATTTCGCGCCTTTTGTCCTAACATATTATTTGGTTGTCTGTATTTATTCCCATAATATCAAATAGGTACACTGGTACCTGGTACATATAAGAGAAAATGCCGTATTACGTCTGCCTTACGATTGTGATTAAACCATTACTTATTTATGCTGCTTTTGTAATGAATTAATGCGTAGGTACCTAACGTAATTCTTTATTTTTAAATGCTTAGCAGATATATTAATTTCTACACACCTCACATACTGTCTACAGATATTTTTAGAATGTTCGTGTTATTATCAGGATAATTCGGATGGATATTCACCTAAAGTTAGCGAAGTCGTGTTGCTATCTCACTCACACCTCAAACAATGCCGCCTGGGCACGCGCGGCCGAAGCACAAAGAAGGTGCCGACCGAGTTGAGACAAATATTTTTGAATCACGTGTATGAAATGCGTAGGTAAATTCTATAATCACGCATGAACTAAATTGTTGAATCAAGACGAATGCTATTAACGCCGTAGATATCATTGCAGTAATGTATTTGTCAGACGCCTCATAGCGCCGTTCGTTATTTTATTAGTTTTCAATAATTGACAACCCTGTTTTCGACGGCGTGCGGCTTATAAGCGACCTTTCCGCCACGCAATACGGCCCATTTCAGCTGCTCGCGTCGCCTCGCGCGCCGTTTTGTTTGCTAATAATAATTGTGTAGGTACATAAAAAGCCCGCATTTGTGAACATCAAAGCAGTGAAGCTTCTGTACTTTATATATTCTGTGACAATAGCTAATTTTGTCATATGAGGTATCGAGACAAACCAATGTGGTTTTACGATACTATCATAAAAAATGTATGTAGTTAGTATTATACACTAATAAATAAAAAAAAATGTGTGCCTTTATTAATGATTTTCCAGTTGTTAATTTCACACTCGTAGTTAAATGATTGGTTTAATCAATAATTTTTACTTCTTTACCGGACTTTAAGACGCTCTTATTGGGACTCTTTTGGCCGATCTCACTGGACTTTGATTTCGTTAACTACTAACTGGACTGAGGTTCTGGTGGTCTAAGGTAGAGCAGTCATAGAGTTTTCTTTAATAATTGTTTTATTTCTACTACTGTTAGTAGCAGCTATAAAAACATCAAATAAAAGATGTATTAATAAAAGATATTCACCACAAAATACAAAATTCTTTCATTTTTTCATGTTTCTTCAATTTATGACATAACAAGAAAATGTTCTGTAAAAAAATATAAGTCCCAGGATCCCGAGGCTTATCCATGTTAAGTATAATGTTTAAGGTCATTCACCCGAAATGGCACTACCTAATCCGATCACTGCTTATTTTACATAGGAATAAAAGTAGCAGTTGAGCCAACGGACTGCAAGATACTCCGATAGTGCGTACGTATCTCAGTTCCGATTCAAGAGTGACATACGAGGTTACTAAGAGTGGTGACAGTTTTAATAAGAACTCTACCTGAACTTCACTCCACAGAATGTGATACTTTTCTGCGCAAGTGCAAGACTGAATTTTCATAGTAGGGGAGAGTGGGGTATAGTGGATCTCTTTTTTTTTACAAATGTTGTAGTGGTGTTATTTTTATTTGTAATTTTCTAGATACCTTATTGTCCCACCTATTCCTTAGAGGACACATTTTCCAGCACAAGTATATAATTTACATATCGCTTTAAAATCATTTTCATTATAAAAAAGTGAACTAAAGTTACCTCTTCAATCAAAAATCATAGAACAGTTCCTAGTTTGAGGTAAAAAAAAGTAGGAACAAGACTTTTCAGGTATAATTGAAAGTATCTTCCGTTATTTAGTTACTCCAATATTAGTATCACACAGACGAGCAAATTCGTAAAAAAAGAATACCGGTTTATTAAAGCGATAAATAAAGCTAATGCAAAATATTCACCGTGCACCATTATTCACTGTACCCCACTCTCCCCTATTTTTCTGCACAGTCTGGTTGCTACTGTATGCAGATATTTTCTCGCATAATGCATTCGCATAATATAGTTTGATGTTGGTGTTGAAATGTAGACCTTTTCTTTAACTTTTGTCGGTTTCGATCACCGACACTCATGTAGAAAATGCTCACTTTCATCACTTGTATTCAGTAACAATATTTATTCGGCAAAACACAGCTCAAATTATAATTACAACATTGCAGGCTGTGAAATTACACTTTGTATTACTTACCTTCAAAAATTTTGTAAGCAATCTTGACATGTGTTACTATTAAAAAAATACTACTGAATAATAAGTCACAGCAGCAAATACGTACCATTTACATTATTTTAGATGAACACCAGCATAATGTATGCTATCATTTATACCCTGTTGCATTCATAATTAAACATTTTGACGCCACGTCCAAACCAAAAACTTTCACTCAGACGCCATGTCGCCAAAACTAATGATTGTTAATGAACAGTGATATTGATATAAGAAAGAGTTCGAAGTTACAAAACGAGAAGTTTGTCGTTTATAATATGAAGGATCCACGGAAATATACTTTAAAAAATCAGGACAAATTCACACCTTATCCTCTTAAAAGTAAGATAGTTTTTCCTTGAATTGCCCCTTTTTGAATTGACTACACATTTTCTTTCCGTGGACCCTTCATATAATAATGAATGAATCCGACAAAAACAATTGAGCTGTGGCAGAATGTGGTCATCGTTTGCCTACTTAGAAATAATAAAAAACAGTTTTATAATTATTGAATGAAAAGCCTAATTTGAAATACTAACACTAACAACGTTAAAATGTATACTTATGTCTTAATATATCTATCCTATCAGTCAATTATTGCGATTACCAGAGGAAAAAAAAT
Source organism: Thaumatotibia leucotreta (assembly GCA_025490895.1). NCBI lineage: Eukaryota > Metazoa > Arthropoda > Insecta > Lepidoptera > Tortricidae > Thaumatotibia > Thaumatotibia leucotreta. The sequence goes on along the minus strand of JALPQI010030248.1, from coordinate 1,240,986 downwards.
TCTTAGTTGAAGTCTTTTACGCAATGTACATATACCTTCCTTCTAAAATATATTATAAGGGCGGATTTTTGTTTTGATGTCGTATTTTTAAATTTTCCAAATTTGGACTTTTTTATTTTTTCTACTCAGAATCACGAACTCTTTCGATCCTTACAGAAATAAAAAAGTCTCCCAAAAAAAATTCCATCGAGTTACTATTTTCCATACACTTTTTTCGACTGTAACTCAGTGGAAAAAATGTATGTATTTTTCGGGACACTTTTTTCTGCTAATGAGGATCGAAAAGGCTCGTGATTCTGAGTAGAAAAAAAATCCAAACTTAGAAAATTTGAGAAAACTAGAACTAAATAAAAATCCGCTTATGATTGACTTTACTTTGAACTTGACAAATGTTTTTTTGCATTTGATTTCAATCTTGCTCCGTTGTCACTCTTCGTGATATAATTTTCTTATAATACATTATTATTATAATAATGTCGAAAATTAAACAGTATATTTCCAAAAACATTGTACTTCATTAAAAACATATGAATGTTTCTTGTCACCAAGTTCAATACCATTTTCTTGAAACGTGTTCCGTTACATTTTCATTAGGTTTTTTCCGCTGAAGTATCTTCCCAATCTTCAACTGTATTTCAATATTGAACTGAAAAAATATGATTGTATAAATGTAAGTATGGTTGCGAGAGTTACTCGAATGTCACTTCAACATTGACTTTATAATGTCATGTCATTGTCATAGATTGTTTACATTTTTGATCTCGAATTCCATTTCAGAGCTTAGGGTCGCCGTCGCCGATTACGGCGTGGATAACTAACTATACAGGGTTACTTTATCACCGGTACAATAAATTTTCCCACATAATTGGTATCGATAAAATATTGGTAAAATTGACATATTTTTTTCATTTATTATTAATTTATCCTTCATGCAAATGTAAAATAATGGGCTCGCTAATGACAAGACGTAGAGGGCGGCGGGTAGGGGTGAGCGACCTGCAGGCCGGCGCACGAGCTGGCAACATAGCAGTTATCTTACGAGTATCTCGGTGACTAGGTCACGGTCAGTCCCACGGTTGACGTAGGTGTATGCACGCGCGCCGTATCGTACTACCTTCAGTCGGAAATTGCTCGTACGAATGGTTCGTAGTTATTTTCTCATTGGGGAAAATACAATGGCAGCTCAGCGGCTATACGCTGAACAAAGTGTGCCCGGCCTGGAAAATGCCAGTGTTAAGACCAGCCAGGTCAACAGATTTGACTTCGTGTGACTTTTTTTGTGGGGTGAGGTGAAACGGCGGGTATACGTTGAAGGGGCCCAAAATTACGAAGACTTAAAGAGTCAAATAATAAGTGCATTTTGATGAACTCAACAGTGAAAACTACAGACTTGTGATGAGAAATATCGAAGGAAACATTCATGTAAATTAATTAATAAGTATGAGAAATGGACTCCATTAATTAGGTATGTTTTTTGATTTCAATCATTGTACATAAAGTTGATTTCAAATTTTGAAATACGCCTCAATGAAGAAAGTTTCTGTCCTACTTCGTAATTTTATCACGTTTCCCAGACATAATTTAAAACATTCGACAAACTTCACACAGAGAAAATTCTTTATTTTGACGGTCCAAGCCCGTGGAAGTATGAAGGAGGATTTGGGATCTAGTAAGATATTTTTGCCAAGTCATAATCATAAGTTGATACCCGGTGCACATTACCGCCGCCGCTTTTCCAACCCGCCATGCCACGTGCGATGACGTTTTAAACAAACAGTTGCGAGTTAGTGTGTTTTGCTAGTTATGCACATTGATAATGCGCAATGCGTCCAAATTTCCTGTTAGGTTTGCGGATAAGTTCAAGTTCGTATTTCAGTTTTTTGTTCTAACAAAAATGATAGTATTCTGTAACTTGGACTAATCTAGTAACTGGAGTTCGAGGCCAAAGAATCTACGAAAATATTGCCACAACAATGAAATGTTCTTACAATAGTAAATCCTTATTTTCTAAAAACAGACGTTGAGATATGTTATTTATTGGTAATTTTAATACTTTAATTTATAGAAACAATATTATTTACTTATTTTCACGTAAATATAAGATATTTTAATAAAAACTTAACTATCCGCAATTATTAGGAACAAAGTTGGTATTGCGCTGGTATCACCTCAGGTGTTAATAACATTTGGTACAGCAATTTAACTACACATAAATTAAAAGGTAGGTATGGTTAAATTACTAAGCAGTATAAGTACTATACTATACTATTACTAAGCAGTTTTAACCCGTAATAAGGCAGAGGTGCCTTATTACGGGTTAAAATTATGGGAAAGAAATTTGTAAATGTAAAATGAAAGCATTTTATGTATTTTATTTTTTATTTGTCTTCTTCATCACTTATCCTCCTGTGTCCTGGGTAAAAATCGAGTACACACCCATAAAAGCCGAGAGGCGTTTATAACACCATATTAAAACTGCTTAGTAATAGTATAGTATAGTACTAATACTGCTTAGTAATTTTACCATACCTACTGTCTTAACAAATATGGCACGCTGTCGTATGTGTTCACTGGTAATTCAAATTCTTTTTAAAATAGGCTTTGAAATGTTGGCTCTTATCATTTTAAGTTCTTTACAAGAAAATTTTGTCATATCAATGTTAGTTAAGAGAAAAGAAAAGTTTTTAGGTATTTACGTGTTTTTAAGAAAATCCTAGTTGTGACAGCCATATTAAACAAAAAGGCGTACAAACATTACACAGGTATATAATGTTTTTATTAGGAATTATTTTAAATAAATAAATAAAATAACAAAAAGGTTGTGGAAACCTGAAAACTTTATTTGACAATGACATAAGAGACTTTGACGGGTTTGACAGTTAAGTAACGCATCTGTCGTAGTTTCGTTGGCCTCGAACTCCAATTACTAGATTACTATGTATTACGTATGTTGATTTTTTGATTATACTGGGTTATTTTTTCATTTTGACTTACTTATACAGCCCCTAGAGTATTTGTACTGGAGAAAAAATAACCTTGTATATAAATATAATATCAGTGAACGCACATAAACCATGGAAACATCCTGTCCGTGCAATTATGACCCAACGCAAACTACTCTTGAGTGGGCGTTCCTGAAAAACTACTCCTGGAGCTGTTTCAGTCTGGCCGAGTTGACAGTAATTGACGGACGTCTGAATGCGTTTCTATAAATAACGGTAAAAACTAATTAAAAAGGCCTTCATGTGCTGTAAGCTGGTGTAAAAACAGTTATAGTAATTCTAAGGACAGGGGAATTACTTTTCACGTGTCATAAAACAGATAACTTCGGTAATTTTGAATATAAATATAATAATATTTATGGCATTTTTTTATACTACCGTTCTAAACTAAAACGTCGTAAGTCCATACAATTTTACAATAGCATATGACGTTTTAAAATGGGCATTTACCTCCTAATGCGTCTATACGCATAGTTAATAGGAGAGGCCTACGTCCAGTAGTGGACTATCCTAGGCTGATGATGATGATGATGATGATACCTTCAATTTTATTCGCCTATTTCTAGCGAAAACTTTCCATATGTACAGAGCTTCTGAGATGGTTAGTAGCTGTAAGCATAATATGTCCGTTTCTACCAAATAGACATTGTGTTTTATGTTCTCTTTATCAGATTTGTTATTGTACCCGCGATAAAGACGTATGCATGTCACTATCTCAAAAAAACTCCAAGTTCCCTCACACTTTCTCCGAATTTATTATGAGGCCCATATTGAGGCAGTGGACCCAATTGCTCATCAAGAGGATCCTAAAAAGCGAACACAAAATATCATTATCTCGAACCAGCTCAGAGTTCCCTCGCACTTACTCCAAGTACATCATCAGGCCTATCTTGTGGTATTCGACCCAACTGCTAATCCTAAAAAGCCAACCTAGCATATCATTATCAGAACCAACTCAGAGTTTCCTCGAACTTCCTCCATGTTCATCACCAGCCCCATCTTGTGGTATTTGACCCATGTTCACAAAGAGGATCCTCAAAAGTGAACACAACATATCATTATCTCAAACAAACTCCGAGTTCCCTCGCACTTCCTCCAAGTTCATCATCAGGCCTATCTTGTGGTATTTGACCCAACTGCTAATCCTCAAAGCCAACACAACATATCATTATCCTTAACCAACTCCGAGTTCCCTCGCACTTACTCCAAGTTCATCATCAGGCCTATCTTGTGATATTTGACCCATGCTCACCAAGAGGATCCTAAAAAGCCAACAGAACCTATCATTATCTCAAACTCAAACCAACTCCGAGTTACCTCGAACTTCCTCTAAGTTCAACATCAGACCCATGTTGAGTATTTGACCCATGCTCACCAAGAGGATCCTCAAAAGCCAACACAACATATCATTATCTCAAACCAACTCCGAGTTCCCTCGCACTTCCTCCAAGTTCATCATCAGGCCTATCTTGTGGTATTTGACCCAACTGCTAATCCTCAAAGCCAACACAACATATCATTATCCTTAACCAACTCCGAGTTCCCTCGCACTTACTCCAAGTTCATCATCAGGCCTATCTTGTGATATTTGACCCATGCTCACCAAGAGGATCCTAAAAAGCCAACAGAACATATCATTATCTCAAACTCAAACCAACTCCGAGTTACCTCGAACTTCCACCAAGTTCATCATCAGACCCATGTTGAGTATTTGACCCATGCTCACCAAGAGCAGCCTCAAAAGCCGACACAACATAATATATCATTATCTCAAACCAACTCCGAGTTCCCTCGCACTTACTCCAAGTTCATCATCAGGCCTATCTTGTGGTTTTTGACCTAACTGCTCATCCTACAAAGCCATCGTAGGATATCATTGTCTCAAACCTACTCCGAATTCCCTCGAACTTCGTCCAATTTCATCATCAGGCCTATCGTATGACACGGAACTAAAAAGCCAACATAACATTTATCGATGTCAAATCAACTCCGAGTGCCCTCGTGTTGCCTTCGAGATCAATTATTGTCAGGCCCATCGGTGGAATCACATGGGCGATGAGCGTTCCTGACTCAAAAAACCTGCGTTAAAAAAACTGTCCACATTACGTACTTACGCAATAAACTGTAAAAATGTTGAATCAAACGACTTGTTTACTTACTATTAACTACGTAAAAAACTACAAACTACTGATTACTACTGACTGAATAATCTAATCTAAAAAAGATTGGAAAATGTTACATAGCTAAAAATCAATCCTTACTTTCATCTCTATTCCGTAAACCTGGTTAAACTTACTTAAAACAAAGCACGTGGTCACGGTAATTAACGAAACCAACATTGTCCCACCTCTAATGGTACACGTGCTTCGTAAGAAAGGAATAACACATTGAATTTTTGATTTGATGAATGGGGAGAAGTACTATAAAGTATAAATAAATAAATAAATATCTTGGGACATCTTACAAAAATCAACCTAGTCCCACGGTAAGCTCAATTAACTATGTCTCAATTAAGTATGACTTTTCTGCGGAATGTAGTTCCGTCTATTTTTAAATTAGAACTTCTTGTTGTCTTTGCATACCTATTCACACAACACATGGACATTTTAAAGAAGTGAAATGCACTTTTTCGACTTTTTTATTGCCAAAAACGAGCGCTATTTACGGGTCTGTTATTTAGTCGCATCGCAACTGAACAGGCACGACGAGCGCCGCGTCTATATCAGTGCGAGAAATATAACGGCTGGTGACTGCGAGTCGCTTTATAATGAGCGTCTATAGGAGGTGGTCTGTGACCAGCAAGAAATGCTACCCTTCGTCTACGAGTAGGAGCATATTATTAATTAAAAATTTAAAACAATAACTAAGTAGTAGACCCTGAAGGTGCATTCCGACCAAACGAACATTCGCTATTCTAGCCCCCCACTCTACGAAATTCGATCGTTACACAAAACGTGATTGGTTGATTTCGTAGAGCGGGGTATAGAACAGCGAATGCTCTTTTGGTCTGCATGCACCTTAAAGGGTCAACGGATTGAAAATGGTGATGTGTTTTGATTGGCCAGTTTGAATAAAATTATTTTGAAAACTGTACAATCTATATAGGTACAGTCACGTCTAAAAGTATGTATAAATAATAAGATTTGAAAAATATGTAGCCACACATTTTCATCCAAAATATGTATCTATTACTGATACCAAAAAATAGTATTCATTGAACTGTTTCAGTATTATGCAATCACATAATGCTTCAGAAAGTTGCATACTTTGTCAGCCTCTGTAGCCTAGTTGGTAGTAATGATGTGCAAATTGCGGAAACTTTCAAAAGTGTAGGAAAATTTCCATCGAAACTTTCGAGAACATTTCAAAACCTGGAAATTTAAAAAATATTTTTAAACAGCTAATAACAAGGACGCGTTTCATGGAAATTTATATTTTCAACTATCAAATACATGATATAATGTACAATCAAAAATTGTATGTCTTTCAATAAAGAACATGTTCGATAAATTTCTTGAATTTCCGAAATTTTCATAGTAAATTTCTATGGAAATTTATATGTACAGTTATTAAAGGAGTATTGCGAGAACTAGAAAGTATGTTATAAATTATAAAACCAAAAATAAACACCAACAGACTTGAACGTCAACAAAAACATTGTGGACACCACTTCCTTATTCTTCCTAATACTTCTTAAATTAAACGAACAAAAGCTATGTACCAGCTTCTCAGCCGGTGGTAGGGTATTTTTACTAGTACCCGCCTGGTTGGCTACCACCGTACATTCGGTGTAAACGCCCGTGAAATGACTTACCTTCGTGTTTGCCGTGTTTCGGGGTCAGCCGGTGTATTTACCAGCATCTAGCGGGCCAGCAAGGCGGTGGCAACTAACAGGTTACTGATTGTCTCCTGTTCGTTGCCGCCGCGATTTGGGTTCTACTTTTCACTTACGATCAGGTGGAGTGGAGCCACTTTGTTGTGCCAACGTTATTTTTATTGGGTCGGCAACGCGCATGTGACACCCTGAGGTTGCAGGCGCCCATAGGCTACGGTGACTGCTTTCCATCAGGCGGGCCGTATGCTTGTTTGCCACCGACGTGGTATAAAAAAAAAAAAAAATGTTGAGGATTTAGGTTTAAGACTCTAGCGAGCTAGTACGTAATCGAATTTTCGCAATTAATATTCTATCAGCAATTTTTCCTAGTTTTGTTTCTGGAAAAAAGGTATTTCACCATGTCGCTAGCTCCATTTTCTCAGCAGATTCGTATAAAAATGACTTAGACCAAATCCCACAGTTGTGTTTATAATTTGTCACTGTATCACTGCTTCTGTAATCTTGTTTTAGGGTTCCGTAGTAAACTAGGAACCCTTATAGTTTCGCCATGTCCGTCTGTCCATGGTCCGCCTGTCTGTCCGCAGCATAGGCTCATAGGCTGTTAGTACTAGTAGATATTTGAATATTGGTACAGGTTTGCCTCGTAATCATGCCGACAAAGTGGTACAATAAAATATTTAAAAAATCAGGTACCTCCCCTACACGTAAAATGGAATGATTTTTTTATTTTAATGTGTTCCTATAGTCGTTGAATAGGTCTTTCAGAAAGAATAAGGGTCTCAAGAGAAAGTATTTTTCTAAAGTCAATATTTTCGCAAATATCCGGATCCGAAACAAAAAAAATCGTGAATTGTCAAATATGGAAAACATCATGAATATTGAGGTTAAAGAATACTTTAAAATAGAACTATTTCGAACATAATGTTTTTGAATAACTACGGAACCCTACACAGAGCATGGCCCCACATACTCTTGGCCGGTTTTTTCTCTTCACAAATTGAACCTCTATTCGCAGTGTAATTGAATATTATTATAGTACGAGTATAAGCAGTTTATTAATCTATTTTTACTACAAAAATAATGTAAATATTTCGCGAAAATGAAATTTTCCGCGAAATATTTCGGAATAATTTCCGCGGAAATTATTGAAATTTATGAATTTTATCAAGTCTTGGCCAAACCTATAAAAACCGGTTGTTATCAAAACCGGTGTTGTATAGTATGACTGTACTCGTTACTCACTTTAATATTTCTGTGCGTGGATAGGATTTCATTTTCATAAATTTCCATTGTTTCAAGGTCTGGAGAATGTTTCGGAAATTTTCACGAAAATTTCACTTGAGAACATTTCGCAACATAGGAAAGTTTCCATAGGCACATCATTAGTTGGTAGTGACCCTGCCTACGAAGCTGGAGGTGCCGGGTTCGAATCCCGGCGAGGGCATTCTTTGTGTATTTATTTATCACAAATGTTTGTTCCTTGGTCGTGGCTGTGTATGTATCTAAGTATCTATACGTATCTATCTATTATATATATCCTCGCCTGGTACCCACATCACAAGCCTTAATTGAGCTTACCGTGGGACTAGGTTGATTTGTGTAAGATGTCCCAAGATATTTATTTATTTATTTATTATTTATACTTAAATAAATTACGTATAAATGTATCCTCCTCGTAGTCAAAAATAAGTATACATGAATTTCCTTATACATTTAACCACACTAATTTGGCAAATATTTGTATACGTCGTTTGATTCATAGATAATATTATTATGTAAACACGATTTGATGTTTTGACGTGTCTAAGTGTAATCGATTTTAAAATGAAGTTTCTTCCATGTGGCCAGTGACTTTCTTTTATAATATGGAACCTATCTAAAGCTACAAATAGGTAGTGGCTGTTTATGAAACTCATAAGTATTATTAGTTATTTATGTGGCTGGCGCATAATAAGAGGCATTAAACATGAGTGTGGTTTTCATCACACTCATGTTTAATGCCTAATTATGTACAGTCACATACATAACTTTATCTACATCCATATCATTAGTTTAGAATGACAATTTACCTTTATTTTCATTGATATCCACTAAGTAATTACCTCTAAATATAAAAATACAAATCAGTTGAAATCACTCAATTTGAGTAAGGATATCCTACAATAAATATTTATTGAAAAAAAAAAACCACAAAAAGAAGTAGACTTCATAATGTTAAAATGAATATCATGACGACGATACTTTAATGTCAACATTATGATGCACTGTACTCTGCCTGTACTTTAATGTTAAGATTATGATACAGCCACAGACACCGGTCTCTTAATATAGGTCATTACATTACCGCTTCTGAATACATAACAGGGAAATTATGATATTCCTGTAGATAAAATTTTATATTAGTTACTAAAATTAAAACTAACTGAAAGAGAGAAGAAATGTTTTGTTTGTCCAGCATTATAAAGTAAATACCACTTGTAAATCTGTATTTTTTCTTATTACTTTCTTAGGGCAATTCGAAATAAAGAAGTTTGGGTTTGAAGTGCTGATAATAAATAATAAATTCAAGATAGACAATTGTCTATCAATATAATTCGATGACAATTATAAAAATATAGGTTCGGTTCTTGAAAATATAGGAGAACACGACTCTATTTTCAAGACATTAGAGTGCATGTTCAGATATTTTTGAGCACCCTGAATAATATATATATTTGTGATAGCGAGAATAACATGTTAGGGACATATTTCTCCTGTTAGTTGCAAAATGCCGTTCCGATTTTGACTGAGTAGAAAAAAAATTATATTATTAAAATAAAAACAAAAAAATGCTTAGTGCACTTTTCTGTGAATGACCCTAAACTGAAATACACAATATTTGCAACTGAGCTCAATCTAAAAATTTCGACTGTCATGTGCGTCATAGAATAATCGTGAGATAGATGTATGCAGTGACAAGTCTGCACTGTTTTCGTGAATTGTCAAATCAGTTAATTATACAACTTACGATTCTATGCCAGTCAGACAAGGTTAGTTTCGGCTGACTGAATACATATTTATGAATCAAACGGCGTATATAAATATTTGACAAATTGGTGTGGTTACATGTAAACGGAAACCATTCATGTATACTTATTTTTGACTACGAGGTGAATACATTTAAATGGAATTTATTTAAGTATGAAACTTTGTGAAACATTTTGTGATTACATAATACTGAAATAGTTTAGTGGATACATTTTTTGGTGTCAGTAATAGATACATATTTTTGATACAATGTATGACTACATATCTATGCAACCTTGTTTTTGTATACATATTTTTAGACGTGACTGTACATAAATTAAATCTAACTAACCTAACCTATACATATCTAAGATTGGCCCTTGTGGCATTGTAGCGAAGATGCAGGCGGCATTTCCTCGTTGTATCGCAATATTTACGCGTTGTCTATGATTTTTTTTTTTGTGTAAGGCATGAATTTTGTAGAAAAAAATATTTTCTTTACTATAGCTTTTTTAGCAATACATACACTTTACCCATTGTAATTAAAAATACTCAATTGCAATATTCATCATTAATCTATGTAAAAGTACCAAAATAATTTGCTATCTATATGCGACCATGTGCCGCTTACTCTCTACACGCTCATACAAAAAGTCACGAATGTGATATATTATTGGCCGGTACTGTAGATTCCTTAAATATAGTGTGATCAATCCAAATCGGTCAGTATGGAGATTTTGGAAACCATAACAGATAGCGAAATCTTGTCTTAGGAACCATGAGATCGATTTTAGTAAAAAGAAAAACTGCATTCATACAAATTACAAAAATACGTGTACTCGGTCCAGGAATCGAACCATCTGTTTGAAAAACTAAAATTTGTTATTTTCATTTGGACATCGGTTGTGTAACTCTTATTAGTTTAGGGTAGTAAATGTTACTAAGAAACATGCATGATAACACAAACATGATATCTAAAACTTATAAAAATGAATTGATTTTTAACACTGGAGTTTTATTTTTTGACTTTGTATGGGAAAGTAACAAACCATGATAGATATCGAAATCTGTTCTTAGGAACCATGCCATTATTATTAAATCTATAAACGAAGCCATGTAGGTACTAGGTACTTACATGCGACCTTACTGAGCCCTGGTTGGACAAATATTTTTGCTTGCTCCTATGCGTTTGAATATTTCCGGTTGCGTGAATTTCGTCCGTTTTAATATTCTCCTTAAATAATTACTTCATTTGTGGAAAATAATCCTAAAATGTTTGACTCATAAATGACATTGACTTGGCGGTGACAAATTACCAAAAATGTTTGTGGTCACTAACCAAAAAGTATTTTACGCGTCCATATAAATTTAAATTACATAGGTAGGTGTCAGCCTCCTAGTTGACCCTACGAAGCACCGAAACGGGTTCGAACCCCAGCGAAGGGATTATTTTTTGTATTTTTTTATTACAAATATTTGTTTCTTGGTCGTGTCTGTCTATGATATTTAAGTACGAGATCCTATATATTATGTAGTTATCTATATATTATAATAGAATATGATCGTCTATTCTAATTACCCACAACAGCCTTAAATTAAGCTTACCGTGGGACTAGGCCGATTTGTGTGGGATGTCCCGAGATATTTAATAGTTTATTGTTATTTATTAATAGCCAGTAATTGTATATATTACCTCTCGGATTTTAGTATCGTACTAAAGAACTTAGTCCATTCTTCCACACTGTTGTACAAGTTACGCTAAAAGAGAATTAAAGCGAGCGGCAAAGTTTGATAACAAATTAGGTAGGTACCTACTGACTGCAATTCATAAATCCGCTATATTATTATTGTCTTTTGAAATCTGGCCAGGCGAATCTAAGGATCAAATTTTACCGGATATTTTTTTTGATATAAACAATAACAACATACCTATTTTATGAAATGCCCTAACTTTGAATAATCCATCTATTGACCGAATATATTACTACTTAGTGAGGTAATTTAACTAGCAGTTTTCAAGTGACATCTGTGATGGATATGGTTAAGCTTACCTTGTCATCTGCCTCCTTGTCAGTTTTCATGGATAGTATTATTCACGCACATATACAAAGGCAAAGAGCGAAATTGTATCAATTTTCAAATTGATAATTCAGAAATACTATACCACTTTTTGGACTTTTTTTTACATACGCGCAATCTACGGGATACGTACAACTTACTATCAAGGTTCAAAATTACAAAAAGTCTACTAATTAACAGAGTTAATGTCGACAAATTTGTATGAAAATCTCACAGGGACATCCACCTTAAACTCGCAAAACATGTAGTAAAGCTGCATTTTTGGTATGTTATTTAGACACCATAGGGCAGTATAAAACCACATTTTGCAAGCAAAAAAAAAGTTGTGCTAGCTGCGTTATACGTGAAAAACTGTGAAATTTACTGTCTATTTTTAGTTTCTGATTTTTATAAAAAAAGCCTTACGTTTTTTGACAATATGTATCAGGTAACGTTTTAAGATGAATGAATTTGTAACAAGATGAGATAACATGCATTACCGTAGGTCTTATAGTTTCAGAGATTCGAGACTTCAAATAGTACCCTGTTTTGTAAACTAGATAAAATGTTGAGTTTTGCTAACGTTTTTGGTTTAATATCGCCTTACCTAATTATGCTACGAAAAACATGCAATAATAGTCTTATAGCGCACTTAATATTATTTAATTTAAGGGTAAAATCAGGTCAGTAAACTTTGTAATTGAAAATAAAAACGCGAAATTCAAAAAGCAGGAGGTCCGCTATCTAAGTTTTTCATACAAATGGCAAGTCGTGTTGCAAAGCTGCAATTTTTGTATATTATAATTATAGGCTCTATAGGGATGTACGAAAATGCATATTACAAGAAAAAAAAAAGGATTTAGGTATAGGACGTAAAAAACTGAAAAAAAAATCTGACTTTTTTTAGTTTTTGACGTTTAACTAAAAAACTATAACTTTTTGATACTAATTGCTATAAAACTATGAAAGAATATTAAATTTGAAAGGATTTGAGCTACCTTGCATTACCCTAAATTATATAGATTTAGAGATACGACATTTCAAAATGTACCCTTCATTAAGTTAAGAAAATAAATGCATGTTTTGAAGCCTCGTATACCCCCAACTATAAGACTTATAGTAATTGTTATCGGCTCAATTTGTTCCAAATTTAATGTAGTTATTATCTAAAATTACTTTATTTTCTTAGCGCGAACGTTTTGCCAATATTTAGTGAATAGCTTTAACGTAACCTAAAATTTGTTTATGTTTTGATAAAAGGGCACTTTATGAAATGTCGTATCTCAAAATATATATAACTTACGGTGATGCAACGTAGCTCAAATCCTTTCAAATTTAATGTTCTTTCTTAGTTTTATAGCAATCAGTATCAAAAAGATGATAGATTTTTAGTTAAACGTCAAAAACTAAAAAAAGTGCGAATTTTTTTCCGTTTTTTACGTCCTATGCCCAAATTATTTTTTTGTTTTTCTTTTAATATGCATTTTCGTATATATCTATAAGGCCTTTATAATAAACCAAAATTGCAGCTTTGCAACTCGACTTGCGATTTGTATGAAAAACTTAGATAGCGGGCCTCCTGCCTTTGGAATTTCGGGTTTATACTTTCAACTACAAAGTTCACTGACCTAATTTTACCCTTACATTAAAGAATGTTAAGTGCGCTGTAAGGTTATTATTGCATGTTTTTCGTAGCATAATTAGGTGAGGCGATATTAAGTCGAAAACGTTAGCAAAACACAAAATTTTATCTAGTTTACAAAAAGGGGTACTTTTTAAAGTCTCGAATCTCTGAAACTATAAGACCTACGGTAATGCATGTTAGCTCAACTTGTTGGAAATTTGTTAGTCTTTAAACGTTTATTTACATATGATATCAAAAAACGCCGTGTGCCGTGTGGTGACGGCAGTAAGAATACATTTGTCACCACCCCAACTCCTCCTGCGGGTGTCGTAAGAGTCGACTAAGGGATTGAAGTGTCACTGACCATTTTACAAGATTGATGATGGGCAGCAGCGTCATCATAGTGGACACATTACTGCGATCGCCAATCCGCTTGCCCAGCGTGGCGATTATGGGCATTTACCTCCTAATGCGTCTATACGCATAGTTAATAGGAGAGGCCTACGTCCAGCAGTGGACTAACATAGGCTGATGATGATCAAAAAACGTAAGATTTTTTAAATAAAAATCAGAAACTGAAAAATGGTCGTAAATTTCGCAGTTTTTCACGTACTACCCAGCTAGCACAACTTTTTTTTGCTTGCAAAATATGGTTTTATACTGTCCTATGGTGTCTAAACAACATACCAAAAATGCAGCAATACTACTTGATTTGCGAGTTTAGGGTAAAATTATGTACGATTTGACCGTACTACATTGCTGCTCCGATAATCTTAAAAAAATTCTGTGGGGTCGTAATTAAGAGTAACTTTAAAAAAACCTTGTAATCCATGATTACACTAATGAATCCCATGTCTGGTTTAATTGATCGCCCGTATTAGATTTACACACTGTATAATTTGTAGTTTTGAAAATAAAGACCGATAAAAAATTCAACCCTTTGCATTAATACTTTATCCTAAATCATGAAAACAATAATTATACTTTTATAACTTTGCAAAGTAAAACCGACAGGCGCACACGTGACAAAAAAAATTAGGATTTCAATTATCAACTTCCAAAGATTCTTGGACAGGGTCTCTACCACATCTATTATACTCTTATAATAGTTTGTATTCATGACTAACTTTCGTAACACAGTGGACGGGATCGTAATTTTTGTTTTGATGAAGCCCTTAATTATGTATATTTTTTTGCAATTGACCAACTTGTTATATACTAATAATACATGTACATGTACATGTCGGAAAAGTCCCATCAAACATGGTAAAACGTTCAAAATATTCTCATAAAGATTAAATTCCACAAGCTAGCTGTTTTTTTTATAATAGGTACAGTTACGTCTTATAATATGTATACATTTTGGAACGTATGTCAAAGACATAAGGATCAAAATCGTATACATATTATTAGAGCAGACCGTACTTTCTGTTACTAACATTTAAAAAACTCCATCGGGGTATGGTATGCACCCCGAATCACTACAATTTACGTTAGGTACACCCTGTATAGAAACAAAAATATAACTGGCTATTAGGATAATGGACCGTGTGGTGACGGCAGTAAGAAAACAATTGTCACCACCCCAACTCCTCCTGCGGGTGTCGTAAGAGTCGACTAAGGGATTGAAGTGTCATTGAACATTATTTGATAAAAGATTGATGATGGGCAGCAGCGTCATCATAGTGGACACATTACTGCGATCGCCAATCCGCTTGCCCAGCGTGGCGATTATGGGCATTTACCTCCTAATGCGTTATACGCATAGTTAATAGGAGAGGCCTACGTCCAGCAGTGGACTATCATTGGCTGATAATGATGATGATATAATCAACATAATAAATAAAATATTTTGGATCAGTCACCCTTGAGGCTCCGGCCTCTGGGTCACGCTGGCCCACCCCGTAAATACACGGTGCTCGCGAGCATTGCGAAAGATTTTAACTGTGCATTCTAGGCATCAAAATAAACATAAAATATTATGAGACCAAAAGTCAATTCCACCAAAAAAAAATTTTTTTTTCTTTTTTTTTGTCTTTTTGAATACTTCTTAACATTTCCAGTACTTTTTATCATAACAACAATTTGTTTAAATTATTTATTTCAATTTTTTTTTAGATACAGGTAAATAACCTGTATCTAAGTCAAGTCTATTCGTATTTTTTGATTGTCAGGCAAAAGGTGTGGTAATATTAGAACACATTGTGGTGGCATTGTAATCATAAAGAACTTAAATGACGAGTTACGTCGAAAAACTTATTTCGAAAAAAGGTTAATTATCTCTGAAACCAAGCCGAATCCAGGAAATTTTATATAACATTAAAGACTCTAAATGTGGTCAGGAATCCAGCATTAAAATCTTTCGGAATGCTCACGAGCACCGTGTATAAAATAAACGATTGTCCTTTAAAGTCTACCTCTGAGTTTCTTATAACACCTGCAACTCCCACATTATCTTAAAGATTAATATTCCTTTTTGTGAAACTCGGTGACGTGTCAGGTTCTAGGTCACAGCCCAATTAAGAGTTTAGCCATTTAGTCAATACGGTGCTTGTCGGAGTTTACTCAGCGTTTATGTCGGCGACAAGTGTCGGCTATTTATGGCGAGCCGACCGGTTCAAGTGACAGAAAACTTGCGGGTTTGAACTTTGAAGTTACTTTATTGTGCGCGTTGGAAAATCGGAAACAGGGTGCTTAGCCAAGATACCAATCGCTAGCGCTTCATCGTTAATCGCAGCTAACTGTCTTTGTCGCATTAATATGAAAGAGTGACAGAGAGGGAAAACTACGTTACGCTACTAAGCGCTAGCGATTGGCAACTTGGCTAAGCATCCAGGCATCTGTCTATATCGCTCCAATAAAGGTGTAATTGGAGTGAAAGAGTAAAAGTACGTCGATATCTTATGGACTAATATATTGGATTCAATATACCTACCGTCCATAAGTGCTACTGTGCTGCCCTTTGAATGTTCAGGTAACCCGCTGTCTCATTAATTGATTCCAGATGCATGCGTGCCATGTGCATGGAATTAGTATAACGCGCGTCTGTGTAAAGAGATCGCAAGCATGCAAAAAACAAGCCACCAAGTTGCGTATTAATTTGAACAACAGTCAAAAAGCGACTATTCTTAAACTTTGATGCAGTTCCCTAGTTGTCTGACTCTACAAAACGCGAGGCGCCATAACGTACCGAAAATAAATATGCATTTGGAACATGTGGTACATCTTGTAATTCAGGAAAATAAATATTCTAAAAGGTCATATTGTATAATGCCATTAGATACATTTTGATTCCGATTGTTTTATGCTTGAGGGTATTTTTGATTAGTGTCTCTCTTAGCACTTGAACCATATCGTTAGAGTTTATGTGCCGTAAACCAGATAGTAGAGAAATCGAAGCAAATGAGACGCACAAATCATGTGAATACCTACTTACTTGCTGTTCTCATTGGATGGGTCCCTGCTGAGTCATTTGTTTACGCTTGTGAAAGGATTACTAATGACTGACATTTTATTGTATCTCAAAGAGAAGAAACAACAAAGTAACGCAGTTTCCAAGTTTTTTTTAATATTTAAATTAATTCTGCTTGGTCATTCTGTATGGCTTTTTGAAGTGCCCGCAAAACGGTTTTCCACGTAAGTCAACCAAATTACTTTAATCAGGTGGCTTACTATGGTTTAGAGATTTTCGTTTATCGTTATTGCCGTCACGTTTTGAAAAGTACGCAAGCGCAAAAGTGACGCGTAGCAAGATAAACGACAAACGCGGGAGCATAATCAGCCACCAGAATACAAACGTATCGTACAATTTCATATAAATAAAATATCCATCATTCAGTAAGTGTAATCTTAAAAAAGTAACTGTGGGTTTCAGAACTAAGTATAACCTATTACGTATCCTATTTAATTTAGTCTAGTTTAAATTATCGCCCTTATTAGATTTTTTTTCTTTCATGTAACGAAGGTAGACAACTGAGCTCTCAGCCAAATCTGATGGAAAGCGGGAACTGACCAAAAACTCGCCTATACGCTGCCCTGAGGACTTAGATGGATTTCCTCTATGCCCGTAATTACATCGGCTATCTTACCCCCAAACCGGAACACAGTACCTACTATTTAGCGGCAGGTTAACGGGTAAGACAGTGGTAGCTAAACGGGCGGACCTTGCACGAGGTCCTACTACCAGCAAAATCCATCGCTACCCCAAAATTATACATCGCTACCCCAATATTACACGGTTCTATGTTACATTTCTGGGGTAAATCAATCTGGACTAAGTGTCAATGTGACAATGTTCCAATTCCAAATTGATTTAGTGCAACATAGAACGTTGTAATATTGGGGCACCAACTTGTAGACTGTGTATTGAATCCAATATCAGACCATAAGATAAATCTATCGAAGTACCTACGTAAATTTCAGGAATGGTATAAGAAACATATTATTATAATCGAGAAATTCGTCCTTGTCCACTGAGTCGTCTTAAATATCAACCGCCAAAACCAAGGACGCAGGTACGATTCTCACCTCGGACGTTGGTAAACTTGAGGCCTTTTTTCTGTGTTGTATAAAATCCGATGCCGTGTGGTGACGGCAGTAAGAATTAGGGCTCTCGGTCGTGTCCGGGTTTCGTGTACCCGTTTCCGTGTACCCGTTTCTTTGCTACCGGGAAACGGGTTTCTTACCCGTTTGGAACGTGTAATTAGGAACCGTGTAATTAAGACACGGATACCCGTGTCTGATCCGCCCTCATTGTGTAGTGGCATTGGCAATCTAAAACATAGGTTCATAAACATCGGTTTTATATTTGAACAAAGTATTGAACCGCATTTAACCACTAACAAAGAAAATTTCTAGCTGCGTAATTTGTAAAAAACTTCGAATTTTTCGGTAGGTATTGTTTTGTTTCTGACTTTTTACTAAAAAAACATAGGCTTTTCGAATATTCAATTGCAATGGATCCACAAGACTCAAGCTTGGAAACGTTTCTAACTTGGAAACGTTTCTAAGTGGAAACGTTTCTTGGCGTTTCGTGTCGTTCGGGTTCTTAGTACCGCCGGTGTTAAGGATTCGTGTACACGTGTCTGCGGGTAACACGGATACCGGTAGCCCTAGTAAGAATACATTTGTCACCACCCCAACTCTTCCCGCGGGTGTCGTAAGAGCCGACTAAGGGATTGAAGTGTCACTCATCATCCTTTGATACAAGATTGATGATGGGCAGCAGCGTCATCATAGTGAACACATTACTGCGATCGCCAATCCGTTTGCCCAGCTTGGCGATTATGGGCTTTTACCTCCTAAGGCGTGTATACGCATAGTTAATAGGAGAGGCCTATGTCCAGCAGTGGACTATCATAGGCTGATGATGTGATGTGATAAAATCCGATAATTAAATTTTAAAATACCATTTGAACGAAATGCTTGTGCTTCAGAAGAACTCTTTCAAAATCGCCTAACAAATATTTATTTATGTTTAAACCGTCATTAACAGTCAAGCATTTAATTTGTCTTGTTAGCGTAAAACAACTACAAGGAAAATGTATTTTAACCCCAACGGAATAATGAAGAGCAGTTTTATGTAAATGTTTTCTTCGGAGACAAATTAAGCCAGACGGCCCGAAAGGCTTTAGAAACTGCGCCGTTCTTGAGAATGCTACTTTGTACAGGTACAAATGAGCCCAGGGGCTACTACCCGAAAATGAATTTCCAGCTACTGTCCCTGTCACCCCAACAAAGGCGCCCATCGGAGCAACAGAGACAGTTTGCAGTTTACGTTTTTCAACTTTCGCGGTAGGTCCGCTGTTTCCAAGAAATGTGTGCATATTTTTAGGGTTCCGTAGCCAAAATGGCGTCATGTCCGTCTGTCCGTCTGTCCGTCTGTCACAGCCGATTTACTCGGAAACTATAAATGCTACAGTAACGAAATTTGGTGAGAATATGTGTTGTATAAACCGCTACAGGATTATGATACTAAATTGTAAAAAAAACCATTGGGGTGGGGGCCCTCCATACATGTAACTGAGGGATAGAATTTTTTTGTTAGTTTTACATAAGCGTGTGGGGTATTAATAGAAAGGTCTTTGAAAATGATATGAAGGTTTATACATCACATTTTTATTTAAGCAAATCGTTTTCGAGATATCAGCTCTCAAAGTCTGAAAAATGTGTCCCCCCCCCTCTATTTTTTAAACTACGCGATATAAAATTCTGAAAAAAATATATGTTATGCACATTAATAAACTCTATCAACGATTTTTGGTTTGATTAAATTATCTCCTATAGTTTTTGAGGTAGGTTGATTTAACAGTATTTTTTTAATAATAAATTGATAATGGTACGGAACCCTTTGCGCGCGAGTCCGACTCGCACTTGGCCGGTTTTTTGTGTGTTTATTTGTTAATAATGATAATTATTATGTACAATCAGACATTCTTACACAAATCGACTTGTTAGGTCCACGGAACCTTGTGTTGTAACTATATGCAACGTTATACCAAAAAATATATACAGGGCGTCCCAAAGTTATGGGACATGAAGGGGAAGTACCTTAAATATCGTAGATAGTGTATTTTGCTGAAAGAAGACTTAATGTTATTTTTAAAATTTAGTAATAGTAATAGTAAAAGGTTTTCAAAAAATTACTTGCTTCACCCGGAAATCGAACAAACTGCTCTGCCATATTTAACAAACTACAATTTTTTTCGAATTTTGAACCAAACTTGTTTGGTTATTCTTTTAGTTTTAAATACCATGTTTCTTAAGAGAAAATGTTATTTTTTAACCATTCTTTTGAATGATATCATAAAATGACGAAAAACGTTTTTTTCGTATTAAAGTAGGTTCGATGCCTAGATAGAAGCAAATTTTTTTTTGAATGCAGTATTATTTAATTTTCAAAATAAAATAAAGTCTTCTTTCAGCAAAATATCCTATCTATTCCATCCTAGATATTTAAAGTACTTCCTCTTCATGCCCCATAACTTTGAGACGCCCTGTATATGTAGACACACATAGACACTTAAACATAGCAAACGGCTATTAGGCTATTACAGTAAAGAAACAAATATTATTGTCAATACACAAAGAAATGCCTTCACTTGGAGTCAAACCCGGGACCCGTGGAGGACGTTAATATCGAAACCTAGATTTTTTTAAATATAAAGTATTTCAATACATGTTTCCCATGCTGTGTATGTAGTACCTGGAGGATATGTTAATGTACAGAAAATGTCTGCACAAAATCAAAGTTAAGGCAAGTTAAGTATATATGAAGGGTCCACGGAAAGAACATATATGTCTAGTCAATTCAAATTACAGAAGGAAAAACCACCTTACTTTTAACAGAATAAGGTGTGAATGTGATTTTTTTAAGCTTTGGATATGTTTTTTCCGTGGACCCTTTATATATTATGTTTATTTGGTTTCAATGGAGTACAGTTTTGACTACAATTTAAGTAGATTCAAGAATCACCTTAATGATATTTCAGTTTTCCAAAAAGACTTGAAAAAATTAATCCTCTTATAATAGTACATTACTACCGAGGCCGGGAAGTGACTGGTTGCCGGCCGAATATATGTAGACGGCCGAGCGAAGCGAGGCCGGATAGTATTCGGACGGCAACCCGTCACTTCATGGCCGAGGTATGTATAATGCTTTTCTCAAACATGCAATGAAACGAAACAAAAAAATGTATCTTCTTTCTAAGAAATTATAAGTCAACTACATAACTTAGTCTTTGAAACACAACAAAAGTCAAATACGACACCGACACCTCATTTTTTTTTTAAGATTGACCTGTTTGAACGTTGAAAATTTTTAATTTAAAAAAGCGGTATTAGACGACGCGGTCGGTTGGGTCCAATTAATCGCATGCAGTGATCGGGGCCGACGGATCGCGCCGTATAATACTACTTTTTAAATATTATTTTAAGTAGTTATTGTACATTTATTTTAAATGATATAATCTAAATACCTAATTATAACTGCAAAAATTTGCCAATCATTTTTTTTATACTAATATTACTTACAGATAATTATTGGCTAAAAGCCAAGATGCCAGGTCACAACCCTATGTCAAATGAAAATTAAAAAAGAGGTACTTGCCGGCCTAGGCCGGCAACGAGGTACTTCCCGGCCACTTTTTAGGCACGTAACTACAACATTTCATTGCATGTTTGAGAAAAGGAATTTCACTATTTTAATTTTAAGAAATTGTATTTTTAAAGCATAATTTCATTCAAGTCCTTATGAAAAACCAAAGTACCGATCAGTAAATTCTGGAGTTTAGTTTTTAAAATATTTTACTAAAATTGCCTGAGAAATAATCAAAAAATCGCAACAAATTACCTACAATTGTACTTGTAGTTTTGTTATATTTTGTATCCCCAAGAAACTGTTTCTCATTATTCGAATTTAGCGTAGAAATGTCGGATCTCCCTAGAGGGGTAACTTTTAAGGAAAAAAAGGACGGAAGTTAACGGAACAACTTAGTTTTATTAAATCAAGAAAGTGTTTTTGCATTTGTAAGAGAGACATAATTATTTTCTTATTTAACTGATTTCAGGCTGCTTTGAAAAGTTAGTTTCTTTATTTTAGAAATCAAGGTGGATTCGGTAAATCGGTCCTACAATAAGAAGTAAATCAGTAGATATTTTTTATATAAGGCGTAACCCTCAACATAAATGAAGTAATACGTACATATTATCACAAGTGCTTAAAACAAGGGAGCTAATATCTGAGCATTTTCAAACAAAGGTCCTATTTTGTCACTTACCATAAGGTCGGCCGTGTGGTGACGGCAGTAAGAATACATTTGTCACCACCCCAACTCCTCCTTCGGGTGTCGTAAGAGTCGACTAAGGGATAAAAGTGTACTGACCATTATTTGACAAAATATTGATGATGGACAGCAGCGCCATCATAGTGGACACATTACTGTGATCGCACATCCGCTTGCCCAGCGTGGCGATAATAGACATTTACCTCCTAATGCGTCTATACGCATAGTTAATAGGAGAGGCCTACGTCCAGCAGTGGACTATCATAGGCTGATGATAATGATGATAAGGATAAAATTTCCGTAATAGGTACTACAAAAACTTACATATGATAGGTTAGTGACCAAAACTGTGACTTTGATCGACATAAGGATTTAATTCGATACTTTAATTTTCTATGAAGATACAAGTGTATAAATAGTTTAACACATATTAGATATATTTTGTTATTTTCCTTACATTTAGTATGCAAGCAGTTCAACATTCTCGTTAATATAGAATGTCACAACACATCTTTTCCAAGAATGTTCACCTTTGACTGCAGATAGACTTGTTTATAAAATAGACTAGACTTTATAACTTGATAAGAATCTTCAGTCTACTGCCAACTGTGGTTCAAACTGTGCAAAATGATTAAAATATTCGCGCTGTTTTTGTTATGTTCGGTTTGTGTTATTGTTACTCTATTTTTGAATATGTTGATATTGAGAATACTCGCGATATTTCGTCCGTAGATTTGACTTGTGATGATAATTTGGTGTAAAGTGATTAATACTGATTAGTCTAAATAGTGTGGGAAAAAGCCAAAAGTCATACCGTAAACCTACCTCACTATAGTCCAAACGCTGCCAACAATGATCCAAAACGTAATCGAATATGTTCCATTGGGTGTAATTGTTATATTAATCTTGCTATTTATAGGCAAAAACTCCTCATTGGTAATAAACAACACTTGGACTAATCCGAAGATAGGGACTGATGCTTATTTAGGAGTTGAATTGGTGTACCTGCAGTATTGGACCATAGTTTGGTGGTTGGGTGGTGTCCTAATCAGTTTTTAGTTTAGAAAAATATTATAATGAATATTTGCTGGTGGTAGGACCTCGTGCAGGGTTAACCTGCCGCTAAATAGTTAGTACTGTGTTCCGGTTTGGGGGTTAGACAGCCGGTGTAATTACAGGCATAGATAGAGGCAATCCATCTTAGTCCTTAGGGAAGGCAGCGCATAGGCGATTTTTTGTTCACTATGTCCTGCTATGGCCTGAGTTCCTACTTTCCATCAGGTGGGCTGAGAGCTCAGTTGTCTACCTTCGTCACATAAAAAAAAGAATAAGAGAGGCCTTTTATTCTTTTTTTTATGTGACGAAGGTAGACAACTGAGCTCTCAGCCCACCTGATGGAAAGCAGGAACAAAGGCTTGTTTAATAGGGATATTGTGCCTCGAACCAGCAGTGCCAAAAATGTACCGGTGCAACTTAGTTACTCGAGTATTACAAGGTTCTATGTAGCGCTTTTCTCAAGTTTAAACATCGACACAATTGATTCTGATTTCACTGCCCCAAAAATTTTACATAGAACTTTGTAATATTGAGGACTTGTTATCTATTAAGTACAGACTATTATTTTATTGAGATCATTAATTAAGTCATTTAAATACCGACTTCGACCGATTTCTCAAATATCCTATCGTTAGACCACAACTAGGTGCCAGCCAACGGGACTATTTCGGTTCTCCGTTCAATAAAAAAAAAAACGATTCATGATTCTCGGAGATATGGAGTAATATACATAAAAAATTGTCAAATTAAAAACCCATTTTATTGAAATTTAAAAGAAAACTTTTAAGCGTCATGTGTTATTTGGACATTTGGAATTTCCTCCCATCGCACTGGTATATTTATCTATCTCTAATTCAGTGAATACGCGTTTTATGCATTATTTATTTGCACACAATTCTTCATTTCATTTTAATTAAATGTATAATTTCAGGTTGTAAATGCTGACTTATTGCTGCAACAAAGACGGAGGGGAGCTACATTGGTAATTTTTAGGATATTAACATTATAACTACCATTAAAAGTTTTTTACTATAGTGTTCAATTTTATTTATAAACAAGCAACAAGTAGGTACATACAAAATTAAATTTAAAAAGTATAACTAAACTAAAACTACATAAAATCTAAAATAAATCTAAAACAGGCCCCTGCGGCATGGTACCCAGGACGCTGGCAGCATTGCCAAGCTAATGCGTTGAGCGAGGAAGTTAATTTAACGTAATATTGTTTTGAGTAACATCTTTTTCGCATTTTTTTTCTTTTTATTTATAATTCTAGACAATGAGTAGGTATGTAAAAACTGAAAGTTAAAGTGGAAATACTGCAGTCAAAAATGCGTTATTGCAAAAATTATAATGAAAAACATTCTTAGTGACAGATGTCTTTACGTCTGAATATTATTTCATATGTTTATATAGAAGTCTTTCAAATAAATGCAGTCAGAAATACGTGGTTTAAATCTTTCGGGTTATTAAAGGACACGGTGTATAATTGCCCAGAAAAGCCGGCCCATAATCACAATATGGTATTGCGGGTGTCCATGGGCGACGTTAATTGCTTTCCATCAGGCGAGTCGTCTGTTCGTTTGCCACCTATGAACCAGCATGAAAAAAACATCTTTCTTGTTATTTAAATGTTATAATACTTATAACTATTCGTATGTCAAATTTCTTTGATGATTATGATTCCAGAAACCTTTGTCAGCCTGCTGTGACATTCCGGAGTTAGGAGACTCCAAGCATTTAGCAGAATGCTCGAATCCTAAGCTTCCTGGGCCTGTAAGTATTTGTCACAATCACATACCGTAAAACTACCCAACTAATAGTCCAAAAGCTCCAAACTATGGTCCAAAACTAAGGAAAATATCTTCGATTTCCTGTAATTATATTATTGACTTGTTTATTACACAAAGTCTCCTCATTAATCATTAAAAAACTGAGATAAAACCAAAATAAAAGATTTCCATTGATGCTTACTTACGAGTTGAACTATAGTTGTTGTAGTGGGCTATAGTTGTATGGTTGTACGGTACCCTAGAAAGGCGCCTATTTGATTTGTGATAAATAAATACACAAGTAATGGTCTTGCCTGGACTCGAATCCGGAACCTCCAGTTTCGTAGACAGGGTCCCTACCAACTGGGCTACGGAGGCTGACCCAATAAGTATTTTGACGTGTCTTGGCTCCTTTTGTCTATGTTCAATAGGTTTATAGTACTTCTTTAACATCATATGATAGCTGCCAAGATGGCACGATTAATCGAGCTTGTGAGCACAGTTTCTTATTTTAATGTCATTGGCCGTGTGGTGACGGCAGGAAGTAAGAATACATTTGTGACCACCCCAACTCTTCCCGCGGGTGTCGTAAGAGCTGACTAAGTGATCGAAGTATCACTGACCATTCTTGATTGATGATGAGTAGCAGCGTCATCATTAGACCCCGGATTGTTGTGGCGGTGACGTCACAATAGGGTGATTTGGGGAGTAAATGGAATGGTTGAACAAAATTATACATAAATTATAACATAAGATAAAAGTGTATATTCATTTCACCAGATAAACATAATTTCATTTACTATACGTAGCCGAATAAATTTGAATAAAATCACAAAATAAAAAAAATATAATAAGATAATAAGCACAATTTAGTTTTAATTTACACAATATGCCATTTCTTACATTATCTTATCTTATAATTTATGTATCATTTTGTTGTTCTACCATTTCATTTACTCCCGAAATCACCCTATTGTAACGTCAGTGCCACAACAATAAATCCGGTGTCTAACATCATAATTACTGGTCACATTACTGCATTCGCGGATTGGCATTATGGGCATTTACCTCATATAGTTAGGTACCGATTTCTAAGAATGAACTTTTGACAGTTATAGATTAATCCTTATTATGAGGGTAAGACTCACCATTTTTCCGATAGTCTTAACGTCATATATATAAGGCTCATTTCTAAACTGTCAAAAGTTCATTCTTAAAAATCGGCAACTATTATGCCGTTTATACGCATCGTTAATAGGAGAGGCATACGTCCAGCAGTGGAATGTGATAGGCTGATGATGTGATGTGCATAACATTACATCTCATTTAGAAAATAAATATGCAATTTTTCATAATTAAGTAACCATTAAGTCTGATTTATGTTTAATCTTTATGTATAATCAACATGCCTAGTTATACAATAGACAATGGCAGTTATTATAACACGATAAAAGACAACTCTTGTTATTAAATTACATAAAACATCAGAATTAAATATTTTTAATGCGCGTCATTCTAATTATCATCTTCAGAAATGTATAATATACATATAACGAATAGTTTTTATAAATAGTAATCTCCAATTCTCCAGACATACCCGATCCTATGATCATCATCATCAGCCTATGTTAGTCCACTGCTGGACGTAGGCCTCTCCTATTAACATGCGTATAGACGCATTAGGAGGTAAATGCCCATAATCGCCACGTTGGGCAAGAGGATTGACGATCGCAGAAATGTATCCACTATGATGACGCTGCTGCCCAGCATCAATCTTGTAGAATGGTCAGTGACACTTCAATCCCTTTGTCGACTCTTACGACACCCGCAGGAGGAGATGGGGTGGTGACAAATGTATTCTTACTGTCGTCACCACACGGCAATCCTATGATATATTTTATGAATTCCTTAATACCTCCACAACCATTTATTTTTATTGACTGGTTCGTTTTTGTTAGATTAATTGTCTTACAAATATATAGCAGTACGCTAAAACAAGATGGAGACTTACAAAATTTACGACAATTTGTTTCTGTACATACCAAACTTATTTATTATGTGACAGCCAAACACGTCCGAGGGATTACAGATCCTCCACAGGTTAAGTGACATTACAATCAATGATAAAATCCACCACAGGCTTCGTAAACATTACAATCTACTTCTACATTCATTACAAAAGTGCAGTCCAAAAGTCCGGATTGTATTCAGCCCAAAGACCCCATAACTGTAACAGCAGAACTTTTCCACGCTAAATTGCTCGGCATATTTGCTGGACCGGGTCTACCACAATGTCATTGTACTAATGTGATTCACTTTAGGACCTAATCTGAATCATGATGTATCAGTTCCATAGAAGGACTGCTAAAACTGAATGGCCAAACCTAAACTGAATCCATTCTAAGCGATCATGGTAGCCCCTTGGTACAAACCCTCACCTCATACACACAAAAGGGATGATGACTGTAGTTAAAATAAATTATTTAACACTATGCACGACATAATACACGAAGAAATTATTACTAAGATGTAGATTGCAGTAATTTTTGTACAGAACTTCTATTTAATAAATTAAAAGAACTTAAAAGAGTAGGTCTTTTGGCAGTTTGAGTATTTCATATAAAATTGCATAGGGGTGATCGTTTTGACAATTCGAAAAAAGACTGATGCTGATTTGACTTGCCAGTCATCATGCATATTCCTACTGATAGTGACAAAAGCTTGTCTTTCCAGTGCAACGACGTCCAATGCGTATTCGAGAAGTCAGGCTTCCTCATTGACAAAAACACTCTCAACAAGGAGGCCTATCGGACTCACTTGAAGAAATGGTTGGAGGCCAACAGAGGATGGTCCAAAGCTGTGGAGCGAGCTATAGCTGATTGTGTGGACAAGGAGTTGAGGCAGTATCTGGATTATTCCTGCAAGGCTTATGACGTGTTTACGTGTACTGGCATCGCCATGATGAAGGTATGAGCTTTTTCTACTCCCGTACTTTTATTTGTTACTTACAGTGTCGTGAACACACCTTTAAGCCCCTACCTTACAGATGTCAAGATAAGTCTAGATATTGTCTATTTTCTATAAACGCATTCGGGCATACACGCAGTGCGTTTTTGGATTTTAAGAACCTCGTGTAAATGTCATTTCTGAAGAATAGTAAACCATAGAGCTATTTTCTTTTTTAATTTTGACGTATCCCGCCCAACCTGGATGATTAATAAAATTGTGTTTGACTAAGAATATTTCTCAAATTTACAATTTTATTTGAAAATAAGTGTGTGGTCGTAGAATAAGTATTAATTGCATGCAACATTGTTTATCTGAGTCAAAAAATGCTCGTGACGTCTTTAATTAATAAAAATTTTCGGCTTCCCTTCGAATTGTTACCCACGCCACTCACCTTTTTCGACCTCTCTTAAACAAAGGTTGCATAAAATACTATAAAAGTAGCTTAGAATACTAAGGGCCTGTTTCACCATCCCGGCACAAAACATATATCACAGAAAAATGTTCTAAAAATGAATCTCGAAAGGGATAAGGATAGTTTTATCTGGCGGATGTTTTTATTCGGAGATTGTAAAACAGGCAGTAAGTAAAAGGGGTGAGTAGATTTACTTGAAGGACTAATGGTCAGCAGACAACTTCGGCTGCCCTACGCAGAAATCAAGTATCTCGAAATTTATCAAAAAAATGTTTTCCTACTCCTTTCTGCTTTACTGTTTTAAAATATTTTTTTTCAGTATTTTTTTTTCATAATGAATAGTTTTCTAGTTACAGAACTTTAAAAAATCCAAGTATCTTTAACGGGGTATTCTTTGCTAAAGTCGACAACTTGTCTTGGGATGGTTTATACGGTAAAACTCGTTGTTTATGTGCACTGGAATCGCTACGTTGAAGGTATTATTTTAGAGTTGATATTAGAAAAACAGCATATTGTACAATGTATTATCAAACTGGAATCAGGAAGGGATTCGAGAGTACTGTTGACACAACAAATGACACAACAAAAGAAAAGTTTACCAAGAAAAGAGTTGTTTATAAATGTAGTGAGTGATTAATTAATCTATTGTCTGTAAGTCTTTGCACTTCAATTATAAATGTATCAATATAACTATAAATATATCCTAGATTGACTTATACACTGTTGTGTCAACAATACTTTCGAATCCCATTCTAATTGCGGTTTGAAAATACATTGGGATGATTAAAATTTGCCTATCTTGTTATCAATCATGTAATATAGGATTGCAGGGAGATTGAGATTGCATCGGTTTTGGCCTTAATATTATGGAAAAAAACTAGTTTGCGGAAAAATGGATAACAATTTTGGCGTAGAAAATTGTTGTCTATTATCATAGTTCAATTATCTTCTAGCCAAAAGAATTAAAAAAAAAATGTGTTTAACCCACTAAATTCATTTTATTTTTCTTTTCAGAAATGTTCCGAATCGGCTTGGAAATGTTAAGCGACGCAATTAGATTTTTAATATTTATTAAAAGATTTACTGTAATATTTTCGTCAATGTTCGAAAATTCATTATAAATTCAAAATTGTTTCAACCATAGTTCTTTCATTTTATTTTTAAAAGGTATCATAAAAAATGCACATTTTATGTAAGTAGGTAATTTATACCTACATAATTCACAATTTATTCAAGAGGACAAATTTATCCCATCATCGTACATCTCAAAATGATAATCAATAGTAGGCAAGGATGAGCCATTTTTATAATAAATAGATAAACAATTTAAATATAATGTTTTGATATACATAGTGTCAAATTAGTAGGTAAAGCTCACCTTTTTACCCTTTTTAACCGACTTCAACAAATGAA
This sequence comes from Thaumatotibia leucotreta, assembly GCA_025490895.1. Classification (NCBI taxonomy): domain Eukaryota; kingdom Metazoa; phylum Arthropoda; class Insecta; order Lepidoptera; family Tortricidae; genus Thaumatotibia; species Thaumatotibia leucotreta. The sequence continues at coordinate 1,211,016 of JALPQI010030248.1, read as the reverse complement.
AAGGTTCTCAATTCGACTGCCGACGAGAACATCATCATCCTCGGTACAATGCCACAAGGACCAATCTTAGATATAGGTTAGGTTAAGTAGATTAGTTAAATTATGTACATAAAATGTAGTTTTGAAGACATTTATATTTAAAAAAAATCGTGATCCGAATCCGTTGGCAGCACCATGTCAGGGTATGATGGTGGGATCTGAGAAAAATCGGTTGATGTCGGTTTTAATTTTTTTTATGTTAGTGATTATGTTGAAGTGGGACTGGGCTGGTCATTATATGCCGAATGCCGAATGAGCTGTGGGCCAAGATAGCCACTGAGTGGCAGCCCAACTCAAAATGGGGACCTGGTAGACCACGTCAGCGATGGCGAGACGAACAGTTCGCTGGACTTCTTTTTATCAGGATGACCAGAGATTGCTCAGGACAGGGAGATTTGGAAAAAGTGGGGGTAGGCCTTTGCCCAACAATCGGACACTACAGGCTCAAAATAATAATAATAATAGTGATTATGTATTGACAATTGGTTATTACCATCCTAGACTTTTTGTATGCCACTGGCAACCTGCAACATGACTGTAACTGAATGGCATTGGGTTACGCAATTGCACATTTACCCTTCCTCGTATTGTTCTTAGTAAGCTAATTATGCAGTGCAATACAAAATTACTGATCATACTATGATGAAGTACATGATAAATACCGTCTATAATAATAGATATATCTATGGTGGTTTATGGAATGTTTCTAATGATATACGAGTAATATTATGTAGGTATATAAACGAGTATTTTATTGCCAATTCTTGTTTACCTATTATGTTGTATGATGTTCATTTTAAAGTATTATATATTAACAAATAAATAAAAGTTACTATATTAATGAAATAAACATTTGAAAGTCGACTTAGAAATCCTAGTTTCAAGTTTTTTCAGAGTTGCCAGCAAGCTCTATTCTCCATACAATAACTACAAAATGTAATGCAAATCTGCAGCGAATCATTCAAGCGCAGGAAACGGTGATGATAAGGAGAGGAGGTAGCATGCTCTCACTTTATTTCCAGCGCTCTATCTCACTCTGGCTGAAACAACATCCAGCCCAGATGCCATTATACAATCGTATATTTACGATAAGCAATATATGTATGAGAATGATAGATTCGTACGAAAAGTCACGTGACTATTGCCATACTTTATTATAGTCACGTAACTTATCGCTTATGGTCTACGAACAAATAAAACATGTAAGCCGCACGCCATATTAAATTGCCTTTCAAAAACGGTCCTGAATTTTAGTGGACAAGTGTCACTCCCTCTTCAATGCGCCACGGTAATGAATTTCAGTGTCAACCTATAAAAACTTAAACCGCCATTTAAAAATAGTTCTGATTGGTCCATCAAAGTTTTGATTGGCTATATTCTATAAGCATTTGTCAAAGATGTTGCGTCGACATATGCGCGGTGTTAAGAAAAGCGCTATGTCCTGCCGATCTTGGCACAATTGAACAACTGTTTTTGAGGGCATTTTTGAGCTGGCGTTAGACGTCCATGTTATTTATGGTCGCAGCTTATGGTATACGAGAATGGCATCTGGGCTAGGCCTCCAGCGTGGAGTTGAGTGACGAGGAGAGGGGCTAGCATGCTCTCACTTTACTTCTATCGCTCTAAATATCTTAAGGTGCATTTAGATCAAACGAGCATTTGCTCATTCTATCCCCCACTCTACGAAATCAACGAGTTTTGACGAATCACGTTTTGTGTAATGAACGAACTTCGTAAAGTGGGGGATAGAATGAGCGAATGCTCGTTTGGTCTAAATGCACTTTTAGTCTAGCTGAAAAAACATCCAGCTATATCCTGGATCTCCAGCTCGGAGTTGAACGTTGCGGTTGCTTGCTAGCCTGTTTGAATAATGTCCTGGGCTAAAAAAACAATAGTTTATTGTCCTTTAAGTAGCAACTGGTGATGTAAGTAAAAGTCGCTCTTAATATGTAACCGAAACTTCATATGAAGCTATTGTCAAATATTAAAAGATTCATAATAAATGAGTTCCGTAGTAGGTAGGTACATAATAGGTAGCGTTGGGAGACTTGGGAGTAGGTAACTATTTAGTACTTCACTTAAAAATATGGTAACCGTTGTATAAAGTTAAAAAAGGGTCCATATTTTGTAGACTGTACAGGCGTAAAGTTCTGGCACTTTGCAGTCTGTACCGACTCTGACCTCTATCCCAAATGAACCTCACATCAATTAATTAATTACGCATTATCTGACCCGCATTATCACCGGCCGTTGACCCCCTTGGCCAGCAAACGTGTAATTGTCAACGCGCTCAAGGCTCCGACACTGATTCTTAGACCGTGGACGACGCATCCGGACATTATATGAGTAAAAAAGGTCTTAAGTCTTGGAAGTACTGTGTCGCCGTAACGTATCCTATACTAAGACAGCGAAATCGTGCCAGTTTGAAGAGTGACATGGTTCTAAAATGAGTGGCGATTTGAAGCTAACTGCACATTTAATAGTTACCTATTGTAAGCTCTTTGGCACTGAGATAATGTCTATCAAAGGTCAGTGAAGTTTCATGGTGTATAGTTACAGCAGTTTGGGTTAGAATGAATGCATGTCTGATGACAAATTAATTGTCTTAGAATAAGGTTTTAGTCAAGGTTCTCAATTTACAATAGTCATTTTGGTGATGCAGTTTTGGCGGTTTTTGTTTAGCTTGGCAAGAATTCAGAAGTTTTATTTGTAGAGGTAGGTCGTAGCAATCGTGACAAAATTACATAAATCGCAGGAGCTGGATGCGGGTGGCACAGGACCGGTCATCGTGGCAATCTTTGGGGGAGGCCTATGTTCAGCAGTGGACGTCTTTCAGCTGATATGATGATGATGATGAATCTTTATAGTCTCACTCTGGATAAGTATACTAATGTGGAAGACATACAAATTTACCAAAAAGCTTCCTGTAAAATGAAGGAAGTTACCCTTTCTTCAGTAAAACCACCCAGGAGGTGTGCAAGAATTTGTAAAATATCGCTGTTAATACAGTTAAGTCACATAAAATGATCAGTGTCCTTTTTCCAATGCATATAAAAAAAATATAGCTATTATTATCTGACAAATATATTATATCCGAGGATAGTAAAACAAGACCTTTAGGTATTGTCGTGTTTCTTGTAACAATGATTAAATATATAGCTTCGTAAAAAAGTACCTAACGTGACCTAACTGATACTGGTACCTGGCTGCATGCCCATCCTTCGGCTAGTACTGGTACTTTTATGGATCCGGCCTCCCTTAGGCTCGCAACCGGTCTGAGCCTCGGGGCCGCGGTACGAGTATGTACCTCTCACTTACGCTGTTGTGGCACAGACGTGGACCGACTGGGACACCACGGACTAAGTTGTCAAAAAAGCGCAGCAAGACATAATCCGCAGGTCTCTTGCCACAATCAACGTACCTGCTCTTCTTGAGCCTACTGGTATTATTAGAGATGATGGTAAGAGACCTGATGGATCTTTGGTTCCTTGGAGCTTGGGACGGATGTTGGTGTAGGATGCTAACTACTTGCATAGACACCCTGGCACCGTGCCATCTTCAACGAACTACGGTTAAGGCGGCCGCTGCGGCTGAAAATGCCGAATTTTAAAACGTAATAAATATAATGGCCTCGGCAAAGAGTATAATTTTGTACCGTTTGGCGTAGAAACTTGAGGTTCATGGGGCTCCAGCGCACGCAAATTCTTTGCTGAGATCGCGAAACGTCTGGTTGCCGTAAGTAAAGATCGAAGAGCTGGCGACTTCCTCGCACAACGCATCAGTATTGCGATACAGCGAGGAAATGCTGCCAGCATCTTCGGTACAATGCCACAACGGCCAATCTTAGATATAGGTTAGGTTAAGTAGATTAGTTCGATTTAATCTATATACATACATTGTAGTTTTGAAAATAAATGTATGATAAAAAAAACTTTTTGATAATTTGAGGCTGGTCACAAACAAACATAATAATATATGGTAACGGTGTAGCCGCATCATAAGCTAGGTACGGTCTTCAATGGGAGAAATAGTAATATTGATAAATGAAAATTGCCATCACACATAAAATTTACCTACTCATAAAAAAGAGACCTAAAAAATTGAATTATGTTGTTGACACTACTTTAAAAAAAGACACACTCAATAATTATTGGTGGTCGTATCTGTTAGCGTGAATAACTCTTGACTTGATTTTAATCAATGAAAGGCATAAACCCACAGACCGTTTAGGCATTTTGTGATTTTTTTAAGTGACTTAAAGATAAACCTATTATGTAACGAATGATGAATAATAATAATGATGAATTGATGATGTACGCAAGACAGACAGGTAACATGTTAAAAAGCTACAGTAAAATTGTTTCTGAAAATAAATGCAAACACTTACTACTGTTGAACAGCTGCATGAGTAAAGCATGATTGCACTGAATAAATTAGCTCATGATGATATTTGTAATCATTTCAAAGTACTTGTTGCTAAGCCACCTACATAAACATTACATACTAAATTACTGTCAATTATTTTCCAAGTTATAAAGAGTGTAGAAAATGCATTTTATGCAATTCATTGCAATAAGATCATTAGTATCATCCTCGTTAGTTTCGCGCGACATATTTTTCCTCTGACTCATTCAGGAGTCATACAAAAAAGGGGCAGAATTTGTAAGAAACGCACGTTAGTTATAATCTTTTGTATACTGAATAGCATCACTCGTTAGGGCTAAGTGTCCGCCTAGCGTTGAGATATTATTCTCATACTCTACTCTTGTCATTCCAAAACCAATATAAAAAGACCTGACGATTTATAGAAACTGTGGGATAAGCCAGATTATTTGTATACTAGGTTGAAGAGTGGCAATAAGGTTCATAATTATGCACCAAGCGCAGTCGAGCTAAAGCATTTCCTAGATATTTTTCACAATCATAATCAACAGTCGCTAAAGTGTTATTTCATTCAGTTGTAGGTTGTATGTAGGTATCATTACCTCATCAATCATTTTTTTAACTATTTATATAAATTCTTTGCAGAGGTATTACTTGTAATGCTATGTGATTATTGATAAATGTAGTTGAGTAATTGTCATGACGTATCTAAACAGTGAACTTCGTCCAGTTGCTTAAAAGGTACTAGGCGTAATTGAAAGAATAATAGTTGTAATCATTTCTGGACGTCTGTTAGTAAAGGTTGCATTTTTATACTACATTTAATATTTGGGTGGTAAGGGAATCCAGAATCCGATCCATTACACACCAAAAAAATAGTTTTCGCGCAGGCGTGATTCATTATCGGTTAGGTACAACAACACAGGTAAACATTCGTTACCTCCATTCTTAATTCTTCTTAGTTACTTATAAGGTTTGTCATTCCCTCTAATATATGTCAGTCCATATTGGCATTTAGGATAATGTCTTTAGTAGGTACTTAACTTAAAAAGAAATTATTGCTAAATCGTAGATTGCTGCGATTTTTGGACTGAAGTTATATTTAAACGATTGAAATTATCACGGGACTATGTCGATGTATGTAGGTACAATGATATATTATTTTACATTCCCATATCTATTGGGAGCAAAAAATACATTGTGATATTATCAATTCCGAACCAAACATTTTAGAAATTGTCTCGGAACTTCGCACTGTTTTGCATGTTAACTTTAGCATTAAGCATTATCTGAAATTATTATTTTGATTGAAGAACTCTTTGCCTCTCTTCGTTTTATGACAGGAAACACCGTGTATAACTCAGGATAGTTAAGTACAAGTCCATGTTGATATATTGTTAATCAAAGCCATCATAGTTTTATTAGAGGCATAATTTGTCCTGTTGTCTATCACGTATCATGCAACCACACAGCCGTGACAGGAATAAAATACAGCATTAAAGGCTGCTGCATGCATATAATTATCTCACTTCTCAATAAATACTATGTCGAACATTGATCACGTATAAAAATATCGTTACAACTTTACAATCGGATAAATGAGGGAGCAAACAAGAATTATGCTCAACTCTATGTAAGATGGCAAACGAATCAAGACACTTACCCCCTTATTCATAAACGTCTGCTAATTTAACAAGCCGCTAATAATTTTTTTCTCAAACATGCTATGAAATGTTGTAGTTACGTGTCTAAAAAGTGGCCGGCCGGGAAGTACCTCATTGCCGGCCTATGCCGGCAAGTGCCTCTTTTTTAATTTTCATTTGACATAGGGTTGTGACCTGGCATCTTGGCTTTTAGCCAATAATTATCTGTAAGTAATATTAGTATAAAAAAATGATTGGCAAGGTTTTGCAGTTATAATTAGGTATTAGCAAAAAAAATTGTTATTTAAATTATATAATTTAAAATAAATGTACAATAACTATTCAAAATAATATTTAAAAAGCAGTATTATACGGCGCGATCCGTCGGCCCCGATCACCGCATGCGATTAATTGGACCCAATCGACCACGTCGTCTAATACCGCTTTTTAAAAGTAAAAATTTGCAACTTTCAAACAGGTTAATCTTAATATTTTCTCCGGTTACCGCGAGAATTACTCATGAAATAAAACTAAAATGAATGAAATGGAATGAAGTTAAAATTAGTTAATATACGCGAGTTTATCCGTTTTCATAGTTTTATTTCAGGTTAATCTTAAAAAAAAAAGGGTGTCGGTGTCGTATTTGACTTTTGTTGTGTTTGAAAGACTTAGTTATGTACTTGACTTATAATTTCTTAGAAAGAAGATACATTTTTTTGTTTCATTTCATTGCATGTTTGAGAAAAGCATTATACATACCTCGGCCATGAAGTGACGGGTTGCCGTCCGAATACTATCCTACATATGTTCGGCCGGCAGCCAGTCACTTCCCGGCCTCGGTAGTAATGTACTATTGTTCCTTTCGGTCTTAACAATGTGTTCATAAGAGCAAAAGGGATAAACAATTATTAGCGGCTTGTTAAGTTAGCAGACGTTTATGAATAAGGGGGTTAGTTTATATATTCAGTAAAGACTATGAAATTATGTGAGATGCAGCCATCGAAAGGCACATAAAATTGTATTAAGTACTTAAGTTGTAGTCGCTATAACCATAATCGGCTTGAAAACATTAGGTATGTTACTGCTCATGACATACAGGGCGTTCCAAAACTATGGGACATAAAGGGAACTTTCCCCATGAACCTTACATATCGTATGTAGGATATTTTGCTGAAATAAGACTTATTTTTAATCATCATCATATCAGCTGAAACACGTCCACTGCTGAACATAGGCTTCCCCTATAGATTGCCACAATGAGCTGTCCTGTGCCACCCGCAACTCCTGCGACCTTCACCAGGTCATCAGTCCACCTTGTGGGGGGCCACGCTGCTCCTTCCGGTATGTGGCCACCACTCGAGAACCTTCCCGCCCCAACGGCCATCGGTTCTACGCGCAATGTGCCCCGCCCACTGCCACTTCAGTTTAGCTGTTATTTTTAAAGGTTACTAATTCTGCATTCACACATTTTCTTAAAATTTCTTGCCTCATCTTGGAATCGAACCGTATCAAAATGTGAAAAAATAAACTCCTGATTTTATGCTGTCAATCGAGACCATGCACGTAATCAAATAATTCTCCTAAAGTAACATAGTACGTATCTCAGAAAAAATAGGGTAAAATTAATGATTAAAATTCCAAGGAAATTCTGTGTTGCTGTTCATACTCCTAAAAATAGCTACTTGTCATACAAAATCAATGCATGCAGTATTGCTCGCTATTAAAATGAAGATAAAGTCTAAAGTCTCTTTTTACCAAACCGGCGTATTCAATGGGTAATTATCATAATTTCATTTTTAGAAAAAAATATTGAGAAAAATACATTTTTTCCAAATATTGCTTAACTTTTTTAGGGAGCCGGCTCAATAAAGCCACCAAACTCCAGAGAAAAAGTTTTTTTATGTATAAAAAGTGTTTCAACCCTGTGAAATATTTTCCATTATATCATTTCAGTTTGCAGACCGCTACAAAAGTTAAGTATATTAAAATCAATGATCTGGACAAGCAATAACACACCATCATTTACCCATCAGCTTCCTCTATGGCGACACCACAATGGCTGACCTTATGCCGATGGTGGTATAAAACGTTGCGCCTGCGCCGCCGCCTCATTCACCCTCCATCATGTTTAGAGTCTGTGTGTTGTTTGCTGTTTTACATGTAAGTATTTGTGATAATAATTATCAAAAACCGGCCAAGTGCGAGTCGGACTCGCGCGCGAAGGGTTCCGTACCATTATCAATTTATTAAAAAAAAATACAGTTAAATCAACCTACCTCAAAATCTATAGGAGATAATTTAATCAAACCAAAAATCGTTGATAGAGTTTATTAATGTGCATAACATATATTTTTTTTAGAATTTTATATCGCGTAGTTTAAAAAATAGAGGGGGGGGGGGACACATTTTTCAGACTTTGAGAGCTGATATCTCGGAAACGATTTGCTTAAATAAAAATATGATTTATAAACCTTCATATCATTTTCAAAGACCTTTCTATTAATACCCCACACGCTTATATACAACTAAAAAAAAAATTCTATCCCTCAGTTACATGTATGGAGGGCCCCCACCCCAATGGTTTTTTTACAATTTAGTATCATAATCATGTAGCGGTTCATACAACACATATCCTTACCAAATTTCGTTATTGTAGCATTTATAGTTTCCGAGTAAATCGGCTGTGACAGACGGACAGACGGACAGACGGACAGACGGACAGACGGACATGACGAATCTATAAGGGTTCCGTTTTTGCCATTTTGGCTACGGAACCCTAAAAACAAAGAATTCTAAATATTAGATGTCACATTACAAGAAATAAAAAGTTCGTCAAGTAAATTTTTTTAGTAAAAGATAATTTGATTTGTTCTTTGGTTTGCGTCCACATAATAAAAGGACTAAAAATGGATTTATGAAAACCGACTAAGTGCAAGTCAGACAAAGTGCCTGAAGGGTTCCGTACGATTAGCAATTTACATCACAAAAAGGACAACAAAACGAGCAACATAATAACCTTTTCAATGGGAGCTTAAATATCTATTTTATTCCACTTTTTTGTTGATAGCGGCAACAGAAATAAAGCATCAGTGAAAATTACAACTGTCTAACTATCACGGCTCGCGAGATACTCGTATAACCTGGTGACAGACAGGCAGACAGACAGACAGTGGGGCATTAGTAACTGATGGATCCCATTTTACCCTTTGGGTACGGAACCCAAAAATGTAGGCCTTAAAGTGAATTGATTGGAAAAAAATGTACGGTGTCTTGATAGCGCATCTAGTATAGTGAGTGATGAATTTTTAAGAACTACACACACCGGCAATGAAAACAGTAAAAATTTATAAAAAAACCCAAAAAAACTCTAAAATTGTCGTTAGCTCGGTTTGTACAGACAAAAATGTAGACCGTTTAAGAAACCCACCTAAAATGTATGGTAATACGAGTTTTTTAATCATGAGTTGCTATTTTTATATCTACGGTGTCATTTAACGATAAAGTTCCGTGTTTTTCGGATCGGTTGAAAACTTCACGGAAATTCCAATACAATCTGATGTTAAAAACGGTTCCACTTGTATTATAAACATTTATTTTAAATATTTGTAATCAGCATGTTTCCGCTATTTTCTATGAAAAAATCCACCTGACCCGTATTCTTTGACCGCGAGTGTATACCAAAACTATAATACTAACCTAAATAGGGTAGCAACGTAGTTGGATAATGATTGCTCTCAAAAGGAGGATTCCTTCCAGACACGTGCACAATGCACTCGCTTTCGGTCGGTTGGCTCCTGTCCTGGTAACACCTCCTTTGTGGGTATCCTTCAAAATTTACCGGAACAGCAACATTATTACTTTATGAATTGAAAATCCGATTATGCTTGGTCGTAGATAATTAAACCAGTAATGTATTTTCGTGAGAACATCGCGTTTATAATCCTTTCACCACTTTTTCAAATTGTCCGAAATTTTACATGTCAAATCCCTTCCACATACCAATATCGGCGAGATAATATTAGCAATTTTTTATATCTTAATTTTGAATAAGTCCAGTATTCCTCTCTACCTCTGCAAGTCCGAGCAAAATTTAAATACAATCCAAAGACCAAGTAAACATAAAACGAATTCGAGAACCAGGGCAGCGTCCCTCTTCAAAAGTACTTTTAATGGTTTAAAGGACACGTAAAACCCGTTAATATGTAGGATTTTATTAGATAAAATATTTTGCACTGTTGTCAAGATACGGATTAAAAGAATGATACATTTTCAAATTTTTAATAAGAATTGTCTATCACCAGACCCAGACGTAGCTATGGTTAGGGAATAGTTTTTTTTGCGTGAATAGCGTTACAAAATAAAAAGCAGTATTTATTACCTAGTATGAACAAATATCGCGTGTCGGACAATGAAGCCCAACACGTACCTAAAACAATAATGATTCAGTACTACACAGGTGTGGGAAAATCATTAGGACAAAACGAGAAAATCCATGAAGTCTTGACCTTAGAGCTACTGTTGAAAGCATGTTGTTTAACTGCCGGGCCTCATTAAAATTTTGCATAAAGTTTCATGCAAAATTAACTGACGATGTTGTAAAGTTAATAGACAATTCATTTCCTGTTTCCTATGGTAATTAACAAAAAGTACATGTGGTAACAAAAATACAGTAGCTATAAATATAATTAAGCGGTTAATCTTACGTGTACTTACGTGACATGTTTCGGAGAGCCCAGAATGCTTAGCCAAGTTGCCAATCGCTAGCGCTTGGTAGCGTATCGTAGTTTTCCCTCTCTGTCACTCTTTCATATTAGTGCGACAAAAGACAGCTGGCTGTCTTTCGCTTACGATTGACGATTAAGCGTTAGCGATTGGCAACTTGTCCTCGGGTCTCCATTATCAGTATTATTATCAGAAGGTACCATAAGCTGCGTAAATAGATGGTTTCTTGGATGTACTAATTAATTCAAGTTTAGACGCCTTTGCAGCTAATAATTATAATATCACAGTTGAAGACAGAGTTTCCTGAACCCCTCTGAATACAGACTTCGTATGACACTGTTTACGATATTTCACAAGTGACCTAAACTGTAGCTGCGTGTTTTTTAGTAACTAGGTAGCTACTCATAGTTATAATAGTCACTAAATATGAATAAAAATTGATAGTACATTGTGTATTAAGGGCGGTAAATAAGAAATTGTGAACGAGTGTGAAAGTATAGTCCAAGCCGAAGGCGCGGGGTTTATATTGCACGAGTTCATAATTCTTGTACCGCCCGTGGCACACACACACAATGTTTTTCAACACACCTGTGAGGCAAAAAAGTAAATAAAACAATATATTTTCACAAAACTACTCTAAAATAGTCTAAATAATTTCTCAAAATCGGGGATGACTTAAATTTATCATTTTTATAACAAAAATCCCACCTGCGTCGGCGGCGGGCGCCGCGCTAGTGCGACCTAATGTTGTATAAAAATCCTTGATTGACCTAGGGCGCAATGACGCATCTAAGGCGCGCATCGCCGCAGCGCATTGGCGCACTTACCGAACGGGGTGCTTAGCCAAGATGCCTATCGCTAGCGCTTAGTAGCGCAACGTAGTTTTCCCTCTCTGTCACTCTCTCATGTTAGGACGACAAAGACAGTTAGCTGCGATTAACGATGAAGCGCTAGCGATTGGCAACTTGGCTAAGCACCCTGGTGTACCGTGTAGGTGTGATGAAAAAGACTTGTTGTTCTTTCCGTCAAAGCTGCTAAAAACAATGTTGAATGCAGTAAAAAATACATTATTGATTTTATTGTTTCTCAGGTAATTGCCGCACAAGGCCAATTTCCACCAGGTGTGCCACCGAACATCCCTCAAAAATGTCTCGGACCTCCACCAGCCGTTGTAAGTTTCTAAATTCTAAATTGTATTACCATATTACCACCTTATACAGGTTGGAAGTGTAATACGGGCGAAGCTCTTAACGCGTGTTAGTTTACGTCATAATAAGTACATTCAAATAACTTTTACTTAAAATAGGAGCAACAAAATTATCCATACAAAATAATTCGGCGCGCAATGTAGAACAACCAACGCGAGTTAAACTCTCGTTGACAGCTAATTACAAAAGCAAATGACATAACTGCCATATCAACAATAACAAACGTTCGTACCTACATTGCTGCTCCAATAATTTAAATAAAATTCTGTAGGGTCATAATTAAGAGTAACTTTAAAATAAAATAAGTAAAAAAAGTTTTAAGTTAAACGGTTTTTATTGCACCAAAAACTAGAAAATAAAAATTAGTTGTATGTAACCGTAGATGCTACTTTCTGTAGATTAGTCACGTGAAACTATTATCAGTGTAGTCTTCCCAAGTCGGATGCTGAAAGCCACGCTTAGCCTCTATGTCAGTGGATTAAGCGTTACCTAATCGGAAAATTTTACCAAACTGAAATAAAAACGTGGGGCGTACGCAATTGTAATTAAGTCACTATACATAGTTATTTAAGAACACACATATAAATCAAGATAGCAATAGTGTAATAAGTTTTGTTCGGGCCTTGATAAAAGTTATTTACCTCTGTAGAAGTGTTGGAACAGATGGATGATTAATTGCAAAATTAAAGCTACAATTACATATTTTGAACTTGTACGTTTCTTTATAATAAAATAACGCCCCACGTTTTTATTTTAGTTTGGTAAAAGTTTCCGATTAGGTAACGCTTAATCCACTGACATAGAGACTAAGCGTGGCTTTCAGCATCCGACTTGGGAAGACTACACTGATAATAGTTTCACGTGACTAATCTACAGAAAGTAGCATCTACGGTTACATACAACTAATTTTTATTTTCTAGTTTTTGGTGCAATAAAAACCGTTTAACTTAAAACTTTTTTTACTTATTTTATTTTCAAGCTTTTAGTGCAATTGTTAAGTTAATTTCCGATAAATACTATGCCTACTTATATAGATCAAAGATGTTGTTTGTAATATGCAATACAGTTATGCTAGTTTTCATTTAACTCTCGCGCTTTAATCACGACACATTATGTAAACGTAATGGACATTATTTTATGTGTAACGAGCAGAAATCCCTGCTGAATAGATATTTTTAGAAATCCGACACTAAAAAAATGTTTCGCTTCACTTAAAAAAAGTGTCTCAAATGGACGTGTTATTCATACAATACCTTAAATAACAGAGATCTAAGAATAAGGAATATATCAATCAATTTGGTTTATTGAGAAAATCAATTATAAATATTAGATGACATAATTATACCAAAGAAAATCGACCAAGATCACCTATGTCCGAGGTGGGGATCGAACCCACGTACTCAGCTTTCGCGGCTGATGCCTGTACCCCTCGGCCACTCGGTCTTGAGAAAATCAAGTTTAAATGTTTATATTGTACACATTATACAAGTCGAATTTCGAGACTATAAAATATAAACTCATACTTTCAGTCGACCAATCGGAGAACCGCAGGTCTGACGGAAAGTCCGACGCGAACCGAGGGCCCATAGGGTCGACGGCACTATGGCACGCACTACGTGAAGCGGAGAGACTCACACTCTCTACCTATCAACTGGAGGACCACAGGTCCGAGTGCACGTCCTACGCAAACCACCTTCGCTGTTATTCTATCAACCGGACGGCCGCAGGCCCGACGGCACGTCCTACGCGGACCCAAGGGGTATACTCATACTTTGAGTCTTATTAACTGAATGACTGCAGGTCCAACGGCACGTCCTATGCGATCCACTCACGCTGTCACTATCAGCTGGAGGGCCGCAGGACCGACGGCTCGCCCTACGGGAGCCACTCACGCTGTCACTCTATCAGCTGGAGGGCCGCAGGCCCGACGGCTCGCCCTACGCGATTCACTCACGCTGTCACTCTATCAGCTGGAGGGCCACAGGCCCGACGGCTCACCCTACGCGACCCACTCATGTTGTCACTCTATCAGCTGGAGGGCCGCAGGCCCGACGGCTCACTCTACGCGATCCACTCACGCTGCCACTATCAGCTGGAGGGCCGCAGGCCCGAAGGCTCGCCCTACGCGAGACACTCACGCTGTCATTCTATCAGCTGGAGGGCCGCAGGCCCGACGGCTCACCGTACGCGATCCGCTCACGCTGTCACTCTATCAGTTGGAGGGCCGTAGGCCCGACGGCTCGCCCTACGCGATCCACTCACGCTGTCACTCTATCAGCTGGAGGGCCGCAGACCCGACGGCTCACCCTAAGCGACCCACTCACGCTGTCACTCTATCAGCTGGAGGGCCGCAGGCCCGACGGCTCGTCCTACGCGATCCACTCACGCTGTCGCTCTATCAGCTGGAGGGCCGCAGGCCCGGCGGCTCGCCCTACGCGAGACACTCACGCTGTCACTCTATCAGCTGGAGGGCCGCAGGCCCGACGGCTCACCGTACGCGATCCGCTCACGCTGTCACTCTATCAGCTGGAGGGCCGCAGGCCCGACGGCTTGCCCTACGCGAGACACTCACGCTGCCACTCTATCAGCTGGAGGGCCGCAGGCCCGGCGGCTCGCCCTACGCGATCCACTCACGCTGTCACTCTATCAGCTGGAGGGCCGCAGGCCCGACGTCTCACCCTACGCGATCCACTCACGCTGTCACTCTATCGGCTGGAGGGCCGCAGGCCCGGCGGCTCGCCCTACGCGATCCACTCACGCTGTCACTCTATCAGCTGGAGGGCCGCAGGCCCGACGGCTCACCCTACGCGATCCACTCACGCTGTCACTCTATCAGCTGGAGGGCCGCAGGCCCGGCGGCTCGCCCTACACGATCCACTCACGCTGTCACTCTATCAGCTGGAGGGCCGCAGGCCCGACGGCTCACCCCTACGCGACCCACTCACGTTGTCACTCTATCAGCTGGAGGGCCGCAGGCCCGGCGGCTCGCTCTACGCGATCCACTCACGCTGTCACTCTATCAGTTGGAGGGCCGCAGGCCCGACGGCTCACCCCTACGCGACCCACTCACGTTGTCACTCTATCAGCTGGAGGGCCGCAGGCCCGGCGGCTAGCCCTACGCGATCCACTCACGCTGTCACTCTATCAGCTGGAGGGCCGCAGGCCCGACGGCTCACCCCTACGCGATCCACTCACGCTGTCAGTCTATTCAATTTATATGTGTTTACCCATCTTGTGGGAATCTTTGGGGGAGCCCTATATTCACCAATGAACGCCTTTCGGCTGATATGATGATGATGATGATGATGATGATGATGATAATGAAATCCGTATGTTTCTACCAAATATCTAAAGCAGTACTTCAAAATCTACATATTGCTAAACCTAGTAGTAGGCGTCAGCTGAAGAACCTTTTGTTGGATAACCCTCTGTACTCCATAAATGAGTACATGGAATTAAAATTGTAATTACTCAACCTATTGTATTTAGAGACGATCCTAATTAGGTGACATTAATAAACTTGAATTATTTGATTATATCACTATTCTTAAAAACTATAATTATTATGATATTTTAATGTTTCCCTTTTTATTGTTTTATTTAATGTTATTTAAATTTATTAATGGCTATGACGATCCTTATGGGAGAAACACTATGAATTATGTTGACATTTAATGTAAGTTATTTTAAGTTCAATGTATTTCTACTGTTTTTGACGATTCTCGATTTTTTCTCATCATGAGAATTTGTATACTTTTGACATTAATGCAAGTGTATAATGTAATTTTCTTCGTGAAATAAATAAAATCTAATCTAATCTAATCTAGTGGTTGTGGCAGGCAGTAACACTGAAGTATCAGATTTGAGGAGTTGGAAGTATTAAAATCGCATGTTTCTACTTAATATCTAAAGAACTTCTTTAAAATCAAGATATCGATAAAAGATAAATCTTGCGGTTATTGTGGGCAGTACTGCAGCATCAGGAGTGAGGAGTTGGAAGTCAAGATCAGGCTCTGTTAGTATTTGCTTATGCCAGACATGCTATACTTTCATTTTCACGTGTGTAACACTCTCGGTTAAGGTAAGCAGTACGTCTGCAGCATCAGGCTTTGAGGATACAAGGATACAAATATTATAATATTGCATTGTCATGGGGACTTGATACGGGTTCCAAATTTCATTGATTTCGGTGCAGTAGAAGTGGTCGAAAATTCGATCACCAGATTTGAAGCATCGACGACAGTTGATACGCGGTGAAGTTAATAAAAACCGTTTAAAAACCATGTAATCCTTGATTACACTAATGAATCCCATGCCTAGCAATGTACAAGTTGCAGAACATTCTCAAAATTGCGGGAACATACTCGGAAATTTCGGAGAATTTTCATGAGAATTGAAAAGTAAGTTCTCATTGAGAATGTTTCCACGAGAACTTATAAAAATGTGTTATAAATGATTATTTTAAATCGTAAATAAGTAAACAAGGCAGTAAATAAAACTCATGAGGCATGTATCTTGTACGGTCTTGGCTTGATTAAATTATTTGTTAAATTGAGATTATCGAGAACATTCTCTATGCAAGTTTCGCAACTTATGAAACTTCTCCTCCGTACAATGCTACCCATGCCTGGTTTAATTGATCGCCCGTATTAGATTTACACACTGTATTCTTCAAGATAAAAAAGAGAGGAAAACTTCAGACAACTCAGGGTATCAAAGATGCTAATAATGATAGAAAATTATTGACCACGGATGTAACGTCATGCCCGAAACGTCAGGATATAATTAAACGTAAGTTTACGCGATTAAAACCCGTTTTTTTATAAAATATGAGTAATAATCGTGAAAGTTTAAATCAATATAATAAGTAGACTCATTTGAAATCCTCTGAAGCTGTGTTAGGAATAAGCTGTCTCATTACATTATTTAATTTGAAAACGAAACGTCTGTTGTCAATACATTCTTTAAAATTAGAGTGATAACGATAATCGTGAAAGTTTAAATAAATATATTATATAGAAAATGATTGAGTTAACTTATCGTTCGATTTGTATTTTCTTTTGGATTTTGTGCCTTTGACTTTTCAATTGTGTATTGAAATATGATTACCTAGTTTGGCAGGGCGTTGATCTACGTAGATTTTTTAAGCACTTCATCAAAAAAAACCTTTTTTTCACGTTTCTGATGCTTTCGTCTGTTTCAGGAGAAACCTCACGAGTGCTGTCCTATTCCGCCATTCTTTACCGATGAGGACTTTGCTGACTGCGGCTTCCAGAAACTGGATGACAGCGACTCTGCTCCCAAGCCTCGAGGGCCACCTGATGTAATTATGTTTTTTACCTAACTAGTGCGGAAAAGTAAACTTTGCGCACGCCTCGCGTGCGGAAATTTCTCTTTATAAGGCACTTGTTATGAAAAAAGTCTTTCGATACAAGTGTAAAAACTTCTTTTCAACTCGGGTGATTGTCGCCCTCGTTTCACTCGGGCTCCAACTTTCACCTTCGACGAAAAAAAATGTTTTTGCACTTGAATCGAAATGTACTATTATTTCTTCTTTATCAGAATCATTATTGGTTGTTATATTGGGGAAAGTAAGTACCTATATTTTTTCTAGATACACAAATCATTCATTTTGTCTATAATCTGGAGCCTTGTATTAACGAGGATTGCAAATATATTTCAAGTTTTCCACATTTAATGCGCTATCAGTTTATTGTTATAACTAAAAACTTTAATGCTTGTGAACTGTCGCGTAATTTTTAATCTGACATCTAACCAAACCGAACTTATTTATTCAACGTATCAAATGTACTTGTATGAAAAATATGTATGATTCCTAATTTTAGGTAAAAAACAAGACAAACTTGCTTATAAAACTGCTTTTAAATACAATTAGTCTTGAAACTCTCAAAGCATGACAGATTTTTCTGTACGTGACTTCAACCACCGTTATTTCTATTTTAATCCATTTTGTTACAGTGCTCCAAGCAACTATGCATGTTAAAAAAGTACGAACTCCTCAACGAAGACGAGGAAATCGATGTGGACTCCATAACCAAGTTCCTAGATGACTGGGCAGAGAAGAACGAAGAGTTCCAACTAGCAGCTGATGCTGCCAAGGAGCGGTGTATCGGGAAAAACCTTTTTGGTCCTCCTCAGATCTGTGAAGCCAATAAGATTGTATTTTGCGTCAGCTCAACCATTTTTGATGTGAGTTGAATGGATCTTTCATAATTATACATAATTATCATCATCATCATCATAATCATCAGCCTATCTCAGTCTACTGCTGGACGTAGGCCTCTCCTATTAAATATGCGTCATTAGAACGCATTAGGGGGTAAATGCCCATAACCACCACGCTGGGCAAGCGGATTGGCGATCGCAATAATCTGTCCACTATAATGACGCTGCTGCCCATCATCAATATGCTATCAAAGAATGGTTAGTGACACTTTTACCCCTTAGTCGACTCTTCCGTCACCCGTGGGTAGAGTGGGTGGTGACAAATGTACTGCCGTCACCACACGGCCAGGTTCTTCCAAATTTACACTAAATGGTATATTGCGAACAATTCTTCATGACGCTGTAGGCCCTACAAATTTTGCAAACGTGTTCCTCGTCAGTCCAGCCACAGTTTCATGTGAGATTAAGTCTTGTTTGTCTATTGGCCGGAAATTTTTGAATTAAATAAATAAAAAAATATATATATATCTTGGGACATCTTACACAAATCAACCTGAATTGGGAAGGACATTTTTTGACCTTTCTTTTGTCTGCGAGTGTGCTCAACCAACTTTGAAGTGTAATTTACAATTTAGACCAAGGTACTTACATATCACGTAAATTAATAGTTGCTTCTTGAACATGGCATTTGGCAATATAATCATAAATTTACGAGATAAATAGAGCCCGTTTTAAATCATATTAATAGGTCCTTTAGGCATTAGTACTATTTTTTATCCAGAGCCAGATTGCGATCCATTCTACAAGGAAGCCACCTTGGCTAGTTGATATCAATTGAGAAACGACATATAGATTTCCCCCTTTCATTAAACATGTCTTCAATAAGTAAGCCGCTAAGTATTGTTTGTCCCTTTCAGTCTTATCAATATGTCTGTAAGTCCGAAAGGGACAATACTTAAGTTAAGTGACGTTTATGAATAAGGGGGTTAATTTTCTTGCAAAGTGCAATAATAAATGAAAAACTTTTTTTTTGCAGAAATGTCCTACTTGGCAAGAAACGGAAGGCTGTACGGCTCTGAGGACTCACATGGACGATTGTAGACCCCCTTTCCTTAATTAAATATTTTATATAAAATATATTATTATTCGCTTTTGTTGTATTTATTTTTAGATTAGGCTTCGGCGATGCAAACATGTAAATATAACATCAAATAAATGTATTTCTGTATGTTGTTATTTTTCTGTGAATGTTACTTCTATTAACATTTCTATTATAATTCTATGATGAACCACTTTATTAATCGAAAACAAAAATTACTTCAGGATAATACTGACTACAAACTAAATAAGTAAAAGTAATTTTAAAATACCTACCAACTTAAATAAAATTAAACCTAAAAAAAACCTTAAAAGAAGCTAGTTCCCGAAGCAAAGGTGCCTATAACGCTCGCAGTGTTTCCGCCCTGAATTGCATTATAATATATTAAAGTTTTTCTTTAGATAATAAAATTAGGGATCAACTAAAGTCTATGACCAAAAACGCCAATTTCTTAGGTTAGGACCCAATATTTCTGCAGTTTTGGCTGGTAGATTGTCACTCCTTTTTCGAAATCGGTTAGAATCATAATAAGGGAAGTAGATAAGAGAAATATGACACCGCCATTGTAATTCGAATCAGCATTTGTAATGGTTGTATGAATCATTAGATCCTAGTAGTAGTATACACTTCCGTGTTTCCCAAACAATGTCTTAAGGGGGCTTTACGAAAAAGAAAAAGGTCAGACTAGTATATTAACATGATTGTATATAAAGTAACATTGTTACTGGTCTGGAAGTATTTCCCTATAAGTAAGTAGAAGTTTAAACTAATTACGTTTAAGTAAATTACTAATAAATATTTTTTAGTAATGCCTTACTGCCTTACAGTTTTTATTAACACGTTCATTGCGGTATCAGGTCTTAAAGATCCGATGATAAACTATCCCGCGGGGCGGCACTAAAAATACTGTTCCTACCGCTGGTGCGGGACATGTATCTTCTATTTGCAAAGGAGTAGAAATGAGACAAATATATTTTTGGAATTGTCTCTTCGAATATATTCCATCGGTATAATAAAAGTGTAGCAGGTCGATTGTATCTTATACCGACAGAAAATAAAATTTTTGCACCTAGTGCGGATATCAGGTCCTTTCGACCTGATACCCGATGACCCGCTAAACGCACCAGGATTATGATTAGTTTGACTAGTGCCGCCCTTAGGTGCAGTCAGTGAAAACAGTAGTCGACATTTTGTGGGTACTACGCGAAAAAAACGTGCAATCTCGAGTGCAATAAACATTATTTAACAGTTGTTCCGTGAGTTAGCTGTGTTTTGGTCTTATCATAAAGCGGTCCAGACGAATGCTTTTAATGTCCATTGGAGACGTTAAAAATACCGTCAAACGTCGAAGAAATTATGAAGATGTTGATACCAGACCACCAGATAGACCTGCGCCTTTGACACCAGTTTATCGACTGCGTAGTAAAGTGGGTACAAATAATAACATATATTTAATTTTAATTTATTTTTAATTTAACTTTATATTAAGTTTTGTTTAATATCGTTGATTTTTTTATCGTTCAGTTTATCGATATTTTACTTTCACAGCCCTAAACTTTTATCGATAAGTTAATCATTCAGTGCGGATATAGGGTCGAATGGATCTGACAAATTATTTTGCAGATTTAATAATCTTCTAATTCTTAGATCTAGAAACGGCTGAAGTTATATGTTGATGTGCTCATCGAAAGTGTATTAGAACAAAAAAAAAGAAGGGAATCATTACTACTAGCCAGTAAATTACACTTAAAGACATGCACCTCGAACAGATCCATACGACCCTATGACGCTACAACGAAAAGTTCAGAAACAGGTCTAATGTACCTGATACAGCTCCAATGTAAAGTTCACGAAATGGACTGCCGCGATGAACGTGTTAATTAATTATTTGTAACCATCCAATCAAAAAATAAAATAAAACAGTCGTTAGAATGATTGGTTTCTGCAGGCAAAATTTAAGAAAAAAAACATCAAAAATTTACGGATAAAGGGTACATTTTAACATACCCGTTACAGGTTTTTCGAATTTGATGAAAAAATCGGGGAAATTCAAATACAACCTCATATTAAAATAGATTCCATTTAACGTGTAAACATTTTTGAAATCTGTTTGGAATCAGCATGATTGCAGTGTTTTCTATGAAAAATCATAATCGAATTGTATTATTTGACCGACAATGTAAGAAAATAGGTCCTAAAATATTAAATTTTATATCCTTTCAAAGTCAACGTCGACTTATACGAAGGTACCTCTTAAATACAATACAATGGGAATCGTTTATAATGACTCCGCTCATTGTTCGTAGTATATTCTTATTTTAGTCATTCAAAGACTAGTATAGTAACCAACATTATTAAATGTCTTTTTTGCAAGTTAATTAACTAACAGAATAAAACACATAAGATAACAATGGAAAATACAATAATATTAGTGTTTATGATAGTACTTTGTAAAGTGAGTTCTTGCATTTTTTTTTAATTAAAACCTTTTAAAATATTATAGTTGATATTGAGGGTCTATCAGCTGAAAATAATGATTAAAATACTTGACAATTTTCTAAATTATTTTTAAGCTTATTTTTTTTTTCGTACGTATTTTAGGCCATTTCTGCACAAGACGCTGAAACTAGAGAACTTTATTCTAAAATAATGGCGCCAAAATGCAGAATAGTTCCAAAGGTAAGAATAAGATCATTTATTTAGTAATATTAGCTTAGAACCGAATCGAATGTAAAACCGTCGAGCTGATTTGTCAGTCAAATGTTGTGATCACAGAATATACAGGGTGTTCCAAACCTTGACGTCCAAACATTTTTTTTAGATTCCTCACGTCATGAGCTATCAGAATATACCCCATGTATGTTAGCCGATTTTTTGTAGTTTACGAAAACTCAATTTGTGTAGTTATTAAAGTAATTTTTTACTACTTTAAAATTTTAAGCTTTTTTAAGTTTATTTGACCGACTACTTGTACTCCGAAAAACCCTCATCATTAAGTATCACTTTTTTTTTGCTCTTACGAAGGCTCAAGATCTAGGGCGGTCTTTAGAATACGAAAATTCCTTGGGATATGTTTTATTTTTTTATTTACGTACATTAATGCTATTTTCATGCGTTTTTAGCGTAAAATTTTGAATTTGGTATTTTTTTATCCTACTTGTATTAAAGTGAGGACGCAATTTTGTTTGTCAGTAAATGCTGTATTTGTCGTAATACTTTTACAAAAAGAAACTAGTTGAAAAACCCAATAGTTTTTTTTTAATAATAAATTACTTCATTCTAGACATTCTCAAAAAAAAATTCAAATATTCATAACTCGAAAACTACAAAAAATCTGCTAAAATGTATGGGGTATATTCTGATAGCTCATGACGTGAGGAATCTAAAAAAAAATTTTTGACGTCAAGGTTTGGACCATCCTGTATAACTACACATGTATACCAATCGTCAGAAGAATAAAAAAAATGTAAACGATTATGGCTTTTTTTCCATAGGTACCATTTAATTTTAACGTCTTTGAACACATCGTGAAACCCGTTCGTAGATATATTTTACGTGAATACTAATAGTTATCAATAATTTTAAATAAAAAACCGGCCAAGAGCATGTCGGGTCATGCTCAGTGGAGGGTTCCAAAAATAATAAAAATATCCCCACTTTACTACTAGGGGAGGTAACTGAAAAAAAAAGAAGTTCTGTGTATTGTTCTACAACTTGTCTTGTCGGCGTGATTAATATTTATACCTGTACCAAATAGCAAAGTACTAATACTAAGTACTTTGCTACTAATACTACTGAAGGATTTCGTGGTTTGATTTAACAAAGAAAACTGTGGTTTCACGGGAAATATAGGTTTATTCTTCATATAAACGACAGAGAGAGTTCTTCCAACGGTTATTACACAGCGTTGACAGATGACAAGTAAAAAGGCGCCAGGAGCGGCATAAAAAAAAAAAAACTATTTGGGTTGCGTTCTAAAACATCTTAACACCCACCTCTAGAACGCAAGCCCATACTTGCTACACAATATGACACCTTATTGGTGGTTATACCTTTAGTCAAGATATCGGCTAAAATTTATTCACCCTTACAATAGCAAAATTTTATATCTCCATTACATACATGGTCTTTAAGAAAGTGATAAGGTATATCAATGTGTCTAGATCTAGGCAAATAACAATCATTTAAAGAAAGTTTTATAGCAATTTGATTATCACTAAAAATGATGAGGGGCTCGTTCGTGCGTTGACCAAGCTCCTCGCTAAGCTGTCTCAGCCATAGCGCCTCCTGGGTGGCTGAGGACATAGCCATGTACTCCGCTTCGGCTGTGGACAAAGCTACAGTCTGCTGCTTACGCGACGACCAGGATATGGCACCACTCTGTAACATAAAGATGTAACCTGTGCAAGATTTGCGGTCTTGGACATCTGCAGCCCAATCTGAATCACAGAACCCTGTGATCTTTGTATCACCATTCTTGGTATAGGTCAGTGTAAGATCCTTGGACCCTTGTAGGTATCTTAGCAACCTTTTCACTGCAGTTACATGCTCCGTTTTTGGCTCAGAGTTGTATCGACTCAATGCATTCACTGCAAATGATATATCTGGTCTTGTGGCTTGAGCTATGTAGAGTAGACATCCAATAACTTGCCGGTAGGGATAGTTGTCGTCTGCTTCTGCATCTTTGCTGAATTTTAAAGCAGGCTCTATAGGCGTTTTTACAGCCTTGCACTCTGACATGCCAAATCTATTGAGAACCTCTATTATGTACTTTTTCTGATCCAGCATGATGTCATCTCCTTTTCTTGAAATGTTGAGTCCTAGGCACTGGCTTGCCTTTCCAAGATCTTTCATCTCAAAATGTTGCATTAACTTTTTCTTCAGCTTGTTCTTGACATCTTGTTGAGATGTAAAAATAAGTAGGTAGTCGACCCATACAGCAATGAAAGTATTCTTTTCTTCATTGAGATATACACATGGATCAGTCTTCGACTGTTGCATTCCAATTCCTTGTAGTACACTGTTTAGCTTCATATTCCATAAGCGACTGGCTTGTTTTAGGCCAAATATAGATTTATGTAACCAACATACTTGAGATCCTTGTACATACAGCTCCGGCTGCACCATATAGATATCAATATCTATTTCTCCTTGTAGAAATGCAGACACAGCATCCATTTGATCGACATCCATGTCATATTTTGACGCTAAAGCGAACAGGTAACGTATAGTTGTGTACCTTACTACTGGTGAGTAAATCTCCTCATAGTCTATTCCTTTCTTTTGAGCAAATCCTTTTATGACAAGTCTGGCCTTAAAACGTGTAACTTTCCCAGCCTGGTCAGTTTTCGTTTTGTACACCCATTTGCTTGGTAAAGCCTTCTTATTGGTTGGAAGATCAGTCAAGCTCCAAGTTTTGTTTCTCATCAAGGAACAATATTCTTCATCCATGGCCTTCTTCCACTCAGCAGCATGTGGAGACGACATGGCTTCTTGCACTGACTGTGGGTCAGACAAATTGGTAAATAGACAGAATAAACTATTCTCACTTGTCTTTTTAAGGGGCCTTAGATTCATTTTCTTGTCGTTATTTTGCAATAGACTGGTATTTCTTGGGGGATAATAGGTTTCATCTAGATCCTCTGTATCAGTTTGATAATCACTATTAGAATCTTCACTACTATGATCTTGCATAGGCTCTATAGTCATACCTGTACTGCTACTGCTGAGCTGTCCGGGGTTGTCTACTGGATTCAAGCTATCTGCAGTGTTGTTTTTCGAGCTGTCATCACTGGTCGGGCTTAGTTTCATGCCAGAAGAACTGCTGGCACAGACTGATGACTGGCTTTCTTCATTGAGATCAACTGAAACAGTGTTATCATAAAATGTATCATTTTCATGAAAAATTACATCCCGGCTCTTGATGATTTTTCGGCTCTTAGGATCTAACAGCCGGTACCCTTTTGAGGTTTCACAGTATCCCACTAAAATTAATTTTGTTGATTTTTTATCCCATTTTTGCCTCTTCTGCTTGGGTATATGAACCATGGTCTCTGTGCCAAAAATCCTGATATGTGACAGATCAGGTTTCCTGCCATACCACATTTCATAAGGTGTCCTACCTTCCAGGCTCCTAGATGGGCAGCGATTTGTGATATAGGCAGCTGTGGCGATGGCCTCGGCCCAATATCTTAGTTCCAAGTTGGCATAGTACAACATACACCTTGCCCGCTCTACCAGTGTGCGATTTGCGCGTTCTGCTAGGCTATTATGCTGTGATGTATAAGGCGTTGAAGTCTGATGGATTATTCCATTACTACTCAAATATTTTTCAAAATATTGATTGCAATATTCTTTACCTCCATCTGTGCGAATCATCTTAATCTAACGTTCAAGCTGTAGTTCTACTCTTGCTTTGAAATCTTTAAATACCTCGAGTATGTTTAGTTTATCTTTCAAAAAATACACATGAAACATACGAGTATAGTCATCAACAAAAGTGATAAAATATCTCATACCTGACACTGACAGATTTTCCAATAGGTCCACACAAATCTGAGTGTATCAGCTCCAGAGGCTGTGTGGCTCTGGAACCCACCTTGTTGAATGGCAGTCTTGATTGTTTTCCTTCTGCACAGTGAGTACATCTGATTTTGTCACTTTTTGCTTCAATAGTCACACCCTCAGCACAGGCAGGCAGCTTGTTGACATCTGATACATTTAGATGAGCCATCCTCAAATGCCATAAAAAGGCAATAGTCAACATTACCTTTTGCTTTTGTATAATTTGCAGTCTCACAGGTATTGTTATTCACTGTATCCAGCAAGTAAAGCCTATTCTGCTCAGTTCCAGAACAAATATACTGTCCATTTATGCTATGTACATCACAGCCACCATCATAAAATGTTACTACTTGACCTCCCTTTGTTATGCTGCTTATTGATATTAAATTAGGCCCAAGCGCAGGTACATACAAAACATTGTTCACTTTGTAAGTTTTCCCTCCTCTCAACTTGAGGTTGACATACCCAACACCATGAACAGATAGTGTTCCTTTATCAGCTACGGTAATTGAACTTAGCTCTGACTTCCTTAGGTCATGTATTAAATCTTTTCTTGCTGTCATGTTCATTGAAGCGCCCGAGTCCAAATACCAATTATTATTTTTGTTATCTCCCAAAGACGCAGAAAACGCTGCCACAAAACTAGAACCATCTCCATTCTTCTGCTCTTTGTGTGTAGTTTTCTTGGGGTTCTTACAAAACTTAGCATAGTGGCCATGCCTGTTGCAGCTATAACATCGAGGACCTTTAGACTTGACAGACTGTTGATCATT
Organism: Thaumatotibia leucotreta; assembly: GCA_025490895.1. NCBI lineage: Eukaryota > Metazoa > Arthropoda > Insecta > Lepidoptera > Tortricidae > Thaumatotibia > Thaumatotibia leucotreta. The sequence continues at coordinate 1,184,399 of JALPQI010030248.1, read as the reverse complement.
CTTAGTCTTCTTGAAATTTGTATATAAAGCAGCGCCCGAGTCTGTTGACTTAACTTCTTGTAATAGTTTTGTTTTAACAAGGTCTGCACTGATTGATACGCCTGAACTTTCGAGCCCCATTATCATGGGCATATAGACGTCGGGTAGACCAGCTAGCATCAGAGTGCCAAGCCACTCGTCATTTACTTCAAATCCAATGTTGCGAAGTTTGTGAGCGGTTGTCATTATTTTACTAATGTAGTCTTCAACACTGTTGCTTGACTCCAGAGACGTGTTCACTAAGTCCTTGAGTAAGCCTACTTTTCTTGCCAAACCGTTGTCATCAAAGGCTTTTGCTAGATTTTCCCACACTTGTTTTGCTGTCTTACAATCTTGCACATGAATGTAGTTTTGCGGATCCAACAGAAGGATTAATTTGGCTTTCGCTTTAATTTCCTTTTTGGCGTCTATCGGTTTGCTTGAGTCGGTAGGTTGCACGCACTCCCATAGATCTTCATGCTCCAAATATGTTTGCATGCTGAATTTCCATGTTGCAAAGTTGTCACGGCCGGTCAATTTTTCTAAATTGAACAAGTTAGTGCCCATTTTGTGGTCTGAATATAGCTAAAACTGCTGTTCTGACGTCCTGCGGTCGATCTACCCGGCGACCGTCACGGTAACCGATATTTCTTGAAATTCTTCGGATTTTCCTTCGCTCACTGAATCACAACCACGCTCTGCTACCATGAAGGATTTCGTGGTTTGATTTAACAAAGAAAACTGTGGTTTCACGGGAAATATAGGTTTATTCTTCATAAAAACGACAGAGAGAGAGTTCTTCCAACGGTTATTACACAGCGTTGACAGATGACAAGTAAAAAGGCGCCAGGAGCGGCATAAAAAAAAAAAATCTATTTGGGTTGCGTTCTAAAACATCTTAACAACTACTAATACTAAGGGCCACTGAGCCATGCTGCATACAGAGTACAGACGGACATGGCGAAACTATTAGGGTTTCTAGTTCACGACGGAACCCTAAAAATATATGTGACCTCAAGCCCAAGACTATGTTTTGAAAGGGCGTGCTTAAGCAATAGTACAAGATTTTAAGTTTTTTTTACATTTTTATAGATTCTACTGAAGACTGAAGTCATTTCGAATTTTCACAGAAACCTAATACGTAGTATTAAAACGAAATTACTCAAGTTATTTTTTTGTAAGCATTTCTTTTTTTGCGGTGCCAGTGCAATCAATTTTAACCTCATACGTAGACCTTCAATAATAAAAAAAAAACAACAAATAGGTAGTAAAACCAAGCGTACCCGTTCGAAAATAAAATTGAAAAGCGGTTCAGGAGTATAAGAAATATATTAGAAGTAACATACATAAAAAACAACGAATTGAGAACCAATTTTTATGTTGATTTCGATTAAAAATAACTTGAAAATGTATGTTTGTGGTTTCAGACACGACCGCACCAATGCTGTGTAATTCCAGACCTGTTCGAACTTTCAACTAACATAGGTTGCACTAAGTTGCAAGGACCAGCTGGACCACCGTCGCTGCAGGGGTCTCCAGAAGTAAATATTTATTATTGTATTATTATAAAAATTGTATTATATTACGACTGAATAATGAAAAATACGGGCCTCATAAGAAGGCTCAAAGTCACCCAAAGGGCAATGGAGAGGGCTATGCTAGGAGTCTCTCTGCGTGATCGGATTAAAAATGAGACCATCCGCAGCAGAACCAAAGTAACCGAAATAGCTCTCCGAATCGCTAAACTGAAGTGGCAGTGGGCGGGGCACATTGCGCGTAGAACCGATGGCCGTTGGGGCGGGAAGGTTCTTGAGTGGCGGCCACGTACCGGAAGACGTAGCGTGGGTAGGCCTGGTGAAGTTCGCAGGAGTCCGCTGGATGCGGGTGGCGCAGGACCGGTCATTGTGGCAATCTTTGGGAGAGGCCTATGTTCAGCAGTGGACGTCTTTCGGCTGATATGATGATGATGATGATGAATGAAAAATACGGTTAATATACAAGGTTCTCGAGTGACGGCCACGTACCGGAGGGCGCAGCGTGGGTAGGCCCCCACAAGGTGGACTGACGACCTGGTTAAGGTAGCAGGAGTCCGCGGGATGCGGGTGGAGTAGGACCGGCCATTGTAGCAATCTTTGGGGGAGTCCTATGTTCAGCAGTAGACGTCTTTTGGCTAATATGATGATGAATACAACTACCACTACCACCGTTCTGTAATTATGGAAACTAGGACAGAATGAAAGTGGATCAAATATTAGTGTGTGGATCTCATCGACTAAATTCAATTTCTTCTCACATTTTATTATTTTTCGACAGACTTATGAGAAATTATTAATTATACAACTGCCACAAATCTAATTGTAGAATCTAGAATAGAATATTATAACATTTATAACCGTCGGGCAACCATTAGGCCAATTTTCAGAAGTACACCGTCGTTTCACATTTTATTGTTTTACGACAGGATACTAAGAAACACAACGACGAATAGTCTATAATTGTGGGATATTGGAACAAAATAATCGTTTATTTGTGAAAAAATATTATGAACAAAATCTTACTTAAGGATACTAGCGCCATCTCTGTAGCTGTGATATAATTTTTGATCCTCATGTGTTGCTACGTAGTAGCTCTACGAGTTAATGCATTGAGCAAGCCACAGATGTAGTCGATGATGTAATATCGTGTTTATTCAGAAATTCGTACTAGGTATATGGCACAGTTTTCATTATTCTTTATTTTTGGAGTATTATAATATCACTCTCACTACCTTTTCTCTTCTCACTACGTTCGGGATTATATTTTGGAACCCATCGCTTTATTCTGGCTTCAATGGACGCCCTCGCCGAAAATGTGTTATTTTGAACCCTTGTGACACAAATTACTATTTTCGCACCATCTATTCGAGTACGAGTCTTTTCTTCCCTGCTAGGATCCCTCATTGTTCCTACAATGTGGCACTTTTCTGTTCAAGGATTTTCTATTGCCAGCCTAAAAAATAACAATTAAATATTAATATAAACTGTACGTTCAGGATCGATTACGATTTCTTTATCGATTATTTGCATAAATATTAAGGAGGTAAATAATAATATATCTTTCAGTTTTCTCACACATAGATGGTGTGAAAATTACGAGTAGTATGATTGTGTCACGGTAACAAAATTATATTCTTCGTAGGCATTGATGCTTGAATCCCTTGAATTACGCTTATTGTTTTATTCGGGCTTCAATTACGAGCGCTGGAAATACGAGTATATAATTTGAATCCCTTGTGGCACAATCTAATATTTTTCCCCTCTAACCAGTATTTTTACCCACAGTGTGCCGAACGGACGTGTCTGCTCAGAAACAACGATTTGCTGTTCGACAATGATGAAATCGACAAAGACTCCGTCAAGCAGTATCTAGACGAATGGGCTACGAAGAGAAGGGAATATATACCGGCGGTGAATGCCGCTAAGGAAAAGTGGGTTCTTTAGTTTTTTATCAACTTACTCAACCAACTGGAGTCTGGGCGGTCGTTCATGTCTGAGACCATGCTGGAAAACCATTTGCCGTATGTGCTGGAGCAGTGTTTTATTGGAAGTGTTGGAAAACACGATACTCATTTCCAAGCACCGTTTCATATTTTTTCTCAGCAAATTAGTTTTTTTAGAAAAAAAACTTAATTTTAACGCTTTTATCTAGAAGTACTGAAGGCAGTTTAGCTCGCTTACATACCGCATCCCACACCGTGGCCGATGGTGAGCTCTGGAACCTAGGACCATTTTTCTGATAGCCCGGAATGTGTTCTATACTCGGTACCCACAATCGCCAATTTTGAACACGATGAGTCTGTTCTATCCCATGCGGATTCTCGTAATAAAAATTAACTCATCACTTGCATGCCGAGCAAGTATTTTGTTGGCACTTTACACTCTTTTTTTTCTTAGACACTGCGGGGATGACACATCAATTGTGGTTGTATTTTGTATACATTTGTATTTGATAACCTCTGATTCCTGTATTTTCAGAACTGAGGTAAAATATCTGTATTCGAACTTATTGGACACGGTGTACATATCGTCCCTTAGTACCCACAGCACAAGCCCTAATATTGGGCTTACCGTAAAATTGGGTTGATTTGTGCAAAACTCTAACTTTATTTATAAATATCTCACCCCATTGTCACCCACTCTGCTCCGTTGTTGTTTGAAATGCTTTCCTTTTCTTTGAAATTGTTTTATTGTGATTTTCATGGCAATTATAATTTTAGGTGTGCTGGTAAGAAGCCCACATTTGGACCTAAAGATTTTTGTGCTGCAGACCGACTTCTCTTCTGCATCAACAACAACTTTTACAATGTAAGTTTTTTACGTAATCTAATCTGGGGCACTTACCGACGACCTTAAAGACCAATTAGAAATACTAAAGGGAGCGGAGGGCGCTGGTAGTCCGTTGCAACATGCTGGTGAGGAGGTTTGCACACTGTAGTCAACGAGTCAAAATTACACTATTTAAAGCCCATTGTCAAGTTTCCTACACGTGTAGCCTGTGGACAATTTTTAAACAAAAGATCACCCTGGAGACTGCAAGACTGGAGAGAGCAATGCTCGGAGTTTCCTTGCCTGATCGAATCAAAAACGAGGAGATCCGCAAGAGGACCAAAGTCACCAACATTGCTCTCAGAATTGCCAGACTTAAGTGGCAGTGGGCTGGGCACATCGCCAGAAGATTAGATGGCCGATGACGCCAGAAACTGCTGTACTAGCGACCACGTACCGGAAGACGCAGTGTGGGCAGACCTCCCACAAGATGGTCCGACGACCTGGTCAAGGTCGCGGGAACCCGCTGGAGGCAAGCAACGCAGAACCGGTCATATTGGCCATCATTGGGGGAGGCCTATGGCCAGCAGTGGACGTCTGTTGGCTGAAATGATGATTATGATGATGACTATCACCCTGCGCGTCTAATACAATGACGGTTTCAGGATGTTGTGGTGGGTTACTGAAGTGAGGCACTCTACAAGGCTCGGATACCCATTGCGATAAATCACTTAACCACAATAATGTATGGAAATCGTCACATGACTTTTCGTACTAGTCAGTAATTCTCATACATTTATAAGGTACTTATCGCTTATCATATACGATCGCAGAATGGCATCAATGCTAAGCCTACTGATGTTTTTTTTACGCACTAGCGTTCATTTCTTGTCAGGTCGTAACTTAGGAGGGCTATCTGTACTGAAAAACGTCGTAGGATACACGTGCGAAAAGGAAGTGCTCTCTTCTCGGTCGTGCTTTAATTTATCGGCACTCGTATCGAACAAAATTTTTCGCATGTATATTATTTTTAGATTGCGAAAATAACTGTGAATAAGTTTTTGTATTCCTTCAGTTGCGCATTGATGCTACACGACATAAATACCTAAACTATAAGGACTTGCTCGCTTTTGTATAGAATTATTTATACTTGGACAAGGGAGGGCCCTTCATAAATTTCAGAAACGTCTCCTAAATTAACAAGGCGCTAAGTATTGTTTGGCCTTTTCGGTCTTATCAATGTGTCTATTAGAAAGAAAGGGACAAACTATAGTTATCGGCTTGCTAAGTTAGGAGTAGCATTGTACGGAGGAGAAGTTTCATAAGTTGCGAAACTTGCATAGAGAATGTTCTCGATAATCTCAATTTAACAAATAATTTAATCAAGCCAAGACCGTACAAGATACATGCCTCATGAGTTTTATTTACTGCCTTGTTTACTTATTTACGATTTAAAATAATCATTTATAACACATTTTTATAAGTTCTCGTGGAAACATTCTCAATGAGAACTTACTTTTCAATTCTCATGAAAATTCTCCGAAATTTCCGAGTATGTTCCCGCGATTTTGAGAATATTCTGCAACTTGTACATTGCTAGTTAGGAGTCGTTTATGAATGATCTATCTATGACGTTTATTAACCGACTTCAAAAAAAGGAGGAGGTTCTCAATTCGACTGAATTTTTTTTTTTTTTTTGTTGTATGTATGTTACCTGATATCTCCGAGAATAGTGAACCGATTCTAAAATTTCTTTTTGTGATCGAACGTGTATTACTCCGAGATGGTCCCATTGGCACCAAGTTGGGGTCTGATGATGGGATCCTGGAGAAATCGAGTGATCTCTTCAAATGTTATAGGTACATGTATGGCGCTTTTGGTAATTTTCATTCATTTACAAGAATTTGCATTCAGAAAGTAGGATTTGAGGAAACCAATGATGGAAACAAATCGGGAATCTTGGAGAAACCGGTTGAAGTCGGTTTTTTAAATTTTTAATTTGGTGATTATGTATCTCACTGGTGGAAGTCACTAGGTATTGTCTCTACCATTTATGTTGGTATAATAATATATGATTGTTTTTCAGTTGAATTAATGTTGATAACCATATATGTTTCAGAAATGTCCTAATTGGTTGGACACCGAACCCTGCAGGAATTTGCGAGGATATCTGGAGGCCTGCATGCCTTATTATGAATGAATAATAAATAGCTTGGGACATCAAAGAAGTGTATCAATTGTAATGTTAAGAATCAAGGCCAACTCACTAAAAGTATTTTAATAACCAGGGTCGCGTTTTATAAAGTTACATTTTACAATTCCGCTGTTTGCCTCTCTAACAAGTAATTGTAGGCTCTTATTTTGGATGAAAAAAGCCGTATGAAAAACGACGTATTGGCTAGAAAGAGAGCAACATTGCAAACAGCAAAATTGTAAATTGTAACTTTATAAACGCGACCCAGGGGACTATTTCTCAAAAGCTTGTAATTTGTTATTACAAGCAGAAGGTATTATCTAATTAATAGTGTGAAAAAGAGACTTCCACTTGTATTACAAGTAACAAGCTTTCGAGAAACGGGCCCCAGGATGCAACTTGTAAGGTCCCAGCAAACTACTCGTTAAGTTTTTAAATCAAATTTTACAATAACAACAGAGAACAACCTTTAGAACAACATTTTAAAAACTTACTGGGAAATACCACAAAAATCCTAAATTCAAGCTTCATTGCACTCCTAAAGGTGAATTTGGATCAAACGAGCGAATGTTCATTCTATACCCCTCTCTACCATCCCTCTCTACCCCTCTCTATTCAGACCAAACGAGCATTCGCTATTCTAACCCCATACTCTACGAAATTCGATCGTTACACAAAACGTGATTCGTTGATTTCATAGAGCGGGGGATAGAATAGCGAATGCTCGTTTGGTCTGCTTGCACCTTACGAAAACAAAGAATTTTGACGAATTATGTAGAGTGGGGATAGAATGATCATTCGCTCGTTTGGTCTAAATCCACCATTAAGTGCCAGAGATATTGTACGTAAGAGAACAAAATACAAAAAATGGATGTGGTAGAGTAATAAAGCTCGTGCCATATTAAGGGTTAATTTATATTATTAAGCTAATTTATGTTATAATGGTATACTGGTAACGATGTAGTTATAGTTACATTACCTACATACAACTTTGCTGATATCATGGTGTGATTACGTATTATCAAACCGGAATCAGAAAGGGATTCGAAGGTACTGTTGAGAAGTTGCTATTCGTTACAATGTGCAACTTCGTCATTTGAAGGAGGCACGGTACCATAAACAAATTACGAAGTTTCATTCAGGCGCTTAGAAACTTCGGCAAAAATGATGCCACCAAAATTAGGCGGATGAAACGCTCAGATATTCACCCAGCCCCAATATCCCCATCGCTCTTGGTGGCCGCACATTTGTGTCCTTGTTTATGAAGTTTGAGGACGCACAGTTTGGGTTTTGGCCTGAACTTTTGACTCAGTTGGCTATTCTGACCAGGGTGCTTAGCCAAGTTGCCAATCGCTAGCGCTTAATCGTCAATCGTAAACGAAAGGCAGCTATCTGTCTTTGTCGCACTAATTCGCAAGAGTGACAGAGGGAAAACCACCATACGCTACCAAGCGCTAGCGATTGGCAACTTGGCTAAGCATCCAGTACTACATATAACAGCAGGGAAACGACGATGAACACCTGCCTCTAGAATTATCCAAGGGCTTTAATTTTCAGAGCTGTACAATGAAACCACTGTGCCCAAGGAAATAATGGAGTCTGAAATTTTTGTACGAGAACCAGATTAACTCTGTCGGCAAGTGTTCACTCACGGAAATACCATATTGAACTGTTTCATGTTTTTTAATGTAAAAATAATAAACATTCATAAAAATACTTATATTTATTTACATAGTACAAAATCAGCAGCATGTACAGTCACGTCTAATAATATGTATACATTTCGGAACGTATGTCAAAGGAATAAGGATCAAAATTGTATACATATTATTAGAGCCGACCGTACAATTGAAGGAATACTCAGTTCCTGACTATTTTCGGCCAGCAATTATTACTGTCAGGTAGACTCGGTGTGGAAACTGATGGCGTCTGACTGCAAGCCATGCATGGGCATTTGACGTGCCACCCCTTTCAGACCAAACTCTAGGATTACATAGGGTGACATCTGGGTCGTGAAGCAAGAGTGAATTGGTGGCAAAGTATGGTTGACAGAAAAATCAAAATCATAGGTATTTTATCAATTATTAAATTTCAGTAATTGTAGTTATTTTAATTTTAATAATTAATTTCCTACACACATTTTAATCACTAATTCAAATTACACTGAATAAACGAGTAAACGACTGAAGTGTATTAAACAGATTCGGCTGTCAAACGTTCATGTCAAATTGAAAAATCGATTGAAAACACTAATCTTACTATCTTACTCCATTTGAAATAGATACTTGAATATTAATTTTGATTAAAATACAAACTTCGCAAAATGTAATTTAAAGTACTATTATGTGTCATGAATTAATGAGATTATTTTTGAACATATTGCGAAAGTACAAATCAAATTATTTACTAACTAAATATTTAACCGGTGGTTTCTAAGACCGAGTGGCCGAGGGGTACAGGCATCAGCCGCGAAAGCTGAGTACGTGGGTTCGATCCCCACCTCGGACATAGGTGATCTTGGTCGTTTTTCTTTGGTATATGATATCTAATATTTATAATTTATATAGTATTAAGTAGTGTGACTACTGGAGAAAAATTAAAAAAGTACAAATCAAAATATTTAGGTAATAAATAATTTGATTTGTACTTTCGCAATATGTTCAATAGATGGCAGCACCAGTTCTCTCTAGCTATTCTAGAAAACTGTAAAGTATTCTAATAGGAGGTGCGGGCATGTATTGCTTGCCCTCAGAGAATGGTCAAAGGCGCCTAGCCTTGTAAGGGATTGCATATACACGAGAAATTTGACCGGTGGTTGCTAAGACCGAGTGGCCGAGGGGTACAGGCATCAGCCGCGAAAGCTGAGTACGTGGGTTCGATCCCCACCTCGGACATAGGTGATCTTGGTCGTTTTTCTTTGGTATATGACATCTAATATTTATAATTTATATAGTATTAAGTAGTGTGATTACTGGAGAAAAATTAAAAAAGTACAAATCAAAATATTTAGGTAATAAATAATTTGATTTGTACTTTCGCAATATGTTCAATAGATGGCAGCACCAGTTCTCTCTAGCTATTCTAGAAAACTGTAAAGTATTCTAATAGGAGGTGCGGGCATGTATTGCTTGCCCTCAGAGAATGGTCAAAGGCGCCTAGCCTTGTAAGGGATTGCATATACCCGAGAAATTTGACCGGTGGTTGCTAAGACCGAGTGGCCGAGGGGTACAGGCATCAGCCGCGAAAGCTGAGTACGTGGGTTCGATCCCCACCTCGGACATAGGTGATCTTGGTCGTTTTTCTTTGGTACCTATATGACATCTAATATTTATAATTTATAGAGATTATTTTTGTTATTCTTCAAAGTAGGATAAAGTTGGTATGTATCCGAAGGAGAGTACTATTTTTATTGAGAGTACAAGTATTAGAAAAAATTGCATTTTCACATTTGATACTTTTTCTGTCAACCATAGCTATTGCCACGGAAAGTGCACGTTGATAACGATCACTGGACTATGATAACCAAGAAATCTCAACCCCAAATCTTCCCGTGGGTGTCGTAAGGGTAGGCTAAGGGCTTGAAATGTCGAGAAGATTGAGGATAGGCAGCAGTATCATCATGGACTATGGAGACACTGCGATCGCCAACCCGCTTGCCTAGCGTGGCGATTATGGGCATTTCGGATATCGGAGAGTGGCATTGTCAAACGACATTGTCAAAAGTCTATTCTCTATTTAACTGGAATAACTTTTTGTTTATGTACCTATTTATATTTTCTCAATAACATACACTGATTGCGTATTGTGCTGTCCTGTACACCTCGCGGGCTCCACAGAATACCAGCGCCGTTGACATCGCTCAGTCGTGTCCGCTGCATTGCTGAGTGGAGACCATTTCAGCTACACATCTGTAACTCTCTGTTTTGTGTTCTTTTCATAGTTTATAAGTTTGTTTTTTACTAAAATGTCTTCATATACCTATATTATGATGTGTTGCCTGAATAAATACTGTTCTATTATATTCTATTCATTCACCTTTTAATGCGTCCAGCAGTGGACTGAGAGAGGCTGATGATCACTTAAGATAAGTATCAGCTCAGATGTAATTTTGTACATGTTGATCTAAGAATCACTTTATTTTATTAATTCTGCTATTTGCAGCACTCATTTTCGAAAAAAAAAATTTTTTTGGTTAGTAAAAATCATTCTTATACTTAGACATGTATTTCCACCATTTAAAACGCATTTTAATTAGTACCATGTTCTAGTTGCTGTATATTCAAATTCATGAGAATTATTCAGTCATAATATGGTATGCAAGCCTCTAGATATCCTCGCAATTCTGTACAGGATTCTGTTTCCAGCCAATTAGGACATTTCTGAAAAAAAAAAAACGTTTAACTGTACAGTAAAGAATTAAAAAATCAACTAATTTGATATTATTATGAACTTTGTCTGCAATGTATTTGTGAAATAAAACTATGAAAAACGGATAAACTCGCTTACTAACATTAACTTCATTACGACGTTTCGAACACCGCATCCGCAGACCACGAACCCTGTAAAGTGTTCGAAACTTCGAAATGAAGTTAAAGTTAATTAATATACGCGAGTTTATTCGTTTTCATAGTTTTATTTCATGTGTACTCCTCGCGGTAACCGAAGAAAATATTATGCAATGTATTTAGTCAAGATTATATAGGTTAGGTTTATTTTTCGATTAATATTACTAGGTATCTCAATACATTACTTTATCAATACATACTACTATTATTCTTAGTGTCATAGCAATACTGATATATCATTATTGTCCATTTAATATTGTATGTAATAATTCCATAGACAGCTAACTTATAAGTGACTTAAGTATAAAAAATACGATAAAGACAAAAAAACTTACATTGTAAAAATTATTATCGATGCAGAATAATAGGAGGTCGGTAGGACACACATCTGGAGATCCAAACAAGGGCTTATTGCTGAGACATCTAAAAAAATAATAACACAATGTAAAATACATATTATAATTATGTGAAATATTTCTGCGGCTCTTGTGGTAAAAGGTAAAACTCTCCAAGTCTTGTGAGAAGGGTATAAGTTCAATACACGCGTGTATGTGTTATTCGTTAGCTGTTCTTTTCTTTTATATGCCTGAGGAAAAGAAGAGTGATTATTTGACGGATATCTGTTAAAAAACTCACCTATCTTTATAGGTTGAACAACACAGAATTAGATTTGGATAGAAGAAACAAGTTCATTCATTTGTATGGCGGCCGAGCGTGTCAGATTTTGTACTGAAGTTGTGACTTGCCTATGATTTTAAATATGTCTCAGGCCCTAGAGTATTCATATTTTTTTGTGTTGTTGCAATTAATATTACTTAAGGAGGCATTATTAATGTTTTTGTTCACTTCAACTTACAAAATGTGACGTCCGAAAGCTGCAAGCTGCGATTAAAGACGGACAACTCAGTAGATTTTACTGAGTTCATTTGACTCGCTAAGTAGATACGTTTGCTAGATCTATGGTATATGGTATATGAGACATCTGTGTTGAACAACAATTATTCTTTGGCTCTTGGATTAGCAAAGTAATATTGTTCATTCTTTAATATGGACTTCCGCAAAGTAACGCCTGATTCAATTAACTCACCTCTCTTTGGCGGCGGTCACCGCTGGTATATATTCCTTCCTCTTTGACGCCCATTCGTCTAGATACTGTTTGACAGATTCTTTATCAATTTCATCGTTGTCGAACAGCAAATCGTTGTTTCTGAGCAAACATGTCCTTTCCGCACACTGTGGATGAAAACTCTAGTTAGCGAGAAAAAATATATGAAAAATTGCCAGTGGTGGTAACATTTGACCATTAACCCGAACCGTCCGAAGGTCGTAGTCAATGTCGTGTCCAATTCTGACTCGTACGAATAAGACTTTTGAAACTTTAGTACTAGCGGTTGTTGGATTATGTACCGAATTTTTACGTACGAAATATTTCGGTGAAAAAAGCCTCATAACCATCCAATCGAGATAAAATTTAAAGACGTATGCGAACTGCCCAAATTCGCTTGGAACAGCCTATTAACTATTGTGTCTAATCATTCTCATGTTTGAGAGGAAGACAGTACTGTAGTACAAGGTTGTTTAAATAAATACCACTTACACCTATAAATACAGATTTTTGAAAACTATGGGTTTTACTGAATGCAAATTTAGGACAAAGTAGAGTCTACGTCAATAATAGCATTTATATTTCGGAGACAAAAATATATTACATGACTTTATTGTCTTGAAATTACGGTAGTGTAAAGACGTTTTGGCACCTGAACAGTAATCATAATATAGCTTTGACGTCGACAGTACGATTGCATAACATTTGTTCACTGCCTACTATGTCCTACATTCAGTGAATTATTTCTGTCAGCACAGATGATTATAATATGAAATAATATCACAGCATCAGAGAAAGCGCTAGTATGCTTATTTAAAGACTGAGGATCATTGTCTTTCCCTTTAATCATCATTACCATCCGATAGACGACTTCTAGACGTTAAGGTCCACCAAGCCATTTTTATCGATTTTGTACTCAGTTATAAAATGAGAAAATATTATTTACTTCAGGAGACCCACGCAGGGTCTGACCGGGGAAGTTAGCCGTCGATGAACAGCCTATATTAGTTTCGAATTCGAACAGGTCTGGCATTTCACAGCATCGGTGTAGTTCTCCCTAAAAACCAAAAACATATTTTTAATCTACTTTCCATAATCCTTTTATCATCAATCATGAGAGTCCACTGCTGGACGCAGGCCTCTCCTATTAACTATGCGCATAGACGCACTAGGAGGCAAATGCCCATTATCGCCACGCTGGGCAAGCGGATTGGCGATCGCAGCAATGTGTCCACTATGATGACGCTGCTGCCCATCATCAATCTTTTATTAAATAATGGCCAGTGACATTTCAATCCCTTAGTCGACTCTTACGACACCCGCAGGAGGAGTTGGGGTGGTGACAAATGTATTCTTACTGCCGTCACCACACGGCACGGCAATCCTTTTATAGTCTGCCATAATAGTCATCTTTCAGCCGAGTGGTAAGCTAGTACAAAAAATTAGTAGAAATTAAAAAAATAGTACAAATTGATATTTTTCAATGACTTATTAAGTTCTAGGCACAGAACGAATATCTTACAGTTGGCCTTTGTTTGCACCTCGGTGCGCTCATTTTCGCAAAAAGAGCCCGCAATTCAGCGTCTGCCGAAGAAACGGCCTGAAATACGTAATATAAGTTATATACTTAAGAACGGGAAAAAATACACAAGGATGCATTTGTTTCGTATAGGTACGAACATAGTATATATATATTTCATCTGTAGTTACGTATTACCTAAGGTTGGTATAGGTCCGACACCAAAATGTTAAAAAATCCGGAGCGGTTAACCCACAGTTTTAGTTTTATCATGTAATGATATGTAAACACAAGTATTTCAAAAGCCTTGAATTAATACAAAAAAAGAACACAAAAACTCACTTTAAGAAAGGCTAGTAATAACGCAAATATTATTGTGCTTTCCATTCTTTATGAAAATCTAAGATCTGTTTCTATTGAACAAAAAAAAACAGAATAATGTTCACTATTGTATAAGTGTTAGGAATGACTAGTATACTATTATACTACGAACAAGGAGTGAAGTCATTATAAACGATTCCCATTGTATTGTATTTAAGGGGAACCTCCATTTTTGACAACGATTTCAGGTAATGAAACTAGTTATGCAATTTTTTTCAAGTTGACTATTTCACTATTAATTAAACGGTTAAAAACTCACGTGTATTTAGCCACTAAGCGCGACATGTTTCGGAGAGCCTAGGGGCCCGTTTCTCGAACACTTGTAACTTGTAATACAAATGGAAGTCTCTTTTTAACACTATTAATTAGATAAGGACTTCCGCTTGTATTACAAGTTACAAGCTTTCGAGAAATAGGCCCTAGGTCTCCATTACGCGCCTCGCTCCCGAGTTGCTTGGCTGAATGCGGGCTCAGTGCTTGATAATGGTGACCTAGGCTCTCCAAAAGATGTCGCGCGTAGTGACTAAATACTAGTGAGTTTAACCGTTTAATTAAATTTATAGTTATTATGTCTCACGAAAGTTTAAATTCAATTAACTACTTCATTTTTAGTAAATGGATTTTTTTTATTTATCTGAAATAGGCTTACTCATGGCCACAGACTAATAGCCAAGGGCAGAGACGTGGCCTACGGCCTATTTAATCAATTAAAACCACACGTACCTGAAGCAAAGGTTTAGCTACTTATGGCAATAAGAATAATGTTGTGTTTTACTATATAGGTAAGTAATGAATCTACTTTAGCAAACTGTTACTACAAAGAGAGCTAAAAAGACTAGGGGTATCATACGGATATTTGGATACCAATTTAATATAAAAGTCCCCCTAGTTACCAAATAACATTATATTTATATGTATTCGTTTATGTCAGAATTTGGAGACCAGTTATATCTACATCTCTGACAACAAAATCCTCTGTAAGAACCAGAAAGTTCAAGCATCAGCGTCACTCAAAAAAGGAATTTGCGATGTTAAGAGCCATGGGCCTAAATCTAGACACACAAATTATATAACCTGCATTTATTATGTTTGAGGTCATGTTGTTAATGAAACTACAATTGTAAGCCTTATATAAGTTAATGGTTTATGTATTTAAGTAGTTAGGTAGATATATCTATTATATCTAAGTATGTATTTATCGTTGCTTAATACCCACAACACAAGCCGTAATTGAGGTTATCGTGGGAATAGGTTGATTTGTTCAAAATTAGCCCACGATATTTGTTTATTAAAGGCCATACAAAATTTGAGCAGATATTTTTTGACACTCTTCTTAGCATTTCTTCTAACCCGGATTTTTTGTAAGTGCCCCCTTAAGGAATTGTTTGGAAAATACGGAAGCGTATACTACTAGAATCTTATGACTTGAGCAAGCATTACACGACTCTTTCCGCCACTTCCTTATGACTTTAAACAAGTTCCGAAAGGATATTCCCACGCCGGTAGTAAATACATAAATTGTATACATTTCAGACATCATAGTTCTTATTTGTAATGCTATTTTTCTGTCCGTTTATTCGATTCCAGTTTTCCTTTAGCCAGCTATGTTTCCCAAACAATGTGTTCGTTGCTCTATGTTTGTTTTTAAATCGAACAATCATTTCCATCGTTTCATTCCTAGATTAGTCTGTGAGGAGTTGAGTCCGCAATGGAAAGAGTGATTTTATCATTGTTGTTTATAGTGGGTGCAATGAAAGTAAGTGTATGTTTTAGGCACTTTCTTACTTACAAGTCTACTAAGCGACTATACGGGGTGCTCGTGAGCATTCCGAAAGATTTTAATGCTGGATTCCTGACCATATTTAGAGTCTTTAATGTTATATAAAGTTCCTGGATTCGGTCTGGTTTCAGAGATAATCAACCTTTATTTTAAATAAGTTTTTCGACGTAACTCGTCGCTTAACTTCTTTTTGATTACAATGCTACCACAATGTGTTATAATATTTGTTCTAATTTTGCCTGACAATCAAAAAATACGAATAAACTTGACAAAATAACCTGTACCTAAAAAAAACAATTGAAATAAATAATTTAAACAAATTGTTGTTATGATAAAAAGTACCTACTGAAAATGCTAAAAAGTATTCAAAAAGCCTAAAAAAAAAAGAAAAAAAAAGTTTTTTGTGGAATGGACATTAGGTCTCATAATATTTTTTGTTTATTTTGATGTCTAGAATGCATAGTTAAAATCATTCGGAATTCTCGCAAGCACCCTGTATAATAACTAATAACCATGACAAAATGACAAGTAGGCAGTACCTAAGGAATTTCTCAAAATCTGATTATAACGTCACTTCCACAAGATTTCTGGATGGGCAAGGATTCTAAATGGTTGATGTACATGTTCAATAACATAAGTAGGCTTAGGACTTTTCATAGCATATCGTGGTTCTAAAATCCTTGGAGCCGCTATGTGTAAAATTTTCGAAGTCAAAGTCAAAGTATATTGTAATATTAAATATAATGATTTATACCTACTGTCACATCGTTAATGAGTTAATTTTAATCGAACGTAATTAATTTTAAAAATCGAACTTGATTTCATAAAAAATGCATACGAAATTAGTTATATCAGAAACCATAAAAAACTAGACAATTAGGTTCAAGACAAACTAGAAAAAGTCTTAGATCGGAAATAGCGGTGAAAATGGCGAAAGTATCATGTTGTTTTTCTCGAAAGTTTCGAATCTTTCGTATAAATTACATGTAACTTCCGAAAAATAACAAAACTGACGCTTGTCGACTTATACGACTTAAGATACCCCCAGCTAAGATCGGATGACCGCAATAACTACCGAAATAGTAGTATTTTTTGCTCACTGGCTGTATTATGCATGACGCCATTTCACCCCGCCCCTCTCGCTAGTATGCAGCAACCGCTCAGCCGCATCAGTCGTGAGCTACGAACGTTTAAAAAAAAAGTGTTTTTTTTTTTCGAGAATTTTTGAAGATTCCATCTTTAACAGGAAGCTTTGCACCTTCTTCTCCTTACTTTAGAGTTGAAATGAGATACTAGTCCGATCATAAGCCAAGAAGGTTTTTCAATTGGGTGTCTTGGAAAAAAAATAGTGCAAGTTTGACTTTACGTTTACTCCTAAGCTATTCGGCTGAGTGGCATCAAGTAAATTTATATTGAAAGCTTGATTTTTTTTATCACGTACATCAGCATCACACATCTGCAGGTAAAAGTTAGTGATAATAAATTTATGTTTTTTTTTGTAAGGCAACCAAATTTCGTATGCACTTTTTATGAAATCAAGTTCGATTATTAAAATTAATTACGTTCGATTTAAATTAACTCGGTAACGATGTGACAGTAGGTATAAATCATTATATTTTATATTACAATATACTTTGACTTTGACTTCGAAAACTTTACACATAGCGGCTCCAAGGATTTTAGAACCACGATATGCTATGAAAAGTCCTAAGCCTAAACATAAGTTTAAAGATTTATTGGACATAAGAAAACATGATACGATCAAACAAGTGCACGTAAACAACTGCAGTAGTTCCAAGAATTGTGTCGCAGTCGGTTACGCCCTCCTCCTGACACCAAAACTTATGTACTAATGTAATGTAAATACATTGAATGTTTCTGTATTTTTTTTTATACTTTGATAAGTGACTACATAATTATAATTCATTACTTATATTATTGTCAGTGCCTAGTAAATCAAGTAATTTGTGTATAGCTTGGTGACGGCAGTCATCATTTGTCACCACCCCAACTCTTCCTGTGGCTGTCGTGAATTGCAGTGTCATTGGTTCATTTATTGAAGATTGATGATGGGCAGCAGTATCATCATAATGGACAAACTATGTCTATGTACTGCAATCGCCATCATCTTACCCAGCATGGCAACTGGCTAATGCGTCCATACACGTATATAGATAACAGGAGAGGCCTATGTCCAGCAATCGACCGAGATAGGCTATTATGTGAAGTATGTTTATGTGTGTTTACTTAATAACTAGAGTACAATAAGATACAAGTGCGAAAAAATTAAGTTCTAAACGGTGGCGATAAATTAAAACACGCCCGAAAGGATTGTTGTAAATCTACACGATTTACGAATTTCGTTATCGCACTTGTATCGTTACGAAATTATTCAATACACTCGCACTATTATATAAAGAAGTACCACCTTTAGGTACTGAAAAATGTATTTTATGGTAAGACGACATTTTCAGGTGCACGGACAATTAGAGCCAATAGATGGCCCAGAATGGACTGAGCATTGCAATATCAGACCCTACATGGTAAATATCTGACTAACCCCCTTATTCATAAAACGTTTGTTAACTTAACAAGCCGCTAATAATCGTTTGTCCCTTTTGTCCTTATGGATACATTGCTAAGACCGAAAGGGACAAAAAAATATTAGCGGCGGTTAAGTTAGCAGACGTTTATGAATAAGGGGGTTAATGATTATAATTATGTTTGTATTTGCGTATTCATAATACTTACTTAAAAGACGTTTATTTTTGTAACAGTATCGTCAATGCTGCATATTGCCTCCATTCTTTAACAGAGATGTGGCAAGGACATGTGGTGCCAAATTCCAGGTTCAATTTGAAAATCGTGGCAATATTACAGGTCTTCAAAGGCTATCCGATACTGGCGTAAGTTAATAACTCTGAGCGCTCGTACATCTGTAAGTTCTTACGTAAGTTATAGAAACGGGGCTATACTAAGGAATGAGATATTCACCTCTCATTCCTTAGTATAGCTCCATCCCTATAACTTACGTAAGAACTTACTGGTGTACGACTGGCCTCATTACTACCAACATTTCTTACAAATACCTTCAAAGTAACAAACTAAGTCAGGTTCCTCTAGTATAATTTGTTATGTTATGTCCTACTTTGGCTACAATACTAGGTCCTTAGATTTCAATATTACCTTTAATGATACCTAAGCTCTGAAATAGAATTCGAGATCAAAAATGTAAACAATCTATGACAATGACATGACATTACAAAGTCAATGTTAAAGTGACGTTCCAGGGGTATAAAACGTTTTAGATCGAATGTAGTTTTTAACACCTTCCTACATAAATTAACGTCGCATTTTGAGATTGGTTTTTTATTTTATTTTATTTATATCTACACTTACAACTATCCTTACAGGTACTTAACCTAAGACAATGTTTTATGTGTAGATGTAGATACGCGAAAGTCAAAGCATGTTCGATACACAAAGTATCACAATCGTTAACATATTTTTGGATATGACAATAAAAAACATACGTCTGAGTGTCCACGGTTGATTACAAAAATAAAACCTAGAAAATTTGCTAGAATGATGTAAATAATCGACATAATCAATGTTTGGAAACGAATGTCGTGTTACTTTAATCTTTAGGATAGTTGGGGAACGAATTCCAGTCTTCATCTTAGTTACGATCGAACCCATTTCGATTAAAATATAAAAATGACTGAATTGTAGGCAAAAATACTAAAATCTGTATTAATGTACTTTTTTAATGGTAAATTTTAGGAGTTTTTATGAATTCATAAAACAGTAATTTGGTGAACCCTCTTAAATGGTTCTTAGTGTAGTTACCGTATTAAATTACGAATAAACTAGTTATTGTTATAACTGCCAACCAAATGTTTAAGATTTCTTATCATTACCAGTAGTATAAATTAAACACCTTACATTTTATTAAAAGTAGCGAAATATATCATTAAAAAAAATATATATTTCGCTTAATGTTTTGTATTAAAAATTTGTAAAATATTTCAAAATTCTACGTACCGTCAGTGACGGTAAATACGCATTTTTATAAGTATTTGAATGATTTTAGATTACCCCCATCTCGTGATTATTTTTTTGTGGTGGTATCCCATTTGATTACATTTTTGATCTCCAATTCGATTTCACACCTTATTGATACATACCTTGTTATAATATAAACCGTTTTGATTGTATGTGCCTGTCAGTAAAGCAACCTGAATTTCTTCACTGCCTTTAGCGCCATCTCTGCGTCATGTGTAGAATTACGTTGCTTTGAATAACAGTAAAAGCTGGTAGCTTATTTAATGTTTACGAAGAAGACTCGCGTCATTTGGAAATGATATAAAGTAGCTACGTCCTAGAATATAAAATGGGACCAATAATTGCAAAATACAAATAATTTTACCGTTAGGGTAACCGTTAGAAACTATAAACGAAATCGTAGTACCTATAGTCATTCATATACATAGGTACTCGCAAACGTAGAAGTGTAATGTGCACCGCTTCACATTTTCGTTACTCATTCGTTTTGTAGATGGCATCAGGTACCTACATCTTATACATAGACATATAAAATTGATAGACCGAGTCTATTTTATCTGTGGGTGACGCCGGCAATGCCTGTCAACGATCTTTGTTTGGGTATACTAGTGCACCTAAACCGCAAATAGTAAAAGTGATTAAAATAAAGCTTTTCATGTATATTTCTGTTCGATAAGTGCACGGAATGTGATACAAGTGATGACTTGTGTGGTTCCAGGGTGTAAAAACCGCCAGGGTTACCTGAATGAACAAAATAAAGACATTACGTTTCACCGGCAATTTAGTTTTGACTTGAATTTTAAGATTTCGAACCTTATTAAGGTAAAAGTAACTGAAAATCTTACTCAATATTTGTTGTCGGATACATAATGTGTAGTTTTGTGATTACACCATTTGTATTTACATTCGTAATGTAATTATAAATAGTGGGATTCAAACATTTGTATCGCATAGTGTGGTACTTAAGAGACCGATCGTGATATCGATAAATGTATTGATAGTCAACTCAAAAATGAATCGATGTTTTTAATGTCCAACAGGTTTCCACTGGACACTGAACAAAGGCTATTATGGGTCAAAAATATCAAAAAGGCAGACGACTGGTACCCTAAAGAGTATTCAAAAATATGCTCCGCACAATTTTAAGCTGTTGTTTCAGGCAAGGGTACGCGCATAAGTGATTACATTCTGACGTACTACCCACCATATTTGGTAATCATCCAATGTCATGTCAACCAGCAAGTAAATTAAGTTTAGTTTAATAATGACGCTCATGTGATACTTGTGTAGACTGATTAATTTAATTATAAAGAAGCCACCATACCAAAATTGTTAGGTATGCATTAAGGAATGATAAGTCCATAAAACATGTTATAATGAGAGTTTTCTGAAATCACCAGGGCGGGAGCAGGTCCAGAAACTTGTCTAAATTCTATGTTTATAGTTTCTGGTTTAAATATTTTGTATGAGTTAAAAAAAATACATAAAAAAATTTAAACTTTATTTAAAAAAAAAAAAAACATTTACTTAGTCTTTCTTTGGGGTTAGATAATTGTGTTTCTTAGCGGGACCTTACGGCTAAGTGGCGCCAACTAGTGGCATACGTTTTAGGAAACCCTCATTATGACATTTTAATTAAAGAAAATATTTCGTTAACTTTGTGATTTTATTTTTATCCTAAAATGTAGATTTTGAAATCACGATCGAAGAAGATCGTGATTTTGAGTAGGAAATAAGGTTTATTCCTACTGTATTCGCTACCTAATTTGGTAAAAATATTATTATTGACGATAAAAGTATACGATTGAAGACTGGACATCACTAATAGTAATGACATTTTATCTAGTCAGGTTGGTAGCATTGATCAAGAAAATGGAGTCGTTGATGGAGTTCACGACCAAGTAGAGCTACTTTATTTGTCTCTTTTTCCTTATGGAATACGTCTTGAGATGGGGTGAAGGATGACAATAGTTTGTTCATGTATGTCTTAATACACGGAATCTTCCCTATATTTTATCTGTGATCTTATAACATTAAAGGAATAATTATTTTTTATTGTTTAAATACAATGGCATATAGGTAAAAAAAATAAGTAAGTCACTTGTTGTATGTAGTAGTGATCTATTCAAATATAGACAAGACATGTTTAAAATGCGAACACAAAAAAATAACAAATGCCCATATGGATAGATTATAACCACATACAACGGGAGCTTTTCTTTTTCACTTATACAGTCATTTACTGCCAGTTTCTATGATAGCGAAGCTTGGTCGCTTACCAACTATTTATTTATTACCCTCTCACTTCATTTTCACCTTAAATATTATTAAGTTCTTAGAAAGGGCTTGAGCAATAAGTATTTGTATAAATATTTATTTGCATTGATACATTGTTATACGTACCTTTTCAGTGTGAGTACTGGAGCTGCATGCTAACAAAATACGATCTGAGGACAGGAGGAGATAACGCAGTACTAGACGTAGCGAAATACTACGAACATCTTAACAGCTGGGTAGAGCTGAATCCGGATTTCACTGAGGTGATGCTAAGGGCAAAGATTGAGTGCAAACAAAATTTTAGAATGAGTTTACCAATTCCTGTGTGCGAATTCCGGGATTTTAATGCTTGTATCAGGAATTACATTAATGTGGTAAGTTGACTGATTCAAAAGTTTAATAATTGACAAGTCAAAGTTTACTAGCGCACAGTTCTAGCACAAGGAAATAGGCATGATGATTGGCAAGTCAAATCAACATCTTTTTTCTAACTGTCAAAACTTTCGCCACTATGAAATTTTGTATGAAATGCACAAAAGTGATGCCACGTTTGTATACTGCCAAATGACCTACTCTTGTAAGTGTTTTCCAATTGATTAAACAGAAATTCGTATAAAAAATACTGCATTATTTCTTCTTGCATTAGGACGTGCATAATGTTAAATAATTTATTTTAACTCCAGTCATCATCCCTATTGTATCTTGAAATATTAAAGCCGCTAGCTTCGAATGTATTGACAACAGACGTTTTGTTTTAAAATTAAATAATGAGACAGCCTATTAACACAGCTTCAGAGGATTTCAAATGAGTCTGCTTATTATTAGCATGTGTTAAGTTACAGTATGTGCTGCCCCCTCCCCCCTTCTCAAACTAAATTTATTTTGCTTGGTACAAATATAGAAAATAACAAGTGTTTTTGATGACGACAGTACAACTTTCCGTGTTCTCAATACCGCTCGCTTTTGTTTCACCCGGTTTCTTGTTACTTTCCATTTGATACCTACTTATTCGCATGCTATGCGTTCACTGCTTATATTATTATTTGCATACATTTACTGCGAATATTTTTATTAATACTAACAATACTTGTTTTCAGAACTGTCCCAATGTTATCAATACTCCAGAGTGTCTAGAAACTAAGAAATTCTTCGAACTTTGCCACGAGTTTTTTCAATAATAAAAATAAAATGATCTGATGAAATATAATAAAATTGTAACACGGCGTTACCTATTATTACGTATTGTGTGACCCGAAATCAAACTCCTGAAAACTAGCATGCAATGTGCAATATTTATTTAATAATTTAGACTTTATTGCACAAAAGAACAGCTTAATGTACAAAAGGCGAACTTAATGCTATGAGGCATTCTCTACCAGTCAAACTTAAGGCAAAGGAGAAAGGATTGTAGGCGGTGCATTTGGAAACACGTAGTAAACTATTAATACCTACATACCTATGACATACATACATAAATATATACATACAATATTAATATATATACCTATACATAAATACATATTATATACATATAATAAACGTCTTGTCAGACAGATACATAATCATTCTTAGAGCTGCCAGAAAAGAAATCACGCACAGATTTTTTAAAAGCATACTTGCTCGGTGCTTTCCTAATATTAAAAGGTAAACCGTTCCAAAGGCGGGCCACCTGAATGGCAAATGAGTTGGACATAAAGCCCGTACGATGAACTGGGATAGAAAGAGAGAGGTTGCCGGTTGAGCGGAGCTCACGGTCACGAGAGACACCATAAAAAGGAAAGAAAAATTTAAGATCTTCAAGGGCATTTGGGTCATTGATAATGGAGTAAAGGGTGCAAAGCATGCGAGTAGTTATTACGCCTGTGACGAATAGGGAGCCAGCAGAGCTGTGTGCGAAATGAGGACACATGATCATATTTCCGAAGACAGAAGATGAAGCGGATACAGTTATTAAAGATACGTTCCAATTTGTGGAGAAGTTCTACATTTAATTCTGGATAACACACGTCACCGTAGTCGATAATGGGCAAAATCAAGGTGTTTACCTACAATGTTTTGGTTTTAACCGGCAAGAAGTGTCTGAGTTTGTTAAGCGCGTGCATAGCTCCAGTAACCTTTCGGCTGATCTCGGCAACCTGCGGCCTCCAGCTCAAAGTGGAATCCAAGGGTACGCCCAAGTCCTTAACGATAGAACTGAAAGGAATGGGGGTGCCATTGAACTGCACGGGCCTAATCGAAATAAGGTCTAACTTGGCAAGCTGCCAAGTTGGTGCTGCTTGGAGAGCTGCCAACGACAATAGCCTGACACTTGGCGGTATTTAGAAACAGGCTGAATTTTTCCGACCATTTCTGAATATGTAAGACTGGTCGAGGTGGAAAGAGGTGGAGGTGGTAGAGACTGGCCAACTCGGACTGCTTGCTTTCGGCCCCCAAGGTAAGCATAGAACCATTCAAGAGCTGAAGAGGATATGTTTATGCGTTGCAAAAGAGCAAGGAGGATGTCACGGTCAACAGTATTAAAGGCGTTGGAGAAATCAATTAAAACAAATACTGTGGGCCACAGCTTCAGCGATCTTCGACAGGAATGGGAGAATTGAGATTGGTCTGAAATTAGATAGAATGGTTGGATTATTCGACAGGAATGAGAGAATTGAGATTGGCTGAAATTAGATAGAATGGTTGGATTATTCGTTTTGGGAGGAGGAGTGCAGGGAATTCGCCATTTGACAAAGAAAAATTAATGATGTGAGTGATCAC
The DNA here is from genome assembly GCA_025490895.1 of Thaumatotibia leucotreta. Lineage (NCBI taxonomy): Eukaryota > Metazoa > Arthropoda > Insecta > Lepidoptera > Tortricidae > Thaumatotibia > Thaumatotibia leucotreta. Next base: position 1,159,434 of record JALPQI010030248.1, on the reverse strand, counting down.
AGGAAGCGCGTAATCAAGAATTGAGGCTATCATGTGACGACTCACATCATCACATCCGACGGCTTTAGATCTGATGGCTCGAACAATATTTTTTTAATATATGACTTGAATACTATTTACTGACATAATGAATTCAAATAATTAAACAATGCCCCAATGCTTAATGAAAACAATTGCATGTCTAAAATGGGCTTGTGAATGCCAGCTCTTTTTGGAATTAGTAAAATTGTTGTGTATGATCTATTTAATTACATTTACTGTTTTAAGAATTGCCAAACTACTTCCTATCATTTATATATTTTATACTGTTTTAAAAATATATATGGGTACTTTATCTCAAATACGGGAGTATAATTATACTGAAAAATAAATAAAATCAATATCAATAATTAAAACATCATTATTTATTCTAAAATCGAAACTAAATTTTGACGAGACTCCTCGACAAACTATTCACTAAACAGTTTAACACCCACATGCAGGCATTCAACTTGATATCAATTACCACTATTTTATACACAATTAATTACGTAATCAGGAGAAAGGTACACAGAGTCGTACAAGATGTCTGTACCAATTGGCAAGCCACCTGCATACCAATGCATTACTTAATATGAAATACTGTCACGTAAATGCTCATTACTTTCATACTCCCAAAACTTCAATATCCCCATATCACTTTCCTTGTAGGAATTAATATTTAAACTAAGCTAACAGTCTTTTAGACGACTTCAAGGCAAAAGCCGTGGATTGTACCGGCCAACGTAGAGTATCATACCCGAGGGATTGTGTCTTACAAAGTAAAGGAATGGCCGGTCAAACTTTAATCTGGCTGGTTGCGCGGTTCTTGCTGGAAGGCGGGCTTGTCTTGGACGCAGATGCAGTGGCAGATTCATTGCATCTCCGACGTCATGTGGGTCATGGAAAGCTCTCTGGTAATCTCTCGGCTCATCCCAACCTGTCGCCCATCGCGATGTCCTACGCCTTCTTGCCAATTCAATGCTCTCAGGATACTCTTCAATATGATGCTGCTCACCAATAATTCCTTCACCACAAGTCACGAATGTTGTTGATTGAACCATGTCCGATAAGTACAGGTCTTTTGACGGTCCATTTAAGCCTCCTAAATCAGCATGGTCGGCATCGAATAAATCTTTCAAGCCCATCTTTTTGAGTGTTGACGAAACATTGAAAATTGACTTGTGGGAGAACCGCGGGATCTGTAATTCTAATCCAATTCGAGGTAATAAAGTTCTGAGAAGACGATTCCATGCTGGCGTGCTGGGGTTAGAATCTAGTAATCGTTTCTCAAGTAGTTCTAGATCTTCTGCGTGAACAATGTTTCCTTGCTGGCCTGGCATGAGGAAGAGTGTGCTGATGATCGAGTTGGTGTTTCCGAGAGCTGCTGCAGTGGCGTCAAGGACTGGGTCGTAGCCGGCGAGGAAGCCCTTCTTGTAGAGAACAGCTGGCACTGGTACGAGGCGACGTTGGCGTACGTTAGGTGATACGACAAAATACATTTCACCATCTCTGCCTTCTACCGATGAGCCTGTGCAGTCGGTCTGAAATTGAAAAAAGTTTTAATTAATTAACGTTTGTAAATTTATTAAGGTTTTATTAAATTTAAAAGAATTAGAAATTTCTTTGTTTTATTTGCGTATCTTGAGTTAAATATATTCAAACTGTAATGTACCTAGTTAGTACAGGTAAATTCACGAAAGCTGGCACGAATAGATCGAGTACAAGTAAGTGACAGAATGTACAAATGTGGATGTCAAAAAGACATTAGATACAGGTTGGTATAGCACGGCCGCATACACACAATGATAGATGTCATTTAATACATTCATTCCATTCGTGCCAGCTTTGGTGAATTTAGCTGTATACACATCTCTCGTGTCACATTCCACGAGTAGCAAAACGATACGAGTATTTTTTGTCAGTGAATGAAATAACTTTTTTATTCTTTACGAAGTCATATTAAACCATAGTATGTATGTCACAATGATACTTCATTTAGGATTTTTATATTAGAAAGTACAAAAAAAATTAAGCAATGCCGTGTATAATAATATTAATAATTTCCAAACAAAATTATCATTTAAGTCTAAAATATTTACTAGATATGCAAAAAATTACGTGTTATACGAGATGGTGGCCCGTAATGTTTTTTACTGAATTCTTATTTGGATTTTAGCGTTCTTACGGCTTACGTCACAGCGCGAAACTGACATTAATGGGGGTATATTTAATACAATTTATACTTAATGAAGACTAAAGCAAATTATATTCAAACATACCTGGAAAATATTAGTTGAAAATGCCGCCAATGGAGGCTGCATAGTAATTGTATTAGCTTTCATGTATTCAATTATTTTTCCCCACGTGTACCTCTTTACCAACAAATTCGTTCTCCTTCTAATAATGTCACTGATCAATTTGAAATTGACTTCTTCAACATGACCGTTATAGAAATGCTGAGCCCTTTCTTTGTAAAACGTCAGAATTTGCCCCTTATTACGATCGCTGTATAGTTCTCGAATAAATGCTGAGACAGCTACTCCTGACTCTGCTGTTGTTTCTATGGAATCTGATATATTCTTTAGAGTAAAATGTGGATTGAAAGTGACCATATCATCGAGTTTGAGTATTTCATTCATTTCACCAGAGGTCGCGCCTCTTGCTCCCATGAACATCATAGCTAACATTGAGGTGATAGAAAATGGGGACAAAATAAAACTTCTCTTATTCGGAATAGTTTCAGCTATAGCATTCCAATAACGGAAAGCGAGTTCATTGCACAGCTCCGTAAACTGCGCGATATCTTCGCTCAAATCTTTTGTAGTCACCTCTAGTCCTTGATTTTCTTTCGATACATCTAAAACGATATCTTTGTCGGGAATTTCTGGGCTATTGAGGTCAGTCTTGAACTTATCTTTCGGTATTTCATTCGCTTTTGGCGGTGCAACTGTTGATATAAGCTTCCAAGAATTGTTTCTTTCATTCGCAATTTCTTTGTAATCAATATTGACTTTTTGAATCTTCTTTTTGAATTCATCTACTTTCGGGAGTAAATCTGCCTCCTTTTTAGTCTCAGTTTTATCGCTTAGTTTATTCAGTTTTTCTGAAGTCGGTTTCGACGCAATATCTTGCGGAGCTTTTTCAGTACTCGATGGCTTAATTTGCTTTTGCGGCATTTCAGGAGCATTAATAACGGTATTAATGTTACTTTGTTTATCAGCGCTAAGAGTTAGAACTGGGGTTGTAGCAGGATCTTTTGTGTTATCTCTTATATTAGACGAAGAAGTGTTAGTTAAATTATTTGGTGTTGATGCGACATTGCCAGTATGATTTCTTGTGTCTTTTGGTGCCACAGAAACATTTTCATTAATTTCTTCTTTCTTCACATCGTTCGCATTTACCGTTTTTTCTGAATTAGTGTCTATATTTTTTTCGACAACCATGGATTCAGTTGTTGAAGATGTATCCGTTTTTGGAAAATCTTGAATTGTAGTTTCAATTTTTTTAGTAACAGCAATCGTTGTTAACTCTACAACATTTTCTGTTGTGGAAATTTCAGTGATATCTTCATATTTATTTTCGTTTCCAACAATGGATTGCGGAGCCTGATTCACAACTTGAGATAGTAAATCATCCATGGATTCTGAAAGGATAGGATCGATTGGTGTTTCAGTTGACGTTGTTGTAGTAAAATTTGGAATAGCGCTGGTTTTGGGTAGAGAATTACTGATTTTGCTTGCGTCTTCCTTGTCTTTTGTAGGAGCCTTGTCTTTATTGTCTTGTTGATGTGGATTGATAGTTGATATTTTAATGAAATTGTCGGTATCTTTTTGACCGTCAGTAGTTTTATTTTGGGATTCATTTTTAGGTTCTGATGGGATATCTAATTCTAGACTTTCTTTGCTTTCTAGATCCGTATTCATTGCAAGAGTAGCTTCCAATAAATCACTCGTCGTCGGTATAGGTTGGTAATTGGCACTTCCTAGGTCTGATGCAATCTGACTTATGCTTTGTGCAACATCAAACAAGGGAAGAACTGGTTCATTGACTTTAATATCATCATTATCGCCTATAGCTGCATTGCTTCCATTGATAGTTATTGATGGCTGGTTTTCAACAGGCATAAATTCAGTTGACGAAATAGCAGTCGATGGTGACACAGATTGAGTAGTAATGGTACTAGCATCATCCTTTTCAATTTCTTCGCTTTTCACAGTAGATGAAACTGGTGCTGATGTGCTTGTTGTTGGCTTATATGTAGTAATAGTCGGATGCGTCTTTGTCGCTATAGTAGTCGCTTGTGGAACTTTTGATGTTGGTATTGTAGGATGTTTAGTAGTGTTTTCCAACGTGCTTACAACTTTAGTCGTCTGCGGAGGTTTACGAGTCGATCTCTCTGTTACATAAGTCGCTGTAGACACTGGAACAAATGTGCTTATCTTTTCGTAAATAGGGCTACTTTTTTCTGTGGTAGACGTAGAATGAGAACTAGTTTGGATTTTTGTTGAAGGATTTTCTGTACTTTTTTGGGTTGAAGTAGCAACTTGTCGTCTAGTGGTAGACACAGGTTTCACTGTGGTAGGTTTTGCAGTAATTTTGGTGGTAGGTCTCGATGTCGTAGTAACTTTTGTAGTTTGAACTGTCGTTTTTGGTTTGGAGGTAGTGGTGGTTGTAGTCGTACGCCTAGTAGTGGGCGTCGTTCGAGGTTTTGCTGTAGTCGTGGTAGTAGGTTTTTTAGTAGTAGTTGTTGTTGTTTTAGGCTTTGGAGTGGTTGTAGTGGTAGTTGTGGTAGTAGTAGTTGGTTTTCTAGTAGTTCTAGCTGTAGTAGTTGGTTTAGGTGTTGTAGTGGTAGTTGTCGTAGTAGTGGTGGTAGATGTAGTTGTTGCTTTAGAAATAGGTTTAGCAGTAGTTGGTGCTTCTCTGACTAGCTCAGTAGTAGATGAAACTTTTTGCGTTGTCGACAGCTTTAAGTCATCTTGCACTGTAGTAGAACTTCCGATGAGATTGCTTCCTTCTTTGCTAAGATTTTCATCAAAGTTTATACGGTCGAACTCAATTGTTTCTGTTTCTGGGGTAGTGAATGACGCAGATGTCTTATCCGGTACGATGTCAACTCCAGTGTTACCAAAAATTGAGGGTAAAATTAGGCTCCAAGAATCCGAAACGTCGGGTGTATCCAACGTAGGGTTTGTCTGCGGTTTGTTTTTATGAGCTTCCATCTGGGCTTTGAGCACATTTTGTACATTAGCGACTACGCTATGAACTTTAGTGTAAGGCGGTTGACTGAAATTAAATGCAATCGTTGGTTGATTATCATTGGCAAACGTGACAAGTCCTTCTGCCTCCTCACCAGCAGCAACAATAGCTTGTATTTCTTGTAAAGTCATGAGTCGTTTGACCAGTTCTCCGGATTCGTCGAAAGTGTAAAATTCATAGCGGTCTGGTGTTAGAAGGTTCACTGGACTGCCGACGGTTGCTGGGCCATTTGAAGGTGGTGGTAAAGTATTTCCCACTGCATCGGCGATGTACGGACGCTTGGAGCCCCTGAAATACACATAAAATTGATTTTAATAACGGTAAACCTGTTCTTTGTTTGTATTCATATTAACTAAAATACTTCATATTCGATGTTCAAGTTTAACACTTGCTTTCATAAACAATTTGATTGTTGTTTTAATTAATTATTATTTTTAAAAGAAAATACTGTATTTCATTTCAGTTATTAAATTAATTGTTTCGATTATAATTTGATTTAGAGTAAAATTTGCTAAAACGAAGCATATAAATATGTTAGGTACGACTAATTTATCGTTATCATCAAGTATCATTTTTGTAATGCAACTATAAAATGTATATGTTAAGACCAAAGTCTTTCAACTTGTGCATGTGCTATGGGTTAGATATATTAAAAACTTTAAATACTAACTGTAGGTATAGTACCTTAGGTAATAGCGTGCTCACTTTTAAAATTATGAGATGTTCGAACCAATAAAAAAGCTATGCTCTCCGCATTGAGATTGTGAATGGGGCACCCTCTTATTCAATTATTTGACATGTAAACAATTTTTTTTTACATTTCGTAAGCAAAACTTAAGTGTTAATTTACACAAAACTATCGAACCAAATATCGTTCCTCCATCTCTTATGTTCTTATGCTTATTATAAATGCAAAGAAAAGAGACGAGCTCACCTGCTATCGTCAGCCAAAACGCAGCCGACTGCAAGCAGCACACACAGTGTTGTACGCATCTCGACCGCCCATACACTCGTAGGTCCTGGAAGATAATAAAAGAACAGCTTTAGAATATGAAACTGATAAGCGCTCCCGTGTAAGAGACACGGTGGTATCATACACAGGGTGAAATCTTTTACATGATACACAATTATATTTTCCGGATCTACTCATGATTGCGATCAACTTTTACTGTGGGACTTATAAGCCAGTAGTTACTCGCTCAGCTATGAGCTATAAATGTCGCTGTGTTGCTTAGCTTTTGATCGTTTTTATAGCTCATAGCTTACCCACTCGCGGTAGGACTAGTGCTTAAAAATACATTTTTCCTAACCCCAACTCATCCCCTGGGTGTCATAAGAGCTGACTAAGACATTGAAAATGATGACTAAGGATTGAAGTGTTGTGACACTGCCTCGTGTTGTGGTCTGAGGACCAGCTATGCTATTCTCTTATTCACACATTCGACGCTGCGTTCGCCAACGAGCTCGACGTCGAGACAGCCTTGTCTAAAATCCCTAGCTGTTTTATTTGACATTAGGAATCGAGGCTGTGAGCGAGGTTGTGGACGAGTTCGTCGCTGTTTTTCGTTAGAGAATACGAAGTTCGTACATTAAACGTCAAACTCTCGACGCAGTGTAGTTCCAGCTCACGCCACATTCGTCGCCGAGCACTAGTGTCGTTTAAAGTACATTAGTGAATACCATTTTTAGGCTCGACGCTGCCGCAGCGCTGACACAGCGCTGACAGCAAGGCGGTTTCCTTAGTGAATAACACTGCAGGCTGTTTATAGAAGATTGATGAATAAGTGGCAACATAGTGGACACATTACTGCAATCCCAGCTTGCCCAGCGTGGCGATTATGGGCATTATCTTCACACGCGTTCATACGCATAAGTAATAGGAGAGGCCTACGTCCAGCGATGAACTCAATTAATTAGGCTCATGATCATTTCATTATTTTATACATAATATAAGTAGGTATATAATTCTTCTACTCTATTAATACACGGTGCTTGCGAGAGCATTATATATGTATACATATGTATCTAGACGCACATAGGAGTATATGCATTAAAAAACCGCTTAAAAGTCGAAATAGCTAAATCAGTCAAATTCACCGCCTAACGTTTTTTTACATTCCTGACTAACCGGTCCACCTGATACAAGGCTTAAAATCTCCCACCCCTTACGAATCCCTGAGCAAGATCGGTCGGAACCTAGTTATTGTTACAAGTGTACGATTTTGTTCTCGGCGATTTCATCTTTGCAAAGTTTACTTTTTGTCGTGGTATTTTTGTGTGGCCGCGGATTGAGAAAAAAGCTTTTGAACTTGGAAGATGAAGGTATGTACTTTATTATTCTGCAATAGTTTACGAATATTGGTTATAAATAATATATTTAAAACCTGGTTAATTTGTGTAGTTAAATTTCGATATTTTTACTAAGAAAATTTAAGACAATCGTAGTTTTGTTTATGTGTCGGGACTTGGCAACTTAGTTTTTTTAGATCGAAATAATGTTAAGGTCTATGTACATCGATTGCATAAGAAAAACTGTCCGCATACGTCCGCCATTCAGATTTTCAGTAGGTTAAAGTTACAGCGTCATAAACGTAAATCATTTGAAAATCATACTTTGTTGGTTTTTGTTACAGATTCTTTGGAAATGTTTTAAGAATTTGGTAAACGAACATTATTTAGCATAATGCAAGCATGTAAAGGAAAGAAAACAGGAACATTTTTTTTCTTTTTTGGAAGAAACACGGTTTCGAATTACTCATTGTCGTGAGACAACCCAGCGCTCCCAGGCTACGCGATGGAAACGTGTAACATAAAAACGACTTGCGAAGGCCGAAAGCCGAGGTTCGCGCAGGTCCGAAGGCCCGGAATGTTCCCCGCCGCGCGCTCGCCTCTGCGAGGCCGAGAACCGTGCTGCGGGAGATTCCAATTCCCGGCGATACCTACAAACATATCCAACCCCCATGCAATTCCCTACACAAATGTCAAGGCACAACTTGGACAACTCAGACAAGAATACATTTCCGGGCCTGCCCCCCACAAGAAGAGGCCGCACTGCGCAAAATACCATTTTTTAGGGTTCCGTAGTAAACTACGAACCCTTATAGTTTCGCCATGTCTGTAGCATAGCGCAATGGCCGTTAAAACTAGAAATTAGCTATTTGGCACAGATATACATATTGATAACATATGATCACATACAATTTTTTCTTATAATTTGTGGTAAAGTGGGGATGATTTTTTTTATTTTGTTGCAATCCTATAGTGTAGGGTATCGTTGAATAGGTCTTTCAAAAAGAATAAGGGACCCAGAAGAAAGTTGTTTTATAAAATAATTATTTTCGGAGATAACCGCTTCAGAATAAAAAAAAATTCTCCTTCCCCCTCAAACTATTGATCCGTGGGTCCAAAAATATGTAAAAAAATCACGAATCGTGGGTTCATGGAATACTTAAAAATAAACCTATTTCGAACATAATCGGCCTAGTCGTTTTTGACTAACTACGGAACCCTACATTGAACATGGCCCGACATGCTCTTGGCCGGTTTGTAATATATGATTACAATCAAATTTTTTGTTTTATTCCTTAAAATCCTCAAAAAACCAATGAAATATTTTTAAACGGTTTTATGATTGAAATACTCCTATGTGAGACGTCTAGAATTTCATACGTTACCAAAAATAATTGTACACTATGTACATAAATCTGCGCACTTAACCGGGAAGTAAATCAGAAACACGCAAAATTTTATTACAGACAAGCAATTTAAAGATCGGGACAGACGAAATAACAAAAATTATTACAAGGATAAGATAATATATTTGGTATTTTGTATTTAAGTAGACGGCGTTGCGTATTTGAAATACTCATAAAATATTGCCAATCCTTAAAACTTTATAAGTTTATAACAATTGATCACAGATGACCCTCAATAAAATAGTCTCGCTCCCGTTGTTCTTGTAAACTAATTAGGCTTATATGTGCGAGCCTGGCTTATTTTATTGCTTCCATGTTTTCAACTAAATTACGTAGATCACAAATATACTTTTAGGTGTGATGTTTAGGTATAAAAAAAGACTTTTACAGATTTCTCCAAGATTCCATCATCAGACCCCGATTTGGTGCCAACGGGACCATAATTATCAGATACACCCGTTCGATTAAAACTAAAAAATTGAAATCAGTTCGCGATTCTCGGGGATAAGTATTGAGTAACATTCGTAAAAAACAGCGGATTTGAGAACCTCCTCCTTTTTTGAAGTGTTTTCAAAACGGTAAGCAAGGTTGTAATCATGTGTAATAATAGCGTATCTTGTGTAATAGTGGCGTAATAATAGATATCACGAGTGATAAATTAGCGTTGACGAGAAATGGCCATCACACAATACATCTACATTAAAAGTGACAAACTTTAACTTTTCACATGAAATACTAGGTCCTTAGGATTTCACGTGGAAAGTGACTAAAAGGATGTGTGCCAAGTTTTTGTATTTTCACATAGCAAAGGGATACTTTATATTGTTTTTACTTTTCCTGCTGCCTGCCACCAGAAACATTTCACAAGCTAATTAAACACGATGTGAAGCCATGCAAATTAAAACGAACACGTTTGTCCTGTTAAAAACTAGAAGTTATAATGAATACCCATGTGTCGTTTGTTGAAACACTGTGCCGTGTAGAAAACTAAATTCATTTCCTTAACAAAGGTCGGGAATAAAATACAGTAGCTATCAAGGAAGGTAGGTTTATATTAACTATAAACGTAATAAGTTTCAATCTCTGCAGAAAATAATAAATATGAAAGAATAAGCATTGAAATCTGCGGCGCAACAGTGAATAACAAATGAACATCGCAAGTTGAGAAAGAAACAGCGTAATATTTTCAATTTACAATGTGCTTTTGTTCTCCGTATACCTAAGCAGCAACTTTTTCAAGAAACTAGTATAATACCTACTACTTCGATGAACAAACTATCACAATGAAAAATGAATTGAAAAACCTTTTCGGAGTTATCACACGTTATTTGACAAATTTAGTTCCGTTAAATGGAGAGCTAGGTTCGTTATCAATAAATTAAGCACTCAACGAGACAAGTTAATTATTAATTTATAGGTATAAAAATGGATGGCGTGTTATTTAATGAATATATTCGTGTATTATGTTTAATAAAACAAAAATATATTCTGTAATAAGTACAGATTTTAGATAAAAAGCATTGCGATTCGCCTGTACTTTAATCGTGAATCGATATTGGGTTCGGTCTATAATTGGAGCTAGCGCCTTCTACGGTACCAAATGTGATGAAACATTTCGCTGAAACACTTTTTGTTCAATACAATAGACATCATTGCAGTTTTAGGTTATGCAATATTTTATGTAAGCTTGAATTGATAGGAATCAAGATGAAATAGCCGCAGAAGATGCATTGTTAAAAGAAACAGTTCAAGATTTGCTTCGATACAAAACCACAGTTATAAACGCCCAAAGTGGGCAGGTCACGTAAGATCAATTTGACCACAAGACAATAACAGGTCACGCAAACAAAATGTGCACTCAGATAACGTTAAAAACTCAAAGCGCAGGAGATTTGGTCCACGTTAGCAACAAAAGAAAAGAAAGTTTGTTAATAAAAGTATTTTTTACACAAAACATGGCAATTATAATCGCAAACAAAAAGTGTAAATAAACCTGTCGGACCAGTCGCCGCACGGTCATTGTCACGAGAACTAGAACTACTAGTTTCTTGGCGGCTGTTGACTCAACACAATTCTTTTTGTTCCATTTACATTGCTTCTTGCGCTTGTGTCATTACCTCGACCGAGCGCCGCGGGCGGCTATGGAACGCGCTCTTTTTGTAACACACCGGTATTTGGTGCAAACTCATTTATTTGACCCCACGCTGTGAACCGCGAGTTCCGTTGTATTTTGACAGGTTGTTTGCCGACAAATATGTGGGACACCTGACATCCGACCAGCACGGATTTAGGTCAACCAACTTAGTTAAATTATGTAAGGACACAGGTGAAAGACCTCGTTCTCAATACGAGTATTTATGATTTTAATCCCGGAGATGGTTATGGCATCATAAACGAGTAGCCGTTTGAACACGATCTACGGGACAGTATAGGTAATGACATACCTATTAAACTTAACCACCAGAAATAACGTAACTATTTAGAGCCTGCAGACTGGAAATCTAGCCAACAATGCGAAATAACTCTAAAATGTTATGTTCAAGAATGTAGAAATGAGGTTCATGCAAACTTGTCCGGGTTAGACAGACAAATGGCAAACTTGACACTTGTATGCGTTGTAAGCAACCACAGCACGGTCGGATGAGTTCCTACAATCACCTGACGCAAGCCGTTATGCGCGGGAGTGTTATTCCCATCAAATATGGCAGATCTGTCTAAGATTGGTATACCAGTGGTAAAATTCAGCGGTAACGAATCGTTGTTAAAGACTTAGAGCTCAGTTTACGCTGGCTGAAACGGCTCGCTTAGGTTTACGAGCATCTCATGAGAATATGCGCAGGAGTCGATGCGCTGTAATCGTGAGATAATTGAGCCGGAGCCTCCGGTGATTGACACTGACATGATGTGATGTAATCTGGAACTGGGTCGAAAGTAATGATGATACGACTTTTTGACCGAGAACGCACTTTATTGCTTAGCTTTGTGACACTTTGAGTTTCATTGCACTTTTATTAGCATAAAAATATTTGATGAGATAATAATAACTACATAAAGCAGGAATCTCATAACAGATAATTTCAAATACCCATTTTATTACTATTAGCTACTCGTTCTTACTATTATAATGACATTGAGAATGAATACGCACATCTTATTAAATATTTCTCATTAAATATTAGCTAAAACTTCAATCAGGTAACTCTTACGCCAAGTACATAATACAGGGAAGTTTTTTCGAATTTTGGGTTATGTTGACTTGGTTCCATATTTAGTAATTGTTGCACAGTTTTGGGGCATTTGTATTTCGCAGTGATTGATTAAAACACCCTGTTTAGGTAGGTACAGGTTTGAGTTTATTAGACTCTACTGTAAATATTATATGACCAGAGTATATCGCAAACAATCCACGCTTTAGTAAACTTTCACAACTCAGCACAAACAGTAAATCTTTAACCGCAACTTCGCTTATTCAGCAAAATTATAACAGAGGGAATTTCCAAGTGGTAACGATACGAAACTGCCTCATAAGCCTCAAGAGTATAAGGAATAGACTTACGAACTTTGCCCCAACTCTGCCAGGATTACATAAGATTCTCATTGTTTTACTAAAATTTTACTCAAGTTTTGACGAGCCTCATAACCTTAAAAAGCAAAGTTAGGATAATGGGGACAATAAAAGGCCATATGAAGCTTTAAAGGGCATTTAAACGCTAACTTTTGCCTCAAACGATTACCATATTCGGGATAAAGTCTTGTCCCAAAATTGAGTTTGTAGTAGAAGAGTTCCAAAAAGACTTATTTCGATATAAAAACGTACAAAAATAAGCACTTTTGAAAAAACTCTACAGTTGAGGTTGTTGGAACTGTTTTGTTGCCAGAATGTTCTAATTTTCTGGCAAATGGAGCGATGCCGCAGTAGGCTTCATCATCATCGTCATCATCATCATCATCATCATATCAGCCGAAAGACGTCCACTGCTGAACATAGGCCTCCCCCAAAGATTGCCACAATGACCGGTCCTGCGCCACCCGTAGGCTTCATACGTGTTCGGAATTACATGTTAAAAAATACAGGATAAATATGTCATCGGGGCTTTAATGTATCCTAAAACATTATAGAAAAGAAATAAAATCAGTTTCTGCTCTGACCATGAAAGCTGTTTTGCAGAGTTTAACATTTAATGTTAATATTATTATATTCTACAGACGGTTGGAGATTAAGAGGTGGTAGTGTTTATCCTTAGTGAATTTGATTTCGGAGTTGGCTAAGTTTTAGTTTTGTACTTCTTGAGCACCGGGTCAGTAAGAAACTAATAACGTTTTTGATAAATCAAGGATATTTATATTTTTACCTTTGTGTACTAGGTTACGTTTTACATTATAAGTATAATCATCATCATCACGTATTTAGGGGCTCCACCCTTTGTCAGTGAAGCAGTCACTCCAGGTTTGTCTATCCTCTGCCATATATTTCACCTCTTCCTATGACACGACATGCACCTTCTACTTTATTTTTGTCATTTATCATGATCTACGTTTTCCCTCTTTCTTTTAATTTTTCCTTCTAAACTGGTTTTCATTAGCATGTTGTGTAGCAACAAGTGGCCCATTATCGCTCCTCGTCTGTTTTCTATTACAGAGATATAATATTCAATAAAATATGAAATAACATTTTAGTAATCAAAATATTCAAAACTTGTTCACCATATTTTTTTTTCTATGCGGCAATAGGTACTACCTACATACCTACTTAAATGCCTTTTTCAAACCCCGTGAAAAAAACACCCCGTGTATTTCAGAATAACCTAATTTAGGTAGCCATTGATCACAAAACTTAGGCAATTAATTTGTTAATAAGGATCTTTCTTAATTTGAAACTGGCTTTGAGAACTTCAAAGTAAAATTCTTTTGACGAATTGGATGTGGAGTAGGTATCCTTCAAAAAGTTCACAAAGGTGATTAAATTTGAATACTTAATAAAGAATAAAGTACCGTAAGTATAAGTACTACAATTTCTCAATATAATTACGAGTATTACGAAGCTGTCTAAATACGTTAAAATTTAATTATATTTTTGCACCAGAGAGTTACGAGTGCTCACCGTTGACCTAATGAATATTTACATGATATCTTCAATAGATCTTACATCATTGTGTTTAATCTCAAAAGTCAAAATGTGTATAATCTCCTTTGACTGGCAAACAAAACCGACACAACTTTTCTTAGCAACGTTATATGTCAGTATGGAATCAGAGCTGTGATACGAGCTTTATAATTAGGTATTTGTTACTTAGTGAGTTTTGGTTGTCAACCCAGTGATGTACTGACATGTAGAAAATAGGTATCTACCTAATTTTATAATAGAGTGGGTTCAGAAAGTAGAGGCATATGAGATGTATGAGCATGCCTATCTGCCAGATGTCCGCACTTTACGTACAGACTCTACATTTCATACTTCGAAAAGCTTATACCGTAATAAATCCTTATTTCCCGAACAAAAAGGTCGAACAATAAAGTTTTATCTCACGTAAAGTTTCCTTCAATATTATGAGGACTTGTAATAAAGAACCTTACTTAGTAAAGTCAGTAAATATAATTGTAGGAACAGTAAAGCGTGCAACTTTCAATCCTAAGGTCACAATTTTTACCAATTAATAGACATGTTTTTATACATTTTCCTTTATTTATAAACGTCTCCCAATAAAGCAAGCTGCTAAATAATGTCGTTCCTTTCGATCTTATCATGATCATGCCTATAAGACCGAAAGACGAACAATACTTTTGGAGCCTGCTAAGTTAGGAGACCTTTATGAATAAGGGGATAACTAAGCAAAAGCATATACCATCTGACTAGGTTTATGCATAATGTTTATGTACAACACGTCTATTTTATGTGTTATTATGATTCTAAAATCATATATCCACTTAATAACTATACAAATAAATAATTTCATACTAAGCATCACCTTCTTTACATCATTTATCAAGACTAATTCATCTAATTTCCTGCAAAAGTTACATTTTTTGCCCCAAGTTACTCATTAGTGGGTAATATTCTTAATAATGTTCCGAATGGCTTAATGCTTACTGAATTTGATCGCATGTTAGCCAGTAATTACAGTGAATGACCGGCTAAACGACGAAAAAACCGTCATTTGAAATTCTTATGCTGTAACTTTTGCACGTTGTAAGCAATTTAGATAACTAATAAACCAGGAAAATAAGAAATACTTAATTTACGATAGCTAAACGTAAACTAAAGACCGAAGAGCTGGCGACTTCCTCGTACAACGCATCAGTATTGCGATGCAGCGAGGAAATGCCGCCAGCATCCTCAGTACAATGCCCCAAGGGCCAATCTTAGATATAGATTTGGTTTAGAATCCTTCAAGAACAAGAAGTTGAATCCCTAAAATTTAAGTTAGATTTTATTTATGTATTTTAATTGTAGTTTTGAAAATAAAGACCGAAAAAAAGAAAAAAATATGCGATTGACGAGAACGAGAAACATTGATTTTGAATTAGATTTTTTTTGGGATTAGGTATTGATTTATTTTAACTACAAACTGTGGTGGCAGTTTTGTGGGGCAAGTGAGTTTTTGAGTGGCTACCAACATATACACAAACATAAACATAGTTCCAGACTTAGGTCACAAATCTAACTTAGCGCCGCACTTAATTAGAATACAGGCCAAAGGGTAATTAATCATTGTCAGCCTCAAAACAAAACGTCATAGCTAATCATACTCCAAACTGATGCAATTTTGCCGTTTCGGTATTACGCTTTTAGGGTTCCGTCCACAAAATTGTGGTGCAGTGACCATTAATTACACTTTGGTTATCTGTTTCGCACTTCGGTATATCTTTCTTTAAATAAATTAAATAGTACATTCCGACACAAGTGCGAAAAACATGACATTCGAAACGAGTGGCGATGTTTTACAACACGACCGATAGGGAGTGTTTAAAATCGACACGAGTTACGAATTTCGTTTTTGGACGTGTCTCGTTCGACGTTTTTTAGTACAGATGGCCCTCCGAAGTTTTAGACTTGACGTAAAATGACCCACTTCTCGCACTAGAGCCTATAAAGTACACCATCTGTACTAAAAAAATATTATGTATACAATATTGGATGTTATGTACCAAAGAAAAAACGACCCAGATCACCAACGTCCGAGGTGGGAATCGAACCCACGTGCTCAGCTTTGTTGGGTTCGATTCGCTTTGATTCTGGACATAAAGCATCAGTTCAAAGTACACTTTGTTTCTGAACAAAATATCTTAGTTTTATTCTGTCTATGTATCTATAGTCAGGTAGGTACGTGACTACGACTATAGATACATAGACTGCCCAGACATGCCCATAGGCATGCCCAGTAGGTGGCCATTTTTACTTTTAAGGACACCCAATTAACGTGACATGAAATAATCATAATTGCAGTCAGGTTCGTAACGACAATTATGTACGATATATTTAGGAACTTAAGCTTGAACGGCGTTTTACATCAAATATTGCATATAGCTTATAAAATTAACACTAAAACCTATTATAGAGATTTTGTGCTTGATTAATGCTTAATTATCTTTACAAACTTGAGTAAAATTAAGGTTTTTTTTTAATTTCCCGTTTATTTAAGTTTCTCTAAAAGCATACCTACCTACAGAACCATGGCCGCTGGAGTCCAACTCACGCTTGACCGAATTTAGAGACGTTCTATCTCGTCGCGTGACGACACGCACATGATCACGTGGGAAGTAGAATACTTTTTGTATCAATTTGGACTGTAATTAGGTCTAAGTATTATATAAATTGTATTTGTTTAGGTGTTTTGTATGTTGTATCCTGAACTAAAGTAAGATGGAAACCTTTATGGTGCCACTATGTCTGTTAAGGTGCATTCAGACTAAGCGAACATTCGCTATTCTAACCTCCCACTCTACGAAATTCGATCGTAACACAAAACGTGATTGGTTAATTTCGTAGAGCGGGGGATATTAAGAACAGCGAATGCTCTTTTGGTCTGAATGCATCTTTAAGTAAATGCTCACATGGGTATACGAATAGATACGACTAGGTAAAGTCAAAGTCAAACGATTCCTTATTCAAGTAAGCATAGCAACAAGCGCTTTTGTTTTGAATCGTCATACTCAATAGCAAATAATAAAAACCTACTTCCGGTTCTAACCCGTAATACATCGATATCGGTAATATGTACATGCGTGAGTATACCATGGGTACCTATCGATTGGAAGTTAGTAACTACCTACGTTCGTACATGTGTAAAGTGTTTATTTTAATATTTATATTTTACTTAGGTACGTAATGTAAAATAAAAATAATGTGCAAAATAAAAGAATGTCTAGACTTAGGGAAAGTGAATAAACATTTTAACTTTAGGTACTTATATACCATATTACAATATACAGCTAGATATTTATCTACAAACGTGCAAACCACGTGTAAAGCCGGAGCTGATCGCTACGCTCGACGTACCTCATAAATCTAGTGACATTATTTCTACTTAAAATTCCGCCATTTTCCCTACAACTTTGTAGTAACTCATAAAGCACTTAATGGCCACTAAACTACTTTGAAAAAGGCTCAAAACCTTAGACAAGAACCCGCTGAAAGGTAACGGTACCCGAACCACAAAGCCAGTAAGTCGGATCTCCCTTCTTTAAACAATGTGACATACGTCATTTTGACTTATGGCGTCTGCTGTAATTTGTTGAGCTGAGTCGAGCGTAGAGCAAAACCCGCGTATTCTGAATGAGCATACAATACCCTAGAATATTGCCTTTCAAATTAAAATATTGTATCAAACATTGGACCATATTTACAGCTCGGAAATGGATGGCGACGAGTGGCGATTACGTTTGCCATGCTAACTTAAAATCCATATGTCTTTTAAACGTTTAATCTATTTGAAATCAGTGTGTTTACTGTATTTTCTATGAAAAATTATATCCATATTCTTTGACCGAGAGTGTATTTATTTATCAAATACAGATGCAGTACTTCGTCATGGCCGTTTTCTAACTAAGCATTTAAATGCTTAGAAAACGGCCATGACTAAGTATTAATATTTATGATAAACATAAATAAATATATCCCCAGGTTTCTACCTCAAGCTTCGTTGGCAGGGTCACTACCAATCTAAAAGTTACGAAGGCGATTACATTTATAAGTATTAAATCAATATTGTTGCAACAAGTAACGCAAAATAACGAGAAATGTCCTGTAGAATATTGCACCAAACTAAAACAATACCACGTTCAAATAAAACATAAGGTAAATATTATTGCCCGCGCCAACATTCAGCTAACTCAGTTAGGTATAACTCGGACTCAACTGTCTGGGGTATTGTTTGTTCTATTCATCGAGCCATGCCACAATATACAGCGCGGTATCTAAAGGTGCGTTCAAACTAAAAGAGCATTCGCTGTTCTAACCTCCCACTCTACGAAATTCGATCGGTACACAAAACGTGATTGGTTGATTTCGTAGAACGGGCGCTAGAACAGCGAATGTTTTTTTGGTTTAAGCGCACCTTATTTATCTACCTATAGTGTGTTACCGTAAGCCAGGCTTTTACGAAAATGGGTAATAATACGCATTACTGGCAATCGTCAAGAACCTATTAAGAGTAGACAAATATTCAAATTAGCTGTATAATTAATTTTATTTCCTTCGAATGATCAATGTGTGGTGACGGCAGTAAGAATACATTTGTCACTACCCCGACTTCTCGACTAAGGGATTGAAGTGTCACTGACCACTATTTGATAAAAAAATGATGATGGGCAGCAGCGTCATCATAGTGGACACATTACTGCGATCGCCAATCCGCTTGCCCAGCGTTTCGATTATGGGCATTTACCTCCTAATGCGTTTATACGCATATTTAATAGGAGAGGCTTACGTCCAGCAGTGGACTATCATAGGCTGATGATGATGAATGATGATGATCAATGTCACGCGTGTCCTGCTTAATTGTCGAATGCTGCTAACTAGTCGCGACGATTCATTTTGAAATACATTGCTTCTCACTGAACTTTTTTTATAAACATTGTTATTAATAAAATAATGCTCAAGGTTTGGCTAAGAATCTACATCTCAATCATCTTTTTCAATAAAAGCCAGCATGTTGTTAACTTAACTTAACTCGTCTTAATAAATAATTTTGTTGCAATTGGAACCAAACATTTGACGCAAGGAACGCTTCAAATGTCTGGTCTTTAAAAATACTATGTTACTTAAGAAGAAATATTATGTTTAAGTTATTCTTCTATTGGATTAATAAAAAAAGGTTCTCAGACAAAGCAAGTAATTTTTGGAAAATCTTTGAATGTAGAGTCACGTGAACCGATTTTCAGAAAATGTCATGTTAAATAAAAGGATATAATCCCCAGATGGTCCCATTGACTCCAAGTCGGGATATGATGATGGGATCTTGGAGGAATCGATGAAAGTCGGTTTAATTTTATGGTTATTTTATTGTAATACCTGCTCATCGCCACCCACGGAATAACGTGACTTTTGCAGTAGTTTACCATACTTTACTTTACTCCAAATAAAACAGGAGTTGAGTCACCTTCGGTGAAAGTGTCGTATTGTATACAAAGTCTAGAGTTTGCGAATTTGACCCAAAAATTATGTAAAAGTGTTTTAGTTCAGTCACGAAACATATTGGGTATACATTGTGTATTATTTTGAACAACAATTATGTACTCGCAAAAAATATCACGAAACATAGTCCTTCAGAATGGAATACAATCATTATTTCAATAAATCATTACAAAAAACCGAAATAAATAGGTACACAATACATATTGTATCCGTATTTTATTCAGGCGTTATGAACCGAATAATGTTTTGAAAATTTAGTACCTATGAAATACGTATCTATAATAATAGTAAATAGTATTCTATGTCCTCGTAAGGCCCACCATATATATTATTTTCTTTAAATAACTTTTAACCTTACGGAATAAATAGTGTCATCATTTAAACAATAATGTGTAATTACTTTATTTACTTCATGAAAGGTTGAAATTCCGTTACAGCGCAGTGTACATTTTGATGTACAATGGGCCTTACGAGGATATAATGTAAAATGATTGCTAGTAAATAATATACTGGAGGAATGCAGTTAATCGAATCACAAAATAATGTTTCATCCTATCAAAAGAAAGGACAAACAGTATCTCAAGTAATTGCTATTTGCTAGTAGCTTTGTAAATGTAATAAAGCAAGTGCAATTTCTATATTATTTGGATGGAAGTATTGTGATTTCCTGTAACAATTGAACACAAAATTAGATTTCTACCTTATACAGGGTGGTCCAAACCTTGACGTCAAAAAATTTTTTTTAGATTCCTCACGTCATGAGCTATCAGAATATACCCCATGTATGTTAGCCGATTTTTTGTAGTTTTCGAGTTATGAATTTTTGAAAAAATTTTTTTGAGAAATTCTGGAATGAAGAAATTTATTAATAAAAAAAACTATTGGGTTTTTTAACCAGTTTCTTTTTGTAAAAGTATTACTACAAATAAAGCATTTACTGAAAAAAAAATTAGCGTCCTCACTTTGATACAAGTGGGATTAAAAAATACCAAATTCAAAATTTTACGTTAAAAACGCATCAAAATAGTATTAATGTACGTAAATAAAAAATAAAACATATTCCAAGAAATTTTCGTATTCTAAAGACCGCCCTAGACCTTGAGCCTTCGTAAAAACAAAAAAAATGTGATACTTAATTATGAGGATTTTTCGGAGTAGTCGATCAAATAAACTTAAAAAAGCTTAAAATTTGAAAGTAGTAAAAAATTACTTGAATAACTACACAAATTGAGTTTTCGTGGTATTTTCTGTCTTTGTTTAGTGACAAGAACAACAAAACAGACGAAATTTTACTTTTTTTTTAATTAAAAATTTTGAAGTTTTTTTTTAAGTTTATTTGACCGACTACTCCGAAAAATCCTCATCATTAAGTATCACTTTTTTTTTGCTTTTACGAAGGTTTAAGGTCTAGGGCAGTGTTTAGATTACCAAAATCCTTGGGATATGTTTTATTTTTTTTTATTTACGTACATTAATGCTATTTTGATGCGTTTTTAACGTAAAATTTTGAATTTGGTATTTTTTATCCTACTTGTATCAAAGTGAGGACGCAATTTTTTTTGTCAGTAAATGCTTTATTTGTATTAATACTTTTACAAAAAGAAAATATTAAAAAAACCCAATAGTTTTTTTTATCAATAAATTTCTTCATCCCAGAATTTATCAAAAAAAAAATTTTCAAAAATTCATAACTCGAAAACTACAAAAAAATCGGCTAACATACATGGGGTATATTCTAATAGATAACCTATGACGTAGAGAACCTAAAAAAATTTTTTTGACGTCATGGTTTGGACCACCCTGTATATAGATTGAGAATCTTAAACGAAACTATAGCAATAGAATTTTTATTTCAAAGGCTTATGTGTGGAAGTGAAGACACACCAGTAGAAGTAAATTTTTATATTGTTCCTTTTTAAAATTCATCACAATTTTACACTACATGATGATTGTTTTTTATTGGAGTACAACATGATTTTATATACGCACCAAACTATACCACTACCACTATACTATAGTCGATTTGTGTTGAATGTAGGTAGCGAGAATAGCTCTGTGAAATTGATTGGGATAAAACATGGACGTCAAAAAAAATAGTTATCCGGACTCCAATCAACGCTTTGAACCATCGTAGCGAGAAATATGAATATTTACTACGTGCACTGTTTCACAGTAGACATTTTCATAACAGTAACATTATAAGCGCTGTGAGTATTAGCACATTACGACACAAGTGCGAAAAACATGAAATTCGAAACGAGTGGCGATGTTTTAAGTCGACACGAGCTACGAATTTCGTTTTTGCACGTGTCTCGTACGACGTTTTTTAGTGCAAATGGCCCTCCGAAGTTTTGGACCTGACGTAAAATGACATTTCTCGCACCAGAGCCCAAAAAAGGCACCATCTGTATTAAAAATTAATCATTATATGGCCAAGCTTATCAATATATCGTAGCAAATGCAATTTTCGAAACCTGCTTAAAACAGGAATTAGATAAAAATCCTTCTGAATAGGAATTATCAATCACAGGTTAAATAAGTGCAATAACATTATATTTTCTAAATTTTTATTAATTATGGTATAAATATAGCTACCATAATACCTAGGTACACTTTATCATAGGAATAAAATATATTTTGGTGTTCTTTATTTACTTTGCTGAATGTAATTTTATGACTCTAAGACAACAACGTTGGCATTCTATTTCCAACAATAAAAAGTATTTTGATATTACGATACTTTTTATTCGTGTTGATTTAAAGAGATTACAAAAATACATGAGACTGTTTCGTATGTATCTATGTATGTAGGACATGAGTGAGTGACTAAGTACTTATAATACACCGCAGATAAAACATAGATCTTTTGGCGCTGATAGGTGTTCGTCAACATGTACAACAACATTAAATTAGTTTGATCATCATCATTAGCCATTGAGCGCCCACTGCTAAGTATAAGCCTCTCTTTATCCACGCCATTCGTCCCGATACTGTGCCAATCTTTCTCAGAAGCGACCCCCCCTTTTCGTAATATCCTCAGCCCTTAGATCTGGAGGACGTCTGATTAAATTAGTTTACTGTTCGCAAACTTAGAACTGCGTGCTAAGTGGTGGCATCTGTTTCCAACAGCATAATATGTCCACGCGCAGAATTTACACATCTGTGGATCGATGTAACGAATTTATTTACTGTTATTTGGCTTTTCCTCAAAATAAACATCACAAACGTGTAAGCTTTATGATAAAAATACCCAGGAGTTATGGAGTCTTCATAAACGTTCATCAAATTACGTGAAGGTATTTTATCGTTTGTCCTAATTATTCAATAGTAATGCTTGCTAAAAAGATACCTTATTAGAAACATTACCTAATACATACTTATACCTATTCCGTGCGCCAGTAGAACACAATTTTTTTTTAAGTGGGCGGGGCACGTCTGCCGAATGCATCCGTCGTACCTATTGGGCTAAAATCCTAACTGACTGGGAGCCACAAGATGGCGAACGGAGCAGAGGCAGACCAAAGAGGAGATGGCGGGACGACATGGACGCGTACGACGTGAGGTGGAGGAAACTGGCCATGGATAGGGACGATTGGAGGAAGAGAGGGGAGGCTTTAGCCCAGCAGTGGGACACCAAATAGGCTGTAAAAAAAAGTGGGCAAAAAGTATTATGTTTCGAGTGATGTCGACTCCTAATATGTTACGGTAGGGCTTTAGTAAAATGACTTTCGGAGACGTTAGTTTCTTATTTTTACCATTCGTGCCATGGCGGAATTCATGTATATTAATAATTAAAGGCATAGTCAATTTAACTAGTCAAAACTATACCTACATAACTAGTTAAATATATTATCTTTGTCAGGGCTTTGCATTTGAAAGTTCATTCAACTATCTTATTCGTACACAATAAGGCAACATAGCCGGCTGAATAAGTTTTCAGAATAGAACTGAAACTACATATAATAAGAAAACGTCAATTCGCATTTAATCGTGCCGAGCGCAGTCCTAACGACAATTACTGAAAACGTTCGGAAAATACGGGAAAAAATACATTTTAGTACCTTTTTGCAGGAAAATAGAAAACAAATTGGAAACTGAAAGCGCTGAAAATAGTCTTAATAGAGTTAAGAGTGCTCGAAAAGTTCCATTAGGTAAAGCCGGGCAAAGTTGGCCAGTATTCACTTTGCAGGCGGATTTTGGCATCAACCCAGGTACTTGGTCTTTATTAAATAATAGATATACGTTCTTTTCTAATTTGGTAATATCGTTCTTCGAAAAGTCAATATAGGCTTTGTGGTGTAAGTCCTGGATTCGATTCCTTTCTAGCAACATTACAAGTTTTTTCAGAGGATAATACTTTTACGTATTCACCCTCCGGGCTAAGGAGTTTTAAAAAATGCAACAGTAAAAAAATCCCGTGGGTCGTAATATACTAGTATTAGTAAAATAGGTGGGTAATTTCATTTTGTTTATTTCCTTTCTAATGATGATTCTTAAGCAGATCCCTTATTATGACAAACACTATGAGGTAATTATTCCGTTGTTACCTGTAAATGAAGTCAACATTCCCTGATATGAAATATGATATAACATGGGTATTCCTTGTTTACATAATTAGCAGCGCCAATACACAGTTAGGGCTCATAAATATGTATGTAGTTATAGTAAATTATGCACGTATTTAATCGCAGATCGCCAACGTCGCCTATAATGGTCACGAGATGTCGTGCCAGTGCCACCAACTGCGGGTTTCCTGGTTCATGATTAGGGACTAAGCTAGGCTCCAGAGCTTGATAATCATCATCATCATCAGCCTATGATAGTCCACTGCTGGATGTAGGCCTCTCCTATTAACTATGCGTATAGACGCATTAGGAGGTAAATGTCCATAAAGACCAAAAAGTGACTTCTCGCACAACGCATCAGTATTGCGACACAGCGAGGAAATGCCGCCAGCATCCTCGGTAAAATGCCACAAGGGCTAATCTTAGATATAGGTTAGGTTAGCTAGATTTAATATATTATACTTATAAATTGTACTGTTTTAAAAATAAAGACCCTAAATAAATATTTGTATAACACTTGAGTGATTCCACAAAAAATAAATTCAAAACAAGTTAACAAAAGATTATTCGCTTTATCTCCGTATTGCAGGCATTTACATGATGCTACTAGTATAACATTTGAGCAAATCTCCACCAAGTTAAAATAAATACCATTATTATAAAAGGCTAGTATATCCCGTTAAAGTGGGATTGTTCCTAGAGAGCCTCAAAGGCGGTTTAATCCATTAAATTATTGAAAAATAAACGTATAAGAATCCTGCCATAGTGCAATGTAGACTTTGATATTTCAAAGCAAGCATGAAGGCAGTAGCTTTTATACAGGACGGAGCTTGCAATATCGTTGTATATAATATTTTTTCAGTACAGATGATGATTTTTTACGCACTAGTGCGAAAAGTGGTTAAATAATTGTCAGGCCTAAATTTCGCAATGCTACCAATACTGAAAACTGAACTGTTTGTAAGTCGTGTCTATTTAAAACACTCCCTTTGGTCGTGTTTTAATTTATAGCCACGCGATTCGAACTACCCTTATTGCCCAATTGTATCGTCATATTCCATTTTAATCAGGATGCTTAGCCAAGTTGCCAATCGCTAACGCTTAGTGGCGTATCGTAGTTTTCCCTCTCTGTCACTCTTTCATATTAGTGCGACAAAGACAGTTAGCTGCCTGTCGTTTACGATTGACGATTAAGCGTTAGCGATACTATGAGAGATAAACCACATTACTGCACATTATCAAACAGCTAAATAAATTGTTCTGTATAAAAAGCGGCATAAAAGTGCTTTAAGAATAATATATGTGGTCGTAAAATATTCATTCAGTTCTCTGTAATGGCATAAAGTTTTAATATGCGAGTACTTGCGCAGACTTTATAGTAAAAATATTTATTATCATTTATATGGTTCGTATTTTATACGTCTAGATTAAAGTAAGATGTTATTATTATTTATGTGTCTGTTTATAGTGAAAATATTGCGAAAATGATAGTAAATATTATTTATTATTTACCGTTACGAAGCTCGGCGATCACTACTTCGTTATCAACGTGCACTTTCCGTGGCAATAGCTATCTATGGTTGACAGAAAAAAGTAAGAAATTTATTTTGTTCAATAATTACTCTTAAATATAATAGTACTCACGTTAGCTCATATACCTAAATCTTTAGCCATCTTTAAAATATAAAAAATCAAAAAAAAATATTTATGTCACATACTTTAAATGACATTTTTTGTGAAGTCTTTATTTTAATAAAAAAGAATATTCAAGTAGGTAACTATTTCAAGTGGAATAAGATCTGCTAATTTAAAAATACATTATATAAATGTATTTTTAAATTGGTCATGAAAAGCTTGACAGTCGAATCTGTTGAATACATTTTAGTCGTTTAATCACTATAATTTGAATAATTGGTGTGTAGGTATTAATTATTTGAATAATTGGTGTGTAGGCATTAAGTATTATAATTAAAATTACTATAATTTGGCAAATATTAATAACTTATAAAATACCTGTGTATTTGTTTTTTGTCAAACATACTTTGCCAACAATACCGCACGTTAATAACGATCACTAGATATACGTTATAAGGCCAAGCCACACCGGATGTGCGGATGCAGTGCGCGCGTTGTAGGGTATGTAAATGTCATATTAGATGACACACCGCTTGCGTGGAGTGCACGTGCGTTTGAAGTGCATTTGGTGTGCCATCTACTATGACATTTACTACGCTACAACGCACACGTCACGCACACGCGCACGCGCTGCATACGCATCCAGTGTGGTTCATCCTTTACACAGCGTCAGATCACATAAGGAAATATTTAATACAAATTTCCATTTCCCGATATCTTGTCAGTTCGATGGAATTCAGTAATTTAATATCGTCAGCGTTAAGATGTACCAAAATATATGAGGCTTCGGCTTTCAGGGAGGTTTGGTGATTGAATTAATATGATGGGAAAATTACATTTTCTTAGAATAAATTGATTCAAAGATTAATTTTCTTATGTTAATAATTTGATCAAATACGTAATTGGATTGTATGTTGCGGAGTGATAAATTGATAATAATGATTATCTACTTCCATATCATAATAATCCTATTACATATTCAGAAGCGGTAATGTAGTGACCTATATCAAGAAACCGGTGTCTTTGGCTGTATCATAATGTTAACATTAAAGTACAGTGCATCATAATATTAACATTAAAGTACATTAATGTTAACATTATAAAGTCAACTTCATTTTTTTTTAATACGTATGTACTGTAGGATATTCTTACACAAACTGAGTAATTTCAACTGATTTGAATTGTTATATTTAAAGGTATTTTACTTAGTGGATATCAATGTAAATAAAGGTAAATTATCATTCTAAACTTACGATAAGGATGTAGATAACGTTATGTATGTGACTGTACATAATTAGGCTTAAAGCACTCGTGTGGTCTTATTATGAAACTCGCCTACGGCTCGTTTCTTAAAACCACACTCATGTTCAATGCCTCTTATTATGCGCCAGCCACATAAATAACTATTACACTCAGAATATTTCTTTTAGTAGGTAATTCGATTACTATTGACATAAGTTGACACTTTTTATCAAAACGTCAATGACAAATAAAAATGAAGACATATATTTATCCCCTTGTCTGTACCTAAAGGTGGATTTACACCAAACGAGCGAATTCTCATTCTATCCCCCACTCTACGAAATCAACGAATTTCGCCGAATAACGTTTTTTCGTAGAGTTCTAATTTCGTAGAGTGGGGATAGAATGAGCATTCGCTCGTTTGGTATAAATCCACCTAAAGGTGCGGTTAAACTAAAAGAGCATTCGCTGTTCTAACCTCCCACTCTACGAAATTCGATCGGTACACAAAACGTGATTGGTTGATTTCTTAGAACGGGCGCTAGAACAGGGAATGCTTTTTTGTTTAAACGCACCTTTAACGCTACGACGAATATTCATTTTAACACATATTTAAGACATTAAAATAAATGTTGACGCTACACCTAATTAGTATCTGATATGGGCATTTCCACTTTTACGAACATCCAATTAGCGTGAAATAAAAAAAAACTTTAATAACAGTCAGGTTCGTAACGACAGTTAACTACGATATCTGTAGGAATTGAAACTTACCCGCGATACTCGCCTCTTGTTTAGAAAATTAACACCAAAACCGAGTTTTCCAAAAATATGTAAACGATATTGACCCTTATGCTACGGACATACGTGTTGAAATGAATAATCATTATAGTATTGGTCGTGATTGTAACGGCCGGTTCGATTTTCAATTAAATAGACAATAGCGACACTGCGCTTCGAGCTGATTGGTCCCCAAATTCGCATCGCAGATATAACACTTCGAAGGACGATAGATGCTTAGCCAAGTTGCCAATCACTAACGCTTAATAGTAGCTTATCGTAGTTATCCCTCTCTGTCACTCTTTCATATTAGTGCGACAAAGACGGTTAGCTGCCTTTCGTTTACGATTGACGATTAAGCGTTAGCGATTGGCAACTTGTCTAAACAACCTGTAGAGTCTTCATCAGAGGCCCTACATGAACCACGAAAGAGGTTTTGCCTCCCTGCTATACTTACATACGAATTCATGAGTGCGAGAGAGAGACAACACTTCGTTCGTGGTTCGTGCTCACAAAGAGTGCTCACAAATATCTGAGGTTGTCTCTATTATCAGGACGAAAGAGTGCATATTCAGATGTTTTTGAGCAATCTGATGACGCAACTGTCATTTTTTTATCATGTTTATTATCAAAACTGTATAATTTGCATACATAGATTAAATCTAACTAATCTACTTAACCTAATCTATATCTAAGATTGGCCCTTGTCGCATTGTAGCGAGGATGCTGGCGGCATTTCGCCGCTGTATCGCAATACTGATGCGTTATGCGAGGAAGTCGCCAGCTCTTCGGTCTTTAGTTAAGTCAACCAGACGTTTAGCGATCTCGGCAAACAATTTGCGTGCGCTGGGGCCTCATGAACCTAAAGTTTCTACGCCAATTAGATTATATTGAGAACATCAAATTTTAATATTATCTTAGTATAATTAATTTATCTGATAAATGATCAGGACGTTTCGGGCATGACGTTACACCTGTGGTCGCAGGCAGGTGGTGTCTGCCTGCGACCACGGGTGTAACGTCATGCCCGAAACGTCAGGATATAATTAAACGTAAGTTTACGCGATTAAGACCCGTTTGTCTGTAAAATATGAGTGATAATCGTGAAAGTTTAAATCAATATAAATGATCAGGAGATTTCAGCAATTTTCTTTACAGATATTTCTTAATTGAAATAAGTATCTTATTGGAATGAAGTGATGAAATGTGCTGGGGGAATATAGGGTCAGAGTAAGCGACTTTGTTTTATACTATGTAGTGATGTATTTTTTGTCAACAACAGAATTTAAATGTAAATTAAAATGATCTTAAAATTCCGTTTCATATATTACGAAAATTATTGCAAACGGCGCTTTTTCATCGTGACTTCATTCTTTAGTTTTCCTGTCAGCGAGACTTGTCTGATAATATCTGATAATATAAGTTTAATCTATGACAGAGCACTGTAGCGTAAACGCGAGTAACGTAGCGTAAAACGGAGCATAATATGGCCGCGTGAAAAAGCTCAGTGGACAGTTGATAATTGAAAAATAAATAATAAAATAATTTGTACCTCGTACTTTTTTCAAAAGATTTATTTTTGAAACTACAATTTATGCACGTAGATTAAATCTAACTAATCTACTTAACCTAACCTATATCTAATACTGGTCCTTGTGGCATTGTACCGAGGATGCTTGCAGCATCTCCTCGCTGTATCGCAATACTGATGCGTTGTGCGAGGAAGTAGCCAGTTCTTCGGTCTTTAGTTACGTCAACCAGATGTTTCGCGATCTCAGCAAACAATTTGAGTGCGCTGGGGCCCCATGAACCTAAAGTTATACGTATAAAGTTTTCCACGTGTAATTGGTGCCTAACCGTTCTTGTCCGTTCTTGTAAAATAAATAATAATAAATAAATAAATAATAAAATATCTCTATATGGTCTCGCGGTAAGCTCTATTCAGGACTTTGCTGGATATATGCCTCTCCTATCGCCTATGCGTATTGACGCATTAGGAGGTAATACCCATAATCGCCACGCTGGGCAAGCGAATTGGCGATCGCAGTAGTATGTCCATTACGATGACGCTGCTGTCTATCATCATTCTTCAACAAAAGAATAGTAAATGATACTTCAATCCCTTAGTTGACTCTTGTCACTCACGGAAAGAGCTGGTGTAGTGACAAATGTATTCTTACTTAACCCTTGACTACCTACGTCCTGTTTGTATCACACAACCACCTACGTGCGGTCATGGAGACCGCTTCTTCTTATGGGACCTGATTTATTTACTTTGGCGTGACTGAAGGGGGTTTAAATATGTTAAATACACTTTAAATTGTTTCAGGCATTTATTAACCAACAAGAATACAAAAATAATCAACATTTAGTATTTCAAACTTAACATATTTAATAACGTGTCGTATTTTCGATAACAAAACTAAGTATCCTTTAGGATATGAGATTACAAAATTAAAGAACATTAATATAAGTCATTTCATTATAAATAAATAAAATTGATCAATCAAAAATGCTATTAAACTATTTAATTTGGTTACAAATAAGATATTTTTGTAAAATTACATGCTTTTAAAATAACCATTCTTGTCAGCCGTCGACACACAATTTGTTCGAACATTCAAATTCAAAGCAATTTTCTAGTCCCGCGGAAGACGCTAATTATTTGCACGATGCTCTAAATAGGGTCTCACTAATTTTTGGGCAAGTTTCTTCATAAATTTGAACCTTTTGCATAACTGTGTCAAACTGTAGTAACAATTATTATGACATTTAAATAACACAACCACCTACGTGCGGTCCCTGAGACACTTACAAAACGTATCGTAACCACCTACATGCGGTCTCACAGACCGCCGATGCTAGTTTATTACTCACCAAATCCAAATGAGTGCACGTCTGAACGAGTCGACAGCATGGCCGGCACTGCGGAGGGGCCGGGCAAAGGTACAAGGTCACAGAGGCGTGAGCGATGTACTTGCGTTCAGTTATTGTCAATTTTGTATAACCCAGTGTCTGTGAGACCGCACGTAGGTGGTTAAGGGTTAAATC
Organism: Thaumatotibia leucotreta; assembly: GCA_025490895.1. NCBI lineage: Eukaryota > Metazoa > Arthropoda > Insecta > Lepidoptera > Tortricidae > Thaumatotibia > Thaumatotibia leucotreta. Next base: position 1,128,556 of record JALPQI010030248.1, on the reverse strand, counting down.
GTTAAATCGGATCACCAATACTTTTATCCGCTCCAAATGCATAAACCTACATTTTGTATGTTGACTAGGTACATGACAATGAGGGTTTTCTGAAATGACGTTTACCAGGGCGGCAGCACTGAGGAGTCAGGTACAGAAACTTGTCTAAATTCTCAGAGCGCCTATAGTTTCGTGTTTAAATGTTTTGTATTAGTTAATAAAATAACATAAAAAAAATAAAAATACCTTCTAGTTAGATTTTCTTTGGAGCTAGATAATTGTGTTTCTTAGCGGGACCTTACGGCTAAGTGGCGCCAACTAGTGGCATACGTTTTCGAGAAAACCCTCATTGAAAAAATATTTAATATTTATAAATAATATTTGTACTTCTCAAATCCACTAATAGGTAGGGTTGATATTAAAAGAGGGAACATAATATAGGTAGCAAAAAAACCGGCCAAGTGCGAGTCGGACTCGCGCGCAAAGGGTTCCGTACCATTATCAATTTATTATTAAAAAATACAGTTAAATCAACCTACTTCAAAAACTATAGGAGGTAATTTAATCAAACCAAAAATCGTTGATAGAGTTTATTAATGTGCATAACATATATTTTTTTTAGAATTTTATATTGCGTAGTTTAAAAAATAAAGGGGGGGGGGGACATTTTTCATACTTTGAGAGCTGATATCTCGAAAATGATTTGCTTAAATAAAAATAAAATGTATAAACCTTCATATAATTTTCAAAGACCTTTCTATTAATACCCCACACGCTTATATACAACTAAAAAATTTTTTTTATCCCCCAGTTACATGTATGGAGGGCCCCCACCCCAATGGTTTTTTTTACAATTTAGTATCATAATCCTGTAGCGGTTCATACAACACATACCCTTATCAAATTTCGTTACTGTTGCATTTATAGTTTCCGAGTAAATTGGCTGTGACAGACGGACAGACGGACAGACGGACAGACGGACATGACGAATCTATAAGGGTTCCGTTTTTGCCATTTTGGCTACGGAACCCTAAAAATGGCCATTACAGTTTTTTTTCTACAAATCAACTTAAATGAGATAAATTTGCATTCAAAGGAAACTAAAGGACATAAAATAGCATACTGGAGCATATTTGCATGTTGAAAAACTGGAACGCAGACTATACTGTTGGGAGCATAAAGACTAAGTTAATGTATAGGCATTAGCTGTGCACATTTAGGTGAAAAACACACGGAAGTATGGAGCGTTGCGTCACATAGTAGGTAATGTGACGCGACATATTTGTATGAGGATGATTCGTATTTCAACTTTGGGGGTTCGGTTACTAAAATTGTTAGTACTGCACTGGAACTTTCACAAGGCCTGGAATAGTATATTCATGCTTTGAAAAAATCAGTTGGATTTATTAGTATTCTATTTTTGATAAGAATAAAGTAAAAGACAATTTTCCTGCTCTCCGGCCGGCAAACAGCACTTCGCCGGCCGCTGCGCTTAACTAAGTTGCCGCCTGGCGGCTCCGTTGAGCAGAAAAATAATACACACACCTCGGCTGTTAAATGGGAAAGCCTCGGATCACATGTTTGTCGGCCTCGGCTTCGTCTCGGCCTACAATTACACGTCATCCGAGACATTTCCCACTTAAACGGCCTTGGCATGTAAATCTAGATACTATTAAAGTTGTTAGTACTGGACTGAAACCTTATCAAGGCCTGGAACATTTGTTTATGCTTAAAAATATCAGTTGGATTGATTAGTATTCTATTTTTGATTAGAATAAAAAAGTAGGAAAAACATTTTTAAAATTGTTAATTCTAGAATAAAACTTTCACAAGGCCTGGAACAGTTGTCCATACTTAAATAATGATCAGTTTGAGTAGTAGTACGAAAAACATTTCATAATGTAATCTTGGCCAATTTAGGAGCAATTGTCACATATATTATGTTTTATTTTTGTATCAAAATTTGTATTTATACTTTTCTAGTCAAAAACATGCATTATTTTAATAAGCAGCTGTAACTGGAATAGTACATAAAACGTGCACTTTGAAAGTAAAAAATAATAAAAATAAGGCAACTGATGATTTTTACAGCGGTACAGTCGCCATCAGATATATCGCCACGGTGCTCAAAAATATCTGTACATACACAAGTCCGTGCCAACAGAGGCCCTACCGCGAACCACGAACAAAGTGTTGTCTCCCTGTCACACTTATCTATGAATTCAGTGGTGCGAGAAGAGACAACACTTCGTTCGCTTTTCGCGGTAGGGCCTCAGAGGTCTGTTTAGATACTTCAGATACTCGAGAGCACCCTGGCCGCATATTTATTATTATGAGCCTATACTTGCCCACTGCAGAGCAAAGGCCTCCCTCAAATTCTTCCACGTATCCCTATCCTCTGAAGTCTCCCAGCAATCCTTGTCAAAGACGTCAAGCTCGTCACGCTATCTCTGGCGCGGTCTACCGCGACGCCTTGTGGCACCCAACGTGTAGTTACCTTAGCCCACAGGTTATCCATTACATCAAAGAAAAATCTTGATTAAATCCTGTAGGATTACTACGCAACAACGCCCTGTGTGTCGCCTTAGTGCTCTAGACAGCTATTACGAATGCCATGCACTCACAAAGCACTCTCGTAAAAGTGCAATGCAATTTTGTAATGGACACGACAATATGTAGCACGATATTGTATGTACTTCTTACGATTATATCTTTTAACGTGTACAAGGTGGGGTGAATCTTAGCTATCTGTACGACTCAACATGTGGATCATAGATATAGAATAATACCTGGGATATTGGCGATAAAATGTGTTCAGAGGGCATTTTCACTTTTGGGTACACCCAATTATCGTGATATTAAAAAACCTTAACATCAGTCAGGTTTGTAACGACAATGAAGAAAGATATCTGTAAGAATTTTGCTTTATCGGCGTTTCTATATTATAATATCGTTTCTAGTTTATAAAATGAACACCAAAACCGAGTTTTTGTTGAAATTTAGTGCTTAATTGTCGTTAAAAACCTGACATTAAACTTTTTTTTTATTTCACGCTGATCGGGAGTCCTTAAAAGTGAAAAAGCTTATGAAACAAATGCATTAATACTATAAGGCTAATAAAGTCATAAAGCTCGTGTAAGTGTACGCGTGCCATGCGTTGTATTAGTGGGATTAGACATATCAGGGTAACTGTGCGGTCACCGGAACTGGAGCCCGCAATTTCAGTGGAAGGTAGGGTGCATCCTTACTGTACATTAGTACTATTTTTTACACTGTGATAATACCGTGAGAATATCTTCATACATGCCTATGTTCAGCAGTGGACGTCTTATGATGATGATGATCTTCATACATTTACGAGTATGAAGCAACTTGAGGAAGTCTTGAATTCGTTTTAGGCCAGCATTAGGACCATAATCAAATGGTGGGTAGGCCAATAAAACTGTCAACACATCAGCTGTTATTTATTTTTAATTTTATTTATTAATAGTGAGTTTTCAGTGATAAAGACTATTTTTTACCAATGATAATATAGTATCTTTCACCTACCAGCAGTAAACTCCATTCACTAATAATTAATTAATTAGTTTCACTTCACTCACTAACCTAACCTACAAATCGACACAATGAACTCTGTAAAGCAGTCAATAGCCGAATTGAGTAAGAACTTCAGCATGCAAATGGCCGCCTTCCATAGTCAGCTGGAGAAGGCTGCCCCGTCGAATGTCACAGTCTCATCGCTAGCGGCTGACTTCAACATTTTCAGAGCGGCTACACTTAAGGCCCTTGAAGCACTGCAGTTGCAGGTGAGCTTGCTGACCGATCAGGTGGACCAGCAGGAGATGAGAGCCCGTCGTAAAATGCTTCTCTTCCATGGTGTGACTGAGGCCAAGGATGAGAATACATCGGAGCAAGTGCTTGAACTTCTCAAGAAACACATGAAGTCGAACTTGAGTATGAAGGACATCTCTCGCAGTCACCGAATGGGCCGGCCAAGAAGCAATCAGGCACGCTGCATCCTGGTCAAGTTCCGCGACCTTTCTGATCGTGACGCCGTGTGGTACGCCAAGACAGCTCTAAAGGGGACTGGTATTACACTGTCTGAGTTCCTGACGAAGCCTCGACATGATGTGTTTATGGCAGCTCGGGATCGTTTTGGTGTGAGAGGCTGCTTCACTCGAAATGGTAATGTTTATGTGCTTGGTGCAAACGGTGGTCGTCGCTGTATCACCTCCCTTGAGGCTTTGGAAGAGACTCAAGTGGCTACTGACACCGATACTCAGGGGGCGGAGTCCGGGCCACCTACTTCGAATGTGTTGGACAAGGGTGCCAAAATAGCCAGAAGACAAGCGGCGAAACGCACTTAGTACTTCACTTCGTTATACCATTTCCATTATACTGTGTCTTAATATTAGCAAACTCGTAATGCAACTTTTAATTTTATTTGAGTAATCTTGTGTAGTTTATGGATACCCACAACTTGCTTTTGTTATTTAAATTCATGGTAATATTTCTATTTGTAATTATAAACCAATATGTAGTCGGGTAAAGTTTATTTTGTTTGACACTGACAGTGACGTGCAATGTCTGGTGACGTTTGTTATTGTGTTGCCAGTGTGTAAATTATGTCATTTGTCACTTACAGTTTTCTTTCTTCTTTGCTCCTTTTTGTATATTAGTTTTAAAAGTTAGCACACTGCTGGCGGGTGTTGGAATTTAATATTGTTTTAGTTTTTATTATTTTGTATAATTTTAAGCTGTTTATCGTGTGAGTTATAATATATTATATTTTATTTTATGTCATTATGTAGTTCAGTTTGTGACAGTGATAGTAGTGTTGAGTACATTTCTTTTTCGTCTGGCAAAGATGATGATAGCTTCCACAGTCTTCCCCCCTCCCTTCATGACCTACTAGACGGACAGTTAAATGACGTACCTAAAAACTTTAATATCGTACATATTAATGCTCAGAGCATTCCTGCTCACTACAACGACCTTCTTGTTACTTTCGACTTAAGCAATATTCATGCCATTCTTGTGTCTGAGTCATGGTTTAAGCCCTGTCTGCCCTCCACTTCGTATTCCTTACCAGGTTTTCAGTTGGTACGGAATGATCGCTCAAGTAAAGGTGGTGGTGGGGTAGCCATTTACCTTCGTTCTCACATTCCTTTCTCTATTGTCAGCATGTCATCTGATTCTTCTTGTTCCAACGGAGCTGAATATTTATTTCTTGATGTTACTTTGTCGCACTCAAAAGTCCTTCTTGGAGTTTTTTATTCCCCTTCTCTCTTAATAAATTATTTTTCTTCTCTTGAAAAGCTCCTGGAAGATCTAATGCCTTCATTCAATCACCATATAATAATGGGTGATTTCAATACAATACATGCCTGATTAAAGACGATTCCCGTTCTAAATCATTGAGGTCTTTGGCCGACGCTTGCAATCTGACTATTCTCCCTTCTGGCCCTACTCACTTTTTTCCTAATTGTACTCCTTCTCTTCTCGATCTCACCCTTGTTTCTTCTATGAGTCTTGCTGCTAAATATTGGCATCATCCGGCGGTTGAATTTTCTTACCACGATTTACTCCTTTTATCGTACAAAATTCGACCACCGAAACCTAAGCCTCGAGTCCTTTTTCAGCGCAGTTTTGGTAGAATGAACGTAGAGAGGCTGTGTGATGACGCCCTTGAGATTGACTGGAGTGTGATTTATAAGGCCAGTGATGTAAATGATAAAGTACTCTTATTTAACTCCCTTTTGTTGCAGCTGTATGATATTCATGCTCCGGTCCGTCCTGTTAAGGTTAAGCATCTCCCTGCACCCTGGCTGAGTGAGGATATAAAGACTCTCATTGCCAGGAAAAACGTAGCCAAAGCTAGATATAGGAACTATCCTTCGGATCGAAATAAATTGAAATATCACACATTGCGAAATCGGTGCAGTACTGTATGTCGTGATGCTCAAAGACGTCACATACATAATTCCATTGAAAATGGTGATTCAGCTAAAACCTGGAGATTTCTTAAGACGCTTGGAGTTGGGAAGCCACAGCAATCATCTGTTCCTAATGATTTAAACATTAATCAGCTTAATCATCATTTCTCTGATTCAGTCATTTTCAGTGGGCCAGCTAAGGCTCGGACACTTAATCATCTTTCTAGCATCCCAACTACTGTCTCTTCCCAGTTTTCTTTCACTCAATTTTCCGGTAGTGATGTTGAGAAGAACATTTTATCTGTATCCTCCAATGCTGTTGGCGTAGACAGTGTGAGCCGTAATATGATCCTTCCTCTCCTTGATCTCCTTGTTCCGATCATTACCCACATCCTAAATTCTTCTATTTCCTCGAATACTTTTCCAGCATTATGGAAGGAAGCAGACATAATTCCTATACCTAAAAAGCCTAAACCTGCTTCTTATAATGATTACCGTCCCATTTCTATTCTTCCCTTCCTGTCCAAAGTTTTTGAGCGCTTAGTTCATCAGCAACTGACTTCGTTTTTTAATACTTGTAGCCTCATGAACCCTTTCCAATCTGGTTTCCGCCCCGGTCATAGTACGGTTTCAGCACTTGTTAAGATTACAGATGATATCCGCTCGGCAATGGATGGGAGGATGTTGACGGTATTAGCACTGTTAGACTTTAGCAACGCATTTAATGCCGTCGATTTTGATATTCTGCTTGCGATATTGTGTTCTCTCAACATATCTCCTTCGGTTATTGAATGGTTTCGGAGTTACCTTGTTGGTCGTCGGCAGAGAATAAAGTTGGATGATCTTCGTTCTGATTGGTGCAACACAATAGCCGGAGTTCCGCAGGGTGGCGTGTTGTCCCCACTCCTGTTTTCAATATTTATTAATTCTATTACCAACAATATTAGTTCTTCATATCACCTTTATGCTGATGATCTCCAAATTTATTCTCAGGGTGTGCTCGACGATTTGCCATCGGTAATTAGATCTATTAATGGCGACCTCGACAATATTCTAGATTGGAGTTGCCATTATGGACTCACAGTTAATCCATCTAAAACCCAGGTAATCATCATTGGTAGTTCAAAGCTGATTTCACGCATTGAGTTCCCTAATTTGCCTATGATTTTGTTTAACGGTGTCCAAATTCCATATTCGACTCAAGTCAAAAATTTAGGTATTATTATAGATAGTACTTTGTCTTGGGTTCCTCAGATCGGTGAGGTTAGTAGGAGGATGTTTGCCGCAATAGGGTCTTTGAGGCGGCTTCGTAACTTTTTACCTCTCGCTACCAAAATTGCGCTCGCTCAAACTCTGCTCCTGCCTATCTTAGATTATGCAGATATCTGCTATCTTGATATTTCTCAGGAGCAGCTCAATAAACTCGAACGCCTACAGAATGTATGTATCCGTTTCATATTTGGACTACGTAAATATGATCATGTTTCCTATTATCGACTACAACTCAAGTGGCTTCCCATCCGCCTACGACGTAACTCTCATATTTTGGCTCTTCTATATAACGTACTTTTTAACCCTGCTGCCCCATTCTACCTTAAAGAGCGCTTCCACTACCTTTCTTCTGTAAGATGCTCTACTAATTATCTCCTTGCCCAAACATACTCTTCTTCTAAATTCTACAACGACTCTTTTACTTTTCAAGCAATTCGAATGTGGAATGCTTTGCCAGTTGAACTGAGGTGTGCTAAGTCCATTTCAATTTTTAAAGCTCATCTCAAGCAACACTTTCTGTCACTTCCTTAAGCTCCTTTGTCCTTCCTGTTCATACGTTGTCTATTTTATTGCATATTATTTTTATTTAGTTATATTTATGTATTTGTGTATATATATATTTATATTTATGAGTATATATACTTATATATGTATATATTGGTGCTGATGTGAACTTATTTTACTCTGGTTTATCTCATTGTACTTTTATTTTTCTTTCAATACTGTCTCTATGTCAATTCTACTGCCATAAGGTTGTCTGGAAGAGATCGCTTTTTAGCGATAAGACCGCCTGTTGTTGCGTACTTCTTGTAAGCTTCCTTTTTCGTTTATTTATTGTTAATTTTAGCACAATAAAGAATATTATTATTATTTGTATCTCTCTTTCATCACGGGCCTATAAATCCCGGTCTTTTGATAGGCTTGCGCGCGGATACAGATCCAACACGTAGAGGCCCTTTGGAGAAATTTGCTGTGTTGTACACCTGCTGCAACCCATTCACGAGCACAAAAATACATATCCGTAAACCGGTCCCAGCAGGCGTATAGAGACTATTGAGAAGGAATGGAAAAGACTAATGGGCTATGGTGATGGAGGATGGATGGATCAGAAATGGAACTATAGAAAAGAGGTCCGGACATTATTATTACTATTAAATTCCTTCCATGCACACTCCATCATTTGTGCTTAGATACTTCTTATGTTGCAAATAGTATCCCAAGCGTCAGATTTTTTCTTGAAATAATCATCCTGATGCCTAAAACGGAACTTAGTGCGGTTGATGATTTATGTAGTAAATACACTTTTTTTTATATCTTACAAAAATAACGACCGAATTTCCTGTAAACGAATAACAGAACAACTTACCAACATTTTTCAAATGTTGTTTTGTCAACGAAATGTTAACCAGACTACGTATTTACATCGTAAAAATAATGAAAGCAATGTAGTACTCCGATATTACTTGTTAATTAGTTTCTGATAATGACAGGTAGGAGCGAGCAGCGTTTAAAAAACTAAGTAGCTGACCGTTAGAAAGAAATACAATTAATTGTACCTACAGCGAATTTTAATATTTCAGAACTGTTAATACTTGTGAACAATTGATGTAAAGCTGTAACGCATATTAGTATCCATTTTCATAAAAGCCTGTTTATCGCAACAGTGGTAAAAATAAAATTTTGTATACCATTCATTTTGTTTATGGGAAACGGAAAACCTCGCAAGCAGACCTAACAAAGTAGCTGTCTGTAACTGGAGTCATAATATTTAAAGATAGTCATAAAATATGAATGTAGATAGACCGCGGCGAGCCACGAACATCTACTAAACTTGTGTCAGTAATTTTATCTGTTCTGTTTAGATCTGCTGAAGTTTAGATACGACTGATACGAGATGTAGTTAAAGATACATTTGAATTCATTTTTGACGGTTGTTACGTATTGAGTCAATGATAATTGTCAAAATAATCTTATTATTGTCAGTATGTCTGTAGAATCGAAAAGAGCTTCCATTGTTTTTTTACCAGATATCACGAATAACTTTTTGTTTTTGCGCTGAATAACGGTTTAATATTACGAAATAACTTGATTATATATATTTTTTGTTTTTTTTTTGTTTTAATTAACGATGTAAAATCCATTACTATCGGTTGAAAAATATGCAACACGTGCCAAAAGAAGCTTGACTGACATAAAGCATTAACACCTGAGTTGAAACTTAAATATTGACTTTTTATATCTAAAACAGACTTTTGTCTCAGTAGTCAAACGATCAATATGCCTTGAATAACTAATAATGGTAAGAAACTTATAATTGTATTTATATGACTGTCAATTTTCTTAAATGTTTTTTTTTGTAATTAAAAAGGCCTCAACAACGATAATTTACAGCCATTCCACATCTACACTTCATCGTCATCGAAATGTTATTAGGTATCGATCGAGTAATCTCGGCCTAATGAGGCAGCAAATGGCGGCAAATTGCAAGCTTATGCGCTCTAACTTAAATATATGATCAAGCTGATGTGCGGAAATTGGTGGTTTAGTGCATAATTCTAAGGGTATCGTATCACTATCACGTATCACTAATGCTGCTGAAGCATTTCTGGCTCATCTGGAACTATTCATATACATTATACATACACCTCATAACCAACGAACTTCTAATCCTCGGCCTCAAACTTTCGCGGCTGATGCGTAAAGTCCTTGGTTAGAGCGGACACCGGACAAAATTCTCGTATATACACGGTAGTAACAAAAGCCTTCTTAGATTTGAAAGAGGCATTCGACTTAGTTTCAAAACGTAACAATTTTGTTAGATTGAAAAACCTAGGCTTAAAACACCTTCTGCATGATTTAAACTTATTATTCACACTGCACTTGATAAAGTACGTTGATATTTCCAAGCATGCTATTAATTAAGTCATTTGTGACTTACGTGCTTCTTTATGGTGTTCCTCAAGGGTCCATACTAGGTTAATTCCTGTTCTAAACCTAGTAGAATAATAAAAATGTGGTTTCAAATGAGCTTTTCATAATATAGTAAAAAAAGACCAGATCATCCAGCTTTTTAGCAAAAACAAACCAAAAAGCTCGACAGTTTAACTGATACTGGTGTAGGTAGAAGATAGAGAGTGTACAAGCAAATATAAACCGTTCAACATTGAAACATGAGGACAAAGTAATCACGTCACCTACAAAGTAAGCATGAGGTTGCGTTAAATTGAAGTCCAAAGTTTTGATTTTGAACCGAATTACGAGTATATTTGTTTTACAACAAAGATATACTACAAAGTGAGGTTAACTTCATAAAGTATCTAAATATGCATAAGGTATCTAAATATAATTGTGTGGTAATGTATTCTATGTCGTTGCTAGGTATAATATAATAGGTTAGGTAGGTAGGGTGTAATATACACTATTATAAATCTATCATGGCAGTTATAATTGTTTGCAAGAAGCCTCGTGCGAAATAATTGCAGTCAATAAAAAATCCAACATCATTAATTTTATGTCGATTTCTTATTTGGGACTCTTTTCATTTAAGAAATCCCCTACGAGCCTTTGGCTGAAAAGCTTACACAAGGTGGATGTCAGTTTATCGTCCATTTAAAAAGCTTGTTATTTTATCTACTTACCTTACACCGTTTTCCTCAAATACTAAGAATGTTCAAGTACCTACATATTTAGGTACGATGGCGTACTCCAAAAACATAAAGTATTTTAACTAACGATTTATAAGCAAATCTAATACAAAATTACAATAATTATGTTACACCTCAATTTTATTATTTATGTATCTGATTTGTAGCTGTCACTGTAGCTACTCTATCAACGTTATAAAACGCGTATCTAATTCATATGAGATCTATCCTTACTAAAGCATCCTGAACATAAATAAACTATTCCATATTTCACAGCTTCAAAAATGAAAACTGTAAAAAACGGTCCGCGTATGTTCATCAATCATAATCAAAATATGAAACTGCATGAAATTTAGAGCGTACAATCAAGTCTGTAAATATGTGTACATTATTTGACATACTGCATTGAAACAAGGTGCATAATTGTACACATATTTATGAACTCGAATGCACTTAATGTTCGCTAGAAAATCCAGAACCATCAATGTTCATTAGAAGTAAAAAGGTTTTCGTGTTATCGCGGTATGCGTAATGCCTGGTTGATGTTACATTATACATATATGTATGTTAAGGGTTTATATCAAAATATCATTGAGTACTGTATTATTTACGCTTAAAACTCCAGGAGGCTTATGATAGTACCGCGTCTAATCGTTTGTCGTGCTTGCTGTCACGTTCTTACAAGTATAGGTATACGTATACAAGTGTGAAAGTGATGCGTAGCCCGATAAATGGATAAAACGGGGCCATCTTAAGCCACCAGCTTGGTAATATTCTCCTCCTTTTATTCCTTTAAACAGTTTAAACACAGTCGCCAGAAATAACACACGTGAAAATAATAAGTATAACAACGTAAACTGTCGAAAACTCCCTTTTTTCAGTACCTTAAGTAAGTATTTAAATAGTATCACCTTCCATTTTAGGCTAATCCGTTTATCATTAAATTTACAAAAACAACTAGCCGGTAACATTTTTAACAAATACATTCAATCTATTTCACGGATTCGTATAAACTAGCACCGTTTTTCAAGTAACAAAACACGATTTACAAGCAAGTTGGAAAAACGTACAAGAAACATTGTTTCCACATAGTTCTTTTGTTTTTTAATTAAATAAACCTCGTTTCCTGGGAGGTGCAAGTTTGACATCGCATTACATCGTTGTTTCTATTTCCGGTACAAAAATAGCAACACTAGTAGCTTCGTTAGTTGGCAAAGAAAATAAACAAGTGTCGGAAAAACGACATTTCGCTGAGTAAGTTGTAATGATTTTCCGTTTTTATTTTTGCAAAACATAGACAAAATAAATTCTTATTTTAACGACCAATCGAGTAAAGTAAACTGAGTAATTAAAGTTTACGCGATCAAGAGCCCATTTTCGTTCAAAGATGAGTGATAATCGTGAAAGTTTAAATCAATATAAGATACATTCTATGAATGGTAAATTTGGCAATCCTTGTACTACAGAAGAGTATTTTTACTTAATAAATGTCCAATATTATACGAATGGACCGAATTTTACGGAAAGCCCAATGAAAGTTTAATGTGTTGTGGGTAAAGTAAGTGATGATATATAAAATGTAATAAATAATTCAGTACATAGACCACATGAACAATGACCAAGGAACTAACATTTTCAATAGTTATTTCAGAAATAATAATAAAAACACAGATTACCTAATTAAAGACATACATTCTGCTATTGCAGAAATACTATGTCATTATCGTAAACTCAAGAAAATAGTCTAATTCATGATTTTAGGAACAATATTATATAAGTACAAAAGTTTGTAGTTATTTGGCCAATATTGTTTAATCAGATTAATAAACTCTTGAGTCCCGTAGGAATAATTATTTAACACCAGCACCTACATTTTTATGCAGTAAAAATATAATCATAATAATTTTATTTATAATAAAAATACGATACGACTTATAGGTCATAAAAGCTTTATTATAAAATAATTCCTAACATAATTACAGGTATTATGATCCAGTTTATTATGGAAAAGCTGCAGAATATTATCACAAGCAGTAACATTTGCGTTAAGCGTAATAACTAACTTAGTCTAATTGTGTGCCGTTAACTTATTGTTTAGTACATATTATGGGTAATAAAATAAAAAATCTTTTCAGGCTCAGTTTTCAATGAGGCTGTAAATTAAAAAAAAAAGGTACTGCATTGCTCCCATCCTTTTCTTACTTTTTTTTCGTGTCAATTAAGACACGTTTCTATTTTATAAGATGATTTTAAGGAATATGGCTTTTTGAAACGTTAAATGTAATAAATAAAATTAACTTTTGCACGAAATTACATAATTGGTGTTTTTAATTACTTCAATAGGATGAGGTAATTTAAATTATTGACTTGATTAGTCTTAACAATCCGTTTTGATATCTTAAAACCACGTTAGCAATTAAAATAAACCCCAAAAAATGTGAAAATAAAATAAAAACATCTATATTTAAGTAACAATTTCTAAGTAGCATTCAGTTGTTTGTTATTTATAGAGAATATAGAGTTACAAATACGTATTTACTGTTCACGACCCATGTTTTACTCTTTATAAACGGTGTATGCGAGATTATTAGTGACTTCTGATGAGTTGTTCCCTATAACTTACCCAACACAGTATGGGGAATATTCGCAAATGGAAACTTTCCCCATAATATAATTGGGAAATCACCGGGAGCGACCCATCATTATAGTGACTCACGAAGTCACGAAACACGGTGTATAGGTAAGAATCTGACCAAAAATACCGATCCAACATTTTACAGGAAAAGCGTACGTAAGTGTGAAACTAACGGCCAATTTCCAGCACGCGATGAAGTGTACTCGCTGTCTGCTCTGATTTGTTGATCTGCGAGCGAGCGCCCCACATCCGAGACAAAAGCCCGGCTTTCATGACCGAGCGGCCAATTTACTTCTCACACCATTTTCCCTCATACTTTGTAGGTTCTGTGAGATTTGATAAGAGGTTGGTTCTTGATGGAGTTGGGGTTTCATGTTAAATATTCTAGTGTAAAAGGGACTGTGATGAAAAATTGAATCTACAGTTCATTTAATGCTACTTATTTAGGTAAACATTATTGCGCAAAAGTCATACTTAACGTACAAAAGGCATTAACCCAATAGGCATTTTCTATCAGTCAACCTTAAGGCGAAGCGATGAAAAGATTAATAAATCTTTGGATAAATCTATCAAGTAGATGTCATTCGATTTTGATTGTAACTAATCAGTATCAGAAATACGTTAGTTGTGTCTAAGGTATTATGATTTTGTTACACTAAAATACATTTACTGGTGACGGCAGTAAGAATACATTTGTCATCACCCTTACTCCTCCTGCGGGTGTCGTAAGAGTCGACTAAGGGATTGAAGTGTCATTGACCATTATTTGATAAAAGATTGATGATGGGCAGCAGCGTCATCATTGTGGGCACATTACTGCGACCGCCAATGCGCTTGCCCAGCGTGGCGATTATAGGCTCCCCCTAATGCGTCTATAGGCATAGTTAATAGGAGAGGCCTACGTCCAGCAGTGAACTATCATAGGCTGATGATAATGCAAGTAAAGTTCTCGAAGAGATGGTAATTTCATTACATCGTTAGGTACATGTCATAATTCCGTCGTCCGATTTAGAAAATCATTTTATTTTTCTTACAGATTGGACCTATTTTGTCAGACCGTGGTTTAAATTCTGGAACGGGAATAAATCTTAAAATCGTTTAAGCACATACTTTAGAATTCTCTAATTTTGTTGGCTATTGCAGTTCATTCGAATAATCAAAAACAATTTCTGATCACAAATGTATGTAAATAGAAGGTAAATTATGATAACGAGATAAACCACAGCTCAAACCCGATAATTTAGGTTTGATATTAAATTATGAGTTCATAAATGGAGTTCCGGTCCAATTAACACATTGTAATGTGAATTTTCAGCCACATGCGAGTACATTCGCTATTCTACGAGGATATCCGATTTCCATTAAAGCAACGAATGCATTAAAATGAACTTCGTATATTTGGGAGCCAAATAAATTATGAAGCTCGCTCATTTTGGCATCTGTAGCGTAGCCGTACCATGAGTTGCCGCTACGTTATTAATACGCGCTTATTTTCTATCTATCCCGCTTGTACTCGCGTATTGGCGCGAGCGAGCCGGATAGAAAGTAAACGCGCGTTAATAACACACAGCGGCAGCTCATGGTATGGCTACTGTGATGACAGACATAGAACGTGGTAAGTAGTAGCCGCGACAGTGACACATCACATCACATCATCAGCCTATGATAGTCCACTGTTAGACGTAGGCCTCTCCTATTACCTATGCGTATAGACGCATTAGGAGGGAGGGATTGGCGATGCGTCATCATAGTGGACGCAGTAATGTGTCCACTATGATGACGCTGCTGCCCATCATCAATATTTTATCTATTTATGGTAAATAACACTTCAATCCCTTAGTCGACTCTTACGATACCCGCAGGAGGAGTTGGGGTGGTGACAAATGTATTCTTACTGTGATACACCACAGTGATACAGAAAGCTGTATTTTACTATCGCGTTAAATTAATAAATATTAGGGGACATTCAAACAAATTCAAATAAGCTCAATTAAGGTTTGCGTTGTGGATACTAAGCAACGATGTTTTTTTTATATATTTCTGATAGATAGATGCTTGAATAGAAAAATAAAAATAAACCAAGACTTGCGGACCAAATATTTGTTTAATGAAATTTATCCAGCATTAAATTATCGTGCTGCTAAATAATTAAATGTTTCAGTCTAACTAACGTGAATTATAATTCTAAAAAATAAATTATCATTGTAAAAAAAACTTTTTTTTTATCAAAACATAAGTTTAAGAAATGTCGCTCTCTGCACCTCATCCAAAATCGAATCGCCACTGAAAATAACTACAAAAATAAATACAGATACGTAAAGTAAGTTTGTTTTATATATCTCCAACCGTTTAACACCATCATAACACGACTTTTATTGCCGCTGCCTCAGCGTGTAAATCGTGGTTCTATAATAGCTGTAAAGCGGCAAACGCGAGCACGCCGATGCAATCAATAACGGTTAATAAAGGCTTGTTCGAATTTTAAAGAAATGATCCAAGACCAACAATGGATTTTGTTCCCAAGTTGTAGAGAGAGCTTGTTAGCCTCAGTAGTTGATTTCAGGTTCGAATCCCGGTGAGGGCATTATTTGTGTATTCATTTATCACAAATATTTGCTCCGTGGTCATGGTTTTAAGTATCTATATGTATCTATTATACATATATGTACATCGTCACTTGGTACCCACATCACAAGTATTAATTGAGCTTACCGCGGGACTAGGTCAATTTATGTAAATATGTCCCAAGATATTAATTTACTAACTATACCTGAACGTGTAGACACGGAGTTGAGGCAGTATCTGGAAGAATCTATTCCTGCATGGCCTTCTACATGTTTACGTGCACTGGCATCGCCAATCAACAACGTTACTGATTTTTATATTATGTTATTCAGTTGGATGGATCCAATAATGACGCCTTGTATGTTTTAGCGGTGATCCCTTATCTCACTATAAGTAGGAAAATATGCATTTTCCTAACTAGTGCGGAAAAGTAAACTTTGCACTTTTAGCTTGCGTTAATTTCTCTTTTTAAAACACTTGTTATGAAAAAAGTCGTTCGATACACGTGTTAAAACGTACTATACTATTGAATCGTCATCGAAATGTACCTACTATTGAATAGGTATAAATATCTATATTGTCCCGTGCCTGCTTTACGGCCACATTTCAAATTAGAATAGTGTGGTAAAAGTGACCATATTTTCCTGCGAAACAGGAATTTTTTTGAAATGTGGCCAGATAGCAGGCACTTGATGATGTTATCGAATCGACATTACGGGATTTCAAATCGACCTCCCGCCGCGATTGAGATTTATAATCGCGTTTTCCAATCGCCCGCCTTTACCGCAAAATGTTCACATTTCCCTGCACTTCCGATGGTGTGAAGAAAACTGGAATTAGAATTTATGTCGTGAGAAAAATTGTTATCACTCATAAGCTCAACTCTCTTCGTATTATTTAAGACAAGATGGATTGCTAGCCATTTTTTATGTATGTTTATTTTAATAACATAAAGATTGTAAATAAATAAATATAAGCGGCATAAAAAGAAGAAAAAAAAAGTTTTAAGAAATGGTTCGAATCCTGGTAAGGGGCTTATTTGTGTATTTAATCACAAATATTTGTTTCTTGGCGGTGCTTATCTATGTATTTAAGTATCTGTTTAAGTATATATCGAGTAATGTATATAATACATCTGTCTATTGTAAATATACATATTATATCATCGCGCTTAGTAGGGTCATCTTTTTCCTCTCTGTTATTGCCATGGTTACGGTCGCCTGAATCACGCTGGTTTTATGCAAAAATGCTATGCAAGCATCCATTTTTCTAATGTCAATAAGCCCTTTCCTTAATGGGCCACCTACAAACATAGATTACGCGCATGTTTGCATAGTTTAAGTAGCATAATTTTGCATAAAAACAGCGTGACTGAGGTGACCGTAACCATGGCAGTTAGAAAATAGTTGAATCACCTATGTACGCACATCACAAGCCTTAAGTAAATAGCTCGATTTGCGTTTATGTATTTATAATCAGTGAAAACACATTTCATGAGATGTGTTATACGAGTACAAACAGCAACACTCCTAACGGACCATTAAAGACAGAGCAGAGAGAAAATGAAAGGGATAAATATAGTTATATTATGTCAACTTCAAATTAAATAATACACAGGAATGTTGATCGTTCGCACTGTTCGCAACTTGGTCGAATAATACAAATCGGGTTCCGAAATCTATCATGACTTCGGCCGAACTCTGCTGACCAATGGGGCAGGCATTGCTACGGTTAACCAATGATCGCTCGCAGTTTCTTCAGAAGGTGACATTACCATGGTTACGTAATAACAAAAACGTTTAACCAATGATTGATCGCGATTTTTCCGGAAGCTGACGTTACTATAGTTACGTTATATACAACATCCGCTTTAGTCCTGGAGACGTCAATCTAACTTCAGAGCCGGTAATTTGACTGCTAAGCTGCTATGTAGAAATTTTCGTTTATTTTCCTTTCAACGGATGTCACTGTCAGATATTTTTTCAAAGTTAGAATTTCAGCCAGAAACTATAAAGTCACTATTAAACATTTTTATGGCTACTGACAGATTAAAGGATTATAGGTAGACTGTCAAACGTCTATCTACCATATTTCCACAAAAGTTACATAAGTATTCAACTAACGTCAACTAAGAGATGTGATGAATTATAATAAAGACGGCAATAGCATTTGTCTCTGTCAATGAAAAAAATAATTAAAAAATTGCCCGATAACATGGCTATTTGTATAAATATCTTGACTTGGAAAAATACCTCGCCAATTAATGTCAGATAAATCATGAAATCCGATTTGAAGAAACCGTGATTAAATTACTAAACGGTTTTAGACAAATCTATGAAGAACTGTCGTTATCCAGTTTCCACAAGGAACAACGACATCTAGCGTCTAATCATGGCCGATAGCTAATTCTTAATTTTCGTAGACGAAGGAATTTTTATTATGTCAACTAGTTTTCAAATACTGAAATTTTGACGCAACAAAGATTCGATGACATATCATCGGGGACCATCGGAAATGTCGCGATCGTGCCTGCTAACGAAAAATACCGAACCCATAATATTACACGACCAAATTGCATCCATTGCCAAGTGGCTCAACATTCCTATGTTACTGACATGTGACTGTAAGTGTGATTCTCTTTCATGCAATATTTCCAATTTCTGAAGTGTATACCTAGCTGTGTTGCTGTTTGTACATACTCTAATCTGACATGTAATTTGTGACAGTGTTCTTAAAATAGCATGGAAAATAGACACCTCGAGCCTAAAAGTTCTGAAAGCCTAAGCTAGTCTAGATGGAGTATGTTTGGAAACTGAAGACACCTGATATGAACGCATGCCCATATATTTCAAGTGGCTTCACTTTGCGATCATTCTATAATAACGTAGGTACACGTCACGTTAGTAGACGTCAAACGTCAGTTCTGGCACCCTAGTGAAAAGGGGTATAAATCGAAATTTGCCACTTTACAGGAGAGCCAAAAAACGATTGGCGAAATTTTTCAAAATTACTGTGCCGAAATGGCTAAAGAATTAGAATAACTTTAAATGTACTTTGAGTAAATACAATGCGCTCTTTCACATGCCGTCATTGGTTTATGGCTAAAATCGATAGTTTTAAAAAAAATTGACTTGTACCCGCTGAAATAAATGCTATTTAGAAATATAACCAAATTAGTACCCCTTTTCACATATATTGGACATTAGTGAAAACGGGTATACATTTAACTTATTTTATAATAACTCTTTTTGAGATGTACTTTTACGAAAAAAAATTAGCTAAGTTTGTTTGCGAAATTAATTTTAATGGCATAGCATGTACGTATACAATATAATCCCAAAAAAACCGACTTATACCATTGTGCAGAAAATGTTAGTAACGTGTAAAAGGGAATAACAAGATTTATATTAATCACTTTATTCAATTGTATCCAAATTCTATGAAATAAGTTACAATAAAAATAATTATTTTTTCCATTTATTATTAGAAATTATTTCCTTGAATTAGAAAAATATTACTTCTTTTCAACAGCCAAAACACAACGCATCATAAAATGAAATGTTTTTTTATTTTCATAGTACCAAAAAATACCATAATGTAGCATTTATTTAATATTATCAAAATCATGTCATAATATTTTTTTTTCTCATGCCTTATTTTGCTAACACGGTACTCGACAAAAAACCTAAATAGTACAAATAGTCCTGCTGTCCGAATTATAACTTTATGCCCTGGATGTCGTGCGCGCAGCTAGGTAGGTACGTTCCGTAACGCCTGAATGGCAATTTTGTATCTTATCGAGTCACCTAAAATAACATACTATTGAAAATAGACATTTTATTAAAAAAAACTATTGTCTATAGCCTATCGTAATGTACATTACGACACAACTGTGAAAAAAAATAAGTTCGAAATAAGCATAAATAAAGCAAAGCACTACCGAAGGGAGTGTTTTAAATCGACACGATTTACTAATTTCATTTTTGTATGTGTATCGTACGACATTTTTCAGTACAGATGGCCTTCCGAAGTTTTCAACCAGGCAAGATATAAACGACTCCTCGCACTAGTGTGTAAAGAAGTTATTTCAGTTGTTTCGGATAAAAATAGTGACGTTGCATTGCAGTACTCTGTATGGAATCTTAATAAACAGACTTTAATCGACGAGTATAAAATGTCACTATTATGTTCTATCGATTATAATTCTTATAAAAGTTGTATAGGTAAATATAGGTACGATCAACTTGAATTATTGTGTTATTTATACATTAACTTTATTAATTTCGTTAGTAGACAATTTAATTTTTTCGTATTCGTAAAAAGTGGCCAGGCATGGTTTCTGGGTGGCTGTTTTGAAATTGTTCTAATCACATGTTTCTGGAGTAATATAGATATAGCAACAGCCATAGATCAGCAGCAAATACTCGTACAAGGCTATTATAGCGCGCTTTCTATATTACCTAGATCATTAAGTAAAATTGTTACTATAATTTAAAAAAAAGTATTTGCGTTAGGTCATTTAAAACTGTCTACACAAACTAATATTACTAACATAGGTTTTAACAAATAAGCAGCAGAATATAACAGCTTGAATTTGAAAAAAAAAATACAATCATACTTTAAGAAAATCATTAACTACTAAATAAAATTTAAAAAATTAACACTATTTTAAACATTGTGTATATATAACGAAACTTAGTGTAAAAGGGTACAACTTAGTACAAATCCGTCAATTTACTGGTGTTAAATGTTAAGTAATACTTTTTAATTTAGTGCAAACGGATATAATTCCCGCAAATGGATTGTATCACATGTAAAAAACTGTAATTCTAAGTGATTAAAGTCGACTTGTACCCGTAACAACATAATTTTATTCGTGAATATGGATTTATGTCGCATTGAATCTCAAAAAATGTTTTTATTGTTCGTGTAAAGTGATTTAAATACACATGGATCCTCATTATCCGAGTGACCATCAAGAGAATATGAGTAGTTATAGCGTTACACACAACAAAAATCCAAACGCGTAAAACTTAGCTACACTAATACCTTTGGTAACTTTACAACGATATACTTTTTTTTGTTAGTAAGAATTTATTTCAACTTATACCTGATACTGCATGGTCATTTGTGTTAGTTATACCATATTACACGACCGTAACTCTGTCAATTTACGTGATATCTTAGATCCTTTTACACCAACAGATGCCATTTTTTTTTTGAAATTTTTTGGTATACTTAACTCAATTTGGCCAAAATTCGACTTATACCCCTTTTCACTAGGGTGCCAGTTATGCTGTCACTTTCGCTGTTGAAATCATTTTCATGTTTGAACGGCTCAAGAAAGGAAAGTAATTGATATAGTAAGATTTATATGCGCAATTTATTAATTTATAATGTGCGACAAAGAAAATACCATACCCTTATCTAATTTGTTTTATTCTATCTACTGTTTAACTGTTCCGCATGCCTAGCTAAGATGCCATTTTGCAATCGTATGATAAGCGATAAGTCACGTGACCATAATATTGTACGGAATATGGAAATGGTCCCGTGACTTTTCGTTCAAACTTGTCATTCCTATACATTTATAACTTGTCGCTAGGATTCGGAACTATGGGTATTTTTTTTAACAAAACTTCTTCTGACATAAAACTGACATTAAGGGATACTTTATCCAAGAAAAATAACTAATATTAGGGAAAAATAAGAACAGTGTGGTTCAAAATTGCATGGACTTTTGGAATTATGTATTTTATTTTATAGCCTGTATCGGAATATTGAACTTACGAAGTTTGGGTGTATATAGTATAGATATGTATATTTTATGGAAGTATGTGCTGTTTCATGTCCACTCGACAAGTTTTGTTAAAGTTTTGCACCCATAGTTCCGATCCCTACTTATCGTTTATTGTATGTGATTTCAGAATGGCATATTGGTTAGGTTAGAGAGAGAAACGGCGTGATCTTATTTCGGAGGCCAAGAATACCAAGACAGTCAGCGGCATTACCGCGAACTTCGAAATCCGTAAATTTCGAAGATGCGTCTTCATCACTCTAATGAGGCCTTTATTAGAGTGATAGAGACAAATATCTTATGTCATATTTGTACGAAGTAATTGCCTGGCAATACTTTACAATTAGAACCTGTACAGTTAAAGTCTGTGGAATATTTATACGAATCGAAAGAAAGTTGTCAAATGGAAACTAAGCACTTAATAATGTCGTTTTTAAAAGTATAGGTCGTTAGTGATTACATGCATATCAGACACGCAATCATAGACAATGAATAGCTTAGTCAAGTTGAAGTGCGACCGTTATTGAGGGTTCTTTAGGCTTTGCTTAGACCTATAGGATCATTAGGATCAATAACGCGTTTTTGGCCTGAATAACCAAATGTACATTTCTTTTTTATTATTATCTTACCCTCTTGTTTATAAACGTTTCGTAACTTAGCAAGTCGATAAGTATTGTTTGTCCTTTTCGGTCTTATCAATATGTCCATAAAACCGAAAGGGACAATCATATATATTGTCCTTGCCACATTGTTTTACAACATAAAATAACAACATTAAAAGTTCGGAGAATAGTTTGTTGCTGACATAAAGACTGTGTTGATATAAATAGTTATAAAATAAGCTTATTCTATCGAAAAAAAACATTAAATTAGCTGCGACCCGTGTCATCTTAAATCCAAATTTTATATGAAATTGTTTGAAAAAATCTAATCGTTTATTTTATAACATTGAATATAAGAAATATTTAAAAAAAACACTGTTTGTCATTCTAAGGTTTGCGAAGCGATAGTATTGAACAGGTTTGCAAATCCGTATTAGTATTTCATGAACGAGTAATTGAATCAATTAATTTATTTTTAAACTAGCAATCGATATCAGCAAAACAAAACTTTACAAACTAGGCTAAGGATTATAATTTTGTCCGGCATTTTCTGTTCCGATGTTGACAATCTCATTAAAACTAACGGAACCCTAAAAACGAGTATACGCGGTCATGACAATCATTTCTTTGCTATTCTACGATTTATTAGCAGATGGTAGGTAGGTGTATGGTTTGCTGGTGCAGGGTCCGCCCGGATAGCTACCACCGTCTTACCCGTTAACCTGCCGCTAAATAGCAGTGATTGCACCTCTGTGTTTCGGTTTGGGGGTAAGATAGCCGGTGTAATTACTGGCATAGATAGAGACAATCCATCTAAGTCCTTAGGGTAGGCAGCGCATAGGCGATTTTTTGTTCAGCACTATGTCCATGGGCCTCAGTTCCTGCTTTCCATCAGGTTGGCTGAGAGCTCAGTTATCTACCTTCGTTACATAAAAAAAAAGAAAATAGAATGAATTCAGAAAGCTCCCATTGCATTGTATGCTGAAACTTTGCAGCGGACTTAAGTAGGATGATTTAATTAATTTAATCTCGAGACTGTTTCACGGAAGTTAAGGGGAAACTACATATTTATGAATGCAGATTTCTGCGAAATATCTTTGAAACAACTTTTAGAAAGCTCTGGAACAAAGACGTATTTTCCACTATTAATTTATCACCGTTTTAAGATTTAACGTAGTAGATACTGTGGATTTAATATAGTTTTTTAAGTAAGATGTTTTTCTAGTGCCAATAAGCAACTCTCAAAATTATGTCTTAACCTCATAGTTGTACTTAATCAATACCTACCCGTATTACTTTCTTATTTTGCGTCTCATATTAGTTGCTTATAATTTGTTGTATAGTTAACGCTGCGTGTACGATAATTACAAAAATATTTAGAAAAAATCCGTAGAAAGTAAGTACTTCCAAGGATTTTATGGTTCAAAATAAAAACCAGCAATTATTACTTATAAAACGTATCATAACAAATATTACCCGGGTGAAAAAACTTTGGCCACCTACAAACATGGACTGCATAGATGCATGTTTTCATAGTTTAAATAGCATAATTTTACATAAAACCATCGTGACTCAGAGTACCGTAACCATGGCAATAACAGGCAGAAAAAAGTTGATTCACCCACACCGATGCGAAAAATTTCAAGAAAATAATTACTTCGGCATTCCCAATAAACCAACCTTCCATTTTATCCTAAGTTATGATCCTAGAATGTTAATGATGTAAGAAACAGGAAATTAATCTCAGGATCGGCAAAAATTCAATAACAAGCATAAACACTATCCCAGCTTACACGCAACCAGGGTTGCCACACGGCTGGATTTAAGGATTAAGTTCTTCGATGATTTTCATAGACTGCGTAATACGGAAATGTTAGGTGAGTTACGGTAATACACGTATTAAGCGACGGGATGTACAATAAAACGAAGTAGATACATAGGTACATAAACACAAATACTAAAATACTTATTTAGAAAACAACCATTACTAATATTTCCCTTACAATGATTGGAATCCATGGCCTCCAACTTCGCAGGTAGAGTTTACCAAGACAATCATCTAAGATACAAACGTTGGGAACTAAAATGAGAAAATAATTATAATTTGTGAGAAAGAAAAATTTATTTGTCAAAATATACAAAATTAAAACTATGACATTATAAATTTACTTACTTAAATCAAACTTAAAATAAAAGTATAATTTTAATCCACATACATTCAGCTCATATTTAGTATAAAATTCGTCGCAACAAATTCGCAAATACCTACTGTAGCTTTGTATTGCTTTGTATATTTTTATACAACAATAGCAAGACTCACAAACCGGAACAATTTCATTTATATATTTATTAGAAGGAATGATTTATAAATCTTGATAAGGCCGCACCTGTAAGGAGTTTTGTTCAAGGATTTTCTGGACTTTGAGAAGGGAGGCAACCCTACATAAATACCTTATAAGATATTCTTATCGGCTCCGGCTTCGATGAATTACACGAGAGGCGTACAAATTCGGGCTTTTGTGATTGTTTCGTTATTTATCACTTTTACTTTCTGGTTTGAATTTGGGTTGCGATAAAAATATGATAGTTATATTACTGTGTTTCAAAACATTGCGGAATATTATAATACTTAAATTCGTAGCATATCCTATATAGGAATTTATAATTACAAGATAATTATTGCTTGTTCCTTTGGATCTTAACAATATGTCTACAATTTGCGCTTTGTGGGTAGCTTCATACGCGACAATGGTAGACTAACTCTTATTTGTTTAGCCAAAATATTAAAAGATTTTTTAGAAGAAAGATGAACGCAATGTGCAAAAAATATGTACCTACAATTTAGAGGTGTGCGCCGGCATAGAAATCGCCGGCGGCGGCGCGCCGCAAAATTTTGATAATTTGACCTTGCGCCACGCCGGCGTCAAGGTCAAATTATTACCCTGTACGTTCATACATATAAGGATGAGAAGATATTAAAAACTTAGATATTGTTTAGGACAAGTTTATTATTAAAAAAATAATCACGAAACAAAGTTATAGATTGCATTTTATGTGGCAATTGTCATAATTATTATCGTGTACTAAAATTATTTTATTAACTCGCACGCGAAAAACGCGGTAGTAGGCCTGGATCGAGTCGTCTACAGATTCCCAATACTACAGATTCCTAATATTACAGATAAGAGATAATACTTCAGATATTGTCAATAGTATGCATTCCTGATTGTACGAGTACATATTCCCAATAAAACGAATTTTAAATGCTACAAATACCCAACACTACAGATTCCCAATACTATAGGTTCCCAATACTACGAATTCCCAATAGCTACTGCAGATTATATATGATGATTTCAAATACTACAGGTACCCAGCTTTACAACCTCTTTATAGTACCATCATCACCCACACTGCTAGTCATACATCGGTGTATAAACACACGAAATTTTTTTTTTATATAAAATCTATTTTTGTATATTTTGCTTTGTTTGACGTTATTATTACAAGCCTACAAAAACTGCAAGCCAAATTTTAAATGCGTTTAATATACTCATAAATAAATATTTCGTATTCTGTCCAAAAAGAGGAAACATACCGACATGAGAAATACCTTTCTTAAAATGCTTATTGTTACAAATTGGTCTATTTTTGGAGGAGGAAACAGGAAACACAAAACCATATTTTCGCCAATTTTACGTAGGTATTATGAGGCGAAGCTGCAGTTGTCTATTTCTAAGCCGTGCAAAGCGACAGCAAATTTTTTTAAAAGCTTCCACCTTTTTCCTCTAAAAATATCTTAATCTTATTCAAGAAGCACAAAAATCATCAATTGCAAACACTGAAATTAATAGAATCAGTTAATAGACAGTCATTAAACCTCCTAATTTGGTGGCCTAACGTAAATAATGAAAAAAACATCCATCATCATCAGCAGCCTATCGCAGTCCACTGCTGGACATAGGCCTCCCCAATTTCACGCCACCGTTTTCGATCTTAGGCTGCTCGCATCCAGCTCCTGCCAGCCATCCTGCGCAAATCGTTGCTGCACCTTGCCTGAGGGCGTCCTACACTACGCTTGCCGAGACGCGATGTGCACTCAAGAACTCGTTTAGCCAGTCGGTTCTACAGACAATAAGGCCAGCCCACTGCCACTTCAGCTTGCTAACACGGTGGCCTAAGTCGATCACATTGGTTCTCTGCCGGATAACCTCATTTCTGATTCGATCCCGCAAAGAGACGCCGAGCATCGCCCTTTCCATAGCTCGTTGAGCGACCTTGAACTTGTGGACCAGCCGTACCGTCAGTGTCCACGTTTCGGCTCCGTACGTCATGACGGGTAGGAAGCACTGATTGAAGACTTTTGTCCTCAGACACTGTGGGATCGACGATGTGAAGAATATAATAAAATGAAAAAACACAGCTAGTAATACCTAGGATTATAAGCCTAAAAGCGGTTCAAAAAGACCTACGTTACGACTTACAAGCAAGTGTGTTGAAAAAAGCATTACAGTTGGGAATCAGTAGACGTGAAATCTAGAGAATATGGAATCTGTAGACATAGGAATCAATCAGTAATATTGAAAATCTGTAGACATGGGAAACCGGAATGTTGGAATATTAAAGTATTGGAATTCTGTAGGTTTGTAAATCTGTAGTATTGGGAATGTGTAGACTTCGGATTCTGTAAAATAAATCTATACAATTGGTAAGAATCCTGCCCAGGTAGTGTATTTTTTTCGTAGGTGCGTATCAATATCTGAAAATCTGCAATCCAGAAATGCTGCGCATACAATCTTTTGGGTCAGATTGAACCGCTTGTCGATATCCGCAAGCATATTGTTGTTTAATGTCAATATGATCAGCGTGGCGCGTAATTTAAATGATTTTATTCAGTAAAATTTTTGTCGCGGCGTGGATTTTGAAAACCTCGGCGGCGGCGGCGGCGTGGGTCCCGCGGCGCGGCGCCGCCACGCCGGCGTGGCGCACACCTCTAACCTACATATACACGATCTTATAATAATAGGGTTATGTGTACATACATACGCTTAGCACTGTCGCACATTTATTTTAATTTTTTTTTTTACTCTAACCCCACAATATGTCCCGAATACATCCTTATGTCCAAACAGCAGCGACATAACGAGCGTCATTTCATTAAAGCGCGGTTGGCGAGACGCAAATTGAACGGGGACCGCAAACCGATTTTGGTCAAACCAGTCACGTAAGCTAACACGTAACACTTGTGTCTGAACTATCAATACATATTTTGTCAAATTACCTAGGAAACGGTCAAACGACCTTCCCCTATCCTTTTTTTTTCACATTTTTTTTTATGTGACGAAGGTAGACAACTGAGCTCTTAGCCTACCTGATGGAAAGCAGGATTTAAGGCCCATGAATATCGTGATCAAAAAATCGCCTATGCGCTTCCTACCCTGAGGACTTAAATAAATTGCCTCTATCTATGCCAGTAATTACACCGGCTATATTACCCCCAAACCGAAACACAGCAGTGCAAACACTACTATTTAGCAGCAGGTTAGCGGGTAAGACGGTGGTAGCTATCCGGGCGGATCCTGCACGAGGTTCTAGCGCCAGCCAGCCAGCCAGTTTTTCTCATCACTTCATCAGTTTTTCAGTCTGCTTTACTTAGGCGTAAAAGAAAAGTATAGCTACTATTCTATTCGGGGATACTACTGTAAATTTTTTTATGAGTTTTGTAGGACAATTATTAATTTCGAAGTTTTTAAGCCGCGTGTACTAAATAATAAATACCGAAACAAGCATTAAATCTCCAAACACTTTCAATGGCTTCAACTTCAGCGCTACCCAAAATGCCATTCTGCAATCGTATACGATAAGCGATAAGTAATAAATGTATGAGAGTAGATTCGAACGAAACGTCACGTAAATATTTCCACGCATTATTATGATCACGTGACTTATCGCTTGTCGTAAACGATTACAGAAGGGCATCTTGGGCTTAAACTTCTCACTTTCGAATTGAACGCCATTTCTGTAAAGGTGCATTCAGACCAAACGAGCATTCGCTATTCTATACCCTACTCTACGAAATCAACGAATCACGTTTTGTGTAACGATCGAATTTCGTAGAGTAGGGGGCTAGAATAGCGAATGCTCGTTTGGTCTGAATGCACCTTTACTCATACCAACGAAACTACGTTAGAAAAGTTTCAAATCATATTGCCTCATGAGTTTTATTCAACGTCATATTTAGTTATGAAAAACCGCAAACCATTTTTGGGAAATTGAGTCACGTAGGTTCTTGCCTAAGCCACATAACACCCGTATCAGAGGTACAACGACCCTACCGCGAAAAACGAAATTCGTAAATTTCGAGGATGTGTCTCTCTCACTCTAATGACGCCTTCGTTTGAGTGACAGAGAAAAATCCTCGAAATTTACGAATTACTATTTTCGCGGTAGCAGGCCAGTTTTCAATAGTACAGTCGCCATCAGATATATCAGAGTAGCCAGGGTGTTCATAAAGATCTGCGCAGGCCTCTATTGCCATTGCGTTAAGGTGCATGTTCAGTTTTTTTTAGCACCGTTGCCGCTCCAATATTTCTAATGACTACTGTATTACTTATAAGTTAAGTCGGTACTTACTTTTTATGGATTCTCTCGCAGGATAACTTCTTTAGATGATTTAGATGAAATGATATCTGTGGACAAATCATATTTAAATTAAAAACAATATTCAACCATACAATTTCATTTCAAATATTTCCATAATTGTTACAATAAAATAAACCGTAAAATACAATTTCTGTCGTAGACAAATTAAGTCGCCTCCTCTTAATAGCTCTGATTTAACTCTCTTAAAAATAAAATACGATTAAAGTAAGACTGGACTTACTACTCTCATTTGAAACTTAAAACAAATAAGCACTTTTGTTATCATGTTAAAATTGCCCTGTCTTAGGAAAAAACCTATTTTACATTGGGTAAAATAGGACAACTGGTAAATAAAATATAAATTACAAAAAAAACTGTTAGACACAAGCAATTTACATATGTAAACGGCGCACTTATCCCTATGAGAGATCTCTGCTTAATAATGTATTGAAAATGTTTGTAGAAATTATATTATGCGTATAATAATATTATGTCTATATATGCTATGCCGACATTGATATAAAAGTTTTGATATCTGATTCAAATTTTTATGAGCACCCAGTGTACCTATAGTATACCTATACATTTTTATGACGTCGACTGTACCCATTCGTTTCCCATTTTTGAGTGCGATGAGCATTTTACGATGACGGTCCTACCGCGAACTACGAAATCCGTAAATTTCGGAGATTTTTCTCTGTCACTCTAATGACGCCTTCTTTGGAGTGACTGAAACAAATCCCCGAAGTTACGACCTTCGTTGTTCGCGGTAGCAGGCCAAGCTAAAATAGGAAACATTCGCTTTTTGATATTCGGTAGAAAAATAAAAGTTTCGGAGTGTAATTGACAACATTAATAGTTCCTCTCATTCGAATTTATTTATGGATTGAGAGAGATATGTGAACTGCCAATTTCCAATGTATTAAGCCAGTTCTCCGTTTTATCTTATCTAAAACGGAGAACTGGGTATACCGTGGGGTACACAGCAATGCAAACGAAAATAATATACCTTATTTAATTTACATGTGTCATGTAACAGTTAATTTTGTCTGTACTTATTTAATAGATGAATAAAATACGAGTAAATAAATAAATAAAAAAATCGGTTTTGTATCTTTTCAGTTTACGTTTATTTCTATATTTATTTATTTCTAACTAAAAAACTGTTATTATTGTCTTATCGATGGAGTATCTTCAAGGATATTTTCTAAGAATCTTAAACCGATTTTCATTTTTTTTAAAGAACGGGTATAATCCCGAGATGGTCGTATGGTCGTATTGGCACCAAATCGGAGTCTGACGATGAAACTTTAGAGGAATCGGTTGAAGTTGGTTTTTAATTTGGTGATAAAAAATTGTGATACCACATGGCTTCCACCTTTTCCTACACTGGGTCCATGTACTAGCTTCATGTCCTTATCAGAATTTAAAATTCGAATGCAGCTTTATACCTAACTTTACATCTCGTCGGGAATATTTGTTTGCATATTTTAAAAGCATAAACGTTCGATTTTTGAATTCAAAATCTCTCAGCACAACGAATGCTCAATTGCAAAATGGAGACTCGTGAGAGCTTGTTATATTTTTATTTGTTTGTAGATTGACTATCAAGATAAGAAGTGATTTATTTGCTTAGAGGTATTTTTAACAATCCAATCTTCCATCTTATGATCTACTTTTAAGGTGATTGAGTAAACTCACACTTTAACGACAATTATATAAATACTTACGCGTAAGATCAGTGATAGAGTTACAAAATTGACAGTGAGTATTTTTCATACTGAGACACAGCAAAATGTTCTAAACATAATTATTATGTAACCCTAACAACAGCGATCGGGACTATATGAGCTTGATGAACAATTACATTGGGCACTAATTTTCCAGTAATATTTGTTTTTGCTTGCTTTTTAGGTTTTTCTGTATATGCCACCACGTTATTGTTTATCTTTACTTTATTACTTATTTAAGCCCCAAAGCTCTTCAAATTCAATATTCCCTAAAACTGTATACCGACGGCAATAGGGTTTTTTGCACTGATAGTTACTGGTACCTAATTTATAACAACCATTTGGACTCTTCCCGTGGTTGTCGTAAGAGTCGACTAAGGGATTGAAGTGTCACTGACCATTAATTTTCATTCAGTCCATCAGGACAGCAACATCATCCACTAGCCCAGCATGGCAATTAAGGACATTTAACACCTAATAGGTACTAGTTACAGGAGAGGTCTACGTCCAGCAGTGAACTGAGATGGGCTGATGGATTGACTCTGCTCCAGATTTGAATGGGACGTCCAAAGTACTCTACCTCTTTTGGAAGTATTTTAAAAACATGGCCGGGTTGAATCTGGCAAAATCGATAGCAAACCGGCCGAGTTATTTACAAACCGCTGCGTTGTTCTGAATAATTAAGTGGTAAGTACGCCAATTGTTGCATGGACACTAAGTAAAATTTGTTTTTTTATTGGGTACCTATTTAAATTACATACCAAGTCGTCTAACCATTTAATTACGTCGTAGATTTATTTGCAGTTCATTAATAAATAGGGTTTCAGACAATTGTACACAATACACAGTATTCATGTTAGTATCATAATCATAACTTAAATACATATTTCACACTATGTTTTTAGTAATTCCATTGAAAGTTAGGAAAACTCGTACTTCATGTAAGTCTTCATCTATTTTTTAGTTCTTACTTAGACACGTAATGGCACTTAAACATTAGGTTTTGGCAACCGGCACCTTTGAGTAAATTTATATATATATACCTTGATACAAAATTGTTTAAATGCCTATACATCTACACTCTGGACGGATCAGTGATGTGTACTACCGTTAGTATTATTTAGTCAACCCCGCGGCAGAGCAAAACAACCGGCCAAGTGCGAGTCGGTCTCGCGCGCGAAGGGTTCCGTACCATTATCAATTTATTATTAAAAAAATACAGTTAAATCAACCTACCTCAAAAACTATAGTAGATCATTTAATCAAACCAAAAATCGTTGATAGAGTTTATTAATGTGCATACCATATATTTTTTTTAGACTTTTATATTTCGTAGTTTAAAAAATAGAGGTGGGGACACATTTTTCAGAATTTGAGAGCTGATATCTCGAAAACGATTTGCTTAAATAAAAATAAGATTTATAAACCTTCATATAATTTTCAAAGACCTTTCTATTAATACCCCACACGCTATATATACAGCTAAAAAAAATTCTGTCCCTCAGTTACATGTATGGAGGGCCCCTACCTAATACCTAATTTAGGATAATAATCCTGTAGCGGTTCATACAACACATATCCTTACCAAATTTCGTTACTGTAGCATTAATAGTTTCCGAGTAAATCGGCTGTGACAGACGGACAGACGGACATGACGAATCTATAAGGGTTCCGTTTTTACCATTTTGGCTACGGAACCCTAAAAACGATGTGTATATCTAGATGTCGTGCAGGCTGACATGAGTGTAAACGGGTTCAAAGTCGAAGATGCCCACGACCGCATAAAGCTCTGAAAAGGAAGTTGGAAAGCGCACCCTGATAAAGCCCTACACTATGTAGAAGAAGTCTGCAAGCAAATAAGCAGTATCATGACGGAACAATCAGTCAGATTGTCCTTACATAACACGTTCCAGAAACGTGACACGACCTAGTCAAACCATTGTTATATTATCAATACACTAACCAACCTATTGTGCATGCGATGCAACAATGAAAGTCTGATAGAGAAATGTCAGATGCAATTTGACTTATGGTTGTTGCAAATCGTGAAGCAACATATGATAGGTAAGGTTACATTGCATAAATATATCTGCAATTATCCGTCATCTTAAATAGACCCTTATCAAAATAATTGACGCTATCTTTTATGAAGACACTGTGAAGAAATTCTGTCTATTTCTGTTACAATAGGACCTTGTTATGGCCTTGAGCTAATGAATAGGTAGAAAAAAACAATTATTGCCCAAATAATGGACGGATGAAATGTGAATGGCGTTGATGAAAGCCGTGATTAATTGTTATGTATCATCATGGAATTGCCAATTAAGATGAAGTAAGTATGTTTACTCGTATACCAATCTGTTAGAAGGCAAAATAGCGCTTATCAAAATTGCAAAAACGGTTGCATCTTTCTGTATGTCATCGACTGTAGTAAAGACAATTTGTTATCATTGAGACTCGATTCACGATTCGATTTGTATTGATATAAAAACACTTCATAGGTTTCTTTTTTTTATATAAAAAACAATCTTACTTTACAATGTTTGAGCAATTAAAAGAAAATGAAAGATAAATATATTGTAGTAATAAAATATTTCCTTGTACAGAAAAACATTACATCATGCTATGTTAAAATAAATACAAAGACGAACTTATCCCTGTAAGGAATCTCTTCCAGTTAAACTTTGAAAAGTTGAGGAGAACAACAGATCGAAGGCAGACTGTATATTTATTTCATTGTAACGAGTTAAAATGTCAAAGATAATTTAGTAAATCTACCTCAGTTGGGCTACAAACGCACTACATAAATACTCTTACGAAAGTTCCAAATATTATTAATATTTGGAACTTTCGTAAGAAAATATTTATAACAAATGATCAAACTTTCTCTGGAAAAAAATCGATTTGTCCTACAATTTATTTTAGTTAAAATCTTTCATTCGCTGCTTTGTCAACATTTTTCGAAAACGAAATGATGCTTATTGACCTTATGCCACACTAACACTAAATAACAAAGGCGTAAAACGAAATATTCCCTGTCAGTTTACTTTACAAACAGAAATAAATTATAATTTCACTTTCCAAACACATTTGTTGAGGATTATATTGGAATGTACAGTAACCATCAGATATACCGGAGCGGCCAACGTGCTCACAAATATCTGAGCAGACCTCTATTGTCATGGCGTTAGAGTGCATTTTCAGATATTTTTGAGCAACTTGGCCGTTCTGATAGGGTAAAAGCACCAATAGATGACTGCCACCCAGAAGTTGACTGATAGGTCTAAAAATCTAAATAATTAAATCAGGAATAATTTTCCACGCCCGGGAGTATTTTTCTCACATGCGGCGACACTATATCGTGTCTCACATGCGAATTACCAGACAGTTAAGCCACGCACGCGGCAGTGAGCGGCCGTCGAGTTTGCGCTTTGCGCCAAAATCGCGTTTTATATGGGATCCTTATTAAGAAAAGCCCTCAAAAATTTAAGCTTTTAATTACGTAAAAAATCGAGTATGGCTTTTATTTCCTTGATTCACTTCAGTAGAGATTTTGGACTAATATCTCTATTGTGTATATTATAAAGAATAGTTTTTTTTTTATTTAGTTTATGAGATATTTGCTGGTCAAGTTATGGTTCCAATATTGTGTGTTCAGGCCAAAAGATGAACGACGGTCAACTTTTGGGTAAAGGCTCGTATTTTCAAACGCTTGTGTAAATTATAATAAAATAGCTACATGCAATATTTAAACATAAAATTACAATCAGTTTTGTAGATGATTTTTTGACCAAAAGATGAACGAGCCTTTTTTCATGTAACACGTTTTAGAGTAATTTATTTTTGTATGAAAACGGGATTGTTCAACTCAAGAATCGCTGTCCAAAACGTGAACTAGGAAAATTTGCTGGTTCATCTTTTGGGTCGGATTCCAATAAATGAATTTTAATCAATTTAGTTCGTTCATTTTGTTAATACGGTGCCCGAAACATGAACCAACTGATTTTATTGAACGGTTGAACTTAGGAATAGTTAAACTTTTGTTCTTAGAGATCAGATTGTTTCATAATATACACCGTGCTTATATTTCATTAAAAGAAGGTCAAATACAATTAATTTATCTAATAAACGCACGTTTTTACTTTGCTCTATTCATCTATTGGGGTCTTGCCGTTCATATATTGGTCTCGCTATATTGAGATTATGCTGGTTCATCTAATGGGGTCAAATTGTTCAGATATAGGGCACTTTGTTCAACTACTGGGAAATTTGACTCCTTTTTTAATATAATCATTTTTATAAAATTACTAAAGTTTAATACGAGACACAAAAATAGCTTATTATAAACTCAATTAAATGCGGAATCATAAGAAAAAATAAAAATTGATGAATATGAGTTACATCATATAGAAAAAAATATTTAAAGTTGGGAAAGTTGCTTAACTGTTCATCTATTGGTGATTTTACCCTATATCTGATAGCGATGGAACAGAAAGCCCCGGGCGGCAATAAAAAGCCGTAAGGCGTGACCTTCACCTATAAATTATTACGAGTTACTTAAAAAATAACGTAACCTTTATATTATAACGGAATTTGGTATTGAGTTTAAGAGGAAATAGGAACTACCTGTTTCCTCCCTCGATACTGATATTTTAGCAAATTAATTTTACTGTTGAATTGAAGAAATAGTCTAATGTAAGTAGATCATCAAACATTCAATGAAATTATATTGAAAAACAATTTCAAACGTCAAACACTTGGCAATCCTTAAAAAATAATCAAACATATTTATTTATATAAATATTTTTTAGGCAAAAGGCAAGTTTAATTAAATTCGCGTTCAGTTTCCATTCGTGTACGAGTTTGTTTTGCCAACTAGAGCATTAACGTATCGCTTTTAGGTTTTTGTGAAATTCAAATTATTTTCATGAAATATTTTGATTTGTGTTTGTTGAGTGGTCACACTAATATGAATTGTAAATTTTTAGTATCGCATTCGCTGCCAGTGTTGCGTGGTCCAGGAACAAACTTGTATGAAGGCGAAATTGTGCCATATTTTTTAAAGTTGTCCCCCATTTTTTTGTAACACTGGACAAGCGAATTGGAAATCGTAGCAGATTACGCATTATGATGACGCTGCTGCCCATTATCAATCTTGTGTCAACGAATGATACTTCAATCCCTTAGTCGACTCTTACGACACCCACGGGCAAAGTTGGGGTGGTGACAAACGTATTCTTACTGCCGTCAACGGCGTGGCGTAAATTTTCCTCACCTCACCTTCCTGATTTTGACAGCGATATTCTTGGCATTCCATCTATGGATTTTATTAGACACGATTGCACTTGCGAGAAAATTTAGATCTAAATTTGCTTAAGTATCAAAGAGGTAATTTGTAGGGTAACTTGGCCAGTCTTCGAACTTTCGAGAACTGAGCCGCAGGGAATAGAAACTAGGTTTCAATATAACCATTATAATATTATAACATATTAATGTCATAGGAAGCTTACTGGGTATCTAGAGTAGGTAACAAACGTTGAGGTAGTTGGTACTGTTAGTAGTGACTCTGCTTATGAAGCTGGAGGTTTCGGAGTCGAATCCCTGTGAGGGACGATCTGCTTGATCAGCTTGATGATAGAAATTACCTAATTCGGCAACCCACCTGCCTGAAGGAAATCGCTCTTTAGCGATAAGATTGCCTGTTTCAATTTTTCTATTTACATAGTACCAAATGTTTAAAATATTTTCATTTTCGTATACGTAAAATATATTGAATAATCAATTTTTTTTTCTTTACATTTATTTATTTATTAAATATATTTTAATTTCATACAAGTATAACTTAAATATTCCGGGAAACATATCTGCAACACAGGCTTCGTCAGAGGGCAACAAACGCAAAATAAATCAGCAAGAGGCTTCGTCTCATACACATCAATGATGGGATCCGCAACAAGCTTCGTCATATTATCCACATGCTAACACAACAAGACTTAGCTGAAGAAATCATCCCGAACCGTACCCGGCCCAAAAGTCCCCTTTATACCGGCCGCGTTGCCGCGTTGAATGGCCAACGAAATCTGTTGGACCAGGTACGATCCGGAACGAGGATCACACCCCCTATCCTTCAGCCGTCGACCCACATCCCCAATGAATTTCTTTGCCTCCACGGCCCAATGTCCCGCAGTTTCTACCGCCACCGGCACAAAGTCGTACCGGCTCCATCAAATTGAATCTAAAGTGTGGATTATCTGCGCTCAAAATATTTGCTAGGAAGTTATTGAAATAAACTCTCTTCCCCTTCCTACTCATTTTAGATTAAGCTTAAAGTAAAATTTAAACTCAACTAGGCTATACTTACAATCTATGTAACTATAATAGGCTTAGGCCATTAATATTAAAACCCCTTTTGATAATGTACACTTGTACAGTCTCAGCGAAAATGCTAATAAAGCTCATGAAAAGGCTACCTACGTTAAAAACTTTCAACCGCGTATTTTCGTATGTTTTGTTCTAACTTAAGAAATAATTAATCTGTTTACACTTATAGCATTTACGAACTTTAGGAAAAAATCACCTACTTATTTACCACAGGTTGATACCATTACGGTAATTTTTAATGAAAATATTGTAATTCAACTACAGGATTATACAGGGCCCGGGGCTACCCATAGAACGGGGTACGTAGATACCAGGATTTACTAATAAAAACCGAATGAAAATGTTGACACAACGGAGGAATAAATAGCAACGATAAGTAGAAGTATACCTACATTGTTTGTACTATCCTTTTCTTATAAAACAATTCACTACCAAGCTAACAAGTGGAATAGAAAAAACTATGAAATCTGAAGCAGATTAAACCAACAACGCAATCCGTATAGTAGAAATGTTAAATAACTTTTCATCGAAAGCTCTGCATTTCAAGCTTCATAACTTTGTTCTTAATTAAGTACATCCAACAGGTATAAATTATTCTCTCTTAAGTCGTATAACTCGTTGCCAAAGTCTTCTTGGGTATTCTTCAACATTAAAGTTAAGGTGTGAAACTAAGTTTCAAAAAGCACGCATTAATTTATGATTTATGTACATTTGTAGAATCAGCATGTCTAGCCAAAATGTCATTCTGTAATCGTATACGTTAAGCGATAAGTCATAAAAGTCTAAGAATGACAAATTCGTACGAAAACTCACGTGACCATTTCCATTCATTACTGGATATATGGTCACGTGACTTATTGCCTATCGTATACGATTATAGAATAGCATTTTGCCTACAGGTATTTTTATTTGGTTGGGAATTAATCTCCTTGTAAGTACATTACCTACGATATCACTGTGATGTTTCGCCTTGTGAGGCAGTGTTTTTAATAAAACTTCCATACCAAATAACAGTCGACATTTCCGTTCCACAAAGACTGTCTTCAAATGGAACAATCAAAGATTAGTCCAGTATTTGGTTCTACGCTTCTACTTTCAAAATAAATTGAAAAAATCTAAATCATCGATGGAAAGGCTGCGATGCCTGGAAGAATAACATAATATAACCAATGAATTATATTTAACTCTTTAATATGTTAGCCGAAAAGCGGTCACCTGTCTAAGACCATAACCTGTAAGTACCTACTTAATTTAATTCATTCCAGAAAAAAAAGTCTCTTGTTTAAATCGGAGTAAGACAATGCTGATGTTATGTTAGTATATATTATGTCCATAATATTTCATATAGGAGCTTGGCTTAATTTTGTCATTTAACCGATTTCTATGCGCTCTTAAAATTCTTACCCACATATTCGTAATACCTATCCTTACTTAGCAAACCGATAATATTGTTTATCCCTTTCGGTTGTAACAATGTGTCTATAAAGCAGAAAGGGATAAACAATACTTATCCGCTTGCTGAGTTAGGAGAGCTTTATTAATAAGGGGGTAAGCCTTTAATTAAGCCTTAGTCTTTAATTATGTTTCTTAAAATTGTTGCCTTAAGCTACGCTTCATTATGAAGATATGATAGCTCTGAGGACCAAGTCAAAGTTGTTTATAAGTTTGATAAAGTCGTGACATCTGAGCAATAGCTGCTTCCAACTCTTATAAATTAGTTTGTTTACGCAAAGTTTATTTTTCATTTTTCTGAGACAGAGTTTAAACGAACGTTTTCAGAGTTTAAATGGAGCGGGATATTTTGTTAAAGAGTGGAGCTTGAACTGGAAGTTTCATTTGTTTCTCATGTCAGATAATTATATAATTGTATGTCTACTAGTGGATAAAATTTGTCCCATTACTACAAATAGCAGCTATGTGCACGTATTATGTTATTCGACAGTGAATTTAATTATCACAATAATTGAATTGAATCTTCCAAAACCTGATTCGTGCAGATAGCTGGTATTTGCAGTAATAGGACCAAATGTTTTCCAGTAGGGTAGGGTAGTACAACTAACCAGAAAAACAAACCAACGAATTCTTGCACCATCAAAGCAGCATACTAGTGGTAGAAGATTGATGACGATCATGTAATAATATATTTTAAAGATACGATGCAAATCCCTGCATATTTACGTACGTACGTGTAATGGGGGAGACTAACTTGCTAAGAGTTTAAATGCAGCGGTGTATTTAGAAAGCTAATTACATTAAAAACACACCTACGTAACTATTCATACCTACTGAAGCCGTTATGTACTAATCTTTTTTTTTTGCTAAATTTAATAGTACACAAACTCTGTAAAAACTATAAAGATGATTATGTAGCCCTTAAGCCCCATTTTGAATCTATAATAAGTATAAATACATGTACCTTTTGTACGGATTTTCACGTAAAAGGTGTTTCCACCCAAAATACTATAGCTTAAAGAAAAATCCGGCAAAAGATAATATGTATAAGCCCCTGTTACTTTTGTTTCGGTAGAAATTGAAATTGCATGGAAATAACCCATCGTAAATAATATTTTCCTCAAAATATTACATATATTTACCTAAAGGCGTAATGCCATAACCGTAGACGAAATTGGACGTAAAAGAAAAGCAAAACATGGAAGCGTCGTAAGTGAAAAGCTTACATCGGGAAGATTCGGATGATGTATTGAAACTATAATATACGAGAAGACAAGAAACACAAAGAGGTCTTTTGCATTATTTTTCAGCAAAACCAAACCTGCTGCTTAAACAATTGTTGTAGGGGTAAACCAAATGCCAAGTCTGTTGTATGATGGAGATTCAATATGTTTTTAAATATTTTTGTTTCATCGACCTTGGCCATTTCGACATGAATACAATAGTAATAAAATATAATAATTTCGCATTATGCACGACATAATACACGAATAAATGATTACTAAAATGTAGATTGCAGTAGTTTTGTACAAAACTTCTAATTCATAAATTGGAAAGAACTTAAAAGAGCGCATTTGGCAGTGTACAAACGTGTCACTTTTGTGTATTTCTT
Source organism: Thaumatotibia leucotreta (assembly GCA_025490895.1). Taxonomy (NCBI): domain Eukaryota; kingdom Metazoa; phylum Arthropoda; class Insecta; order Lepidoptera; family Tortricidae; genus Thaumatotibia; species Thaumatotibia leucotreta. The sequence goes on along the minus strand of JALPQI010030248.1, from coordinate 1,088,309 downwards.
ATAAAATTTCATAGTGACGATCTGACGATCGTTTTGAAAGTTCGTAAAACTATGTTTATTTGACTTGTTAGTCATCATGCCTATAACACCATACAGATTAGAGCTTGCATATGAATGGGACTAATTTATACATTATAAGAACCAAATCAGATTATTGTCTTATATTTTAGACGCCAGTGAAGTGAGCTGATTGAATGTCTGACATATCAGACTACGGCGGTCAAAAGTTTAATAAGGGTTTGTCATATTTGTGACCTGTCACAACGCTGCAGAAAAAGGTTTCCGTTAATAATTTATATAAAAACAGAAAGCTCGACGCAGCAGCTACTTTACAAATAAGTATCAAAATATTTATCCTCCCGGAAACCCTTAACTTTTGACATCGTAACACACCCGTCACTCTTTGAGATATATCCTTATATCTTTGAATGTCTTAGGAAATTTCTAGTGACCGACAAATAGGTATAAAAAGTATGTGATGTATCGCTTATATAGGACCTATGTAAGTGACTCCTGGGGTCATATAATGTGACAGTTTTTTTTAGATTGTCACCAGAGGGGCCAACGACATGAGTCCTTGCTTTTATTTTTCTATCATTTAAATCTCGAATGTGTTGTGTTAACTAGAAAAAATCCTCATGAACCCTGAAAATGGACGGCTCAGGCAGTGCCGCAATCTTGCTGTCTGAAACCCAGTTCACACGTCATATTCAGTTTTACAGGAAAATTTACATTTTCAATGATGTGACAGGGTTACATTTGTTCATAAAGTGGCCAAAAAAATTACTACATTCCATTTATCAGGAAGGTTTTGAGGCCCAGAATAGGTTCCCTAGGGGGATGTTAGAAGTTTCAGAGGGGGGTAACAAAATTTTAAAATTAGGGAGAAAAAGCCTTGCTGGGTAGGTACTATTACTACTACTTCGAAAAATTGAACTAGGGGTCTATTTTGTGTTCCAGAACCTCTTTGGTAAAAACATGCAGTTATTGTTTAGCTATAGGTATTGTACTAATAAGGAGATATCAAGCAAAAAATCTTATTGGATAGGTTCTAAGACGAAAAACAAAGCAGCATCGTTTCGCTCATGCTTTGCCTCAAGTCTGAAAAACCGTCGCGAAGGCGCTGCTCCCCTCGCCGATAACTGAATCACTGCTAACTACCTGCCTTTTTACTGCGACAAAGGAATTAGTGCGACAAACAGGTCAAACGGGACAATAGGATAAAATAACGGGATTAAGGCTTTCAGCCTTTGTGTTTATTTTGCCTCATTATAAAGCATTTAAAATGTGCCTGAAAAGGTTTATAAGTATACCTGTTCCCGCCTGAACCCTTCGACAAGCTCAGCTGGTCCTAGGTTTCCTAACACATTAAAACTTAGGTACAGGCATTGCACTCAGTAAATATGGGATAGGCACTAACCTGAGCAGACGGCTGTGACACACGAAGATTCCGGTCTTTCTTCAGCTGGCCAGCACTTCCTCGACCTTGGGAGCTCAGGAGGCACTAAATATCAACTGTTTTTCCACAAATTTCACCGAAATACCGATTTAGGAATATACAATATCCGAGACGCACACGCGTTGCAGCCAACGCCCGATTTTTAAGTGTGTCACTCTAAGTTTTTTCACATCTACCGCCGAATTTGCTCGGCATTGACCCACCCTCATATTTAAAGATTACAATGCCTGAACATCCCCCCGCCTAACCAAGGCCTCCTTGGTTCCTAAGTTTCTATAGGTAGCCTACAAAGTTTAGAGACGGGTCTCAATAAGACGCCGTTCTGGGTTTTTACTTCCACAACGCGAATTACCCCATCCTTCGCAGGCAATAACTTAACTATGCGTCCGCGCTTCCAATGAAGAGTAGCCAAGTTATCTTCCTTTATTAAAACTAAATCATTAACCTTAGGGGGTTCCGTAAATGAGGTCCACTTATAACGTTGTTGAAGCGTATGAAGATACTCATTTTTAAACCGTCCCCAAAAATGTTGAGTCATCTTCTGTATACGTTGAAAACGTGATAAACGGGATTCTTTAACTTCCGTGAACGGATATTCCGGGAGGGCTACCAAAGGTTCCCCAATTAAAAAACTGCCCGGTGTTAAAACATTTAAGTCAGCCGGATCCGAACTTAGAGGGCACAACGGTCTGGAGTTCATCACGGCTTCGACCTTCGTGAAAAACGTAGTAAGTTCTTCGAATGTTAGCCGAGTCTCACCTAGCACGCGCCTAGCGTGAGTTTTTGCAGACTTAATCGCTGCTTCGAATAAACCGCCGTGATTTGGACTGGAAGGTGCATTGAAAAGCCACCTAATTTCGCGTTTGACGCATTCCCTGTCAATTTCAGGGTGATTATAACGTAAAAAGGAATACAAGTCCTTTAAGTATTTATTGGTACCCGTGTAATTCGTACCACAATCTGACCTTAGCAAATTTGGAAGTCCTCGCCGAGATACAAAACGCGTGAGTGCAGCTACGAAAGCTTCCACTGACAATTGACTAACAACTTCTAAGTGAACCGCCTTGGTACTCAAGCAAACGAAAATACAGAGGAAACATTTTTGTATTTTTGCGTTCCGAAGATTACTAGATTTTATATAGAACGGACCCCCAAAATCGGTCGCCGTGCCAAGAAATGCCCGAGTGCATTTAACCCGATCGGGGGGTAAGTCCGCCATGAAAGGTTGTACCGGTCGCGGATGTGATTTATAACACGGTATACATTTGAACGTGATATTCCGCGTGATTCGCCGAGCATTAACTATCCAGTATGTCCATGACAGAATAGATTCTAGTGTATTTGCCCCTACATGGCAGTACACTTTGTGGTAGTAGGTCACTAATAATTCCGTAAACCGATGTTTGCCAGGTAATAAAATTGGATGCCGTGCGTTATATGGCAGTTCGGAGGCATCAATTCTGCCGCCGACCCGAATTAAATTGTTATCGTCTAGAAACAAGTGTAACCGCCTTAATGAATTTTTTATGGGTTTATTTTCCCGTAATAACGATATCTCCGTTTTATAATGCTGATCTTGAACCAGCCGTATTAAGTGCGTAGTAGCGTCCCTACGCTCCGAAACCGATGTATGGATATTATTACATTTTTCCTTGTTTTTACAATTCCGAATAAACCGCAATATGTAAGCCGTGACATTTATTAATTTTTCAAACGAGCTGAACCGGTCAGCTAGGTTAAAATCAGAATCCGATAAGGTCGAAATATTGACCGTGGTAGTTCTTAGACCAGGTAATGTATCCGCCGGGAGATCAGAACAGTCATTAGGCCAATGAGTAGGTGCATCACTCAACCACCTCGGTTCCCACCACAGCGGGTGATGCAGCAATTCGGCCGCCGTTGCACCGCGAGACGCGACATCAGCGCAGTTCAGTTCACTAGGAACGTGACGCCATTTCATACTCGTCTTGGACGTTATTATTTGTGAAACTCTGTTTCCTTCATACACCTGTAGTTTGTGCGGTGGAGTTTTGATCCATGCTAAAACTATTGTGCTATCGCACCAAGCAACCACTTCACTTAACCTAATATCGCGCTCTAGCGAGGAGGCGAGATGGTTAATAAGTGTGGTCAATAAAACCGCGCCGTTCAATTCCATTTTCGGAATAGTCCGTTTTGTTCTCAATGGGGCTAAACGGGATTTTGCCATGAGTAGCCGCACGAGAACCGTTCCGTCTGCGTTCACCGAACGTAAATAAACCGCCGCCGAAAAACCGAGAGAGGAACCGTCAGAAAATCCGTGAATAGCATACTGGGTACAACGATCTAATTTTAAGCACCTTGGTATTGATATGTTTCGCAAATTAGGCAAATCCGATAGTATTGCTTGCCAATTTTGTTCAATATCTGCAGGTACAGGAGCGTCCCATTCGACCTTGCATGAATTATCGAAAGTACCGAGAAGAGTTTGTAATAATAATTTAATTTTAAATACGACTGGAGAGACCCAGCCTAGAGGGTCGTATAACCGCGCCGCTAACGATAAGATACTTCGCCGCGTAACTACTCCTGGGTCTGGTAGACTTAACTGATAAGTAAACACGTCATATTTTGGATCCCATTGAATCCCCAAAACCTTAATAAAACTAGAACCGTCCATATCAGTATCAAACGAACGAGGAGTCTCGAGATGATCTGTCGGTAAACCATCTAAAAGTCTTGGCTCATTAGATGCCCATTTCCGTAATTCGTACCCGGCCGTATTCATGAGCGAAACAAGCTCATCCCGTATAGACAGCGCATCTTCTAATGTGTCAGCGCCTCCATTGAGGTCATCAACATAACTATTATTCCGTAGCAATTCAGACGCACGAGGGTACGTGTTCTGTTCATCGTTAGCTAACTGATGCAAACACCGAATAGCGACATAAGGACTCGATTTTAAACCGTAAGTGTTTGTTGTCAGTTCGTAAATAAGCAATGGTTCGTCAGGTGAAGCCCGCCAGAACACCAATTGATATTTCCGATCATCGGCATGTAGCCACGTTTGTCTAAACATCATTTTTACATCCGTGGTAAAAACAAAAAGTGGCAAACGAAAGTTGTTTATAATTTGGGTAATGTCACTTTGTAACCGTGGTCCCGAGTATAAACAGTCATTTAATGACGCGCCCGTTGTTGTTTGGACACTTCCGTCAAAAACAACCCTTATTTTTTTGTCACCTGAATTTTTGAACACCCCGTGGTGTCCAAGGAAGTAATGTTCTTCCTTCGACTCGACATCGAAATTAGAAACCGCCATGTGTCCGAGTTCTAAATATTCAGACATAAATTTAATATATTTATCCCGGTATTCCGGTTGCCGTTTCATACGACGTTCTATAGCTAGGAATCGCCGTAATGCGATTTCCATAGAATCACCCAGCCGTTGATGACCCGGTATTAATGGTAGCCGAACAGTATATTTACCATCCACACCCCGCGACGTAGTTGTCGTAAACAAACTTTCACAGTCTAAATCCGCCGGATTAATAACAGCTGACGCCGGTGGTTCCTCACACCGCGAGAACCTTTCAACCGTTTGAATAAGCGTAAGTCCGACATAATTATTATTGACAGTCGATTCCGTATCATAGGTACCCGCCGCCGCCGACCGCACCGGACCGAAAACTGCGAAATCAAAAATTGTACCTAAAGCATAGGGACCTCCGGAACCCAGAACCACTATCTCACCCGTCAAGATTTGTCCCAAAATGTCACATCCGAAAATTATGTCAATATGTTTCATATTATGATCACCGCCCGAGAGTTTAATTTTTGCCGATAAAAATCGTAATCGTTCCGCCAAATAAGTCGTAAGTTTTTTTAATATAACCGCCGTAGCCGATAATAAACATTTACCCGATTTATCCGATTTAAAATGAAACTCAACAATATGAGTGCCGTCATTGCACGGCAGCTCGCCGACAACCGTAAGAGGTGTATTACTGTAATGTCGCCTTAATCCTAAATAACTTACTAAGTCACTTCGTACTAAAGTAGTTTGACTTCCCAAATCCAAAAGAGCCAAAGTTTGAACGAAATTTCCAGTAGCCGATTTAACTTCTACAACAACTGTAGGCAGTATAACATGTTTCACTAATTGAGGAACCGAGGCGACATTACTACTCTGTAATTGCTATAGTTGACCACTAGGCTGAGATCGCGAGTCGCGATAAATCATTGAACCCCGCATTTCCCTAGAATTTGAAGGGCCCGACTCCCGTTTTTCCGATTCCGATCTCCGCCGTTCATTTCGCTCGTTTATGTTACTAGATAAGTTTTCATATTCATAACTGCTCATCAATTTGCGCATACGGTTATCAACCCCATTGTCGCGCACGATTGGCGAACGCCGACCGCCGTTATCTGTGCGTTGTGAAACAGCCATTGCATGCCGCGAACGTTGCTCGTTATCTGCGGACGAGTCTGAGCGCGCAACCGACATTGTACAGAGTAACTTATGGTGACCGATGTTACCGCACCTATTACAGGGTACCTGACGCGTACATGTAGCCGCCGCATGATTTCCAAAGCATCGGAAACACAAACCGTTGTTTTTGACCCAATCCTTACGATTGTGATTAGAAATATCTGCAAACTTGTAACAACTACTTATGTTATGGCTCGATAATTGACAATAAGCGCAGGTAGTAATAACCTTACCCGAATTGTTATAGCGCGTATTCGACCATTCCGACTTAACATGATTGTTACGTTCCGACACATTATTATGTACCGTGCGCGCGGGTTTGCGTACATAATCGGGACTAGGGAGTACAGGTTCCGCCGAAGCCGTGTCTATTAATCTGCACTCGTTTTGTAAAAAATCCATTAACTGATCAAAAGTGGGCAACTCCAAGTTATTACCGCCGTATTTTTGTTCAAACCGCGTTTTAATATCTAAAGGCAGTTTTGTCAAGCTGATGTGTAATAGCATATAGCTCCATTGTTCTACCGGTAGTCCGAGATTGCTAAGTGCCCGCGTCGATTCTAATAATGGATTTAAGATTTTAGCCCTTAGGCCCAAGCATTTGTTAAGAACCGGTAAATGTAAAATCCGAGAGATATATGAATCCGCTTGTAATCGCTTATTTTCATAACGACCCTTCAATATATCCATTGCCGTATCTAAGGAACTATCTATCATTGGCAGGTGCCTTATAAGCGTTTGGGGTTCCTTTTCTAAATTTGAAAATAAATAATGGAATTTTTCCGTTTTCGATATATCTCGGCGGGATAACACTAGCGAGGTAAATAAGCTAATAAAGCTCGTCCATGAAAATACGTCACCGTCAAATGACGTTAAATTAATCCGAGGAAGCCGTGATGACGCAACACTTTCCGTGGGCAAGTGGGTACCATCCAAGTGCGGATAGGCCGCGGCCAGCGCATCCAGCTGGTTGTAGGCATCCGTGGCCTCTTTATACTTATCATCATAGCTAGCGACTACCTCCTCGCTCAGACCCCCGCATAATATATTTTCATACGCTTCCGTCAATCCGTTAAAATATTCCTCTAGCTTACGCAACCGTGCCGACATTACCGATGAAGTATAACTTTTGCTATTTATAATTTGCAAACTATTTTTAAACCAATCATACTTGATTTTAAATTTACTTTCGAAAACCTTTGCCATTTTTACCGAAACCGAAACCTAATTTAAACCGTTAAACTGAACCGAATTATAAAAAGGCAAAAGCTAACGCCGAACAAAGAATTTACCGTTACAATATGGCTGCCCTAAGCTAATACGCCTTATAATGAAAACCTAATCCGTTTCGTACGGACCAAAATTTATGTTCCCGCCTGAACCCTTCGACAAGCTCAGCTGGTCCTAGGTTTCCTAACACATTAAAACTTAGGTACAGGCATTGCACTCAGTAAATATGGGATAGGCACTAACCTGAGCAGACGGCTGTGACACACGAAGATTCCGGTCTTTCTTCAGCTGGCCAGCACTTCCTCGACCTTGGGAGCTCAGGAGGCACTAAATATCAACTGTTTTTCCACAAATTTCACCGAAATACCGATTTAGGAATATACAATATCCGAGACGCACACGCGTTGCAGCCAACGCCCGATTTTTAAGTGTGTCACTCTAAGTTTTTTCACATCTACCGCCGAATTTGCTCGGCATTGACCCACCCTCATATTTAAAGATTACAATGCCTGAACAATACCTAATGATTTTATTCCATCAATGTCAACTAAAATAGTTGAAAATACAAGAGAAACGTTCTGTTAAAAAAAAATTGGCATCCAATTACATTAATTTAAAATAAGTTGGAATCTTGGTAAACCAAAAAAATTCTCACAACCTAAAATAAAAATGAACCAAGAGCCTATCGTTTACTTGGGCTTGAACTATGAAAATATTATACATAACTTACACGTGATCATAAAAGAAATAAATGCCCTTAGCAGAACTTAAAATATTAAATATCTTTCAACCAGGCTGGGATTCAAGTTTGATACTATGTTTAGGTATATCACCACTTCATTTATAATATACAGTTCGGAATTTAATAAATAAACATGAAATACCAAGCCACGCGCGAAGACCATTCATCCAAGTGATACTTCACACTTACGCTCTCCAATGCTTCTAAGCGGCAAATATATTCCGTTCAGAAATTACTCTAAAGTCGTTAGCTGAAGAGCATTTAATACTGTTACCCCTCGCCAGGTGGCTATAAATCGATTACCACTACTGATGCTATTATCGGGCACCCGGTAACTTCATTTATAATCTCAGGTGACCGTCTGATAGCTAAGGTTCAGTTTAAGTACATTTACGTGTTAAGGTGCATTCAGACCAAATGAGCATTCTCTATTCTAACTCCCTACTCTAAGAAATTCGATCGTTACACAAAACGTGATTCGTTGATTTCGTAGAGTGGGGGATAGAATACCGAATGCACGTTTGGTCTGAATGCACCTTTATACTTGGTTTCTCAATTTACTACCCCGTCGATTATTTACAGTAAATAAACTTAGCCTTTTTCAGTGACTGATGAATTTAGACCTCTCCTATTACCTATGGGTACTATTAGGAGATAATGCCAACGCTACCAACCAATTGCTTGCCCACGCTGAGTAAGCGGGTTGGCAATCGTGGTAGTGTGTCCAGGATGCTTAGCCAAGTTGCCAATCGCTAGCGCTTAATAGCGTATCGTAGTTTTCCCTCTCTGTTACTCTTTCATATTAGTGCGACAAAGACAGTTAGCTGCCTTTAGTTTACGATTGACGATTAAGCGCTAGCGATTGGCAACTTGGCTAAGCAACCTGGTGTGCTGTGATGGTGCCCATTGATGGTGCTGCCGATTCATCTATCTTTAATTAAGGAATGATCAGTGACACTAGAATCTCTTAGTCGACTCTTAAGATATCCGTGGGAAGAGTTGGGGTGGCCGCATGTTTTCTTACTGCTGTCACGACAGACTGGATATATACGCATAATATAGGTGGGTAGGTACTGCACTTTACCTGGTACCAAGTTTATAAGGGGATTATTTAAAACGGTTGTCAGATAAGCCACGACAAAAATAAAAATCTAAATAATCGATTTAAGTTATAAATATGTGAATGAATCTACTTGCTTCGTGGATTTAGGTGATTGTTCATAGGATACATAGCATTTCAAGTGGAAGTAGAATAGGTAGATAGTTTATTAAATTAATACCAATATCAAATTAATAACACGATACAGTTAGTCATCAAGTAACAGTATACATGTATGTACAACAACAAGCTTTTTATGGCATGTCGGAATTAAAGCAAAAAACTAAAAGACACCTTGTTAATTACTGCTGCTTGAACTTGTCTCATTCAATGTATATCAGTTGAGTCTGAATGTAGACTCATAACGATTAGTTAAGGCTGGAGCTTATTACTTAGCAAGATGAATGCCGTTGTAACAGGAGAGTAGATACGAAAATATTATGCTAGGTGTTTTTTGTATTGGGATATTGGCGAACCAATTCGCGAGAGCTAAATGGTCTTAGTGAAAAAGAGATCCGTTTTTACGGCCTACGTTAGATGACGCGTTTTTCTGGAGGCGTGTGCCCCTTCTAATAACAAATAATTATTTAGTATGAGGAGCGCTAACTGACACGGAGGCGATATGCTCGTGGCCTGAGTGTACGCCGTTCAAATCCCTTAGACCAAAATAATTAAAAAATTATCTTGGGACGTCTTACACAAATTGACCTAATCACAAGGTACCTAAGCTCAATTAAAGCTTGTGATGTGATGTCAAGCGACAATTAATAATAATAATGGAATAATAATCATCATAATGGATTGATACGTATGTATAGATACTTAAATACATAGACAACCACGACCAAGAACAAATATTTGTTATAAATAAATACACAAATAATGCCCTCTCCGGGATTTGAACCTGCAACCTCCAGCTTCGTAAGCAGGGTCACTACCAACTTGGCAACAGAGGCTAATAAAAGACCAAGTAACTGAACCTTCCTAAGGTAATAGGTAATATAAATAAGATAAGTAGGATTCAAAAACGCAGATCTAAGTACAGATACCTAATATTTTCTTCGGTTACCGCGAGGATTACTCATGAAATAAAACTATATTATAAATATATATAATATAAATATACGCGAGTTTATCCGTTTTCATAGTTTTATTTTACAGATACCTACATACATTTTTTAGGTGACTATTTCCAAAGGTTTATAAATATGTGTACTCTGTGTCAAAATGTATGTATCTGTACTTACGCGTTTTTGGATGCTTCTACAGTTCCGTGGGAACTACACAGTTAGCGGCTGGGAACGATAACTGTAGCCCATACATACGCCCATAGAGCTATTAACACTATGTTACACGGTGATTATTTGCTTTTGCCGTAAATGGGCCGCAAGTAACGGAAGAATATTGTCGAAAGCGTAGGTATAAGAATTATTGAGACATTGTTAGTACTCTCGCGGTAAGATAACATGGGCCCGGTGTCATTCTTGATAGAAAATACCACTAACGGGCTAATTTTAAACAGAGTCAAATATTTACAGGATAGATAAAATATTGTTCAATATCAGATTACATGGGAATTTTCCTGAATCAATCATCTAATCCAAAAAAATTAAAATGGTAAACTAAAGAGTGCTTAAAGAACCACCAAAAATTCATGGAAACGGGCTTCAAATCATGATTTGCTATTTTTATATCCATGGAGAGAGATCTGATATCGGATGAAAAAGTTACATGTTTTTTGTATGCAATGAAAAAATTGAAGAAATTATAATACGTCATGTTAAAATGGATTCCAGTTATCCTGTAAGCGTTTTAAGATTGTATGTAAAATCAGCGTGTGTACCTATAGTATTTTCTAGGACAAAATTATACCCGGTATTAACTATAAGACCGAGAGTGTATTCGTGCTTTTTTAAAGAATCACACTTAAACAATTGTAGGATTTATTATCCATTAAAATGCAATCAAATGGTTAAATATTTTCATCAGTTAATTCAATACGCATGAAAATTACAGATTTTACAGTCATTTTTGCTTAGTTGGGTTGCAGAAATTTAACTAAAGTTGAAAATTTTTCATTCTTAAAACTATATGTATTTTACGGCGTGATCCAAAAAAGCAAAATACTTGATTGTTATTTTATTAAGGGAACTACATATCACTATTGATATTTTTGATAGTTGTTGTTTTATAACTATGTGGCACAATGTGGCAACATTGACAGACTATTGTTTGTTCTAAATGTGTACCTTACATACAGAGTTAGGTCTGAATTCCCAACTCCATCAGCTTGCAGATTTGCAAGTTTGTTAGTCGTGGATATAAACTACTAAATACGGGTCATACTTCCATCTATCGTTGGTTCCATCACGTTTACACTTTTAATTACTTTTACAATGTTCGAAAATATAGTTTGATCCCTCTTTGGACATTTTCACATATGCGCAACCGAAATTCCTGGCCACAACTGCTCGGTATTTCGAATTAAATTCTACACTCACCACAATATAATAAGATACAAGCACAAAACAGGATACAAGTGACATAAGATATAATATTCTACATAATAAATGTTAAACAAATGTAAATAATATTAAGTATATTTTTAAGTAACCTATAACTTGTATGTTTGATTGAACTGTAAAAAATATAAGTTGGTTGAAATAAATAAAATGAAAAAAAAAAATAGTATTGCCATCTTTGCCTACGGCTTGTTCGAGATGATTTGATTTGATAAACTAAATTCGATAAATTTTGTACGTCCTCTAATAAAACCAATTCGATTTCGAAATACTCGTATGGGAAAAAAAATCTGAAGAGACTTGAACTCTCCTATTCATAATACTAACCCGCCGCTTTAACATCAGTAACATCACTCTCAAACTCAAAGGCAAAACTGAGCAAAGACATGCGAGTAGTATTTAACGCTTTTGCTCTTATATTACCTATCGGTTTCGTTTGGTACGTCTGATATGCTAGAAGTAGAATAATCCTTTTTTTCTTCACTTATTTATCAATTAGACATGATTAACTTTAAAACTTGAAAATATTTCTCTAAATACTTGAGTTATGAACACTTTCCCTAATATAATTTCTAGCAAGTCATAAATTTGACTGGTACAAAGACAAAGATATTACATTTCATCGTAGAATGATATTAATTTTCATAAATCAAATATGATCCACGAAAGCCTTTCAAAGCAATCAGATAATTCTGATACCACAGTTGATTCTATCCATTACAGTATTGTATACTTAGGACCCGTTTGCGATTTGAACAATTGCCTTAGGCTGAGAGTAAGGGTTTGTTTATGTGTTTAGTATAGAGCTTAAATCTTGGATAGATTATTAATATTTATGGGTAAGATGTTTGAATTGGAGTTTGTGGATGCTAAATTTGATTAATTTACAATCCTGGGAACAAGAAGGAAAGAAAACGAGTCCAAGGTATTTACGTCCGGAAGTATTGAAGAGTTCGAGTTGCCTCCTATTTTTTTTAACACGCGCTAATATGAAACGCTATTGGTGTTTGCTTTGAAAAGCTAGTATAGGAATCGAATCTGAATACAGCAGAACATATCCTAACAGCACACTCAGAATTTTATATGTGTCAGTGCACATGGACAGTACCTTGTCACGACTCTTAACATAGAACTTCTGTGTTCTTTAATAAAGTCCATTTTAAGCACCGTGACAAGATACCTTTCCGTGTGCACTGACATAATATATTACCGCCATAGCTGGTTCAAAATTGATAGTAAACTTGAGATCCGTGTCCGCGATGAAAATGCTAATATTTACTTGATAATGCTCTATTACAAAAATCACATCACGTCATCAGCCTATTTAGTCCACTGCTGGACATAGCTCTCTCCTATTACCTATAAGTATGGTATCGATACACAATTGCCACGCTAGCCAAGCGTTAGCCGTACCATGAGTTGGAAAGTAATGGTTAGTTTTACTTGATATGTAGAGCCAAAGCAATGTACTTGAATATGAAACATCAATCAGCACTTGACAATGACATTTGAGAACTACAGCAGTACACGCGTTACATTGATCGTTTGAAGGAAATAAAATCAATTGTACGGTTAATTTAATTATTTGTCAACTATTGATACTCCAAAATGCGCATTATTAGTTCTGTTATAACCCATTTTCGTAAAAGCCCGGATTATGGTAACACACTGTACGTACTCAATAATACGTAGCTATTTAGAGCCCTGCGGCAATATACAGCGGTTTATCTTCTCCATTTCTACTTATTCGATGTAACGAACCCACGTAGTGCGTAATGATGCTCGTAGTAAACAGCGAAGGGTGGCCGGTAAAAATCTTGAAGGTTCTGTACTCGTAGGCTTAGCCAAAATGCCATTCTGCGATAAGCGATAAGTCATGAACGTATGAGAATGATAGGTACGAACAAAAAGTCACGTGACCATTTCCATATATTGTTATGATCACGTGACTTATCGCTTATCATATACGATTTCAGAATGGCATCTAAGGCACTGGTCTCACCGCGAGCTACTAAGCTATGAGCTATCGGCTATAAACGCGAACAAAAGATCACCGCCGAGCGAGTATCGCCGTGTCTCTTTTATTTACACGGGAGCGCGTATCTTTTGTTCGTGTTTATAGCCGATAGTTCATAGCTTAGTAGCTCGCGGTGAGACCAGTGCCTTAGCTAGGCCTGCTGTAGGTGCGAGAATGGCTGGAACATCAAATTTAATGTCGATTTCATCATACAAAGTGAAGAGTCTTTTGATTTGTATTTTTTTGTATTTCATCAACAATCATTGTATAACTAATCAAATTATAATGAAAATTCTTTTGATTTGTATTTCGGTCGGACGTGGCCCAATGGTATGAGTATCAGCTCAACCGCGAAAGCGAAGGTGTGGGTTCGATTTTAGCCTTGGTCTTGATTGTACTTTTAACTTTTTTTTTGTATTTCATCGACATAGTTATTTCATTGTATAAGAGGTAATGACAACAGAGTAAGATGAAGAGTTATTGTTTTATGTATAACGGACATTCGTGACTTTTAGAGATCATCGTCGTTTATCCAATCTATTCGTTAGAGTTTAACAGCAAAATCCTTAGGAATTTAAGGATTATCAACTAGGCTAGGTTTGGCTGGAATTACATGTTCGATGTATATTGGGTTGTTTGACGCTTAAAGGTGCATTCAGACCAAACGAGCATTCGCTATTCTAACACCCTACTCTACGAAATTCGATCGTTACACAAAACGTGATTCGTTGATTTCGTAGAGTGGGGGATAGAATAGCTAATGCTCGTTTGGAGTGAATGCACCTTAAAGTTATGATAGAATTATTGTTTTAGTGGTAAAGTTGCATAATTGATACTCGTAGTTTTAGTCTTTTAAAAAAGTTTCATTGTAACAAACATCCTTCTTACACCGAGCCAAATGTTATCTTCATTCTATTATTTGATTTAAGATAATTAAGTTTATAGATTGGTAAAAATTCAATTTTTTAAGAGAGTGGACTGAAGGAAAAAGGACAAAGAAAAGTTTAGTTTTTTGCTAAGAATCAACAATCTGCCTAAGGAACCCTACACGTATTTACGAGCAGCCTGGAGCATCGCACACATCCCGATATTACCGCAACCATGTCATTAATATTGGATATTTCTCGTAAAACGTCCATTGCTGGCCTGCCTTAATCCTCAATCCTTTCTTAAAGGATCGTCTGAAATTACCATTTTAAGAATGATCTGTATATACCTAGGTTTATTATGGATTGTGAGGTCAAGTAAGAAAAGATTATGACCAAGAGATATATTTTGAGATTGGAATTACTGATTTGTGAACAACTGGAGGTCGATTCATACCGATCGTGTTATCGTAAATGGAAAATATATTTTAATAATGCAGGGTTAGTCAAGATTAATAAATGTAGAATTTCAGAAAATAAAATATCTCGAGGTAATCAAACGCAAACCGAACTAGTCCTGCGGTAATTTCAATTAAAGTTTGTATTTTTAATAATACATACCAACAAACCTCGACCATTTTTTTATTTATTGATTAGCAATGTAATGAGAAAACTGATTAGATAGATATCTCTAGTAGAATTGGATTTTTTATGTGGTTACATATTGCAACTTGCAATTTTCCACAAACAATTGAAAATATACTTAAATATTAGGTAAATTACTAGTTAATTACTCCAAGTTTTTAATATAATAAAAAAAACACACTGTATAAGATACATATACTTAAATATATAGATAATAACTGTGACTGAGGCACAACATATTTAAGACAAACACACAATTAAAATCCCTTACCAAAAATCAAACATATTATACGAGTACCAATGAATTCAAAGTACGTACTAAGATAATAGTTTTAATATAAAATACCTACTAAAAACAATATTTTCTGGCCTTTCGTGAAGTCATTATTAAACTCTCTAATATCTGCAAAGACGCCACAGTATAAAGTAAGTAAAATATCACCTCCGATGTCCTTACCATGAGCCGCGTGAACAAAAAACGTTTGCGTTACTCGTTCCCTGTTCACCCCGCTCGGACCTACTCGCTTATTAGTGCGAGAGAGATATAAAGTAAACGACGCATTTACTGTTAGCCTTTGTTAGTCGTAATCCATTACAAAATCAATAAATTTCCAAATACAATATAATTTTGGTATTTTATGTTCAGCGTCTATGAATCTGACAGCTGTTTTGACCTAACGCCTAGCTCCGGCTGGTGGCAGAAAAATATTGAAAACCCTCATTACGGTAAAATGGGACCGTCATAAGCCACCAGCAGGCTTAGCACATGATTGGTGCGACAGTATGTCGCCGCGAGATAGATCTCCCGTCCTTCACTAGCTATGTTAACAAAAGTGGGACGGATAGACTATCTCGCGGCGAGATACTGTCGCGCCAATTGTGTGCTAAGCATACAGTAAGCCGTGTGGTGACGGCAGTAAGAATACATTTGTCACCACCCCAACTCCTCCTGCGGGTGTCGTAAGAGTCGACTAAGGGATTAAAGTGTCACTGACCATTCTACATGATTGATGATGGGCAGCAGCGTCATCATAGTGGACACATTACTGCGATCGCCAATCCGCTTGCCCAGCGTGGCGATTATGGGCATTTACCTCCTAATGCGTCTGTACGCATTATTAATAGGAGAGGCCTACGTCCAGCAGTGGACTAACATAGACTGATGATGTGATGATACAGTAAGCAGTTCTAACAAGTAAGCAATTGCGAAAGTGACGAGTATCACGATAAAGGAACGAACGCGTGACCATCATAAGCCACATGGTAAGGACAACAATGCAGTTAGGATTAGGGCTCGTGGTCGTGACCGTGTTTCGTGTAACCGTAGCCGGATCCCCGTTGCCGTGTTACACGGCCACGGTTTTAAGGCCCGTTTCCTGCGTGTTACACGGCTACGTATCAATAAAGTTACGTATACACGTGTACACGGGGATACGTATCTTAATTACACGCAGATCCGTTCCGCTCGCGTTGTTGAGTGACGATTCGATGCGTTGTCTTTAAGGACTAAGGAAAACGGATGAGAATGTTTCGTGATATTTGTGAATCTAATTTAGTGGTTACCTAATTGCCTTTCTAACGTAAAGTGCGATAACTTAGTTGTACTTAATTTCAGTATGATAACGTGTATACGTACTGAGATTAAATTTTACATATTAATATTTTACTTTTTAAGGTAAGGAGGGCAGAACTATAAAATATAGATATTTTCTGAGTTCAATATTAATAAAAACTGACACATTGTCATGTATTAATTACCTAATTTAATAATGAGATGTGAACGGAAGTTAAAAAATACATAACACAGTGCGGAGTAAATATTTTTTCTTAGTTCTAAATATCATAATTTAAGGTTTTCTTTCGTGCAATAAAGTTGATATAAATAAATACATTAATCAATATTTAGGGTACCAGGCAACGATTAATCTATACTAGGAAACCCATAACTCAGGAACAAAATAAATGCGTCATAAATATACAAATTTACAGTGTTATTTCCTACAAAACTTTTAAAATATAAAAGGATATTAAAAAGCAATATAATTAAAAATACAATATACTAACTCATTGGATGTCGTGACGATGACGGGAGATTTTAGGTGCACTGCTTTCAAATGCTTTCCTATCGATCCTGTTGTACCACCACGACACAAAAACTCATTGTTCGTACGATCATTGCACAAAGTGCATAAAGCCGTGTCACCGACCCTGGTGGCATAACTCCACACCCAACTGATCTTCATTATTAATACACTTTAAAAACGCTATCTTCTCACCAACAGTAACAATACAAAAACGTAACAAAATAATAATAAAAACAATTAATTTAAATTCGACTAAACTCTCGCTAAGTCTGCCCGGCCTGCAATCTTATTAGTGACTAAACACGTATAAAACCAAAACCCAAAATTGCCCTTTTCAAATTTACTAAAACATCCCCGCTTATTTATATCAAAACAAAGATGCGGCTATTTCATTCAACTTCACAAACAAAAGGTGTACCAGGAAAAGCCCAAGTTAACATATTTATCAGTAAAATTACCACGTGTGGTCAATTAGATCGCAGACAAACTATTGTTAGCTACTTTGCGCGTGCAAATTCTTAGTATAGGTCTTATCTACAAAAGGGCCGCCCCGTCAGGTAATAAACTTAAATGAACGACTGTATTATCTTTTATGTATAGCAATTTGGCCAAATATTTTTAACATTCTTTTTTAATTTTTCTATCTGGTGATTCAAAATCACAATATAAATTCTAATCCATAAATAACACCGTCGCTTGTTATATAGAATAGAACACAGTACCTACCACGTTATTCTATAACTTAAATCGATACGAAAAATGCGAGTCTAATCAATAAAATACCGTTCGTCCCGATTCAGAGTATAATACTCAATACGTACTTTAAAAACAAGCTGTTATTCAATAATAGGCCTTATTTGTTTGCATAGTAATTGGTCCGGCCGGATCCATGCCCCGAGCAGTCGTTGCCAGAACGAAGCCAAGATTCGTAGATACGTATACAAACAAAGATTCGGGTACGTATCTCGGCGTGACTGTGAAATTCGTGATCTTAGTACCGCCGGGGTTAAGAACACGGAGCTACGGTTCGGCGAATAGTACGTATATCGGGAGCCCTAGTTAGGATTAGGTTTCGCGGCCCGGAACTCACGTTCCCGTCCTAACGTTATTTATCAAAGTCACACTCCGGCTATGTAACTAGACAAGGGTGTCGTGAGTGACACAGTTACTTAAGCTAGTACGGAATGGATTTATGACTTATCTTATTTTTATTTACGACCAACTAAACCAGCGTGACTTGGGAGACCGTAACCGTAAAATAAGAGACAAGATAAAGTTTATTCGCCCTTCCATAAGCGGCCTACACTTTGCATTTGTACAGGGTGACTTCAAATTGGTGATGCAAAATAGTAAAACATGAATCTATGAATGGATTTGAACAACTTTTACTATGGAACTAAATATGAAAACTCAAGAAAAAACCGACACTTCCATAGAAATGTACTAAGATAGGTTGACCAAAATGTATGGAAGCGTTTCTTGAGTTTTCATATTTGGTCGCCTAGTAAAAGTTGTTCAAAGCCAAAGATTCATGTTTTATTATTTTGTATCACCAGTTTGAAGTCAGCCTGTATTTCACCCGTAACCTACTGTAGATACCGTATCAAGTGATTTTGCGCTAGACTTAGCTGACAATTAAAATTTTAAACAAAATTAATCTCATATAAGTCTCCTGCTTACCAAATTCCAATTTTGTAAGTTTAATTTGATAAGACATTGTATTATACTCAAACATGTTTTCTTAACATAATTTTGGCCTTTACAAGAAAACAGGCAATTTATAATACGTTGCCAAAATTAGATCACAATATGAGAATTATTCAATATGGGTAATATATCTTTCAAGGACCGAAATCTCACCACAGCGCGAAATTACTTTATCATATTATTCCTATGTGCGTGTCATGGAATAAATTGTAGCTTCTACATAAATATATTCATGTTCGTAGTTTTTTATTCAAACAAAAATAAGAAATATTCTGGACTAAGGTGAACAGTAGTGAGAGGTACATTTTAGGTAGTTGTTTTTTGTTTGGCTACGAAATGTTCTTACATGTTTTACTAATATAACACTAATCAATTAATCATAGTTCATTATGAAAGGGTTTTATATCGCTAGCAACATGCTGAGATGAGGCCATTTCATAGTATAAATACACGCTTTTATTTGTAAAATTATTTCTCGTTGCTGTATATTGTGATTTTTAAACGGTTTTTATTAACTTCACCGCGTATCAACTGTCGTCGATGCTTCAAATCTGGTGATCGATTTTTCGACCACTTCTACTGCACCGAAATCAATAAAATTTGGAACTTTTATCAAGTCCCCATGACAATGCAATATTATAATATTTGTATCCTTGTATCCTCAAAGCCTGATGCTGCAGACGTACTACTTACCTTAACCGAGAGTGTTAGACGCGTGAAAATGAAAGTATGGAATGTTTGGAATAAGCAAATACTAACAGCCTGATCTTGACTTCCAACTCCTCACTCCTGATGCTGCAGTACTGCCCACAATAACAATAACCGCAAGATTTATCTTTTGTCGATATCTTGATTTTAAAGAAGTTCTTTAGATATTAAGTAGAAACATGCGAATTTAATACTTCCAACTCCTCAAATCTGATACTCCAGTGTTACTGCCTGCCACAGCCGCTAGGCTTAGCAATATGTAGATTTTGCAGTACTGCTTTAGATATTTGGTAGAATCAAACGGATTTCATTATCATCATCATCATCATATCAGCCGAAAGGCGTTCATTGGTAACATAGGCATCCCCCAAAGATTACCACAAGATGGGTAAAAACATATACGTTGAATAGACTGACAGCGTGAGTGGATCGCGTAGGGGTGAGCCGTCGGGCCTGCGGCCCTCCAGATGATAGAGTGACAGCGTCAGTGGGTCGCGTAGGGTGAGCCGTCGGGCCTGCGGCCCTCCAGCTGATAGAGTAACAGCGTGAGTGGCTCGCGTAGGGTGAGCCGTCGGGCCTGCGGCCCTCCAGCTGATACAGTGACAGCGTGAGTGGTTCGCGTAGGGTGAGACATCGGGCCTGCGGCCCTCCAGCTGATGGAGTGACAGCGTGAGTGGGTCGCGTAGGGTGAGACGTCGGGCCTGCGGCCCTCCAGCTGATAGAGTGACAGCGTGAGTGGGTCACGTAGGGCGAGCCGTCGGGTCTGCGACTCTGCAGCCCTCCAGCTGATAGAGTGACAGCGTGAGTGAATCGCGTAGGGCGAGCCGTCGGGCCTGCGGCTCTCCAGCTGATGGAGTGACAGCGTGAGTGGGTCGTGTAGGGTGAGACGTCGGGCCTGCGGCCCTCCAGCTGATAGAGTGACAGCGTGAGTGGGTCACGTAGGGCGAGCCGTCGGGTCTGCGACTCTGCGGCCCTCCAGCTGATAGAGTGACAGCGTGAGTGAATCGCGTAGGGCGAGCCGTCGGGCCTGCGGCCCTCCAGTTGATAGAGTGACAGCGTGAGTCGATCGCGTAGCGTAGGGCGAGCCGTCGGGCCTGCGGCCCTCCGGTTGATAGACTGCGAAGGTGGTTTGTGTAGGACGTGCGCTCGGACCTGTGGTCCTCCAGTTGATAGATAGAGAGTGTTAGTCCCTCCGCTTCACGTAGTGCGTGCCATAGTGCCGTCGAGCCTATGGCTTTCGGGTGATTCTTAAACAAAGTTCAGCAAAAGAAAATAAAAAAGTTTTTTTTTCTTTTCTGTTTTTCGCAATGTACATCGAAAGTAAATATACCAAAAGCATATTCTTGATGAATGTGGACAAGCTTAATACCATTGGAAAAGGCAAAAAAAATTGCATGTAAACACGATTGTGACAATGTATGACACGGACGTGACATTTTTGCAATAAATGTTAAAATGGATCTTATTAAATTCGTAATATCATAATTTATTTAATTAAGCAATAAAATATACCAAAAACATATTTTTGATGAATCTGAATAAGCTTAATACCATTGGAAAAGGCAAAAAAAAACATGTAAACACGGTTATGACAATGTATGACACGGACGTGACTTTTTGCAATAAATGTTAAAATTGATGTTACTTAATTCGTAATATCATAATTTATTATGATTAAGCAATAAAATAAAGCAACGAAATGGTTTCATTAACAGTATTTATTTGTGTTTTTCTTCAAAATGGTAAATAATTATATAGATATCCCTTTTACAAGGGTCATCTGAAAAGTTTCTGGCCTGATAATGGAGAATAACTTTTCGAAAAAACCTCCTTGGTACTACAACCTTACTTTTTCTAATGTTAAATGTCAAAATTTTCGCCATTTTATCGGTAAGTTTTTCTATAATTGCTGATTTCCTACAACATTTCTAATATGCCAGATAGAAATCTTGGCTCGGTGGACAGAGACTTTCAAGAACGAAGGGGTAATTGGGGCCTATTTTGAAGAGCAAGACGGCAACTACTACTTGGCCTTGTTAATCATGGGAGCATCGTAGGGACAATTGTATAGCCTTACAAGAGTTACAAGGAGACTATGCTGAAAAGTAAATAAAAAATATAACACAAAACTACTTGTTTCTATGTCAGGCCAGAAACTTTTCGAATCCATGGGAAAATTGACAAAATAATAATGCTCAATAAATAGTATATATATATTAAATATTAAGTACTTAATCATCTAAATAACAGTATAAATCCGTAGATTATCTAAATGAAACGAAAATGTCTCGACCACGTGTTATATATGTCACAACCACCTACTCAATAAGTCCATGGCCGTGACGTTTTTTTCATATCGTGGTTGTGACAATTTGAGACGTGTTCGATATAACCTAAAAGCTAGCCATGATCTCACAAATCTTAATTAATTATCACGAACTACACTGTGTGAGGTACATGTTATGTTTCAAACAATAGCGTGACATTGTTACTTACGTTTAAAAGCCAAACACGGCGTTGATGTGTTAAGGTTGTCCCTTTTTATACATAAATACGGAGAAATTTTTCTTGAGACACACACAACGTTCAGTTATTTGCAAATTTGACAACAACACAATGTTGCTGTTCTAAAAAAACATAGAAAGGGTTGCCAATTAAGACACTTTTTTACAGAGATCCGTATTTTTATAGTAACGTACACGGTAGTGACACAAAAACTACTCACACAATTTATTCTGATGTAAATCATAAATAGTAATGGTTACTAAGATTTTTATAGTATTATCTTATAAATCAAACATTAACCTTACATAAATGCTGGTGAATTGTCAAATTGTCACGCAAAGTATTGCGTGAGAATTTGACAATTCACCAGAAAAAAATATTATATTTTCGAATTCGGCAATCTCACTCAACACGGTCCGTGACATTTTGGGGTTAGTAATTTCTTTTTATAGCTGGCTAATACCTTTAGGGCAAAAATGATGCTCTGACATGATATTAGTGGTAATTTACTACGTGAATTAAAAGACACTTTATATATTTTCCCACAAAATATATTCGATTCTTACATATCACAGAAAAAATGTAAGAATAAGAATCACCCTTTCCGGTTGATAGACTGCATGGATTGACCCTATGGGCCCTCGGTTCGCGTCGGACTTTCCGTCAGACCTGCGGTCCTCCGGTTGGTCGACTGAAAGTATGAGTTTATATTTTATAGTCTCGAAATTCGACTTGTATTATGTGTACAATATAAAAATGTATACATGATTTTCTCAATAAACCAAATTGATTGATATATTCCTTATTGTCAGATCTCTGTTATTTAAGGTATTGTATGAATAACACGTCCATTTGAGACACTTCGAGCATTGAAGCTGACATTTTTTTTGTGTGGGATTTCTAAAAATATCTGTTCAGCAGGGATTTCCGCTTGTTACACATAAAATAATGTCCATTACGTTTACATATGTGTCGTGATTAAAGCGCGAGAGTTAAACGCTAGCATGCATAATTGTATTGCATATTACAAACAACATCTTTGATCTATATAAGTAGGTATAGTATCGGAAATGAACTTAACAATTGCACTAAAAGCTTGAAAATAAAATAAGTAAAAAATGTTTTAAGTTAAACTGTTTTTATTGCACCAAAAACTAGAAAATAGATTTAGTTGTAACTAACCGTAGATGCTACTTTCTGTAGATTAGTCACGTGAAACTATTATCACTGTAGTCTTTCCAAGTCGGATGCTGAAAGCCACGCTTAGCCTCTATGTCAGTGAATTAAGCGTTACCTAATCGGAAACTTTTACCAAACTAAAATAAAAACGTGGGGCGTTATTATAAAGAAACATACAAGTTCAAAATATGTAATTGTAGCTTTAATTTTGCAATTATTCATCCGGCTGTTCCAACACTTCTACAGAGGTAAATAACTTTTACCAAGGCCAGAACAATACTTATTACACTATTGCTATCTTGATTTATATGTGTGTTCTTAAATAACTATAGTGACTTATTACAATTGCGTACGCCCCACGTTTTTATTTCAGTTTGGTTAAAGTTTCCGATTAGGTAACGCTTAATTCACTGACATAGAGGCTAAGCGTGGCTTTCAGCATCCGACTTGGAAAGACTACAGTGATAATAGTTTCACGTGACTAATCTACAGAAAGTAGCATCTACGGTTAGTTACAACTAAATTTATTTTCTAGTTTTTGGTGCAATAAAAACAGTTTAACTTAAAACATTTTTTACTTATTTTATTGTGTATGTGTATGTTACGAATAAAGTTATTTCTATATGACGACCAGGGTTAGCTTAACTACATACAATGCGACCAATTTTTTAAAACCAAATTCGGTTTTGCGACGCACATACGTGTTCATCTAAGCAAATTGTGAAGGTTATCGTAGTCGGATCAAGAAAATGGGACCAACTACAGTGCTTAAAATATATATATATATATATATATATTACTTATATATACATATATGTATATATATAATTTAAGTACTATATATATGGATATATATATTTATTTTCAAAACTACAATTTATGTACATAGTTTAAATCTAACTAATCTACTTAACCTAACCTATATCTCTGGCACCCTAGTGAAAAGGGATATAAATCGAAATTTGCCACTTTACAGGAGAGCCAAAAAACGATTGGCGAAATTATTCAAAATTACTGTGCCGAAATGGCTAAAGAATTAGAATAACTTTAAATGTACTTTGAGTAAATACAATGCGCTCTTTCACATGCCGTCATTGGTTTATGGCTAAAATCAATAGTTTAAAAAAAATTGACTTGTACCCGCTGAAATAAATGCTATTTAGAAATATAACCAAATTAGTACCCCTTTTCACATATATTGGACATTAGTGAAAGCGGGTATACATGTAACTTATTTTATAATAACTCTTTTTGAGATGTACTTTTACGAAAAAAAATTAGCTAAGTTAGTTTGCGAAATGAATTTTAATGGCATAGCATGTACGTATACAATATAATCCCAAAAATACCGACTTATACCATTGTGCACAAAATGTTAGTAACGTGTAAAAGGGAATAACAAGATTTATATTAATCACTTTATTCAATTGTATCCAAATTCTATGAAATAATTAATATTAAAAATATTTCTTTTTTCCATTATTATTAGAAATTATTTCCTTGAATTAGAAAAATATTACTTCTTTTCAACAGCCAACACACAACGCATCATAAAATGAAATGTTTTTAAATTTCATAGTACCAAAAGATACCATAATGTAGCATTTATTTAATATTATCAAAACCGTGTCATGATATTTTTTTTTCTCATGCCTTATTTTTCTAACACGGTACTCGACAAAAAACTTAAATATTACAAATAGTCCTACTGTCCGAATTATAACTTTATGCCCTGGATGTCGTGCGCGCAGCTAGGTAGGTACGTTCCGTAACGCCTGAATGGCAATTTTGTATCTTATCGAATCACCTAAAATAACATTCTATTGAAAATCGATATTTTATTAAAAAAAACTATTGTCTATATAGCCTATCGTAATGTACATTACGATACAACGGTGAAAAAAAAAGTTCGAAATAAGCATAAATAAAGCAAAACACGACCGAAGGGAGTGTTTTAAATCGACACGATTTACGAATTTCTTTTTTGCATGTGTATCGTACGACTTTTTTCAGTACAGATGGCCTTCCGAAGTTTTCAACCAGGCAAGATATAAATGACTCCTCGCACTAGTGTGTAAAGAAGCTGTTATTTCAGTTGTTTCGGATAAAAATAGTGACGTTGCATTGCAGTACTCTGTATGGAATCTTAATAAACAGACTTTAATCGACGAGTATATAAAATAAGTAAAAAAAGTTTTAAGTTAAACGGTTTTTATTGCACCAAAAACTAGAAAATAAAAATTAGTTGTAACTAACCGTAGATGCTACTTTCTGTAGATTAGTCACGTGAAACTATTATCACTGTAGTCTTCCCAAGTCGGATGCTGAAAGCCACGTTTAGCATCTATGTCAGTGGATTAAGCGTTACCTAATCGGAAACTTTTACCAAACTAAATAAAAACGTGGGGCGTACGCAATTATGATTAAGACACTATAGTTATTGAAGAACACACATAGAAATCAAGACAGCAATAGTGTAATAAGTTTTGCTCTGGCCTTTATAAAAGTTATTTACCTCTGTAGAAGTGTTGGAACAGATTGATTGATTAATTGCAAAATTAAAGCTTCAATTACATATTTTGAACTTGTATGTTTCTTTATAATAACGCCCCACGTTTTTATTTAGTTTGGTAAAAGTTTCCGATTAGGTAACGCTTAATCCACTGACATAGATGCTAAACGTGGCTTTCAGCATCCGACTTGGGAAGACTACAGTGATAATAGTTTCACGTGACTAATCTACAGAAAGTAGCATCTACGGTTAGTTACAACTAATTTTTATTTTCTAGTTTTTGGTGCAATAAAAACCGTTTAACTTAAAACTTTTTTTACTTATTTTATTTTCAAGTTTTTAGTGCAATTGTTACGTTAATTTCCGATACTAAATATTCTACATCAAAGATGTTGTTTGCACTATGCAATACAATTATGCATCATCATCATCATCATCATATCAGCCGAAAGACGTCCACTGCTGAACATAGGCCTCCCACAATGATTGCCACAATGACCGGTCCTGCGCCACCCACATCCAGCGGACTCCTGCGACCTTCACCAGGTCATCAGTCCACCTTGTGGGGGGCCTACCCACGCTACGCCTTCCGGTTATGCATGCTAGCGTTTAACTTTCGCGCTTTAATAACGACAGGGCTGACAGGGGTATACTCATACTCTCAGTCATATCAACCGGATGACTACAAGTCCAACGGCACGTCCTATGCGAGTCTGACAGCCAGAGGGCCGTAGGCCCGACGGCTTGCCTTACGCGAACCACTCACATTGTGAGTCTATCAGCTGGAGGGATGCAGGCCCGACAACTCGCCCTACGCGATCCACTCACGCTGTCACTATCAGCCGGAGGGCCGAAGGCCCGACGGCTCGCCCTACGCTACGCGATCCACTCTCGCTGTCACTCTATCAGCTGGAGGGCCGCAGGCTCGAGGGCTTGTCCTACGCGATCCACTCACGCTGTCAGTCTATGAGCCAGTGGGCCGAAGGCCCGACAGCTCGCCCTACGCGATCCACTCACGCTGTCACTAGTGTCACTCTATCATATGGAGGGCCGCAGGCCCGACAGCCCGCCC
The DNA here is from genome assembly GCA_025490895.1 of Thaumatotibia leucotreta. Classification (NCBI taxonomy): domain Eukaryota; kingdom Metazoa; phylum Arthropoda; class Insecta; order Lepidoptera; family Tortricidae; genus Thaumatotibia; species Thaumatotibia leucotreta. The sequence continues at coordinate 1,061,491 of JALPQI010030248.1, read as the reverse complement.
TACGCGGACCACTCACGCTGTCATTCTATCAGCTGGAGGGCCGCTGGCCCGACGGCTCGCCCTACGCGATGCACTCACGCTGTCACTATCAGCCGGAGGGCCGAAGGCCCGACGGCTCGGCTCGCCCTACGCTACGCGATCCACTCACGCTGTCACTCTATCAGCTGGAGAGCCGCAGGCCCGACGGCTCGCCCTACGCGATCCACTCACGCTGTCACTATCAGCCGGAGGGCCGAAGGCCCGACGGCTCGCCCTACGCTACGCGATCCACTCACGCTGTCACTCTATCAGCTGGAGGGCCGCAGGCCCGACGGCTCGCCCTACGCGATCCACTCACGCTGTCACTCTATCAGCCGGAGGGCCGAAGGCCCGACGGCTCGCCCTACGCTACGCGATCCACTCACGCTGCCACTCTATCAGCTGGAGGGCCGCAGGCCCGACGGCTCGCCCTACGCGGTCCACTCACGCTGTCACTCTATCGGCCGGAGGGCAGCAGGCCCAACGGCTCACCCTACACGAACCCGATGGTCCGAGGGGTGAACTCACACTATCAACAAGCGGTCCGCAGGTCGGGCGCCACGTCCTACGCAGACTACCCACGCTGTCAGCGGTTATGGCACACTAATAGCGTTTATGGTAATATTGCCGTATCAGATTAGAGGATATGGAAGTGAGTATTTAGTTTATATGTTTTTACCCATTAGCTAAAGCATAACTTTAAATTCAACATTTCGATAAACCTGGCGGTTATGGCGGGCAGTCGCACGTGTCTCAGCAGCATCAGGTTAGAGGAGTTGGAAGTCAGTATTATATCCGTCTGTATCTTTTCGTCCAATATTCAGCAGGGTTTGAAGACGAAAGTCTTTGATCAGTATGTTGCCAGTGATGACATACGGTACAAAGCCGTGGTCGCTTACAATGGGCCTCATGAGAAGGCTAAATGTGACCCAAAGGTCAATAGAGAGGGCTATGCTAGGAGTCTCTCTGCGATATTGGATTAGAAATGAGACCATCCGCAGCAGAACCGAAGTAACCGACATAGCTCTTCGAATCGCTAAATTGAAGTGGCAGCGGGCGGGGCTCGTTGCGCGTGGTACCGATGGCCGTTGGGGCGGTAAGGTTCTCGAGTGGCGGTCACGACCGTAACGGAAGGCGCAGCGTGGGTAGGTCCCTCACAAGGTGGACTCATGCTCATGACCTGGTGAAGGACGCTGGATGCGAGTGGCGCAGGGTCGGTCCTTGTGGACCGGCCCTGTGCCACTCGCATCAAGGCAATCTTTTGCCACAAGGCAATCTTTGGGGGAGGCCTATATTGACCAGTGAACGTCTTTCGGCTGATATGATGATGATGATGATGATAATGAAATCCGTACATTTCTACCAAATATCTAAAGCAGTACTTCAAAATTTACATATTGCTAAACCCAGCGGTTGTGGCAGGCAGTAACACTGGAGTAGATATCAGATTTGAGGAGTTGGACGTTAGTATTAAATTCGCATGTTTCTACTTAATATTTAAAGAACTTCTTTAAAATCAAGATATCGCTAAAAGATTAACCTTGCGGTTATTGTGGGCAGTACTGCAGCATCAGGAGTGAGGAGTTGGAAGTCAAGATCAGGCTGTTAGAATTTGATTATGCCAAACATGCTATACTTTCATTTTCACGTGTCTATCACTCACGGTTAAGGTAAGCAGTACGTCTGCAGCATCAGGCTTTGAGGGTACATGGATACAAATATTATAATATTGCATTGTCATGGGGACTTGATAATAGTTCCAAATTTTATTGATTTCGGTGCAGTAGAAGTGGTCGAAAAATCGATCACAAGATTTGAAGCATCGACGACAGTTGATACGCGGTGAAGTTAATAAAAACCGTTTAAAAAAGCCTGTCACTATTATGTTCTATCGATTATAATTCTTATAAAAGTTTTATAGGTACGATCAACTTGAATTATTGTGTTAATTATACACTAACTTTATTAATTTCGTTAGTAGACAATTAAAAAAAATATTGTGATAATATTGTTTTCATTATGTTAACATTCGTAAAAAGTGGCCAGGCATGGTTTCCGGGTGACTGTTTTGAAATTGTTCTAATCACATGTTTCTGGAGTAATATAGATATAGCAACAGCCATAGAACAGCAGCAAATACTCGTACAAGGCTATTATAGCGCGCTTTCTATATTACCTAGATCATAAGTAAAATTGTTACTACAATTTAAAAAAAAAGTATTTGCGTTAGGTCATTTAAAACTGTCAACATAAACTAATATTACTAACAGGTTTTAACAAATAAGCAGCAGAATTTAACAGCTTGAATTTGAAAAAAAAAATACAAACATACTTTAACAAAATCATTAACCACTAATTAAATTAAATTTTAAAAATTAACACTATTTTACAAAAGGGTACAACTTAGTACAAATCCGTCAATTTACTGGTGGTAAATGTTAAGTAATACTTTTTAATTTAGTGCAAACGGATATAATTCCTACAAATGGATTGTATCACATGTAAAAAACTGTAATTCTAAGTGATTAAAGTCGACTTGTACCCGTAACAACATAATTTTATTCGTGAATATGGATTTATGTCGAATTGTATCTCAAAAAATGTTTTTATTGTTCGTGTAAAGTGATTTAAATACACATGAATCCTCATTATCCGAGTGACCATAAAGAGAATATGAGTAGTTATACACACAACAAAAATCCAAACGCGTAAAACTTAGCTACACTAATACCTTTTGTAACTTTACAACGATATACATTTTTTTGTAAGTAAGAATTTATTTCAACTTATACCTGACACTGCATGGTCATTTGTGTTAGTTATACCATATTACACGACTGTAACTCTGTCAATTTACGTGATATCTTAGATCCTTTTACACCAACAGATGCCATTTTTTTTTTTAATTTTTTGGTATACTTAACTCAATTTGGCCAAAATTCGACTTATACCCCTTTCTTTTCACTAGGGTGCCAGATCTAAGATTGGCCCTTGTGGCATTGTACCGAGGATGCTGGTGGCATTTCCTCGTTGTATCGCAATACTGATGCGTTGTGCGAGGAAGTCGCCAGCTCTTCGGTCTTTAGTTACATCAACCAGACGTTTCGCGATCTCAGCAAACAATTTGCGTGCGCTGGGGCCCCAAGATCCTAAAGTTTCTACGCCAAACGGTACAAAATCGTACTCTTTGCCGAGGCCCTTATATTTATTACGTTTTAAAAATTCGGCATTTTCAGCCGCAGCGGCTGCCTTAAACGTAGTTCGTTGAAGATGGGACGGTGCCAGGGTATCTACGCAAGTAGATAATTATATATTGATTTACAAAGTTTAAAAGAGACAAATAATCAAACTCTCATGTTTTAATTATAAAAGCTTAAGGTCGCGGGAACCCGACCACCGGAACCCAACTCAGCCGTCATATTCCAACCAAATTGACTAAAACAAAATCTTAGACCAGCTTTTGTCCTCATATTATTTTTACAGTTATAGGATTCGAAGCGTTAACCCTTATCCTATTACTCGGGTTCACACATACTGTCGCGTCTGAGAGAAGTACGCTATTTGTCAATCGCGAACAGTGAACTATGTTTCAAGATATCAAATCCTACGCTTGAACATACTCTGTCCATTTTGAAATACGTGGGTTCAGTTTTTGAAGAGCGTATGGAATGTCTCATGACTAGTCACGACTGAAATCCCTATACGAGGGTTGGGTGGTCAAGCCCGATAAGTTGAGCAAACCTGTTTTTAAAATACGAACTATGTGACATTGACGTGAAGTTGTTATTTCAATGAAAAAATATCTCGATTTATCGGGTTTGGTATACGGACACAAAGACATTATTTTATTAACGAATAAACATAGAACGACAGCTTGCAACAAAAGGGTCACAACTCAGCATGTAGCTGGCAAAGCCAGCGCTGTTCTTACGTTGTCATCCTAGCCGACGAGGCAGGTACGCTGGCGTATAAATATAATAATAAAAAGACAACTATCACAGACAATAACAAACAACAGTATACATAACAGTTAAATATTACAACTAGAAAATCTGACCAATGGATGGTGTGTGTGGTGTGTAAAGGATTTATTCGACTAATAAAATAATATCCTCGGCTATAAATTATACTCATGGATTATGGTTGAAGCGCGTGATTATTTTGTAGCATAAAGGTGCGGTTAAACTAAAAGAGCATTCGCTGTTCTAGCGCCCGTTCTAAGAAATCAACCAATCACATTTTGTGTACCGATCGGATTTCGTAGAGTGGGAGGTTAGAACAGTGAATGCTCATTTATTTTAACCGCACCTTAAGGCTGCGTGCATATTCTGTAAAAAAAAACACGTGCGTCTTCTTCAAAAAAAGATTTTTTGAGGTCGTGTTCTTAAAGGGTCGGTAAAGCGTAAGTGTTATTTCTACCTTACAGGGGCTAAAATACTAGGGTAACATAGTATAAAAAAATCACTGTGAACTATTACTATTAGATTAGCATTGGTCGGTGTGAACCCGATTTTACTCGATGGAGGCAATTTTTCAATCAATCCGTCGATGTCCTCTGCACCGATTGGATCTCCTAGTGATAAAGTGATGTATGGGAAATCTGTTTTATTTCTTGTGAGATTCCAATTTGTCAAGTAAATTGCTATTGATAGGCGCTCTGCTCGAGTTTGCGATGAATGGAGGGATTTAAGTTTTACAGTTTTATTTACACTGAGTTAATACATGTATAAGATACCTATATTTCGGGTAGCTGTTTTAAAAATTCACTATAGGTACCTCGTGTTTTTTTAATCCATATCCGTACTTACTAGTGGTGGTGGTGGGCTTTTTTTTACAAATGTAAAAAAAAAAACTATGCCAGTCTGACGCCTGTCAGTCCAAGGTTAACAACCGTTTGACGTTAAAACAGCTGGGGCCCGCGTTTCTCGAAAGCTTGTAACTTGTAATACAAGTGGAAGTCTCTTTTTAATTAGATAAGGACTTCCGCTTGTATTACAAGTTACAAGCTTTCGAGAAATAGGCCAGACTGATATTGTTGAAATTTGTTATTGAAATAGTTTGACATCCAATTTGACTTTGACTTGGGATAGTTTTACTTTATAGTTCAGACGATATTGATAGTTCAGACGATATCGCGAGCAAATATTTTTATGACTGTTTATTCAAAACGCTTTTATCCAAAAATTTTCCTAAAACTTATTTGTAGGTTAAGGTAATTACTTAAACGATGGAAATAATGTATGCCGTGTGGTGAAGGCAGTAAAAATACATTTGTCACCACCCCAACTCCTCCTACGGGTGTCGTAAGAGTCAACTAAGAGATTAAAGTGTCACTGACCATTATTTGATAAAAGATTCATGATGGGCAGCAGCGTCATCATAGTGGACACATTACTGCGATCGCCAATCCGCTTGCCCAGCGTGGCGATTATGGGCATTTACCTCCTAATTCGTCTATACGCATAGTTAATAGGAGAGGCCTACGTCCAGCAGATAGGCCGATAATGAATAAGGATGAACTGACCTTATATTTGACCGTGTGGTGACGGCAGTAAGCATTCATTTGTCTATCCCATCTCTTCCAGCGGGTGTCGTGAGAGTCGACTAAGGGTTTAGAGTGTCACTGGCTATTCTTTGATAGAAGACTGATGATGGGCACCAGTGTCATCATAGTGGACACGTTACTGTGATCGCATGTCCGCTTGCCCAGCGTGGCGAGTATAAGCATTTACTTCCAATAAGACAGGCTTTTGTTTACCTCTTTCAAACATGTACCTACTTTTGTTGTTTGTTTTGGATTTGTCTTTGAGGTGCAATAAATAATTATTGTATGTTTAACAGGAGAGGTCTACGTCCAGCAGTAGCAATTGGCAGTACCAATTCATCAAACCGTAAAGTCAGCTTCGAATGTCAAGGTAAACATACAAAGGACATTGTAATTTATACACAACCCACAATTTCGGCTGCGAATCCGACCCTTAAATTATTAACTACCTACCACAGTTTCACAGTTATACCTAGCAGAGCTAATAATACGCTGGATCTCGTACATTAAGTCTACATTATAACATCTAGGATAATTATTGTGCAAAGTACCTACTTTAAATAATAAGGTTAATATAAAGATAACCGTATAAATATGAGACATAAACATAAATTTAAGTTTAAATAGAGACACGTAGGTCAACCAAAGTTTTCCGATTGAAAAGATTTTGGTATTATATCGGGTACTCTAAACACAAATTGTATTCAATATTATTAAAAATCTCTTACAATAGCCTCACCTTCGTTATGATCTCATCCTTTGTCTACAAATTATCGAGAAAAATAATATTTTAAAATTATGTTTTTGCCAGAATTTAGTTACGTTAGCCATAATATGAAGGGAGTTTAGGGTAGAAATACATATTTAGGATGTTCAATCTATTTTAAACTAACGACCCGCCCCGGCTTTGCACGGGTATTCTTAATTCTCATACTAAAACCATCCTCTTGAATCACTCTATCTATTGAAAAATCTGCGTCAAAATCCATTGCATATTTTATTTGCGTACCTTTAGATTGGCAAATTTAAAAAAAATCGTGCATTTTAGCCTCCTCGCCATTGTGGAATCTTAAATAAAATACAAAAAGTGGGTCGAAGACTATGTTCATTGTGACGAATATTGCCAAATTAAGGGTTAAAAGATGGTAAATATACGTTGGGACAGACAGATAGCGACAGCGACTTTGTTTTATTCTAAACATGATTACCAATCAAAACACTACAAATTTTCAAATCTCACAATCATAATATACATTGCCTCATAGCAAAATAAGTTTACTTAAACATAATTAAATTTATGCGAACCTAGAGAAACCGGTCCATTACCCGACCCCGTCATTTATAATACCGACTTCCCCAAGGGGGCGATAACCAACTCGCAAGTTACTGTCCTGCTTACCATAGTAATAACGAACTTGCCCCATTTCTCCGTCCTACGTGAGGGAAAGTCGACGCTTTTTACAAGCTTTTATTTAGTTTCACCTGTCCCGTTGTCTGTCGTTCTGTAATCAAATCTTGCAACTTAAATTTGATCCACTTCCCGGTTTCCGATTGAGCTGAAATTTAGAATGCATGTATAAATCGGATGACAATGCAATGTTATTGTGACATAGAGCTGATCTGATGATGGAGCCGGAAGGTGGCCATGGGAACTCCGTAATTAAATGATGCAACCCTATCGAGTTTGAGCTCATTAGATTCGTCTTGACAAGTACTTTGATACTATATGGTAACCAGGGTCTGATGATGGAGCCGGAAGGTGGCCATAGGAACTCCGTAATTAAACGATGCAACCCTATCGAGTTTGAGCTCATTGGATTAGTCTTGACGAGTACTTTGATACTATATGGTAACCAGGGTCTGATGATGGAGCCGGAAGGTGGCCATAGGAACTCCGTAATTAAACGATGCAACCCTATCGAGTTTGAGCTCATTGGATTCGTCTTGACGAGTACTTTGATACTATATGGTAACCAGGGTCTGATGATGGAGCCGGAAGGTGGCCATAGGAACTCCGTAATTAAACGATGCAACCCTATCGAGTTTGAGCTCATTGGATTAGTCTTGACAAGTACTTTGATACTATATGGTAACTAGGGTCTGATGATGGAGCCGGAAGGTGGCCATAGGAACTCGTAATTAAACTATGCAACCCTATCGAGTTTGAGCTCATTGGATTAGTCTTGACGAGTACTTTGATACTATATGGTAACCAGGGTCTGATGATGGAGCCGGAAGGTGGCCATAGGAACTCGTAATTAAACGATACAACCCTATCGAGTTTGAGCTCATTGGATTCGTCTTGACGAGTACTTTGATACTATATGGTAACCAGGGTCTGATGATGGAGCCGGATGGTGGCCATAGGAACTCCGTAATTAAACGATTCAACTCTATCGAGTTTGAGCTCATTGGATTAGTTTTGACGAGTACATTGATACTATATTATGGTAACCAGGGTCTGATGTTGGAGTTGGAAGGTGGCCATAGGAACTCGTAATTAAACTATGCAACCCTATCGAGTTTGAGCTCATTGGATTAGTCTTGACGAGTACTTTGATACTATATGGTAACCAGGGTCTGATGATGGAGCCGGAAGGTGGCCATAGGAACTCGTAATTAAACGATGCAACCCTATCGAGTTTGAGCTCACCTAGGAACTCCGTAATTAAACGATGCAACCCTATCGAGTTTGAGCTCATTGGATTCGTCTTGACAAGTACTTTGATACTATATGGTAACCAGGGTCTGATGATGGAGCCGGAAGGTGGCCATAGGAACTCCGTAATTAAACGATGCAACCCTATCGAGTTTGAGCTCATTGGATTAGTCTTGACAAGTACTTTGATACTATATGGTAACTAGGGTCTGATGATGGAGCCGGAAGGTGGCCATAGGAACTCGTAATTAAACTATGCAACCCTATCGAGTTTGAGCTCATTGGATTAGTCTTGACGAGTACTTTGATACTATATGGTAACCAGGGTCTGATGATGGAGCCGGAAGGTGGCCATAGGAACTCGTAATTAAACGATACAACCCTATCGAGTTTGAGCTCATTGGATTCGTCTTGACGAGTACTTTGATACTATATGGTAACCAGGGTCTGATGATGGAGCCGGATGGTGGCCATAGGAACTCCGTAATTAAACGATTCAACTCTATCGAGTTTGAGCTCATTGGATTAGTTTTGACGAGTACATTGATACTATATTATGGTAACCAGGGTCTGATGTTGGAGTTGGAAGGTGGCCATAGGAACTCGTAATTAAACTATGCAACCCTATCGAGTTTGAGCTCATTGGATTAGTCTTGACGAGTACTTTGATACTATATGGTAACCAGGGTCTGATGATGGAGCCGGAAGGTGGCCATAGGAACTCGTAATTAAACGATGCAACCCTATCGAGTTTGAGCTCATTGGATTCGTCTTGACGAGTACTTTGATACTATATGGTAACCAGGGTCTGATGATGGAGCCGGATGGTGGCCATAGGAACTCCGTAATTAAACGATTCAACTCTATCGAGTTTGAGCTCATTGGATTAGTTTTGACGAGTACATTGATACTATATTATGGTAACCAGGGTCTAATGTTGGAGTTGGAAGGTGGCCATAGGAACTCCATAATTAAACGATGCAACCCTATCGAGTTTGAGCTCATTGGATTAGTCGTGACAAGTACTTTGATACTATATGGTAACCAGGGTCTGATGATGGAGCCGGAAGGTGGCCATAGGAACTCCGTAATTAAACGATGCAACCCTATCGAGTTTGAGCTCATTGGATTAGTCGTGACAAGTACTTTGATACTATATGGTAACCAGGGTCTGATGATGGAGCCGGAAGGTGGCCATAGGAACTCCGTAATTAAACGATGCAACCCTATCGAGTTTGAGCTCATTGGATTAGTTTTGACGAGTACATTGATACTATATTATGGTAACCAGGGTCTGATGTTGGAGTTGGAAGGTGGCCATAGGAACTCCGTAATTAAACGGCGCAACCCCATCGAGTTTGGGCTCATTGGATTAGTCTTGACGAGTACTTTGATACTATATGGTAACCAGGGTCTGATGTTGGAGCCGGAAGGTGGCCATAGGACCTCCGTAATTAAACGACGCAACCCCATCGAGTTTGGTCTCGTTTGATTCGTCTTCACGAGTCTCCGATTGAAAAAGCTCTACGTCGTTACCCAACGAATCAGCAGGTCAATAAACATAATTCAGCCGTTCTCGAACATTTTAGGAAGAAGAATACACAAATTTTTAAAATATACGTAATAGCACAAGATCAATTGATGGATCAAAAAAGAATGATCAGATTGATATTAATAAAATAATACACACGGACATTAACAAAACAGGAGGTCTTCCAAAAGAACTAGAAATATTTGTTGGTGATAAAGTTATGTTGAGGTCTAACGTTGACGATGCTAAGGGACTTGTGAATGGAGCAATAGGTCACATCACTGAAATCATATGGCCGTATTACAGACGTGCTCAACTATACGATAGCGATGTGCCATCGGTTCGCGTAGACTTTGGTAACGATGGCATTCACATAATACACCCTAAATCAGTTCAATTTCCTGCTAAATTTAATCACGGCACAGCTGAATAAAGAATGCTCCCGATTGTCTTGTCTTGGGCTTCAACGGTGCATAAAATGCAGGAAACTACTGTAGATCATGCTGTTATTTATCTAGGCTCCAAATTGTTCACTGCTGGTCAAGCTTATGTAGCTTTAAGCCGAGTTAGGTCTTTAGCAGGTCTTCAAATCGAAGAACTTGACTGCTCCAAGTTGACGTCAAAGAAACCTTGTAATGTTGATGCATTAAAAGAAATGGATAGAATGAGAAACGTTACAAATAACTAACAAGTGATTACATAATTTCAACATTAAGTATTGATATTTAAATCAGTACATATTACAAATCATGTGAACGAACTACGGACTTCATGACGGAATAACGCTGCTACGCGCTGCGAACTACGTCGTAGTAAATCTCGAATTAAAAATAGAGGTACTAAAAAGTTAAAAATAAAATTAAAGAAAAAAAAACCTTTTTAAAAACAAGCTTTTATTATTTGTTTATAAAATGAACTAAAAAGTTAAAAATAAATTTAACTCTAAAAAGAAATATAACACTTTGTAACTTGATTGTAACCTTTAACGACAAATAAGCGTCTTCGTCTAGGACAAAATAATTCCATATTGTACAAATTTATTTAATTTTAACACTAAAACTTTTCACCATACATAATTATTCAATCTCGTCCCCTCTCTTTATCATAGTCCTTATTTATAAATGAAAGCGTGTTACATTGTGATAGCTTGAGGAAAATGTTGTGTTGTATTAAATGTAACACGCTTTCATTTATAAATAGGGACTATGATAAAGAGGGGGGACGAGATTGAATAATTATGTATGGTGAAAAGTTTTAGTGTTAAAATTAAATAAATTTGTACAATATGGAATTATTTTGTCCTAGACGAAGACGCTTATTTGTCGTTAAAGGTTACAATCAAGTTACAAAGTGTTATATTTCTTTTTAGAGTTAAATTTATTTTTAACTTTTTAGTTCATTTTATAAACAAATAATAAAAGCTTGTTTTTAAAAAGGTTTTTTTTTCTTTAATTTTATTTGCATTTAAATGTGGGTAAATCTGACAGTTGGACATTAAATATGCCTATAAAATGTGCAGTGGATATAAAAAGATTACCTTTTTGTATCTTACCCCTTTGGTAATAAGGCAGTGTTAAAATTTATTTGCATAAGTTAGGCACAATGAGAAAACGTTTAGGCGGAGGTCGTCATATTCTTAGTAAGTCCCTTTCGAGATAGGTCATGTTCGGTAGATGCCACTTTCTGAGGATGTCATGTTCTGAGAAGGCCGCTTTCGGAGAGCGACACGTTCTAATTACGTCACATTCTTATATCGCCACTTTATGAGTTCGTCGCTTTCTGAGTTTGTCGCATTCGGAGTACGTCACTTTCGAATTTTACGGCGCTCCTGTGCATTTTCGCAAGTTGACTCCTAAGAAACTAATAATCCTGATCAGGAATGGGATCGATTGGCGTCAAAAAAAAAATGCAAAAAAAACAATCTAATTCTATGGAAAAAAAAAGATTTCGACTGAGGTGCTGGTAACCTTTCTAGTGCAGTTTGTAGGTTGCTATGGTGATTGGTATCAGAAAAAAACAAGAAAATGGACTGTCAAAAACTTGATAGGTAGGTATGTGATTTATTTAAGGTTCATTTTATTTTATAGCAGGGGCCTATTGCATAACAAATTACAACGAATATTACAAGCGGAAGTCTCTTTTCTATCCATCTTACTAGAAAGAGACTTCCGCTTATAATATTAGTTGTAATTTGTTATGCAATAGGCCCCAGGTTGAGTAAGGAAAATGTGCAAAAATATGGAAAAAAATGGAAATTATTTTTTTGATGACAATCGATCTCATTCCTGATCAGGATCATTAGTTTCTTAGGAGTCAACTTGCGAAAACGCACAGGAGCGCCGTAAAATACGAAAGTGACGTACTCCGAATTCGACAAACTCAGAAAGCGACGAACTCATAAAGTGGCGATATAAGAATGTGGCGTAATTAGAACGTGTCGCTCTCCGAAAGCGGCCTTCTCAGAACATGACATCCTCAGAAAGTGGCATCTACCGAACATGACCTATCTCGAAAGGGACTTACTAAGAATATGACGACCTCCGCCTAAACGTGAGAAAATGGTACAAGCTAAATGTGGTTGAGTACCAAATTTGCCTACGAAGTGTATGCAACCGACATAATAAATAAGATGACTCTTTTGCATCTTACTCTTTGTATAAGTTTACATATTTTTGCAATAATGTTTACATATTTTTGTATAACCTTACACTTAAAGATGTTACATAGCAGAATGTTTATTTAAAGGAGAACAGGAGATAAATGCAAGTTACTCGGTTTTTAATGCATTTTGTAAGAGCTACGGTCGGCAGACTTGATAAATATTGTAATAGTCTAAGTATAAATTATCAACTCCCGTGGGATGGATGCATTCTGATCGTGGCTTATGCTTGAATTTCTGCTTCGTTTAAATTTATGCTACTTATTGAAATGATCTTCGCGGGAGGTTAATGAAATTGATTAGCCGAATTAAAGACATATTCCGTAGATGTAGAAACTGAGAAAAGTTAATTATAGTTTATGAATTATTTTATTTTAATTCATTTTATATTGAAGGTAAATACGCTTTTTAAAGCGTTTTGTCAGTCCTTTTACACCTGCAGCCTATGGGCCAATTATACCAGAAAGACCTTCAATGCCTTGCGTATCCAATATAATAATGGTTTCAGAATGTTGTTGGGTCTGCCACGGTTTTGCAGCGCGTCAGGTATGTTCGCGGAGGCGAGTACCGATTGTCTCGGTGCAATAATTCGAAAAAGAACTGCCTCCCTGATGCGTCGCGTGCGTGACAGCCCCAACAGCCTTCTGCGTCTAGTATCAGAGTCCCCTGCTGGCGCCTTTTGGAGACATTGGGACACGGTACATATGGCGTCCAGAGGTTTAGTTTATAATATAATATAGGTTAGACTAACATAGGTTTAAGGGAATGTTAACTAACACATATGGATCTATTCTGAATTAAAATTTTATTATTATCTCCTTTATTTATCTCTTCTCTTAGGCTAGGTGTTTTATAAAAATGTCTATAAAAGTAAAATACAATACAACATACAAAAACAATACAAAATATAAACACTTTATAAAAAACCTAACCTAGGGTGCCGCCGGCAACGGAGCGGGCCCAAGCTGCCGGTGGTTAAGGTTAAATTATTATTATTATTAAATATAATTACCTTAAATGGCCGTTTTCAAAGTGACTGCTGGAACTTGCCTATAAATTATAGTAAAGTATTCAGATTTTGATAGATAAGATTCAGTAAGGTAAACTGGGTAAGACCATCTAATAATATTTTGATTAAGACGTACATTCTTACCCCCTTATTCATAAACGTCTCCTCATTTAGCAAGTCGATAAGCATTGTTTGTCCTTTTATCTCTCTCTCTCTCTCTTTCTCTCTTTTCTTGGCAATTATTATTCCCATCTGATGGTGGGGTCTGCCTTCCTCGTCTTTTCTTTCCACTTTTCCCTGTCTGATGTGTCGTCTTCAGAAACATTGCAGCACTTTTAGGTCTTCTTCGAGTGAGTCTAGCCATGTCTTTTTAGGTTTCCGTCTTCTTCTGGGTTGTGGGAGTTTGAAGGTCATGGTGGACTGTAAAATGTGATCAGGAGGCCTTCTCTCCACATGTCTATACCATCTTTGCCTACTTGAAGCTTGTTTGTCGTTTTATCTTAGACATATATACAAGGTGCCCGTGAGGAAAGGGAAAACATTTAACAGCATATTCCTGAGACTAACAGAAGCAAAAAATGTTAAGTGAGTTTTGGTCAAATCTGCAAAAAAATTTTTTTTTTTGTTTTGAATGCTTCAATACACAAGAAAAGGATTTTATAAATGAAACTATCGCAGAAAATGCACTTTAAACGTTTTTTTTTCTCATTTGCTAGGTAATTAAAGATTTTTTTGTTCATTTGATGTCTGTCAATTAAGTGTGACAAGACTAAGACAACATGGTAGCAAAATCGTTTTCTAAAATGCGTTTATCGTAGCGTAACGAGCTAAAACGGTTTTAGGAAAAATCAAATTTTCTCTTAAAATAGACTCAATCCAGAAAACTTCATGTGACATTTTTAACTTCAAATTTGGTCAGAAATCCGCTGTCGATTTTTTTCCCCTTCCTCATGGGCACCGTGTATAAGACCAATGGGCCAAACAATACTTATCAGCTTGCTAAGTTAGGTGTCGTTGATAAATAAGGGGTTTACTCGTTTGTTTATGTGCGTAGATAGATATCTCTGAGTAAAAATTACTAAACTACATTAAATTTTTTTTATAAATGTTCAAATGGGAAAACAAAACATCGATTCTTCATCAATAAACTTTATTATCTCCAATGAAAAGAAGCAGTTAACTGAAACTTGGTTTTATTTAAAACTTTACTTCAATCCTAACAGATATATTATTGTTTACAAAGTTTGTAAATCTCATTTTCTTTCAATACAAAAATCAGAACGCAAAAATAGATACTAGAACATACAAAATATAATAACTGCACACATTGTAACACTGCTAAAATCATATTCGTAAAACTATCACAATATCAGACAGACACCACTAACCTTAAAAAAGTCGAAACCTCAAACAAGTTCAACAAAAGCCGAGTCATCACAAACTTTCAAGGCGAGTAAACTCAACGGGACTTACAAAGCACCGATTCCATTTCCCATACTTATTTGAACAAATGCAGAGCAAAAAAGCCTCCAGGTCATTGACCGCAGACTATTTTTATCTCGAAAAAAGCAAATTCGTGATTCGATTACCTCGATTACGAGCGGCGCCGTCTCTTAGACTCGATGCTTTTTTAATTTTTTATAGGCTCAGCGTACCGCGAACTTCGTGAATCGACAATTTCGAGATTATATCTCTGTCACTCCAAACGAAGACGTCATTTGAGTGAAAGAAACAAATGCTCGAAATGTATGACTGTCGAAGTTTACGGTAGTAGGCTCTTTTTGTTCAGCTAGGGTTGCCCTAATTTTTTGGGCTTAGTTAATTCATTCTGCGTCACAAAAGGAAAAATTAAGAGAGCTGCCGGTTTTTTGTTTATCCCACAGGCCAGTGGGCCACTTAAAAAAATATAAGCGGGAGTGTTTTTCTTACAATCGTTTTATTTAAACGGTTTTTATTAACTTCACCGCGTATCAACTGTCGTCGATGCTTCAAATCTTGTGATCGATTTTTCGACCACTTCTACTGCACCGAAATCAATAAAATTTGGAACTATTATCAAGTCCCCATGACAATGCAATATTATAATATTTGTATCCATGTACCCTCAAAGCCTGATGCTGCAGACGTACTGCTTACCTTAACCGTGAGTGATAGACACGTGAAAATGAAAGTATAGCATGTTTGGCATAATCAAATTCTAACAGCCTGATCTTGACTTCCAACTCCTCACTCCTGATGCTGCAGTACTGCCCACAATAACCGCAAGGTTAATCTTTTAGCGATATCTTGATTTTAAAGAAGTTCTTTAAATATTAAGTAGAAACATGCGAATTTAATACTAACGTCCAACTCCTCAAATTTGATATCTACTCCAGTGTTACTGCCTGCCACAACCGCTGGGTTTAGCAATATGTAAATTTTGAAGTACTGCTTTAGATATTTGGTAGAAATGTACGGATTTCATTATCATCATCATCATCATCATATCAGCCGAAAGACGTTCACTGGTCAATATAGGCCTCCCCCAAAGATTGCCTTGTGGCAAAAGATTGCCTTGATGCGAGTGGCACAGGGCCGGTCCACAAGGACCGACCCTGCGCCACTCGCATCCAGCGTCCTTCACCAGGTCATGAGCATGAGTCCACCTTGTGAGGGACCTACCCACGCTGCGCCTTCCGTTACGGTCGTGACCGCCACTCGAGAACCTTACCGCCCCAACGGCCATCGGTACCACGCGCAACGAGCCCCGCCCGCTGCCACTTCAATTTAGCGATTCGAAGAGCTATGTCGGTTACTTCGGTTCTGCTGCGGATGGTCTCATTTCTAATCCAATATCGCAGAGAGACTCCTAGCATAGCCCTCTCTATTGACCTTTGGGTCACATTTAGCCTTCTCATGAGGCCCATTGTAAGCGACCACGGCTTTGTACCGTATGTCATCACTGGCAACATACTGATCAAAGACTTTCGTCTTCAAACCCTGCTGAATATTGGACGAAAAGATACAGACGGATATAATACTGACTTCCAACTCCTCTAACCTGATGCTGCTGAGACACGTGCGACTGCCTGCCATAACCGCCAGGTTTATCGAAATGTTGAATTTAAAGTTATGCTTTAGCTAATGGGTAAAAACATATAAACTAAATACTCACTTCCATATCCTCTAATCTGATACGGCAATATTACCATAAACGCTATTAGTGTGCCATAACCGCTGACAGCGTGGGTAGTCTGCGTAGGACGTGGCGCCCGACCTGCGGACCGGTTGTTGATAGTGTGAGTTCACCCCTCGGACCATCGGGTTCGTGTAGGGTGAGCCGTTGGGCCTGCTGCCCTCCGGCCGATAGAGTGACAGCGTGAGTGGACCGCGTAGGGCGAGCCGTCGGGCCTGCGGCCCTCCAGCTGATAGAGTGGCAGCGTGAGTGGATCGCGTAGCGTAGGGCGAGCCGTCGGGCCTTCGGCCCTCCGGCTGATAGAGTGACAGCGTGAGTGGATCGCGTAGGGCGAGCCGTCGGGCCTGCGGCCCTCCAGCTGATAGAGTGACAGCGTGAGTGGATCGCGTAGCGTAGGGCGAGCCGTCGGGCCTTCGGCCCTCCGGCTGATAGTGACAGCGTGAGTGGATCGCGTAGGGCGAGCCGTCGGGCCTGCGGCTCTCCAGCTGATAGAGTGACAGCGTGAGTGGATCGCGTAGCGTAGGGCGAGCCGAGCCGTCGGGCCTTCGGCCCTCCGGCTGATAGTGACAGCGTGAGTGCATCGCGTAGGGCGAGCCGTCGGGCCAGCGGCCCTCCAGCTGATAGAATGACAGCGTGAGTGGTCCGCGTAGGGCGGGCTGTCGGGCCTGCGGCCCTCCATATGATAGAGTGACACTAGTGACAGCGTGAGTGGATCGCGTAGGGCGAGCTGTCGGGCCTTCGGCCCACTGGCTCATAGACTGACAGCGTGAGTGGATCGCGTAGGACAAGCCCTCGAGCCTGCGGCCCTCCAGCTGATAGAGTGACAGCGAGAGTGGATCGCGTAGCGTAGGGCGAGCCGTCGGGCCTTCGGCCCTCCGGCTGATAGTGACAGCGTGAGTGGATCGCGTAGGGCGAGTTGTCGGGCCTGCATCCCTCCAGCTGATAGACTCACAATGTGAGTGGTTCGCGTAAGGCAAGCCGTCGGGCCTACGGCCCTCTGGCTGTCAGACTCGCATAGGACGTGCCGTTGGACTTGTAGTCATCCGGTTGATATGACTGAGAGTATGAGTATACCCCTGTCAGCCCTGTCGTTATTAAAGCGCGAAAGTTAAACGCTAGCATGCATAACCGGAAGGCGTAGCGTGGGTAGGCCCCCCACAAGGTGGACTGATGACCTGGTGAAGGTCGCAGGAGTCCGCTGGATGTGGGTGGCGCAGGACCGGTCATTGTGGCAATCATTGTGGGAGGCCTATGTTCAGCAGTGGACGTCTTTCGGCTGATATGATGATGATGATGATGATGCATAATTGTATTGCATAGTGCAAACAACATCTTTGATGTAGAATATTTAGTATCGGAAATTAACGTAACAATTGCACTAAAAACTTGAAAATAAAATAAGTAAAAAAAGTTTTAAGTTAAACGGTTTTTATTGCACCAAAAACTAGAAAATAAAAATTAGTTGTAACTAACCGTAGATGCTACTTTCTGTAGATTAGTCACGTGAAACTATTATCACTGTAGTCTTCCCAAGTCGGATGCTGAAAGCCACGTTTAGCATCTATGTCAGTGGATTAAGCGTTACCTAATCGGAAACTTTTACCAAACTAAATAAAAACGTGGGGCGTTATTATAAAGAAACATACAAGTTCAAAATATGTAATTGAAGCTTTAATTTTGCAATTAATCAATCAATCTGTTCCAACACTTCTACAGAGGTAAATAACTTTTATAAAGGCCAGAGCAAAACTTATTACACTATTGCTGTCTTGATTTCTATGTGTGTTCTTCAATAACTATAGTGTCTTAATCATAATTGCGTACGCCCCACGTTTTTATTTAGTTTGGTAAAAGTTTCCGATTAGGTAACGCTTAATCCACTGACATAGATGCTAAACGTGGCTTTCAGCATCCGACTTGGGAAGACTACAGTGATAATAGTTTCACGTGACTAATCTACAGAAAGTAGCATCTACGGTTAGTTACAACTAATTTTTATTTTCTAGTTTTTGGTGCAATAAAAACCGTTTAACTTAAAACTTTTTTTACTTATTTTATTTGGATGGACTTAGAATAAAGCTGTTTACCGGATAGATATAGTAGATACCTACAGATTTTTTTAACCTTATTATAAACGTGTTTTTACTTGAGTAAGTAGTACTTAGGTAATTAGAATTAGAGTAACAGTGATAGTTGCTCCGGATTTTCAATTACCTATATTCTTGGTAGGTACAGATGAATTACCAAGGACATGGAATCACATAATATGCAATATAATACAGATTATGTAATGTCAATACCACACAAACATCCGTTATTTGAATTTTCTCGAATCTTGTACAGTCGCCATTAGTTATATCGGAGTGGCTAGGGTGCTGACAAAAATCTGAGCAAGTCTCTATTTCAAGGCCTTAGAGTGATCAGATACTTTTGAGCCACCATGGCTCTTTAATACTATTCGCTTAGGTCACAGTATTCTGAACTTCGGAAATCGCAAATTTAGGGCATAATATGTCTCTTTCACTCCAACAAAGAAGTCATCATCGGCCTCTCCTAATAACTATACGTATAGACGCATTAGGAGGTAAATGCCCTTAATCGCCACGCTGGGCAACCGGATTGACGATCGCAGTAATGTGTCTAGGTACTATGATAACGCTGCTGCCATCATCAATCTTTTATCAAATAATGGTCAGTGATACTTCAATCCCTTAGTCGACTCTTACGACACCCGCAGGAGTTGGGGTGGTGACAAATTTATTCTTACTGCCGTCACGATTTTCGAAATTCGTGGTAGGCCCTCAGAAAACAATTCGGTACTGTAATAGTGAGATGCAGTCTTCTCATATTTCCTTTAAAAGTACTTGTAACGATAAATAAACCAGTACTTAAGACACATGTATACAGGGTGTAAGTCTAATACGGGCGAAGCTCTTAACGGGTGTTAGTTAGTTTACGACATAATAAATACATTCAAATAAATTATAAATATTAGATGTCATATACCAAAGAAAAACGACCAAGATCACCTATGTCCGAGGTGGGGATCGAACCCACGTACTCAGCTTTCGCGGCTGATGCCTGTACCCCTCGGCCACTCGGTCTTAGCAACCACCGGTCAAATTTCTCGGGTATATGCAATCCCTTACAAGGCTAGGCGCCTTTGACCATTCTCTAAGGGCAAGCACTAACTACATGCCTGCACCTAGGTGATCTTGGTCGTTTTTCTTTGGTATATGACATCTAATATTTATAATTTATATAGTATTAAGTAGTGTGACTACTGGAGAAGAATTAAAAAAAAGTACAAATCAAAATATTTAGTTAATAAATAATTTGATTTGTGTTTTCACAATATGTTCAACATTCAAATAACTTTTACTTAAAATAAGAGCAACAAAATTGTCCATACAAAATAATTCGGCGCGCAATGTAGAGCAACATACGCGAGTTAAACACACGTTGACAGCTAATTTCAAAAGCAGATGACATAACTGCCATATCAACAATAACAAATGTTCGTACCTACATTGCTGCTCCGATAATCTTAAAAAAATTCTGTGGGGTCATAATTAAGAGTAATTTTGAAAAAACCTTGTAATCCATGATCTCACTAATGAATCCCATGCCTGGTTTAATTGATCGCCCGTATTAGATTTACACACTGTATACATATTTTAAACTTCATTACCTAAGCTCTGAAATGGAATTCGAGATCAAAAATGTAAACAATCTATGACAATGACATGACATTACAAAGTCAATGTTAAAGTGACATTCCAGGGGTATAAATCGTTTTATATCGAATGTAGTTTTTAACACCTTTGTAAATTAACGTCGCATTTTGAGATTGGTTTTTTTATTCTATTTTATTTATATCTACACTTACAACTATCCTTACAGGTACTAAACCTAAGACAATGTTTTATGTGTAGATATAGATACGCGAAAGTCAAAGTATGTTCGATACACAAAGTATCACAATCGTTAACATATTTTTGGATATGACAATAAAAAAACATACGTCCGAGTGTCCACGGTTACTGATTACAAAAATTAAACCTAGAAAATTTGCTAGAATGATGTAAATAGTCAACATAATCAATGTTTGAAAATGAAACAGACATTTGGAGCACCCTCTTGTTTTGTTTTTCGAAGTACATAGTTATAAATGCGATCCCTCTTAAATGGTTCTTAGTGTAGTTACCGTATTAAATTACGAATAAACTAGTTATTGTTGTAACTGCGAACCAAATGTTTAAGATTTCTTATCATTGCCATTCTTATCATAGCCAGTAGTATAAATTAAACACCTTACATTTTATTAAAAGTAGCGAAATATATTTAAAAAATGATATATTCTGCTTAATGTTTTGTATTAAAATTTGATTTTTTTTTTTTAAATTCTCGGTACCGTCAGTGACTTTTTTATAAGTATTTTAATGTTTTTAGATTACCCAACTCTCGTGATTATGTTTTGTGGTGGTATCCCATTTTTTTACATTTTTGATCTCCAATTCGATTTCACAACTTACGAACAAATAAAACATGGAAGCCGCACGCCATACTATATTGTTTTTCAAAAACGGTCCTGAATTTTAATTGACAAGTGTCACCCCTTCTTCAATGCATCACGGTAATGAATTTGAATGTCAACCTATAAAAAATTAAACCGCCATTTAAAAATAGTTGTGATTGGCTATATTCTATAAGCATTTGTTAAAGATGTTGCGCCGAAATATGCGCGGTGTTAAGAAAAGCGCTATGTCCCATCTTAGCACAAATGAACAATTGTTTTTGGGGGCATTTTCGAGCTGGCGTTAGACGTCCATGTTATACCTCCCAACTAGCAAAGAAGTCATATAAATCAAGAGTTATACGACCTTTAGCCATATAAGAGTTTTATAGTCGTTTTTAGTTAACCTGTTAGTCAAATAAACGTTATAAATCTGATAGTTTAGTCGTCCTACCAAATAGTCTAATTACTATGGTAAATAAACGTTTTTGCGACTTAATTATACAACAATCATGTACAGGTTTTAAAGAAAACGTTTACTTAATGATGTTCAAAGTTGTATAAACGTTTTTGTCTTATAAAGGGTTTTGAAAAAACAGAACCGTCGTAATAAGGTCATTTTTAAAACGTCTACATAATTTTATTGTTGTATAAGTGATATCATAAAACCTTATCTCGACAGTTATATAGCGGTATTGAAGGTAACTTCAATATGACAAAAAGATATCAGCGGGACTGTTATCTACCCTTTATTCAACAGTTGGTTATATTAACGTCAAACAAAAACTTTGAAAAACCTTTAGTTGTTGCCGAACTCGTTATATTCCTTTTATTGGACTATATGTTTTTAAATTGATTTTAAGTTACGGTTATAAAACATCATGCAATTTATAGTCGATTTGAAATTAATATTATAAAACATCAGTCGCCATTTCGTGAGCATCACAGTACTATTTAAAAGAAAAAAACCATGGACGTTACATCGTGGAAACGGTACAAACGAAGTGGCGGACTAGTAACGGCGTCTTAGTAATGGCGGACAATTTGTAGTCGTTATAAAAACCTTTACTTAAGATAAAGTTATATTGTAGTCGTATAAGTATAAATCCATGACTTGTTCCAAAATGGCTAACCTTAACTATAATAAAATATGAAGAAATATTGTTATAAATTATAATTATTTCGCATATATTAAGAGCGCGACAGCAAAAAACTGTAAATCATCATAAACTTTAACGGTAAAGTGACCTTCCCATACGAATTCAGCTCACGCCAAATGTGCAAACGCTCAATATATAGAACAATAATTTCTTTTACAAATGTTATAAAATTACCTTGTATTATTTTTCCGTGCACTTTTTTGTCACACACACCAAGTTTTGCGCGTATCTAAAATAAATGTCAGGAGCAGTTTTATGAATAAAACTTAAAAACATTTATGTAACTTAAAAGTCCAATAAGCAATGAGTAAGGGTTATACTAAACCTTCTATAAAACAAAATGGTCAGTAATAAAACATTTATTTGATATTTAGGTCGCGTAAAGGTTTTTGTTGTACTCTTTATACAACGTTTTGGTCATTCCTTAATCGTTACAATACCTTTAATAAACGATTTAAGTCGCCATGCAAACCTTTATTTAACGTTTATCTCACCAATAAGTCGTATAATTTGCGCCACTTTCGCCTTTTATAACCGTTTTTCTTACGTTTATATGACCAACCAAATTAGACTAGAAGTTATATGCAAAACGTTGTCTCAACTTCTATATGACTATATTTTGCTAGTTGGGCTATATGTTATACCCAGTTCATTACCGAGATATTAGGTTCCACGTATTTTACACACAAATGTGTATAAACATTCCGGAACTTTTATGACTAGCAATTTAACTTACAACATTAAACTATCTCGTTCAACAAACAAACATAAAAATGCACCATTACTTACTTATATAAAAGTTTTATTGCCGTGAGTTGAAATACAAATTTAACTTTGCCGTTTTCCATGAATAACTGTAAGTTTTAAAATATACAGTTACCTGGTAGTTGTCATATTATTTGCAAAACTTATGCGCTTACACAAAAAAACTAAACTTTATGTTTTTATAGTCTCGAATAAACAATTTATTGATTTCGTTAAGGTGCATGCAGACCAAAAGAGCATTCGCTGTTCTATCCCCCTACTCTACGAAATTCGATCGTTACACGAAACGTGATTCGTTGATTTCGTAGAGTGGGGGATAGAACAGCGAATGCTCTTTTGGTCTGCATGCTCCTTTACAGATTACCGATGATCGTTCAGGTTTTTTCAAATAAAACTCACCAATTAGGTAAACATAAATAGAAAAAATCACTCTGGAACACGAGATTGACATGTAATTTCAAGGTTCAAAGTAATACGATAAGACATTTACATTTTTCTTTGGCTTGATCTAAAAATGCCAACCTTGGCCTACCTCTCTCTCTTTTACTTTATCTATTTTCCCTACAAATACGGATTCAAGAATCTGGGGGCACGGCAGTGCCCCCGCCAAGTCGAGCAAAAAAAAGGCACGGCCGTACCATCCTTTTCTCGAAGCCGTTCAGGCCATTTTCAACCGTCTGTAATTTCGCGCTGGTTGCAGCTAGAAGTCTAAATTTTCTGCGACGTGTAGGCCATAACATGAGTTACATAATAATCTTGTTTGATTTCAATTATAACTTGTAGTTTAAAAATTACCGCATGTCAAATTTCCTTAGTTTTGTCACTCACTGACTCACCGATCATCAATAATCTAAGGTATTTCTATATGGCCTAGGAGCTCAAAATTTGAAACATAAGTAGTTTTTAGCCTACCTATTACACAAAAAATCTGAAAATTGGAAATTTCTTCCAGATTTTAAAGTTATGCAAACTACTCAAATAAGTTTGTAATCCCGTACAAATACATGCTAATACAAAATTAATTATGCGGTTGTTGCAAATAAGTTTATATGGCGGAATGAAGCGGGTTGGAACAAAGAGTTCTTTGGATTGTGGGTTTTCTAGCCAAATATTTTTATTGGTTACCTACAAGTTTTAAATTCTGTTATTTTTTTAGTTTTCATGGTAATCCCAATTTTCATAAATCCCAAATTGAGGGATAATCTCTGAAGGCCCTCCAGCAGCACGGAATCTGGTAGCGGCCCTCCTGACCCAAAATCTATTTCCGGGTGCCCGTCTCTTCGCATAATGTTCATTGTGCAGAAAATGTTTTGGCCGAAACATTTGGCATATTGTTGAATGGCATAATAATCGTTTCGCCGAATTATTTTTATGCATACACATATAGAAGTCCTAAAGTATGTTTTTCCGAATATTCGTATGCCGATTTTTAAATTATCTGAAATGTAATATTACTAATATTGAGTGTCATAAAAAATATTTCGCATTATTATTAGAGTGGCTAAAATAACAGCACTAGTTTTTTAAACTAACTTAAACTACATCAATATTAAGTTGTCACGTCTATCAAATGGAATAAACTATTTGTAGATAAACTGATTGCAGAAAAACGAGAGGGACAGAACCGATACGGTTAAGTTAGGTTAAAACATTAATCTTAGACATTTTACAATACAAATACTAGGTCTGCTCCAGCTGCTAGGAGAAAGACTAAATAAGGGGGGCTCATGAAAAAGAAAAACATTTCAAAATCATGTAATCCACCTGGATAGGTTCGTTAGGTATCTTTTGTCCCTTAGAGCGGAAATAGGAGCCCCGCTAGGGGCTCCGTCGACATGTTGGCGGATCGTATTTCATTTTAGTAGGCGTTATGTTTAGCAGCAATTTTAGAATGTACAATATTAGGATCATCAAACATATGCATAATACAATTTCGGCAAAGGAATCTTAGACACAATAAGCATTAGGATGAATAATGTTTCGGACATACGACTTTAGGCGCAAAAACTTCGACACATGAATAATATGCGAAACAATAATTCGGCGAAACAATTTTCGGCGTAAAATTCTTATGCGACATAATATTCGGAACAATACTTTTATGCGATTCGATATAGACCCCTATTTCCATTCCACCCTGTCATCATCATCATCATATCAGCCATGCCATAAGACGTCCACTGCGCAAATCATCATTATAAACGTAGTTACCGTAAAATTGTTTAATATTATAATAAGCTGTATTTTAAAATAACATCTTATTCGGATTTCCACTGTTCAATTTACATTAACGCTTTTATGCGAAAGTCAACAATTAATAATTAAGTACCTACTTATAAATTAACATCACAAAATTCACTTATGTATTATCAAATATGACTACGGACAACCTAGCCAAACGAATTGGAAATGTATTTGTAGTACAACAAAGTTCAAATTACTTTAAATTTAATTTTGTCAGCCTCCGTAGCCTAGTTGGTAGTGACCCTGCCTACGAAGCTGGAGGTTCCGGGTTCGAATCCCGGCGAGGGCATTCTTTGTGTATTCATTTATCACAAATGTTTGTTCCTTGGTCATGGGTGTCTATGTATTTAAGTATCTATATGTATCTATCTATTATATATATCGTCGCCTGGTACCCACATCACAAGCCTTAATTGAGCTTACCGTGAGACTAGGTCGATTTGTGCAAGATGTCCCAAGATATTTATTTATTATTTATTATTAAATCAAACGCGGGGTCGGGAGTACGCAGTGCTTGTTAAACAAAAAGTAACTTTTAAATGATGCCAGTACAAAATAAATCCGATACCTATACATATAAACAAGAATATCAAAAACTAAAAAAATGAATAATTGTGGTTTGTAATAAATGTAGGTATGTAATACTGGGCGTTTTAATAATACAGTCGTATTTTAAAATGGCGCGGGTGAGACGCGGGTAGTGCCGCGCAGACGCGCACCGCCAACGCCACCGTGTGACAGTCACAGTCAGTTGCCCGTGCGCCGTAGGTAATGGATGGCTATATTGGCTATTTGGGTGTTTCAGAATTAATTACCTACAAAAAGAGATGAGATCCCATCAAAAACATTACATGTAAAAAGGTGCAAGTCTCGCAGCATAGCAGTTGTTACACCACAAAAAAGTTATGAGATCAATTGTTTAACCAAGTCAATAATTCTGTAGTTACTACAAGGGGGTATCCATAAAACTCGATTTCTACTAACTTGCCTAACTTGAAACTGCATGTAGAAATACTCATTTTATTATAGGTATCAATAAAGAGTAAGCCAAATTAGCTTGAGATTACCAAGCGAATTAAGTTTGATGATCCACCACTACCTATCCATGGGAACATTTGTCTAGCAGCTTTGTCATAAATTGTTACCTTATAACAATTACTTAATTAACAACATCTTATAGTAACTGTATTAATATAAGATATCTGTATTTTTTTAATATAAAGAATGACTTGGCCATCGCACAGGGATGATTTGGGTTGGGTCGTGATCAAAAACTACTTTTCGTGACTCTGAAGCCTATCAACATTATGTAGGGTAGACTCTGATCAATATATTATCTTAAAACTACTTAACGATGTCAATAGGAAACCGCGTGAAATAAAAAAAAATCTACTGGCCTGTTCGCCCTTCCTACTATTCTTCATACTAATTTTGAATTTAGCATGCTTTTCTACTGACATAATTTGGTTGTCAGAGTATATATAGTCATCCTATTATGCCTTTGTCAAACGGTGTATAGGATATCTGGTGACCATGTTATAACAAACGAAATTATCTGTTTCTTGAAAAACACTCTTTCTCTCGCTCTCAGATTTAATTCCGTATTATGTCCATTATTTTGCTTCACGACCTCAAAAACACTCGGTACATAGGTAAGTAATAAAATCAACTGCTTAAAACAACCCTAATTTAGCAATGACCTAAAGACATTCAGTAAGATGTGGTCGATGGCCAAGTCATTCTTAATATTAAAAAAATACAGATATCTTATATTAATACAGTTACTATAAGATGTTGTTAATTAAGTAATTGTTATAAGGTAACAATTTATGACAAAGCTGCTAGACAAATGTTCCCATGGATAGGTAGTGGTGGATCATCAAACTTAATTCGCTTGGTAATCTCAAGCTAATTTGGCTTACTCTTTATTGATACCTATAATAAAATGAGTATTTCTACATGCAGTTTCAAGTTAGGCAAGTTAGTAGAAATCGAGTTTTATGGATACCCCCTTGTAGTAACTACAGAATTATTGACTTGGTTAAACAATTGATCTCATAACTTTTTTGTGGTGTAACAACTGCTATGCTGCGAGACTTGCACCTTTTTACATGTAATGTTTTTGATGGGATTTATATATTTTTTAGTCGATGAATGGTAATATCTTATTGTGGACTGCAAATGTGAAATTTTTCATTAAAATGCGTTTGTAAAACCAATTAGTAGTATAGTTTGTAATTCCAAAACATAAATGAGTTCAATCATGAATTATAGCATAGCAAAATTTGTAAATTTCTGCTAAATATAGAATAGGCTCAAATTCCATCAAGCACTAAAGTCAGTTACGACCTTCCGCGATAAAGGGGTTTCAGAGCAATTTACATCACTGAACCACCTAAGACAGCCAGTATAAAGTGAGCTACAGTTCCATAGCAAGTTGTATGGAGCGGTGTCACTTTTGTTACTGGTTTTGTTGAAATAGGAATGCCAGGGAACCCAGGCACGTGTTGAGCAGACGGTTCAGATAATTACTCATCTCGTTTGCATACTGCCGACCTAATATCTTGGTACTATGAGAATAGTTATACGTGCCATCGTGGCAGTCAGGTATGTACTACAAGTTCTATGAACATGCGATTTTATGGGTGGAAAGGGACGACGTTCCTTCCCGCTACCGACCGAGTCTACCAACCAACACGATGAACTTTCTGTATGGGACCAACATCGAAAGCGTACATGGAAAATTTACTTTTCCATACTATTGAACTCGTTAATCACTCACTTTGTATGAGGGGTTATTTTTTTTTTTTCAATACCTATTTCGATGTTGGTCCCATACTGAAAGTTCATCGTAATGGTTGGTAGACTCGGTCAGTAGCGGGAAGGAACATCGTCCCTTTCCACCCTGTATATTTATGTTGAATAAATATGGAGATTCAGACGGACTATTTTTGAACGGACCTAAGCTTATTAGGATGCCATTCTAAATGAAAATTATGCAAATTGTCCAGTACTTTTTTTGTGTAACTAAATGTCCTTCTTGAAGCGATTTTTCCTCCTGAGAATCCCCTATTTAAGGTTCCGTGGTAAACTAAGAACCCTCATACTTCCGTCATGTCCGTCTGTCTGTCAGCATAACTCAGCGTATTTACTAGCCGGCCGTTAGTCCTAGAAAATTGCAATTTGGTACAAATAATTACACAGGTCATTTAATTTTTTGTCACACTTTGTATGTCCTAAATGTTTCAATTACCTAAAACAATCCACCACTTCTTAAAATACGACCTGAAAAATAAATATAAAAGTCCTCACTCCTCAAGCTTTATGGTCACTTATTTCCAACGACATACAGAAAGTAGGTTGCCGTTGAAAAGGTGCCATTTAAACCCAAGTGAAAGGACAACCCCGTCGGAAATAGTTCGCCGGGTTCTAGCAAAGCCATATTCGCGTAGATTAAAAGGAAATTGAAGACTTGGGTATATACAGCAACATAAGCGCCAGACATAGACTAAGAACTACAGATTCCGCTTTAGATATTACATTTACAGCCCTAGGACGGTGAATTTGTAAATCGACCAGTAGCTGTAAAAGTTGGAAAATGATGGATACATTAGGATTTACTCGAAACGTAGTGTGGTCTATCGCGTTCATACTGACATATTGAACCGAGCGCGATGGCCTGATTTACGTATCGAGTCAACATTATCGTTACCGATACTTGCAAAGTCATGGTATGGCTACAGATCGCAGATTTCCGCAGCCCAAACTAAAGGGAGAGATATTAAGCAATACAAGTTATTTTGCGTGATAACTATTTATTTATTTATTCTTAAATTACCCTTTATGTTACTATATTTTTGTTAATAAATGATTTATCGTGAGAAAAAGTTATTTTTTACATAAAAAAATCTAATTATAAAATATTTTTGATTTATGTTTTCAAGTAGTAACTAATGTTTTTAAAGGACTTTAAAAGTTCCTATTTTGAGTTTTTTTATGTTTATTCAAAACTTTTGGAACGATTTTTATTATTTTTTGTCTTTGTTAAAAGTTAAAACCTGGTTTTGGTGTTTTGAGAAATTAAGGAAACCAACCCGTCAAGAGTCTTTAAAAAAAATTTCGTCTGTGTGGTTTTCAGATTAAGACAAAGATGTTAACATCTTGCTACATGTAGAATTTTTAGGAATCATGAGCTAATTCAAAAAACGTAATCAAATCTAAACATTATTGAACATGAAAACATTTACCATTTACTCACAAACAAATCGCCATCAGATATGTTATATCGAAGTTGTCACGGTGCTCAAAAATATCTAAGCATGCACTCTAGTGCCATGAGAATAGAGAGATGCTGAGATATTTGTGATTACCCTACCTTTCCCATGACTGTACACACAAAGAAGTAGGAACAAGAAAAACATATATTCTGAAAATTAACTTTTGTTCCTTCTAATAAGTAAGTGATCTGTAGCATCTGTTAATGAAAGAATTATGGCATGTGATCTTATGAAAGGAGCTTTGAAGGAAATTCTTTAGCTACACAAGTTTCTTAAGAGATCAAAATCAGTCAGTTTATGAAAAGCCAAAACGATTTCCTACCGTGTTGGATTTTGAAGGTGTTAATGATTTAGCTAGTGCGTAATACAGGTTGTGAACAGACCATTTACTACTCGTGTCAAAACAGGAAAATGGAGCAAAAGGGTACCAAACCGATATCCAAAGAAAATAACTTTTTTTTTCGTCAACATGTCCAGGTTTGATTCCTGGGGTGGGTACACGTATTTACATTGATCGTTCGGAGAACATAAACTTAATTTATTGGTGTGTTGGAAAATTTGTCAAATCTTAATACTTGAAAACAATTGCTAGTATTGCGTGTTATTATTATTACCCATTTTCAAAAGAGCCCGGGTCATGGTAACACACAGTATACGGTATTTTTTTACGATACAGATACTTAAATACATAGATAGCCATAACCAAGGAACAAATATTTGTGATAAATAAATACACAAATAATGCCCTCGCCGGGATTCGAACTCAGAACCTCCAGCTTCGTAGGCAGGGTCGCTACCAACTAGGCTACGGAGGTTGACAAATGTATTAGTGACACAGGCTGACAAATGTGTATTATGTATTAGTGACACATGAAACAGCGAGTGTAAACTAAAAAAAAAACTATGTCTCGGTATATTTTCTCTCAGCCTCCTAACGACAAACGGTCTATTTATCGCAGTTTATGATATCGGCAACCCGTCAAAACTGCAGCTCCAGCTGACCCAATTCATCGCGGCCTGCAATGCGCACTGCAACTGAACTAGATTTTAGAGATACGTCACGGAATTAGCGAATAGCGGGCAAGGGATTCAACTTTTTAGCAGAAAATCCTTATCGTGGAGGACCTGGATGCTTAGCCAAGTTGCCAATCGCTAGCGCTTAGTAACGTATCGTAGTTTCCCTCTCTGTCACTCTTTCATATTAGTGCGACAAAGACAGTTAGCTGCCTTTCGTTTACCATTGACTGTTAAGCGTTAGCAATTGGAAACTTGGCTAAGCACCCTGTAGGCCTAGGCAAGATGCCTTTCTGCAATCGTATACGATAAGCGGTAAGTCACCGTAATAATGTATGGAAATGGTCACGTGACTTTTCGTTCGAATCTGTCATTCTCATTAGGGATCGGGTACCGGTTTTTTCTCCATACAAAAGAACGCTTTGAATTTAGTTCTTTTTCGTTCGTCGGTATATTTTTTTTGTTAATGGAGTAATTTATTACGAGTATATAATTAGTATATTATTACGAGTATGACGTCTAATACTACGAAGTCATTCTGAATCATGAATGTAGGATTAATATGGATTTGACAACGTTATAATAATAGCAAGAACGAAAGGGATGGTCTTATGAAACTTTTTACTAGTGGAAGTGAAAAGGAACGATAATCGTCCGTCCTTATCACTGTGCCACTATTTTTTGTGTGTGTGTGCATTAGATGCTAAATGTAAGTGCCAGACAAATGCGTTGAATACGTCACTAAGTGCCTGTGTGGCACTTTCTTCTTAGTAGTAAGTGACTATGTCTATCCCTCTTAGTGGCACACTATGTGCGGCCCCTCGTTCTGAATCTTCTAGTCTAATATTTTCTACGGTTACCGCGATGATTACTTATGAAATAAAACTATTTAAACTGATTTTATCGCGTATATTAATTAAATTTAACTACATCCCGATGTTTCGAACACTTTACAGGTTTCTTGGTTGCTAAAAATAGTTTTTCTCAAACATGCAATGAAATGTTGTAGTTACGTGCCTAAAAAGTGGCCGGGAAGTACCTCGTTGCCGGCCTAGGCCGGCAAGTACCTCTTTTTTAATTTTCATTTGACATAGGGTTGTGACCTGGCATCTTGGCTTTTAGCCAATAATTATCTGTAAGTAATACATATTAGTATAAAAAAAATGATTGGCAAATTTTTGCAGTTATAATTAGGTATTTAAATTATGTCATTTAAAATAAATGTACAATAACTACTCAAAATAATATTTAAAAAGCAGTATTATACGACGCGATCCGTCGGCCCCGATCACTGCATGCGATTAATTGGACCCAACCGACCGCGTCGTCTAATACAGCTTTTTTAAATAAAAAATTAACAACTTTCAAACAGGTCAATCTGAAAAAAAAAATGAGGTGTCGGTGTCGTATTTGACTTTTGTTGTGTTTCAAAGACTTAGTTAAGTAGTTGACTTATAATTTCTTAGAAAGAAGATACATTTTTTGTTTCATTTCATTGCATGTTTGAGAAAAGCATTATACATACCTCGGCCATGAAGTGACGGGTTGCCGTCCGAATACTATCCGGCCTCGCTTCGCTCGGCCGTCTACATATATTCGGCCGGCAACCAGTCACTTCCCGGCCTCGGTAGTAATGTACTATTATTTCATCTTCTAATTGCAAAACAGTTTACCTATACCTTATTACGGTCACGTGACTAACGGCAAAAAAACCGGTAACTGCGTCCTAACCGTACCAGTAGCAAAGTAACCATTCATATACCTAAGTAGGGTTCTTGCCCTAGGTATACTTGTATTAATGATAGGCCTCTTGCCCTACTTAGGTATATTAATGGTTACTTTGCTACTGGTAAGATTAGGACGTTATCGGTCAGAGGACGCACTTACCGGTTTTTTTTTTTTGCCGTCAATAGAGAAACCCAGCTTAGTGGCATATCATAGGAGAGACCTATGTCCAGCAATAGTCTGCGTCTGCCATAGGTGAATGATGATGATGGTAGAGAATTCGCCTATTGATGCCTCTAGACTAGAGTTTCAGGCGACTATAAGCAATGCAAAAATAACACAACAATTTTAGAAACATATTATTATGTGTTTCAGATTATGCCCTACTATTTTGTTCTTGTGTAAAGCTTTACTATACATATAACCCTTACATTTTTTAATCGTGTTAGGTAGGGACTTTTGTGTTTGTGCTTTCTTTTATGAAGTAATTTTATTTGGCGATCATCAATCGGCTAATCTGAAAATCATGTCTAATACGCATAGTTAATAGGAGAGGCCTACGTCTAGCAGTGGACTGACATAGACTGATGATGTAAATATGTATGTACGTAATTTTATTTATAAAACGCTCCGCTTTTCAAAGACGTAGCCTTTCAATTTTAATGTGAGAAAGAAAATTGTCCCACAAAACAATGCGATGAGGCAAACGCCCTCATCGGGTGAGATTCGTGACTCGAGGAAATATATATTTCCTACTAACTGTAACTTTGAAGTTGTACAAAATGTTACAATATAGGTACAGGCAACTACGATAGTTTCTAATATAATATAAATACAGTGTTTTTTTGGGTCGCGTAGCAAGAGTCGAATTGAATTACTCATAGTCAATTTCGCCGCGAGATACTACCGCTAGAACCTTACCAGATATTATCAAATGGTAGAGGTGTTAAATATTATCAAATGAATTTTGGCCGTGTGGTGACGGCGGTAAGAATACATTTGTCACCACCCCAACTCTTCTCGCGGATGTCGTAAGAACCGACTAAGGGATTGAAGTGTCACTGACCATTCATTGATATAAGATTGATGATGGTCAGCGTCATCATAGTGGACACATTACTGCGATCTCGAATCCGCTTGCCCAGCGTGGCGATTATGGGCATCTACCTCCTAATGTGTCTATACGCATAGTTAATAGGAGAGACATACGTCCAGCAGTGGACTGAGATAGGCTGATGATGTGTGTATGTAGTAGGATTGAACAAGCTACTAGAGATGATCATGCTGAGCACGAATAACTTTGGAGACAACTAAGAAGCAAAGTATCAATATAGCACCAATTAACTCATAATCACGAGATGTTTCATATTTTGTAGGTATACGATTTTAATACTTTTGTCAATTATTTAATACACAATGTACAAAACCTCTACATACAATCAATGATAGAATTTAATATCGTTTAAATTATATAATTGGTTACACAATAGAAAACGATAACTCATGTACTTTTTAAAAAATGCTCGGTCCGTCCGTTTTTGGCACCCGAATAAAATTATGCGTTAAGGTGGATTTACACCATGCTCATTCTATCCCCCACTCTACGAAATCAACGAATTTCGACGAATTACGTTTTGTGTAGCGAACAAATTTTGTAGAGTGAGGAATATAATGAGCATTCCCTCGTTTACTGTAAATCTACCTTTATAGAAACAACAATGAAATTCAAGGACATTTGACGGACCAATCACATCAGGGTTTGGATGCAAATATGCCAATATTCATGGTAATCTAACTGATTGGTAACTTGATTGTCATAGATTATCGGTAGAATGAATTTCAGCCTAAAATTGGTAATATTTATTTGGAAAATTAGACGGGAAATCGGGTGACAATATAATTGTCAGACAATTGTTAACTTGGAAATTGAAGTGGATTTTTTTTTTTTTTAGAGGAAATGTGTCTATAAAATTCATAGCTTATTATATACATAGCTTTCGTAGCCTGCAAAGATGGAGGTCTTGGGTTCGAATTTCGGCGAGTATAATTGTTTGTGTAATACACACAATGTGTTTTTACTACAAACATATTCGTTTATCGGTCACGGTTGTTTTATATTTATTTAAATATGTAGCTTTTATTTTATAAATATATTGTCACCCACAACACAATAATAATAATAAATAAATAAATCTCTTGGAAGATCTTACACAAATCGACCTAGTCCCACGGTAAGCTCAATAAAGGCTTGTGATGTGGGTGCTAGGTGACGATATAATATAATAGATACATACATATAGATACTTAAATACATAGACAGCCATGACCAAGGAACAAATATTTGTGATAAATAGATACACAAATAATGCCCTCGCCGTCGCCGGGATTCGAACCCGGAACTTACAGCTTCGTAGACAGGGTCACTACCAACTAGGCTACGGAGGCTGACAAACTTTTTCACAAGCATTCATTGAGCTTACTGTACAATTAACTTGATTTGTGTACGATTTTGTTCCATTATTTATGTTTGGAGCGTTTGGGGTCGAAACGTTGGAACCTTATGCGAGTCAGCTATACAAAAATATAACCTCACGCTTGATAGATGCCACTGGTGACCAGAAGGCTGGTCAATATATTGCTCAGCGAATAAACATTGGCATACAATGCTGCCAGCCTTCTGGGCACACTGCCCATTGGCAGTGATCTGGGAAAGATTTTTTTATCTAAAATTTCCTATTATTTAATTAATTAATTTTTTTATGGATACTTTTTATTCTATTTTAAGTATGTGTATTCTAAGCTGTATATACGTGTGTTCATTACTGAATAATTTTTATTTATTAAAATATATCGATTTCAGTAAATCCCTTGTAACAGATTCAGCAAAACAGAAGCACCTACTTTGTATCGCGAACTACTCTCCTAACTTTGAATTGAAAAAGTTCGTGTCAGTTTTATTTTTCTCTTTTTACAAAATCTTTTGTTCATGATTTCAAACAATCCGCATGTTGATGTTCCATGTATTCATCGGTTACTATCCAGAATATATATTGGAAATTTCGGGAATACTCTGCGGTTAAAGACGTATTTTCAACGTAACTAATATGATTCTGGCTGTAAATTGTCTTCCTTGATAGCGCACTATTAGGTACTCTATATTTTAATGTTTGCCGTAAAATAATCAATAATCATACATATAATAGGCACTGTATTTATACAAACGCAATTCCTGTATTAAGCAGAGTATTGTTATTTACACATTTAAAAGTAATAGATCAGCATATTTTGCCGTACCTAGTTATTGTATTTAATAAATAAATAAATATCTTGGGATACCTTACATAAATCGACAGACATTAAGTTTTGTTCGTGCGTGTTGTTCTGCATTTCATACCTTGAAAGCCTCACTATGTTTAGGATTCAATTTTTTACCAAACCTAGAACCTAGAATCCATTACGTGCTCGGCTTTCAACTAGCACGCGCGCCAGACTACGTTTGTATAACAAATACTAGTTAAACGAGGCTCTAAATTTATAATATCTCCATTTAAAAAGCTTTACTTGTTTTTTAAATGTTTTATGAATTATACAGCTTATAAAACTTCATATCCTTTGTGAGCGAAGCATTTTAAACTTAACACGGCGCCTTTCAACCTTTTAGCTTAGCTTGCCGGAAAATTAAGACTACGTTTTAAAAAGCAGCTTGCTTTTATAATGTAAATGCAAAAATGTAATGTAACCTACGATTTTTTTATTTCATAGCACAGCGCATGAGGTGTGGGGCTTTATTTAGGGTATTTTGGGAAAAGTGTATTTTGGGGGTAGTTCGCAAATTGTCCTGGTGTGAATCAACAACGGGTTTTTTCGGGAATATTGTAACATGGAATTAGTTTCATATGAGAAGAGGTGATTATGAAATTGGAGTTTATTGACTAATAGTACGTTATGAGATTAAAGCATGTGACGGAAATACGCTACTGATCCACTGCAACTTTATAAATTACGAGCTTTAACGAGAATTACTTTATTATTATAAGTACAACATATTTCAAGCACGTGTCCTTGTTATTCCAAAGAAGGCGTTATGAGTGTGACAGTGACAGATCCTAGGTATTAGAAAATTCTTGTTAGGATTTTAGATTTAGGACGGGTTACACCAATCGCACTTGATATTGATACATATCATGTAAATCTTACTTAATATTATGAACGCCAAAGTTTTTAAGTTTCGTGTTGTTGTATGGATGTTTGTTACCTTTATCGCTTATTTAAAAACTACTGAATGGTTTTATGGATTTTAGGGAAACTTTACAATAATTTAGCTTATAAATACATCAGAATAGCACATTATGCTACTGTTTATAAAGGCTTGTGTGAATTGTTGAAGTTATATCAGACGAAGTCGCAGGCACCAGCTAAATATCAGTACCTTACTTTATTATTTTTGACTAATTTTCTTACGGTTTCAGCAATAAAGCATAAAAACAAACATATCTACGCGACGCGTTAGCTTGATAATGGAGACCTAGGCTCTTCGAAACATCGCGCGTGGTGACTATATACAAGTGAGCTTAACCGTTTAATTATATCAAT
Organism: Thaumatotibia leucotreta; assembly: GCA_025490895.1. Lineage (NCBI taxonomy): Eukaryota > Metazoa > Arthropoda > Insecta > Lepidoptera > Tortricidae > Thaumatotibia > Thaumatotibia leucotreta. Next base: position 1,024,601 of record JALPQI010030248.1, on the reverse strand, counting down.
ATGCCTCACTATTTAAATTATAAAAAAAGCTTAATAAAGACGCCCTGTTGTCCGTCTGTCCATCAGAACCTCTTCTAGTGTAAGACAGCGGCTTGAGTAAAGTGTATTAGTTCATATTCATGTTTTCATTCATACGCGGGGTGGTTGAACTTAGAACCGGTTGCGAATCCGCGACATGCTCATGATTTTATTAATTTGCTGTCCTTTAAGACTCAGTTTTATTAATTTATAAGTTTTATAACTCATAAGAAATTTTTCTCCTCAGTTTTTCTTAATTTTAAGTTTATATTCCTACCCTATTTTAGTGATTTTACATCTTTTTAAGGGATTATTATATAAGATTAGTATCAGTTTGAAATGTAGTGTAGCTGGAGGCACTACAATATATTTCAAAAACTGTGTTATTTTTTGAGTTTTATTTAGATAATAAATACTAATAAATTTAGTAATGTGACATATTGTTAACAAATTTCGTAATATGCCTAGGAAAAAAAAAAAAAATTGTACTATATTTATACAAGAAATGTGAATATATTTGTTACACTACTATTTTTGATATTAGTTTCGCAAAACATAATTATATTAGGTATTATGAATCAGAATTTGGAAAACATAAACAACTCGAAACGTCTAAATCGACATAAATGTTTTACCATTCTTAAATCGATAAATGGCTTGCAATCTTCTTAAAAGCCTACACAAACTGTGTGTGCTTATTTATCCAGCCAAAGCAAATCCTGTACACTTGACGATATTTGCACTACATCAATATGAAAACACGCCGAAGCTTTTTACTTTTTTCGCCGCAGTCAACGCTCGTGCGCTTATTGCGAACTTACTTATACGGACATCAAACGTTTAGCTTTAGTAAAAACCTTGGAATAAATTAAGCAATATACCTACTTAATCCCAGAAAATAAAATAAAAAGGAAATGTTTTTTTAAGTCGAATTGTTTAGAAAAATCTGTAAAATGATAATTCCGATTCATTAGCTATTTCCAAAAGCAGTATGACAATATTTAATTCAATATTTAATATTAGGTACTTACTTCTAGAGAATTTTTACGGCAAGTGATAAAATAAATCCCAACCAATATACCGGCTAAAAAAGTAACTACAAGAATAAAAACTTACCAAAAAACAAGCAAACAGCCAGTAACTACCAGCAACATCAAAACATCTCAAGTTCCAAATCTAAACACGGGAGCCGAATTCGAAAAAGGAATCGTAACTTTTTAAAATCGCACGTTCGCGGCGCGTGGCACACGGGCTTCGTCAAGTAAAGCTGGGAACACACTGTGAGAGCGCTGCCCCCTCCGACTATCACTCCACTTTCGTCCCGCGAGTGAAGACCGATTTATCACAGTATCTTGTGTTCTTAGTTCCCTAGTCCCGGAAGGTTTGACACTGTTTTAATCCATCAAGGTTTTGCATAGATAGCGACCTAGTTTTCGGAAGCCTGAGGATGGGAATGCTTTTTTGGTTATTTTCGAACGTTCTACGAATATGGTAGGCGTAAGTTGTTTATTTTAATTATAGTCCAATAGTAAAACGAATCGATAAATAAAAAAAGTTTTGGTAATCAAATCACTTTTGACTTGAATGGTAAATAAATATTGTAGTAAGATTCTAATTAGATAATCGTGAATAACATTTTGGTAAATTTTTAAGAGTGTTTAAGTAAACGTGTTATTGTGATGTTGTTGGCTAGCTTGTGATTTTGACGGTCTAATGTAGTAGGTACAGGCATGGACTATGGTTTAACCCTATACCACTAACCCGCGAAGAAGTTTTTTAATTTTTTCCGGCCATAGACTCGCCTACTTATTTTTTTGAATAAAATCTTACCTATAGCTCACATGCCTTAAAAACCAAAGCACGAAATTGTTCAAAATAAATATGAACAGCATTATTGCCCAATCCCTCGTCACTATAATAGAAACAGATGACTATTTTCTATTGGTACCTATTTAATCTGTCGAGCATTGGTACATTAAAAATGTTGATAAGTATACCTCAACCATTAAACGAGCAATAATGTATGTACTACATTATTATTAAAATATTTATATCCAAAGATTCCCGTTAAAGCTCATCCGATCACTATGAAATTTTAATACGCCAAAAATGTTCACTTTATTTTTCAGTTTTCTTGTAATATTATTAAATACACGTAAAATCTGAGGTAGGAGATTAATTAATGGCGCAGGTAAATCAAAGGGCAGATTTGACCTGAATGTAAAGTAGGTATGTTCGTTTATGCGAGAACATAATTTTGTTTCATGTTTTTTTAATCATCAATTAGGGTTATAGGGTAAGACTGATACCGTGCGCGTGGGAAACTTACCAGTCTAACTCCATAACAGTTCAATGAGGGTTTTCTGAAATGACGTTCACCAGGGCGGCAGCACTGAGGCGTCAGGTCCAGAAACTTGTCTAATTTATCAGAGCGCCTATATTTTCGTGTTTAAATGTTTTGTATTATGAAATAAAACTATGAAAACGGATAAACTCGCGTATATTAACTTCATTCCGACGTTTCGAACACTTTACAGGGTTCGTGGTCTGCGGATGACTGACAATGGAGGAAATTTGATAGATCTACCTCCATCAAAATAAGAAAGATAAGTACAAAACTACCCACCAAAGAAAAATTACTAAACCACAGACAATACATTTTAAGGGTGGATGTACATACAAAATTTGCAAATTAGGCTAGTTATTCATTATAAATATTTTCAGAATGAAGACAAGAGACAAAACAAAATAAATAATCTACGCCGGTTCTATCCCTACGCCACTCCCTGAGAAGTATTTCCTTCCTTTGTATGATTGTATTGTTAGGAAGGTATCCCAAAATTGGGACCGGCAAGAAACTCAGCGGGACAACTCTTTTCAAAAAACATTTGTAGTACATCTTAAGATCATCATGCATTAAACCGATACATACAATTTTGATTAATAAGGAAATTTAAAATAATTTTGAAAATCTTTTTTTTTTTGCCAGTACTAAAAAGGGGGGTAATGGTCACCACCGCCAAATACATCAGCCTCACGGTTTATGTCTAGACTGTTCCTTTATCAGATGAACAACTGGATCCCAAGCTGGTGGTAGAGAAAAGCTGTTTTGTATTAGTTAATAAAATTATTAAAAAAAAATACCTTCTAGTCAGTTTTTCTTTGGGGCTAGATAATTGTGCTTCTTAGCGGGACCTTACGGCTAAGTGGCGCCTGGCGCCCACTAGTGGCATACGTTTTCGAGAAAACCCTCATTAACATTTGCTAACTTATTTATGATTTTTTCTCCCCAATTGACAGTACCTATCTGACACATAAATGTTATCGCTGCGAGTGCGAGTCGGACTCGCGCACGAACGGTTCTGTACCATCGTATCGTAAAAACGGTAAAAATATATATCATGTTTGTTGTATAACATGTATGGAAACGCTCTTACCTTTAAATAGGGATGATGACTGTGGTTAAAATAAATTATTTAACATTATGCACGACATAATACACGAAGAAATTATTACTAAGATGTAGATTGCAGTAATTTTTGTACAGAACTTCTATTTAATAAAATGAAAAGAACTTAAAAGAGTAGGTCATTTGGCAGTAGGTACTCAAACGTGACGTCACTTTTGAGTATTTCATATAAAATTCCATAGTAGTGATCGTTTTGACAGTTCGAAAAAAGATGCTGTTTTGACTTGCCAGTCATCATGCCTATTGGCAATGTACCACACAAGGCACATATTTTTCGACCCCCTTTTTTTTAAAGACAGTATTTTCTGCTCTACACAATGGCGAGGAGGCTAAAACGCACGCTATTTTTTTTAGTCATCGATTTAGGGGTTCAATATTATATTAAATTGTATTGAGAAGTGTATTTGTTGATAAGTCATTATCATCATCATCATTTCAGCCAGAAGACGTCCACTGCTGAACATAAACCTCCCCTTTGGAACTCTGCATACACCCCAACTCCTCCTGCGGGTGTCGTAAGAGTCGACTAAGGGATTCAAGTGTCACTGGCCATTATTTGATAAAAGATTGATGATGGGCGGCAGCGTCATCATAGTGGACACATTACTGCGATCGCTAATCCGCTTGCCCAGCGTAGCGATAATGGGCATTTACCTCTTAATGCGTCCATTGCATAGATAAATGGAGAGGCCTACGTCCAGCAGTGGACTATCATAGGCTGATGATGTATGTATGATACACCGGTTGGAAGCGATCCACATTGACTGATTATTAAAATAACATTAAAATATTAGCCAAAAATAGAATCGGTAACAAAACTCTTTAACAATTTACCCCTTAATTAATCCTGTTTTTTACAAGCTTTTATTTAGTTTCACCTGTCCCGTTGTCTGTCGTTCTGTAATCAAATCTTGCAACTTAAATTTGATCCACTTTCCGGTTTCCGATTGAGCTGAAATTTAGAATGCATGTACAAATCGGATGACAATGCAATGTTATTGTGACATAGAGCTGATCTGATGATGGAGCTGGAAGGTGGCCATAGGAACTCCGTAATTAAATGATGCAACCCTATCGAGTTTGAGCTCATTAGATTCGTCTTGACAAGTACTTTGATACTATATGGTAACCAGGGTCTGATGATGGAGCCGGAAGGTGGCCATAGGAACTCCGTAATTAAATGATGCAACCCTATCGAGTTTGAACTCATTAGATTCGTCTTGACAGAAACTTTGATACTATATGGTAACCAGGGTCTGATGATGGAGCCGGAAGGTGGCCATAGGAATTCCATAATTAAACGATGCAACCCTATCGAGTTTGAGCTCATTGGATTAGTCTTGACGAGTACTTTGATACTATATGGTAACCAGGGTCTGATGTTGGAGCCGGAAGGTGGCCATAGGAACTCCGTAATTAAACGACGCAACCCCATCGAGTTTGGGCTCATTGGATTAGTCTTGACGAGTACTTTGATACTATATGGTAATCAGGGTCTGATGTTGGAGTTGGAAGGTGGCCATAGGAAATCCGTAATTAAACGACGCAACCCCATCGAGTTTGGGCTCATTGGATTAGTCTTGACGAGTACTTTGATACTATATGGTAACCAGGGTCTGATGTTGGAGTCGGAAGGTGGCCATAGGAACTCCGTAATTAAACGACGCAACCCCATCGAGATTGGTCTCGTTTGATTCGTCTTGACGAGTCTCTTGCTTTCGTCCCATATCAATTATATATGATTGATTGGATGGATGACCCAATGCCAAGGTGAGCACGTGCCGAGGGCTGAATGGTATCAGGGTGTATAAAATGTCTTGCTGCTAACGTTGCGCCTCAGGGTACCAGGGCGAACCCTGTTGTATTGTAGCCCTTATCCCTCTACAACGGACCTTCGGGGGGATAGGCCGTTATTTGTCCTATACTCGTGGGAATAACATGAAGATTTACAAGCTTTTATTTAATTTCACCTGTCCCGTTGTCTGTCGTTCTGTAATCAAATCTTGCAACTTAAATTTGACCCACTTCCCGGTTTCCGATTGAGCTGAAATTTAGAATGCATGTACAAATCGGATGACAATGCAATGTTATTGTGACATAGAGCTGATCTGATGATGGAGCTGGAAGGTGGCCATAGGAACTCCGTAATTAAATGATGCAACCCTATCGAGTTTGAGCTCATTAGATTCGTCTTGACAAGTACTTTGATACTATATGGTAAACAGGGTCTGATGATGGAGCCGGAAGGTGGCCATAGGAACTCCGTAATTAAATGATGCAACCCTATCGAGTTTGAGCTCATTAGATTCGTCTTGACAAGTACTTTGATACTATATGGTAAACAGGGTCTGATGATGGAGCCGGAAGGTGGCCATAGGAAATCCGTAATTAAACGACGCAACCCCATCGAGTTTGGGCTCATTGGATTAGTCTTGACGAGTACTTTGATACTATATGGTAACCAGGATCTGATGTTGGAGCCGGAAGGTGGCCATAGGAACTCCGTAATTAAACGACGCAACCCCATCGAGTTTGGGCTCATTGGATTAGTCTTGACGAGTACTTTGATACTATATGGTAACCAGGGTCTGATGTTGGAGTTGGAAGGTGGCCATAGGAAATCCGTAATTAAACGACGCAACCCCATCGAGTTTGGGCTCATTGGATTAGTCTTGACGAGTACTTTGATACTATATGGTAACCAGGGTCTGATGTTGGAGCCGGAAGGTGGCCATAGGAACTCCGTAATTAAACGACGCAACCCCATCGAGTTTGGTCTCGTTTGGTCTCGTTTGATTCGTCTTGACGAGTCTCTTGCTTTCGTCCCATATCAATTATATATGATTGATTGGATGGATGACCCAATGCCAAGGTGAGCACGTGCCGAGGGCTGAATGGTATCAGGGTGTATAAAATGTCTTGCTGCTAACGTTGCGCCTCAGGGTACCAGGGCGAACCCTGTTGTATTGTAGCCCTTATCCCTCTACAACGGACCTCTGGGGGGATGGGCCGTTATTTGTCCTATACTCGTGGGTATAACATGAAGAAAACAGAAACAACTACACAAAGAAAACGACGTTTAGAGAAGGCAAAATTGAAGAGACAGGAGAAGATTGCAAATGAAAGCGATGTCCACAAGCGGCAACGCTTAGAAAAAATAAGTTCAGCTACTGCTAAACATAGAGAAAACGAATCGTTAGAACAACGCACACATAGGCAAAATATCGACAGAATACGTAAACAAGAGAGAAGAAAAAATGAATTACAAGAAGAACACTTGGCCAGGCTCGACAGGAACAGAATGCTCAGGCAAGCAAGACAGTTATCACAAACAGCAGAGGAACGCATTGTAACAGCACAGAATGAACGGCAGAAAAAGACTAACCAGAGGAATGTGCAACGTGGTAGCATTGAGTACTTTAATAATGCGATAAATACATTTTGTGATAAAGTGTGTAATATTTGCACAAAGAGGACTAAAATTTAAGGACATCGCTGCTGGTCAAGCTTATGTAGCTTTAAGCCGAGTTAGGTCTTTAGCAGGTCTTCAAATCGAAGTACTAGACTGCTCCAAGTTGATGTCGAAGAAACCTTGTAATGTTGATGCATTAAAAGAAATGGATATAATGAGAAACGTTACAAATAACTAACAAGTGATTACATAATTTCAACATTATTGATATTTAAATCAGTACATATTACATATCATGTGAACGAACTACGGACTTCATAAATCATAACGGAATAACGCTGCTGCGCGCTGCGAACTAAGTCGTAGTAAATCTCGAATTAAAAATAGAGATACTAAAAAGTTAAAAATAAAATTAATGAAAAAAAACCTTTTTAAAAACAAGCTTTTATTATTTGTTTATAAAATGAACTAAAAAGTTAAAAATAATATAACTCTAAAAAGAAATATAACATTTTGTAACTTGATTGTAACCGCTTAACGACAAATAAGCGTCTTCGTCTAGGACAAAATAATTCCAAATTGTACAAATTTATTTAATTTTAACACTAAAATTTTTCACCGTATATAATTATTCAATCTCGTCCCCCCTCTTTATCATAGTCCCCATTTATAAATGAAAGCGTGTTACATTGTGATAGCTTGAGGAAAATGTTGTGTTGTATTAAATGTAACACGCTTTCATTTATAAATGGGGACTATGATAAAGAGGGGGGACGAGATTGAATAATTATGTACGGTGAAAAATTTTAGTGTTAAAATTAAATAAATTTGTACAATTTGGAATTATTTTGTCCTAGACGAAGACGCTTATTTGTCGTTAAAGGTTACAATCAAGTTACAAAATGTTATATTTCTTTTTAGAGTTATATTATTTTTAACTTTTTAGTTCATTTTATAAACAAATAATAAAAGCTTGTTTTTAAAAAGGTTTTTTTTCATTAATTTTATTAATTCGCTACACTGGCTTCCTGATAAAGATTAAAATTTAACACAAAAATATTTTCTTTTAATAATTTTAAAAAAGTATTGTTTTTGGGCCGCCTGTTCATTTTAGCTTTTCTTAATAAAAATACGTAATTATTTTTATATTGTAAAATCAGCACCGAAATTCCTAAAGGTCTTCGCACATCGTATAACAACTCCACGCCAACGCGGCAACTCTACTCACACTTTCGACGAGTAATCAACTGGTTGATCCACCCAATGGTCACTAATGGACAACGCGGCGTGAACGAGTGGGCAATGAAAATGGTTGTTCGATAATACACGTCAGTCGCAAACGCATAGTCGCCGCGTGGACAACGTGTGGTCAATGTGTGACGAACGTGTCGGAGTTGAATTTTAGTGTACGACGCGTAGACTACTCGTTGTACACTACTTTATTATCGTTTTTTGAAATTAAACCTAGAAAATATGATGTAGGGCTTAAATTTCATTATTGGGCATAGAATCGAGACACCGTTGAGTTGTTATAATGTACGAAGGCCTTAATCCAATTATTATTCATCATCAGCCTATGATAGTCCACTGCTGCTGGACGTAGGCCTCTCCTATTAACTATGCGTATAGACGCATTAGAAGGTTAATGCCCATAATCGCCACGCTGGGCAAGCGGATTGGCAATCGCAGTAATGTGTCCACTATGATGACGCTGCTGCCCATCATCAATCCTTTATCAAATTATTATTACATTGAGCCTAATGCTTAACATTTTATATAGAAATAATATTAACACATCTATGGAAAGACAGTGAATTGACACAAATCCTACCTTTGCAGCTTGCACGCGACCATTCAAATCAGTCAAGCGTCGTTACATAGGTACATCAAACCATGATCACTTAAGAAAATTATCATTCACCTATCCCACACCAATCCCACACCAATATAACTAGACCTACACATCCATAATAATTTTACCAGATGACGGACCAGAGTAATACTGGTTATTCCGTATAAACTGAAGCTTGTTGGATAATTAACAAGAATATAATCGTCCGGTTGAGTACCGTAGGTCAAGTGCGCGGTCGGGTGAATACAAAGTAGCTTTTAGCGAGCGCACTTGCCTAGAAACGCCCAATATTGTTATTGCTCCGCTTTGCCGTCAGATGCATGTTAGTAGGTGGCCCATTAAGGAACGGACTTATTAACACCAGAAAGATGTAGGTATAGTTACATTGTTTAAGTAGCATCATTTTTCATAAAACCAGCAAGACTCAGAAGACCGTAACAATTGCAATAACAGACAAAAAAATCTGTTTATAGGTACATTCAATAAAACCATTCTCGACAGTAGAGATCGGAACCAGTTTTTTTAAAAACCTCGAAATAGCTCAATATTTTAAAATGTTTTACACTCTTTTTGTACCTAGTACTCAATATTTTATGAAATTATCAACATCGTATTTTTGAATTACTCCATTAACAAAGAACTTATATACTGAAGAACGAAAAAGAACGAAATTAGAACCGTTCTTTTGTATGGGAAAAAACCGGTATCCGATCCTTGCTCGAGAGAATTTTCAGATTCCTGTGTCAGAATAGTACATTAAGACACAAGTGCGAGAAACAGGAAATCGGAAACGAGTGACGATATTTTAAAAGACGACCGAAGGGAGTGTTTTAAATCGACACGAGTTACGAATTTCCTTTTTGCACGTGTCTCGTACGACGTTTTTTAGTACAGATGGCCGTCCGAAGTTTTGTACTTGACGTAAAATGAGCCACTTTTCGCATTAGAGCCTAAAAAAGGCACCATCTGTACTAAAAAATACATTTATACGATAAGCCAACGTTTTTAGCGCAGTGTTCTTTCTATTATACGCTGTGACGCACGGCCGTCTCCATACAAAGTGAGTTCCACACTCATGTATTCAGGCTGCCGCTTTAGGAGAAATTTACTTTCGACTCCTTTGAGACGCACAATGCGCGGAAAGTTATTCATAAGGGATGACTCACATAGAAGGTACCCGGCTGTTTGACATTATGTTTCCTAATTGACGGCCGGCCATGCTATCGTGAACACCGAAGTTCGCAAATTTCGGGGATTTGTCTCTATCACTCCAACGAAGGCGTCATTAGAGTGACAGAGAAAAATCCCCGAAATTTGCGAACTTCGGTGTTCGTGGTAGCAGGCCTGGATGCTTAGCCAAGTTGCCAATCGCTAGCGCTTGCTAGCGCATCGTAGTTTTCCCTCTCTGTCACTCCTTCATATTAATGCGACAAGGAGGGAAAACTACGATACGCTAGCAAGCGCTAGCGATTGGCAACTTGGCTAAGCACCCTGTAGTCTAGTCGATAGTGATCCCATACCGATGAAGCGGGAGGTCCGAGTTTGAGCCCCGGTGATGGCACCATCTCTGAGTACTCGTAACAAATATAAGTTCGTTTTGTCATGATTGTTTTCTGTTTAATGTATCTGTATATGTATACTTATTTTATATATCATCACTTCATCAGTAATTACCAGGGATCGGACAAATGTGCGTCATTGTTTGCAATAATATGGACATGACTACAAAACGAATCAAACGAATCATTTCTTGAAATTTGATTTTTAACCTTTAGGTGAGTATTTAAAAAGGTTTCAAATATGTAATTTTTTGAAAATGATTAAATGAATAATTATTCAATCAACTTAGGAGTCATGTCCATATTATTGCGAACAATGACGCACATTTTTCCGATCTCTGGTAAAATTACTCACAATACAAAACTTGTTTATCTTAAGGCCAAGTAGGCTTGGCCTTAAGATAAAGCTTGGCCTAGGTTGATATTTTAAGATTATTCTATGGCATTCATTATTAGACATATTTATCAATCGATAAAAGTTGGTTCAGAAAACATAATGGAACGTCATATATTTTACAAAGACGGACTTATTTATTGAGAACAGAGAATTTTATATCGTACAACTAGATACATACATTTATTTCATCATCATCATCATCAGCCTATGATAGTCCACTGCTGGACGTAGGCCTCTCCTATTAACTATGCGTATAGACGCATTAGGAGGTAAATGCCCATAATCGCCACGCTGCGCAAGCGGATTGGCGATCGCAGTAATGTGTCCACTATGATGACGCTGCTGCCCATCAACAATCTTTTATCAAATAATGGTAAGTGACACTTCAATCCCTTAATCGACTCTTACGACACCCACAGTAGGAGGAGTTGGGGTGGTGACAAATGTATTCTTACTGCCGTCACCACACGGCTACATTTATTTATCAACCTCATATAGAATCAATAACAAGTCTCAAATCCACAGCGCAGGCTTCGTCAAGTTGGAACAAAAAATAATACTTAATAATATTTAAACAGCACAAAACAAATATCGTACATAGTGGCTTAAGTATAAATAGGTAATATTATAACAGGTAAATTGTTTAAATAACTACGCATTAATATTGATTGGTTTCACAACAGTTTCGATTATAGTAATTTTGCCGTAACATTCTTAATTGAACAATACTTTGTTCTAAGTCGTTTAATAATAACATATTCAGTCCTTGGGAAAGTTAATTTCTCCAGTGCATTATAAAGGCCCCAACCGTGCGGAGTTATAGATACCCCTTACTACAAGTCTAATGTGTAATCTTTGGCAGCTGCTCAACTTAAAAAATATTTTCCTACTCCCATACTTTTATTTGGGTGGGTAGGCCCCCCACAAGGTGGACCGATGACCTGGTGAGGGTCGCAGGAGTCCGCTGGATGCGGGTGGCGCAGGACCGGTCATTGTGGCAATCTTTGGGGGAGGCCTATGTTCAGCAGTGAACGTCTTTCGGCTGATATGATGATGATGATGATACTTTTATTTATCATTTACAGGGTTGTGAACACACCTTTAAGCCCCTACCTTACAGATGTCAAGATAAGTCTATATTGTCTATTCCCTATAACCGTATTCGGGCATACACGCAGTGCGTTTTTATTAAACGGTTTTTATTAACTTCACCGCGTATCAACTGTCGTCGATGCTTCAAATCTTGTGATCGATTTTTCGACCACTTCTACTGCACCGAAATCAATAAAATTTGGAACTCTTATCAAGTCCCCATGACAATGCAATATTAAAATATTTGTATCCTTGTATCCTCAAAGCCTGATGCTGCAGACGTACTGCTTACCTTAACCGAGAGTGTTAGACACGTGAAAATGAAAGTATAGCATGTTTGGCATAATCAAATACTAACAGCCTGATCTTGACTTCCAACTCCTCACTCCTGATGCTGCAGTACTGCCTACAATAACCGCAAGGTTTATCTTTTATCGATATCTTGATTTTAAAGAAGTTCTTTAGATATTAAGTAGAAACATGCGAATGCGAGAATACTAACGTCCAACTCCTCAAGTCTGATACTCCAGTGTTACTGCCTGCCACAACCGCTAGGTTTAGCGATATGTAGATTTTGAAGTATTGCTTTAGATATTTGGTAGAAACATACGGATTTAATTATCATCATCATCATAATATCAGCCGAAAGACGTTTACTGGTGAATATAGGCCTCCCCCAAAGATTGCCACAAGGATCGGCCCTGTGCCACCCGCATCCAGCGACCTTCATCAGGTCATGAGTCCACCTTGTGGCGGGCCTACCCATGCTGCGCCTTCCGGTACGTGACCGCCACTCGAGGACCTTACCGCCCCAACGGCCATCGGTTCAAGGCGCGACGAGCCCCGCCCACTTCAGTTTAGCGATTCGAAGAGCTATATCGGTAACTTTGGTTCTGCTGCGGATGGTCTCATTTGTAATCCGATCTCGCAGAGAGGCTCTTAGCATAGGCCTCTCCATTGCCCTTTGGGTGACTGTGAGCCTTCTTATGAGGCCCATTGTAAGCGACTACGGCTTAGTACTGTATGTCATTACTGCGGCCCTCCAGCTGATAGACTCATAGGGTCACAGCTGATAGGGTGACAGCGGGAGTGATTCGCAAAGGGCGAGCCGTCGGGCCTGCGGCCCTCCGGCTGATAGACTGACAGCGTGAGTGGTTCGCGTAAGGTGAGCTGTCGGGCCTGCAGCCATCCAGCAGATAGACTAACAGGGTGAGTGGTTCGCGTAGGCTGAGCTGTCGGGCCTGCGGCCCTCCAGCTGATAGACTGACAGCGTGAGTGGTTCGCGTAAGGCGAGCTGTCGGGCCTGCAGCCATCCAGCAGATAGACTAACAGGGTGAGTAGTTCGCGTAGGCTGAGCTGACGGGCCTGCGGCCCTCCGGCTGATAGACTGACAGCGTGAGTGGATCGCGTAGGGCGAGCCGTCGGGCCTGCGGCCCTCCAGCTGATAGAGTGACAGCGTGAGTGGTTCGCGTAGGGCGAGCCGTCGGGCCTGCGGCCCTCCAGCTGATAGAATGACAGCTTGAGTGAATCGCGTAGGGCGAGCCGTCAGGCCTGCGGCCCACCGGCTGATAGACTCACAGCGTAAGTGGTTTGCGTAGGGCGTGCACTCGGGCCTGCGGCCCTCCAGCTGGTAGAGTGACAACGTGAGTGATTCGTGTAGGGCGAGCCGTCGGGCCTGTGGCCCTCCAGCTGATAGAGTGACAGCGTGAGTGGATCGCGTGGAGAGAACCGTCCAGCCTGTGGCCCTCCAGCTGATAGAGTGACAGCGTGAGTGGATCGCGTGGAGAGAGCCGTCGGGCCTGCGGCCCTCCAGTTCGTAGAGTGACAGCGTGAGTGATTCGCGTAGGGCGAGCCGTCGGGCCTGCGGCCCTCCAGCTGATAGAGTGACAGCGTGAGTGGTTCGCGTAGGGCGAGCCGTCGGGCCTGTGGCCCTCCAGCTGATAGAGTGACAGCAAGAGTGGATCGCGTGGAGAGAGCCGTCGGGCCTGCGGCCCTCCAGCTGATAGAGTGACAGCGTGAGTGGATCGCGTGGAGAGCCATCGGGCCTGCGGCCCTCCAGTTCGTAGAGTGACAGCGTGAGTGGTTCGCGTAGGGCGAGCCGTCGGGCACGCGGCCCTCCAGCTGATAGAGTGACAGCGTGAGTGGATCGCGTGGAGAGAGCCGTCGGGCCTGCGGCCCTCCAGCTGATAGAGTGACAGCGTGAGTGGTTCGCGTAGGGCGAGCCGTCGGGCCTGCGGCCCTCCAGCTGATAGAGTGACAGCGTGAGTGGTTCGCGTAGGGCGAGCCGTCGGGCACGCGGCCCTCCAGCTGATAGAGTGACAGCGTGAGTGGATCGCGTGGAGAGAGCCGTCGGGCCTGCGGCCCTCCAGCTGATAGAGTGACAGCGTGAGTAGATCGCGTGGAGAGAGCCGTCGGGCCTGCGGCCCTCCAGCTGATAGAGTGACAGCGTGAGTGGATCGCGTGGAGAAAGCCGTCGGGCCTGCGGCCCTCCAGTTAATAGAGTGACAGCGTGAGTGGTTCGCGTAGGGCGAGCCGTCGGGCCTGCGGCCCTCCAGCTGATAGAGTGACAGCGTGAGTGGTTCGCGTAGGGCGTGCCGTTGGACCTGCAGTCATCCGGTTGATGAGACTGAGAGTATGAGTATACCCCTCGGGTTCGCGTAGGGCGTGCCGTCGGGCTTACGGCCCTCCGGTTGATAGGCTGACAGCGCAGGTGGTTTGCGTAGGACGTGCACTTGGACCTGCGGTCCTCCAGTTGATAGACAGAGAGTGTGAGTCTCTCGGATTCACGTAGTGCGTGCTATGGCCCTCCGGTTGATATATTGCATGGATTGACCCTTATGGCCCTCGGTTCGCGTCGGCATTTCCGTCAGACCTGCGGTCCTCCGGTAGGTCGACTGAGATAATGAGTTTATATTTTATAGTCTCGAAATTCGACTTGTACAATGCGCACAATATAAAAATTTGAACTTGATTTTCTCAGTAAACCAAATTGATTGATATATTCCTTATTGTCAGATCTCTGTTATCTAAGGTACTTATTGTATGAATAACACGTCCATTTGAGACACTTCGGGCATTCAAGCTTATATTAACCACGCCCAGCCTTTGGTTTTCATTTGTCGATCGAGATATTTAATAACATTTTTTTAGTGTCGGATATCTAAAAATACCTATTCAGCAGGGATTCGCCTCCCGTTACACATAAAATAATGTCCATTACGTTTACATATGTGTCATGATTCGTGATGATGCATTCTAAGTAGAGTATAAACGCTACTTAGCATGCATAATTGTATTACATATTACAAACAACATCTTTCATCTAGAATAAGTAGGTATATTATCGGAAATTAACTTAACAATTGCACTAAAAACTTGAAAATAAAATAAGTAAAAAAGTTTTAAGTTAAACGGTTTTTATTGCACCAAAAACTAGAAAATAAAAATTAGTTATAACTAACCGTAGATGCTACTTTCTGTAGATTACTCACGTGAAACTAACTATTATCACTGTAGTCTTCCTAAGTCGGATGCTGAAAGCCACGTTTAGCCTCTATGTCAGTGGATTAAGCGTTACCTAATCGGAAACTTTTACCAAACTAAAATAAAAACGTGGGGCGTTATTATAAAGAAACATACAAGTTCAAAATATGTAAGTGTAGCTTTAATTTTGCAATTAATCATCCATCTGTTCAATCACTTCTAGAGAGGTAATAAATAGCTTTCATCAAGGCCAGAACAAAACTTAAAACACTATTGCTGTCTTGATTTCTATGTGTGTTCCTAAATATCTATAGTGACTTAATCACAATTGCGTACGCCCCACGTTTTTATTTCAGGTTGGTAAAAGTTTCC
Organism: Thaumatotibia leucotreta; assembly: GCA_025490895.1. NCBI lineage: Eukaryota > Metazoa > Arthropoda > Insecta > Lepidoptera > Tortricidae > Thaumatotibia > Thaumatotibia leucotreta. The sequence goes on along the minus strand of JALPQI010030248.1, from coordinate 1,008,947 downwards.
CATTAGGTAACGCTTAATCCACTGACATAGAGGCTAAACGTGGCTTTCAGCATCCGACTTAGGAAGACTACAGTGATAATAGTTAGTTTCACGTGAGTAATCTACAGAAAGTAGCATCTACGGTTAGTTATAACTAATTTTTATTTTCTAGTTTTTGGTGCAATAAAAACCGTTTAACTAAAAACTTTTTTACTTATTTTATTAGATTTTAAGACACCTCGTGTAATACAAGACCCACGCCACTCACCTTTTTTGACCTCTCTGAAACATGTGTTGCATAAAATATTATTATGTACTTAAACAGTTTAGTTACAACACAGTATAACAACTCTTATTGCACCTTAAAGACAAATACAGCTATGCTATTCTCTTATTCATACATTCGACGCTGCGTTCGTCAACGAGCTCGACGTCGAGACAGCCTTGTCTAAAATCCTAGCAGTTTTATTTGACATTAGGAATCGAGGCTGCGAGCAAGGTTGTGGGCGAGTTCTTCGCTGTTTTTCGTTAGAGAATACGAAGTTCGTACATTAAACGTCAAACTCTCGACGCAGTGTAGTTCCAGCTCACGCCGCATTCGTCGCCGAGCACTGGTGTCGTTTAAAGTACATTAGTGAATACCATTTTTAGGTTCAACGCTGCCGCAGCGCTGACACAGCGCTGACAGCAAGGCGGTTTCCTTAGTGAATAACACTGCAGAACAAATAATAAAAGTACATGTGTGAAAGAGGTATAGATGTGTTAGGTACTTGTCTTGTCTGCATCAATGCTAGATAACAACTATTCACATTCATATCTCAACCCCTTTTGCCTTCATTTTTTCTGCAACATATGCACCATAATATAAGTAATGAATAATTAGGTGGTATCGTATGTTTTTTCTCCGTTACCCAAAAGTTATCTGGAAGAGATAGCTCTTATGTACACGATAAGATCGCCTATTGTTGTTACCTGAATCAATGGGCTGTTAGTTTATTTGTCACTACTTTTATATAATTTATGTGGCAAGCATCTCATAAACACTGACATACAGGGTGTTTCACCAGGCAAACCTCAGATACCCAATAGGTAAAGTTATACTGAGCATTTTCTACAATTTAACTACATGGAATCAACTGCAAAATAGCGAAAAAAGCTCTCCCATTTAAAATATCAACCTCAAACAACCAAAATGTGAATCTGTGAATAAAACAAATATAATACAAATTATCTTGAGACATCTTACACAAATCGACCTAGTCCCACGGCAAGCTCAATTAAAGCTTATGTGGGTACCTCAATAGGCCCCTTTTATTACCTATGCGTAATATGCGTATGGACGCATTAGGAGGCAAATGCCCATACTCGCCACGTTGCCCAAGCGGATTGGCGATTGCAGTACTCTTTCCACTACGATGACGCTGCTGCTCATCATCGATTTTCAGTAACATAATTGTTAGTGACACTTCAATCTCTTAGCCGATTCTTTTACGACACCTCTTTTACGAGTTCCCCAACTCGTAAAAGAGGTGTCAACAAGGTGGTAACAAATGTATTCTTACTGCCGTCACCACGGCTGACTTTGCTTTGTTTTGGTTTCAGCTAAACTTTTATAATGCATAAAAGTTAAGTTACATAGACGCTAATAGGTAAACTAAAACCTACGAGGAGATAGAGAATTTTATTCGGTAAATTAGACGAACACACACACACACACATACATATTACTGATACCACATATTAATAATAGTACTGATAGATTTAGATTCTTAATTAAGTTAAACATCTACTCATTATAATTTTTTTTTATGTTTTTACTTGTAAATGTTATTTTCTTTTTGTTTCCGTAAAATTATTGTTTTTCCTTTGTGGCCTAAGGAAGAGCGGTACCTCCCAACACAGGCAATTATTGCTTACCGGGAGACACCATCCCCTACATCGGGAGACATCATAAACTATGTGTATTTAATGAATAAAGATTTTTGTATTTTGTATTTGTATTTTTGTATTTGTATGGGTAATCGCCCGGCATACTCGTGGTAAGGGCTCTGACTTTTGATCACTCCCTGGGTGCTTTTTGGAATAACTTTTGTCGTTTAGAAAAAATACTGCTTTTAAACTCCTGTTTTACTCGTTCTGTAATTTATATCATCATTAACTATTTATAAATTATATAAATTATGTAATACTTGTCCGCGATTCAAGTGCAATGGGTTTATGGTTAAGGCGCCTTTGTATTTAACTTTATGTATAATTATAATATTGAATAAAAAAACTACTTGCCCTGGCTTGAAATGGGTGCAATGCTGAGACTTGTTATATCAAAGCTAATAAAATAACCACATATGTCGAATGCAAAAAAAAATAAGTAGGTACATAATGTAGTTAAAGCCCTCTCCTCCTCCTCCTTAAGTCGGCCCCTCACTGCTGAGGATCGTGGCCATGATGTAGTCACTGAAGAAGGCCTCTCCATCTACTGCGTTCTTGAGCTTGATGAAGGGCCAGAGATATCGGCATCAATCTGTAGTTCCTCTGACACGTGGTCGGACCATCTTCTGGGACTACGTCCTTTTGGTCGCTTGCCATCCACATTGCTAGTTAATAACACTACTACAGGACTATGTTATTAATAACTGGCAATGTAGATGGCTAAAGGACTCTAAATGAAAAGAAAATTTTACGTCATAATTTTCGTGTTACGAATTTACGAGTAGGTATCATATAGTTTGTATGACTATCTTTTGTGTCACAATAGAAACGATCGTGATTTAAGTCCTGAAATAAATATAATTGAAACTCACGTGTAATTAGTCACTACGCGCGACATATTTTGGAGAGCTTAGGCCTCCATTATCAATATCTGAGCACGCAGTAGGCCTAATAGTGAGTTGTACATTCCTACTACTGCAAAAATGTATGCCTACAGTGAATCAGCTAGCATCCAATTTATTAATCCATCGTCAGTCAGTAACAGATGTGGCTGAGCACTTGCCCCGGGTTCTAACTAGATGGGATTCCCTTTGAGGAGCACTCGAAACATTAATTATAATATCCGGAGGTGTCTTGCTCTGAGGCTAGCAGTCTAGGTATTATATGTAGAAGTCACAGACTTCAAGTACAAGATATGTTGATCTTATATTAGTAGATGGAGTATATAGATCTTAATCGCGTAAACTTCCGGTTACTGATGTTTCGGGTATGACGTGGTCGCAAACAGATTAGACAGGTGGTCAATCTGCACGCTACGCTCGTTTCTTAAAAACGCACTCGTGTTTTAATGCCTATCAATACTACTTTTCTTCATCATTCTTTGCGACCGACACTAAAAATAATTATTGTACAATTCCTTTGTTGCAAATTATCTAATACCGTCATTTACGAGCCTATCAACGCTATTGTTAAAAAAACAAGAGTTTAAAGGACATTCATAGCATTTTGATGTGTCATTTATAACATCTACTAACTACATCTACTTAACTTAAAAACCGTTTAGTTCATTACTAGGATTGCTATACCCGGTCAAAGATACCAGTAGTAATACACTTCCAAATAGAGGTTAAAAAAAATACTATTTGTTTTTTGCTTCTCCTGAAAACCTGCATTTTGGCCTTTACGACAATTTAACCCAAAGGTATCGAATTATTGAAGTATGATACGAGTATCAGGCCCGGACAGAGCTATTCTAATCTATACATACGTCTTCGTTTCCATGGAACACTCAATATCGGGCCGAGGATAGCCAAAGTATCGAATGACCCGGTTTGGGTCTAGTAGTAACGACCCCTTATTTACAAACGTTTCCTAACTTAACAAGCGGCTAAGTATTGTTGGTTCTTTTCGCTCTTACATACATATTGATAAGACCGAAAGGGACAAACAATACTTAGCGACTTACCTTAAGACATTTATGAATAAGAGGGTAAGATTTCTAAAGCCTCACATCGTCAACTGAAATCCCTTTCAATGCTGCACTTAGGCCAATCACATTATCACATCGTCAGCCTATGTTAGTCCACTGCTGGACGTAGGCCTCTCCTATTAACTATGCGTATAGACGCATTAGGAGGTAAATGCCCATAATCGCCACGCTGGACAAGCGGATTGGCGATCGCAGTAATGTGTCCAGTATGATGACGCTGCTGCCCATCATCAATCTTGTATAGTGACACTTCTCTTAGTCTACTTTTACGACACCCGCAGGAGGAGTTGGGGTGGTAACAAATGTATTCTTACTGCCGTCACCACACGGAAAAATAAGCCAGTAAATAGGCCAATTAGGCCTCTACCTAATTATGAATGTGATTGACGCATTACGCACTTGTAATACCACGAGTGTTGCAGGTGTCCATGGGCGATGGTGATCGTTTACCATCAGGCGATACGTCTGCTCGCTTGCCTACAATTCCATATAAAAAAGAAGGTAATGGGCAAAATCGCCACATTCAGCAAAGTGTATAGCAGACGAAGACAAGTGCCGCATCAGCATAATCACTGCCAATCCATCATCGTAGTAGTGTGACTGTACTGATCAATATAATTATGAATGGTCAGTGACACTTCAACCCCTTGGTCGACTCTTATGACAGGCCTCGGGAAGAGCCGGTGGTGACAAATATATTTACCACCGTCATCACGCGGCTCTAAAGCATATTTTGTCCTTCTCAGTTCATTTAAATCATAACCTGGTTAAATAGGTACCGACAAGTTTCCAGGCTAAAATGAAAAGCTTCCTGAAATTGGGAAATTTTCAGAGATAAAAACCGCAATTTGTTTTTTTCCGAACGGCAAATTAATCAAGAGGATATTTGGAGAGGAGGCGATAAATCAACGGATTACAACGCTCGTATTCCAAGTCATGAACGAGTCTGAAGTTTATTAAACCAGTATAGTTCATTACGATACATGTGCGAAAAGATTGCTACGAATTTCCTTTTCGTAACAATCTTTTCGCACATGCGTTTCGTATGACGTTTTTCAGTACAGATGGCCCCTCGAACTTTTTAATCTTCTGTTCTCAATTATTTTTAACGTTATTGCTTATTGTTCAAGAAAAAATACCTATCGCGTTGGCATATAATATGTGTAAGGTAGAGGTGGGCTTTTTTTTCAAAGCTACTACCCATTTTTTTTGGTTTTGGAACTTTTAATATGATTTCCACTCAGAATCTATTTGGAAAACATTTTTATACCAAGGTTTTTCCCATTCCGTTACATTTTTTCATACATTTTGTGAGGCGGTAACGGAATGGTTCGTAAAATGTATGTAAATTTTGGGTTGGGAGTGTTGGGACAATTTTTCACTTTCACTCTGAGTATAGGTCTTTTTTTCATCAAGTGGGTATTGCAAATTCGACGTTGAGTTACTATAGCGGCAATATTTACATTGGTTCGACGGGCAATCGACTCGGCGTGCGCGCACAAACAGAATATAATACTGTTCGCCGCCGGTGGCGCAAATTTGCATGAGACGTGGCCGGCGTTCCGATGCTTCAGCTCTTCAATTCTGGTCAAAGCAGAATCGGTACTGAATAGGTTGCAGTTTTTTGCTGAATTAAAACTAACGACAGTGGGAAAGTCTTCAATTTGCTTTGCACCCGAGTCCGAGGTTGGGGTGCAAATATGCCTGAACGATTGTTTTAAATTCCCCCATAGCTATTAAGAATTTTGTAGCATGAGCAGATGCTGAGTCTGAGCCTATTGTCGTGTATAATATAATTATGTTATCGTATTTTCTCTTTGTGTGTTGCCAGTGATTACTTACGGATCTGAAACGTGGTCGTTCACTATGGGACTCATTAGGAGGCTCAGAGTCACTCAACGAGCGATGGAGAGGGCAATGCTCGGGGTTTCTCTGCGAGATCGCATCAGGAATGACGAGATCCGCAGAAGAACGAAAGTGACTGACGTAGCCCGAAGAATCGCCAGGTTGAAGTGGCAGTGGGCTGGCCATATTGCCCGGAGGACCGATGACCGGTGGGGTCGGCGTGTTCTCGAGTGGCGACCACGCACTGGACGGCGCAGCGTGGGAAGGCCCCCCACAAGATGGAGCGACGACCTTGTAAAGGTTGCGGGTGTCCAATGGATGCGGACAGCTCACGACCGATCTTTGTGGAACTCTCTGGGGGAGGCCTATGTCCAGCAGTGGACGTCAATTGGCTGATGATGATGAATGATGATGATTTTCTCTTTCTCTTCTTTTTGTACCTATTGTCTTTTTCCTGTATTTTTATTTGTATCAGATGCGACAGTAAATTAAGACAAAAAAATTACACAGGCCTTTTTTTTCAACTTGTCCCCTCCCTTTTTTGTAACATAATCTATTTTTTATCCCAAATATTTAAACCAATTAATCATTAATTTGTTCGGAACATTCATTCACTTCAACAGCTCAAAATAATTCATTTAATTTAGATTTTTTTACCACATCTTCGAAAATCGAACTGCAAAATTGTAACTAAATAACGCCTTTCCATATCAGCAGGACAGCTTTTTACTATTTTTATCTTCCAATGATCGGCCTACAAATTGAAACTCGACCTCATGTTACCTAAATACCTAACAGAGATTTAATTGTACTTAAATGTGCATGCATTTCAAAATTAATTTCGTCACACAACTGTCTTAACTACATTTAATTAAGTGGTATATGCTATTTCAATGGCAATTAAATCTATGGGCATAGAAAATTACAGACAGAAAACTTGCGACATGCGCAATTAAAACTTTTCAAAGATGTTTTTTGGTACAGTCAGGGGCATACTAATATACATACAATTTTAAACCTTATGCTCCAGACTTTAGTAAAAAAGTGTATAGATATTTTTGCCCTTGACACATAAACATAACCGTTTACGTTTATTTCCAATACTGGAAATTCAACCTTATTTTAAAGGAATATAAGTTTTTCTGTTCACTTGACAAGCAATGAGAGTTTACAAAAGACATAAACTATGGTTATTTAAACACAAATTGAAATTGATTGTTCAATTACTTTGACATTTATGTCACCTTGACAAACAGTAAAAGTGAAAACTTGAAATGTTAAAGTTACCCTTCCTATTCTAATATTTTCTATTATTTTATTTGAAGACAATACCACGAATAATTAATAAAAACTTTTGCAGTCTACACATATAATTATGTGCGTTTAGATAACTGTCAGCCTTGTTGGTAGTTCCGGGTTCGAATCCTGGCGAGGGCATTATTTGTGTATTTATGTATCACATTTTTTTTTTCCTTGGACACATCTGTCTATTTAGTATCTATAATGTATCTATCTCTTATATATATCGTCGCTTGGTACCCACATCACAAGCCTTCATTGAGCTTACCGTGGGACGAAGTCGATTTGTGTAAGATATCCCAAGATATTTATTTATTTATTTATTATTTATATAAAACTGTCTCGCTCATGCTCAATTTGATCACATTGTGACTAACTCCCGTGTTAACCAGCAGGCTTACATGCCATTAAATTTTAAGAGCCGACACTTCCACCCTTCTTCCGCTGTGGCACGGTTCCACTCACGTATACGACTACCATCAAAGTTGGAAGCTTATTCCCGATGATAACCAAATATTATTAACCTTGGGCACCAATGTAGCCGTGGTCTTGACACAAACAAACCTATTTTTAAATTTTTTTTTTTTAGGGTCTCTGTCCTGGCCCCTATTTTGCCATGATGACAGGTGCAACAATTGTAAAAAATACTTTTTCTTTGTTACATAGGCTATATGTAGTGTTGTATAGGCTACGGTTACCGTTTACCATCGGACGAGCCACGTGTTTGTTTGCTACTAATATAAAATGTATTGCAAAAACTTTAATAAATCGGCAACTAAAAGCTACTTTTTTGCGGAATACAATTATAATTGTTACAAGAAATACAAGAATAACGACAAGTATGTCGAAATTCCAACACGGGTCGAAGCTCTTTTTCAAACTCTTGTGACAGTTGTCACCAGCTTCGAAAAATAAAAAGTAGTTTATTAACAACAATGAAAAAAGGTTTTCTTTAATAATTCCATGTTATAAGACCTAGGGTCTCCGAAACTTGTATTGTAGCACGTAGTGACCAAAGACACGTGAAAACTCACGTGTATTTAGTCACTAAACTGTTTAATTATATTTAGATTACGAACAAATAAAACATGAAAGAGTGCACGCCATACTAAATTGCCTTTCAAAAACGGTCTTGAATTTTAGTTGACAAGTGTCACTTCCTCTTCAATGCATCGCAGTAATTAATTTCAATATCAACGTACTTAGAACGTACTAAAACCGCCATTTAAAAATAGTTGTGATTGGTCCATCAAAGTTTTGGTTGGCTATATTCTATAAACATTTATCAAAGATGTTGCGCCGAAATATGCGCGGTGTTAATAAAAGCGCTATGTCCTGCCCATCTTGGCACAATTGAACAATTGTTTTTGGAGGCATTTTTGAACTGGCGTTAGACGTCCATGTTATATACGGTCGCAGTATTTATGGAATATTTTAAATATTATTCTCGCATAGTCGGGAAGTTGTGATAATAACAATTCAGCAGTAAAACACCTGCACATGCTACAATGTGTGATCGTGTTTGACAATAAAATTCAGTACTAAGTATGCGAAGCGTAAAAACGCCGGTAAAAGTTTTGCAAGGCGACAAATACTTTATAGGTAGGTAATGCTATTTGTATCTCCGGTTTGTGTTTTATGTTTTATTATTTTACAAAGTAAAATGCCGGCGACGATGACTTAGAGCGTAGATTTATGATGTTGCTTTCATGAACGACTATGAATTCTGGATGACATTGTACCTTTACTTTTATATTTCCGCTATAGTGCTTTGTTCAAAATATATCTTTTTCGGGTTCCGTACACAAAGGGTAAAAAGCGAACAGCGATTTATATTGTAAAGATAGATTCGAACAAAAGTCACGAGGCTATTTCCATACATTTGAGTGATTTTTCGTTAAAATCTGTCATGTACATTTGTTATTTTCATATGCGCTTACCGAATGGCACCTTGGCTAAGCGACTTTTATTGATAGTCAATAATATTTAGTCATATAAGGAATTGGTAATAAATAGGAAACTTAAACAGCCATTTAATGTTCGGTATTATTTTACACCCTTTCTGAAAAATAAGTATCTCGAGAAACTGTGGCCTAACTCCTGTACTGAGCTCTGATCTGAATGTAATTACCAAATTAAAAAAAAACACTTCCACCGATTTCTCCAAGATCCCATCATCAGATCCCGACTTGGTGTTCAACCAATGTGAGATTATATCCATTCGATCAAAAAAAAATTAAAATCGGTTCACGATTCTCGGAATATCGGTGCATCATGTGTTCATGATAACGAACAACCAGTCTCTATGGGGCTCATGATATATCGATATGAAACTGGCTGATCAGCAATTCATGAAAATTGTTTTTTGTATTTCGAGATTTCAATACGAGGCCAAGGAAAATTGTTCGTTATAATGAAGTTATCAGTAACTAATTTTAAAACAGACATGAAAGAGCATTCGAGGGAAAACCGACGCAGCGCTGACCGGTCGGGCGGCCGAGATACCGACGGGCGGATGTCGTGGATACGGATCTGCGGGAGCTCCAGGTCGAAGACTGGCGAGAAATTGCTGAGAACCGGAGTCAGTGGTGCACAGTCGAGTTGGCCAAGACTTACTTTGGGTCGTTGCGCCAGAGGAGTGAGTGAGTTTGAAAACCACGTAGGTATACAAAAAAACGGTTAAACTCAGGACCTACTTTTTTATAGTCGGTTATAAGTGAAGCCTGCATTTGTTTACCCGCCTGTCAACCGTTTTGTTGCCGCGACTCTAATTTGAGCTAGACTCGGAGTGTACGGTACTTGTTACGTTACAATTTGGTCATCGTTTTTTGCTACGGTACCGGCATTACCGCGTCGCGGTCTGTAGATCTGTGCCTCTAGCGGGGGTTGAATGAAGGAAAATTATTAAGGTACAAAGGCAAAATAATGTGTAATGTGTACTAGGGTAATTCCGAATGTCAAAGAACGCTGGATAATTTCGAAAGGAGAAACTTAATACAAGTGTTTATATACAACAGGTGATTTTCCTGTGATTTTCGGAATTACCCTTAGGCACATATTGCACTTTAATGCTGTGCAGTAAGAGCGTCGTAACATATTTATGAGGGTTCTTTCGATACATAATGTTTGCACTTGACTGTACCATTGCAAGATTGTCACTATCTCTTACGAGCAATTATTATTTATGAAGATAAAGTAAATGTAAGTATTAAAAAAAAATTACCCATTTCGCAATTTCGTTATAGATTTTGCTTCATTTTTTACATTCTGGTATTGCATACAATGTCCTGGATATGTACGGAATGGTCGGCCTAAAACTATGGTACTTATGTAGTAAGTTATTTTTGAACACCGCAGTTTCTGTTCACTATAATCAATAAGGAAAGTTTAGTATTAACATATGTTAGTCATTAATGATATTTTAACCCTTAAATCGACAACGACACTTTTTTTGAAAAAATACATAAAACTATAGTTTTTATGCCTATTTAAATGATTTTAAATAACAGAAAATTAATAAAAAAATCGCTTATGGATAGTTTTTCAGAAATCATATGTCAAGTATGTTGCACGTTGCCAACTATGCAGTGAATAGGTATTGGGCTTGAACGTCCAGTATTTTTGCCATTGCCAATTGTACGGTTAATTTAGTTTATTATATTTTTAATTTTTTTTTACATATATTACATGAAACAAGATATTTTATGTCAAAATCCTTATTAAAAAATTTATAATTTCAATAAGTAAGTAGTAATATCTTAGAACCTGTGGACTACAAATGAAAAAAAAAAGGGAGACTGAAATTCAAGGCTGACATAGAATAATATAAGTTTTTATAAATGGTAAATATAAATTCTCGTGGTTCTATGTCAGCCTTTGATTTCAGTGTATCTTTTTTCCATTTGTAGTTCACAGGTTCTACGATTAAGGTTCACAATTTAGTAAAATCAATGCATTTAGAGCGGCTTAGTTTACTTGGCTCATGGCATAATCAACAGCGATGTCCGAAACCGAATGATGTCCTTATAATACGGGAAGCAAAACTTTTTTCAGATTGACTTTTGTTTAAATGTTTGTTGGACTTAAATAAAAGAAATTAAGTCACTCCAATGAAAAATCAATACTGGGAGTCACTGAAAATATGCTGTTTTCTGTACTGCTGTGCAGCATCTTCCTCGTCTGAGTTTTCGGCATCTAGGAAACTTTTTTTGGACTTGAAATCACACAGCTTTATTAGAAATACATTACATAAAAATAATATATAAAATAAATAATAATTCTTTGATATATTGGGCAGCAAAAGCTCATTGAGTGCGAAGATCTATTTCGTTATTAGTACCTACGTCGTTATGAGTAGTATGTAAAAAAATGGCCATATAGCGATATTATGATATAGATGTTATTGCAGGTCACTTAGTACTGGTTTTTACATAAAAAGTGTCCCATTTTCATTTGATTTGAGTGGTTTTACTCGAAATTATAATGTGTTGATGAAGCACGGCAACATTGGCAACGAGAAAAATACTGGACATAGTTAAAACACCGTATCATTGGCAACGGGAAAAATACTGGACATAGCAACAACAACATAAAACATGGCGTAGTTGCCAACGGGAAAAATACTAGACATTCTACTTTGCAAGTAATAAACTCATTGATGAACTGTGTTAGAAGTTTCAAGTAAACAGAAATATGTACTTCAAGTATTTAGTTAAATAGATGTGCAAATTAAACAATACCTTATCATACAAAATGACGAAAAAAAAATTTGTTAACGTTAGGCCGGGCGACGTGTCCTTCCCAATTGGGTATCTTGGCGGCGATTTATGACAAACTAGCGTTTCTGTTGGCTCGACACATTTTTTTTTCAGAATAATAATCATTATGCAATACACTTACACTGCTTAGTTTTCGCTTCAGCGTTTTGGTTTCTTGTGTAGATTTTTGTATTTGGGATGTCTAGTATTTTACCCGGTATCGAATTAAGGGTTAAGTAGGTATATGTACGCCAATTAGCAAATAGAATACAATAGAAATAAGTTTATTCGTAACAAACACAAAAACCACAATATATAGAAATGAAGAAAAATAAAAAATGAATGCTACGAAATGGCCTCAACAATGTGCCAGCGCTGGTCTTCCGATGAAGCCATCACGTGGAAAACAGTTTCACGGCAAGTAACAACTACTACTACTGGATAACTCCTGCGCTTAAAATATATCTCACTAGTAAGTCTAGTAACAAACAATACCCGACATTTTTATACCAAATTATATCAAATAAAACCCCCAGTAGAGGTGCATCTGTACCGTAGCAGTGTACGGTTCATTTGTTTAAAGGGACAACTTCTCAGGCGTACGGGATTCCCAGGGAAAATGAAATAAAACCTATCCGCAGAACCAGTTAAGTGCAGCGGTCTTTGAATAACATTATCGAGAACAATACGGGTGAGAAAAAACAAGAAATCTAAGCATCTAACCTAAACTGATATGAGAAAGCCATAATGAGATTGAAGGATTAAATGTCGAAAACAGGTGTGAAATTTTTATTTTTAGTACAGATGGTGCCTTTTTTAGGCTCTAGTGCGAGAAGTGGGTCATTTTACGTCAGGTTCAAAACTTCGGAGGACTATCTGTACTAAAAAACGTCGTACGAAACACGTGCAAAAACGAAATTCGGTCGTGTTTTAAAACATCGCCACTCGTTTCGAATTTCATGTTTTTCGCACTTGTGTCGTAATATACTATTTTAATGTCGCCGGATTTTTAGTTTGCACCTTCCAGTCCGGAGGTACTGGTACATAATATTTTCTTCGGTTACCGCGAGGATTACTCATGAAATAAAACTATGAAAACGGATAAACTCGCGTATATATAGTAGTATTATTTTTAATGTCAACAAATACATATCATCAGCCTATCTCTATCCACTGCTGGTTGTATTATTAAATTAAAATATTATTATATGATTTTACGATTTAATAATTTTTAGTGACGACGGTAAGAATACATTTGTCATCACCCCAACTCTTCACGCAGGAGCCGTAAGAGCTGACTAAGCGATTGAAGTGTCACTGACCATTCTTTGAAAGAAGATTGCCGAGCGTGGCGATTATGGGCATTTACATCCTAATGTGTTCATACGCATAGCTAATAAGAGAAGCCTTTGTCTGGCAGTGGGCTGATGATGTACGATTAGCTAGTTCATTCAATAACTAAACACATTAAACAATATGCTTTCGTGTATCTTTTAAAACTCTAGAAAGAAACTGTCGCCTTCTGTATATTTTACGATTCTCCTATGTAATACCTACAACTCGTACAAGAGATTGCATCACTCCAAATCTTATTTATACAATGCGACAACGTTTATGATTATTCGTCTGTAAAAAAGAATTGTTACTTTTCCTACATCAATCTCCAGTGTTTTTACGAATTCCATCATAGTAATGTAGACAGATCGCATTACTTTGTACTTTAGAGATGCCAAAAGAAATATATCTGATGTCTCGGAGTATTTTATTTCAGAAACAAATGAGAATCGACACACATAAGGTTTGACAACAAATGACAAACGTAATGTTCGATACAGATGTACCTATTAAATCCGTTCTCATTTCCATTTCCGAGAGGTTCGTATTTCTATTTTTGTAATAATTCACTTGTACAAATTGTACTGAACCCAACCCTAGTCAGAAGAATTTACGGTAGGTACAACATTTTTTTCTCTGTGAATAGTGTGTTTATCAACTTAACCCTTAATTTGGCAAATTTCAAGAAAAGCGTACGTTCTAGCCTCCTCGCCATTGTATAGAGCAGAAAATTCTGTCTTAAAAGAAAAATACAAAAAAGTGGATCGAAGACTATGTTCATTGTGGCATACATTGCCAAATTAAGGCGCGTTCATTATTAAATAGGTAATTTAATACTTTGTGCTTTTACCATCTCGCTGACAATATTATAGGTGAAGTCAGCAAAGGTATTTGGTAACCGTCACCCCTAACTATAGTATAAGTTACTATTATAACGTCACGTAAACTCAATCCGTTTCAGTTATGGGCTCACAAGATATGACAGAAGTTCTTCGTATTATTTAAATTGTGTGAAACACCCATTTAGGAGTATTGCCAGCAGTGTTGCCAGTGTTGCTGGTGAGTGCATAGTTTTTAGTATTTATTCCAAAAATATTTGTTCCTAAGTCATGGATGTTTTCTATGTAATTATGTAATATGTTTATATTAACGTAATTATGTAGGTACGTCGTTTAGTACCCTCATGTTCATTGCGGGCAGAAACTTTAATGAAGTTGTTGTTAGGCATATCAACTCGTGGTCTATAAATATCTGCTAGCCTGTTAGCGTGAGTTGCGTTAGTTGAGTGTACAGTTTGACTACGTAGATTTGTACGATTATCCCATGATATTTATTTATTATTGCTCATTTTAACCTTTTTTTGACACATCGCCTTCCACAAATGTCTGCAATTGACTAAATCGCATGGTCAACTGTCATGTTTTAGGGTACCTTTCCACTAAAACTACCTATGATATGTGGATACCTAAGGCCAATTATTCGACAAGACTGTTTCACACAATGTTACAGTCCATTTACAGAGTTTAAGCGCGAATTTGTACGCGCCAGTCATATTTAGCTAGTCAAACGCAGCGTAGGACGTCCACCCACAAGATGGACAGACGACCTTATGAAGGTCGCCGGGACACGCTGGATGCAGGTCGCATCTAACCGGTACATGTGGAGGTCCAGAGGGTAGGCCTATGTTCAGCAGTGGACGTCTTATGGCTGAGATGAAGATGATGATGAATCATATTCACACAGCGTAGGACATCGTTTTTGCTCGCGCAAATCTATAATGGTGGATATAAGAGGACCTACCGCGAACCACAAACGAAGTGCCTCTCTCTCGCACTCGTGAATTCGTACGTAAGTCTAACAAGGAGGCAACCACAGAATTATATTTGGATAGAAGAAACAAGTTCATTCATTTGTAGGTATAGCGGCCGAGCGAGCGTGTCAGATTTTCTACCGAAGTTGTTACTTGCCTATGATTTTAAATGTGTATCAGGCCCTTGAGTATTCATATTTTTTTGCGTTGTTGCGATTAATATTACTTAAGGAGGCATTATTAATGTTTTTGTTCACTTCAACTTACAAAATTTGACGCCCGAAAGCTGCAAGCTACGATTAAAGACGGACAACTCAGTTCACTGAGTTCATTTGACACGCTAAATAGATACGTTTGCTTGATCTATGGTATACAAGTATAGTATAGTATGGTATAGTGTATATGACATCTGTGGAGGCAACACTTCGTTCCTGGTTCGCGGTAGGGCCTCAGACACGTACAGTCAAAGAAAAAATAAGGTGTACACAAAAATATTCAAAAATATGTCCCAGTACACTCTAATTCTGTGTAATAAGAACATCTCGCAGCATAATTATTTATGAGCGGATTCTTTCGATACTTGTTTTTGCACTTGACTGTATAGCATACCTCTAGTTGGAAGGCACACTTAACGTGTTTTGATACTAAAGTAGGTAGGTACCCAAACTAAGCAAAACAATATTACAATTTCTGCGTTTTACATTAAATAACCAATACAAAGTGACCCCAAACCGCGAAACAAACATCTCAGAATCCGTATTTTCTGGAAGCAAGTAATTTATTCATTGAATTGTTTTAAGACCAAATTCGGAGTTTTATGTTTCTATTTGTTTCGTGAAGGCATTGATTAGGTATAAATGGTATAATCTTAACGCCATTTGCGTGCACTAATCATCATCATCATCATTTCAGCCAAAAGACGTCCACTGCTGCCTCCCCCAATGATCGCCAATATGACCGGTTCTGCGCTGCTTGCCTCCAGCGGGTTCCCGCGACCTTGACCAGGCCGTCGGACCATCTTGTGAGAGGTCTGCCCACACTGCGTCTTCCGGTACGTGGTCGCCAGTCCAGCAGTTTCTGGTCCCATCGCCCATCTAATCTTCTGGCGATGTGCCCAGCCCACTGCCACTTAAGTCTGGCAATTCTGAGAGCAATGTCGGTGACTTTGGTCCTCTTGCGGATCTCCTCGTTTTTTATTCCATCACGCAAGGAAACTCCGAGCGGGCACTAATAAGAGAGAATAAACCGATTGCAATCGAGGTTCCTAATCTACTTATAACCAGCCGGGGGCTGGTCGTTCAAATTAGCCGATGCTCCACAGAAAATAATTTTTTTTTTATTCGCGTGAAAAAATCTTCCACTTTTTCCTAATTGGAATACGATACTGAACATACCCTTAAACGAAGAAAAACCATAAAAAATTCAAAATTGTGAGTAGGTAGGTACCGATATTATATTAGCGTTCACTTATTGGCACTTAACGGATACGACTTTATCGTGCCATATCTAAATAAAATAACAAATCAAAAAATGTTAGTACATTTTGAATCAGTCCCTTGAGCTTGATTTATGTCGACGAGATGAATTTTAATTTCTCACCGTGCATTTGTTCGAGCGGAAAGATAAATTTGCGAAGGTATCGACAATGATAAATTTATTTTACGAATGCTTATTTATGGAAAGATTAATTTTCTTTTTATCGAGAAAACAAGTGTGTAAAAAGACATCAATATACAAGGAAATATATTTTGATGTTTACGCGTATTTTTTTTTAATAAATGTTCTAGTTCGTATTCATCATGCAGCAAATAAGTAAAAATATGTAATGGCTTGACTTGGCTTATGAAGGTCCAACTTTTGCCGTACTTTAGTTTGCTACGCATAACTCGCACTTGCGTATTTGACAGAACGTGACGGCGAGGACAAAAAACGATAAACACGTGACCATAGTAAGCCTTGATTTATTTTACAACAGCATGCTTTAACATAAGTAATGGATGATACTTCATGATCATGAATTCATGATACTTCCATCATAAAATAGCGCCAAATTCATAATTCACCGGCCACTAATAGTACATTGTGTATTAAGCCCAAGCCGAAGGCGCGGGCTTTACTTCACACGAGTTCATAATTCTTGTACCGCCCGTGGCACACACAATGTTTTTCATCACACCAGTGAGGCAAAAAAAGTAAATAAAACAATATATTTTCACAAATATAATTTCATCGCCGCAGCGCATTGGCGCACTTACCGAACGAGTGTGATGAAAAAACTTTGAACGCCCCGTTGGTATAAGTCATATTAAGCAGCTTTTAATTAAAACTATACTTAATACCTCCAATCCAACCACGAATTTGGGTCATACAGATTTTTTGCATCCATATTGGCACTTATACAATTTTTTCTTCGAATATTTTCACTAATAATACCGTTTTTTACTCATAATCATCATTACTCCGAAAATTTTATCTCATACTTTTTTTCTTACAAAAAATTATACTTCTACCTACAATGTTCATAACGATTTTTATTTCGAAATTTTATCCTTCTAAAGTCGTCAAGTAGATTAATCTATACCCAGAAAGTTATTTGAAATAAATTGCTTATTTATAAACATTTTCCCATTAGGTTCCCCCGTTGTGGTATAATTATTTTATGAATAATTCTATATGATATAAACTATGTAGTCATAATGGGCTTTGTGCAGAAACTGTTGTGGCATACTCAACTTTAGCATATTTCGTTGTGGCAGATTTCGAGTTGTTCGAATATTATTCGAGCATAATTTCGATGCTCCTATTTATGATGAGGCATAATCTGGATGTGCATAAAAAGTATCGGCATAGTTTGTTTTAGCATAACAGAGAAGGAATAATTACAACCTCTCAATATAATCGAGGTAGTAGTAATATTCTGTACGTTACTTAACTGAGCTGAGTACTTTGTAAGTTGCTAAAAAAAAATAACCTCGAAGACTAAGGCGGGAGCAAAGCTCCCGCCTTGGTCTTCTAACCTAACCTATCCGAGTCGGATCTGCCCCGGAAGGTTTTGTTCGCTCGCTTCGCTCGCTCACTGCAGACATTTTTCACTCGCATCAAATTCTGCCTGACGAAAAATGCAAGTTTCGAACGCTATATGCTCAAAAAAATATTCAAATCTAATTTCTGTAAAAATAATTTTCGAAATATTGTTATTTATGCCAAGTGATGTTTCTGCCTCATTAAGATGATGCCAAAATAGATTATGCCAAATCTGTTATGTCCTAAGCGTTTCGGACAAAAAAAGTTATGCCAGATAGAGGGAACCCGTTTAGTACAGTACTCTGCCACAACCTGATTTGTGCAGGTAGCTAGTGTTTACAGTAATAGTACGATTTATATTTAATTAAACAAAAATAATTCATACATAAAACCAGTAAAGGAAAAATAAATATAACATTAGAGTATATAGCATAAAATAAGTATAGTGAAAAACTATATAAACATAAAAGTTAGTACTAAAAATATATATGAAAAACATCATTATGGGGTCCATATTGGCACTTATACAATTTTTTCTTCGAATATTTTTACTAATACCGTTTTTTACTCATAATCATCATTACTCCGAAAATTTTATCTCATACTTTTTTTCTTACTAAAAATTATACTTCTACCTACAATGTTCATAACGATTTTTATTTCGAAATTTTATCCTTCTAAAGTCGTCACGTAGATTAATCTGTACTCATAAAGTTATTTGAAATAAATTGTTTATTTATAAACATTTTCCCATTAGGTTCACTCTGTTGTGGTTCTTTTATGAATAACATAAACTATGTAGTCATAATGGGCTTTATGCAGAAACTGTTGTTTCATACTCAACTTTAGCATATTTCTTTGTGGCAGATTTCGAGTTGTTCGAATACTATTCGAGCATAATTTCGATGCTCCTATTTATTTATGATGAGGCATAATCTGGATGTGTATAAAAAGTATCGGCATAGTTTGTTTTAGCATAACAGAGAAGGAATAATTACAACCTCTCAATATAATCGAGGTAGTAGTAATATTCTGTACGTTACTTACTGTGTTACTGAGCTGAGTACTTTCTAGGTTGCTAAAAAAAAATAACCTCGAAGACTAAGGCGGGAGCAAAGCTCCCGCCTTAGTCTTCTAACCTAACCTATCCGAGTCGGGTCTGCCCCGGAAGGTTTTGTTCGCTCGCTTCGCTCGCTCACTGCAGAAATTTTCACCCTCACAGCAAATTCTGCCTGACGAAAAAGGCAAGTTTCGAACATGTGGCTATATGCCCAAAAAAAAATGCAAATCTAATTTCTGTATTATAACACTCGGCGTAAATATTGATATGCCAAGATAGTTTCGGAAAATAATATTCGAAATATTGTTATTTAAGCCAAGTGATCTTTCTGTCTCATTAAGTTGCTGCCAAAATAAATTATACCAAGTCTGTTATGTCCTAAGCGTTTCGAACAAAAAAAGTTTAGAGGGAACCCGTTTAGTACAGTACCTACTCTGCCACAACCTGATTTGTGCAGGTAGCTAGTTTACAGTAATAGTACGATTTATATTTAATTAAACAAAAATAATTCATACATAAAACCAGTACAGATAAAAATAAATACCTGTAACATAAGAATATATAGCATAAAATAAGTATAGTGAAAAATTATAATAATATAAACATAAAAGTTAGTACTACAAATATGTATGAAAAACAATATTATGAACATAAATAATTCTATGTGATGATAATTATGAACAAAGATTATTCTAAATACTGATCATTATGAAGTTAAATTGTATAAGAAAAAATTTCGGAGTTCCAATAATCTAAGTTGCAATTTTATAAATACTTTGGCGCACCCAACATTATGAAATGCCGCCAGCATCCTCGGTACAATGCCACAAGGGCCAATCTTAGATATAGGTTAGGTTAAGTAGATTAGTTAGATTTAATCTATGTACATAAATTGTAGTTTTGAAAATAAATATATTAAAAAATATATAAAAAAAAAACATTATGAACATAAATAATTCTAAGTGATGATAATTATGAACAAAGATTACTTCTAAATACCGATCATTATGATGTTAAATTGTATAAGAAAAATTTTCGGAGTTCCAATAATCTAAGTTGCAATTTTATAAATACTTTGGCGCACCCAGATTTTGTATATGAGTTAGTTTACAAATCTTTCCTGTGGACATATGAAAGTTAAGGGTTATTGGACGAAAACAAGCCTATAAGTGGCATTTGTTAAGAATAATTTGGTCAAAACCTAATTTGTATGTCCCAGAACATGATGTCATCTAATATTTGAATGAAATGAGCTTAGGTATCTACATGATTTGATAAATAATTTAGATATTTTTTTTAGATCCGATAAATGTTTTTATGCTAAAGATTTTGAAACTTTTTGACATGTAAATTCAACCATTACATTTAAACATAAATTAAACATGTAATTCCAAATGCAGCTACACAATAGGACATTAAAGAACCTTAGAAAGTTCACAAGAGAGCCG
Source organism: Thaumatotibia leucotreta (assembly GCA_025490895.1). Lineage (NCBI taxonomy): Eukaryota > Metazoa > Arthropoda > Insecta > Lepidoptera > Tortricidae > Thaumatotibia > Thaumatotibia leucotreta. Next base: position 988,471 of record JALPQI010030248.1, on the reverse strand, counting down.
TTGAAAGGTTTATTTCTCTATAAAACTTTATTAACACTTCTTTAAGCGCTGGATAACGAACGTTATAAATTGCGAAGACACGTATAGCGAGGCCATGAAGGTGATGTATGATACTACATACGAGTAATATACCTATGTGATCACCATGACCTATTTAGTATTAGATTCGTGAGTAGGTACAGACTAACCTCCTTATTTATAAACGTCTCTCAACTTAGCAAGCCGGTAAGTATTGTTTTTCCTTTTCGTTCTTATAAACATATTGACCGAAAGGGACCTACAATACTTAGCGACTTGTATGCGACGCTGCGACCATAATACTCGTATAACATGGACGTCTAACGCCAGCTCAAAAATGCCTCCAAAAACAATTGTTCAATTGTGCCAAGATGGGCAGGACATGACATAGCGCACATATTTCGGCGCAACATCTTTGACAAATGTTTATATAATAGGTACTTTGATGGACCAACCACAACTATTTTTAATAGGCGGTTTAAGTTTTTATATGTTGGTATTGAAACTCATTACCATGATGCATTGAAGAGAGGGTGACACTTGTCAACTAAAATTCAGGACCGTTTTTGAAAAGCAATTTAGTATGGCGTGCTGCTTCCTTGTTTCATTTGTTCGTAGATGCGACGTTTATGTCTAAAGGACCTCCTTTCGATTCCTTTTGCTCATGCCAATACAAGATGGAGTAAGTAAGAATAGGATGGACAGAAAGTCTACTTTAAGCTCACGGCGCCAGCTCATGGTAAATACTGTAATCTAATAGCACAGATGCAGCGGCCCTACCGTGAACTTCGAAATCCGCAAATTCAATCCGAGGATTGGTCTCTTTCACTCTAATGACGCCTTCGTTGAAGTGACAGAGAAAAATCCTCGAAACTTACGAACTTCGATTTTCGCGGTAGTAGGCCAGGACCTCTCACTGAAAAATCCCCACCCATTAAAAAACTACTCATAGAAAAGTAATAGAAGTAGTAGTCGGACCACTTGGGCCAATTTAAACTTTTCAATGAGTAGCTATAGCTTGGCCCGATTAAGAGCTTGGCGACTTTTTGTACAGACAAAGTGTCTCACATCGCATGCAGGGATTGCAGGGTTATTACATTAATGATGTGGACTGTTAAGAGGCGTCAAATACAATTAAATAAATAGCTTTAAAGGCCAAACCACACAGGATCCGTTTGCAGCACTTGCGTGTACGCGTGTGCGTGGCGTGTGCGTTGTAACTTACGTAAATGTCATATTAGATTGCATACCGTTAGCGTGGCGTGCACGTGCGCACGACCAGCAAGAGGTGTGACATCTTTTATGACATTGAAGTATATAAGCTACAACGCGCACGCCACGCATACGCGCACGCACACGTGCTACACACGCATCCGGTGTGGCTTGGTCTTAAGAGCACTTATTTTTATGATCAATGATCGTTTTTTGGATTCCCCCTAGCGCGATTTCGCGTATAAAAAAATTACGGGTGTGACTATAAAATACTATTTAACACTATTGTGTTATACACACTAGAGCATACTTTATGTTATGAAACAGAAATGTGGCAATATAATAAAAGTTTGTTTTTCAAGTTACTATAGGAGACCCGCCGGGAGATCCAAAAACCCAATCACTGTTTATGATTGATTATTTGTAAGGTTGGGTTTATGTACATATTACTTCAGAAACTCATTATTGACGATTTTATGACTGTAGTTTATTGCCCGTATTAAATTTACACACTTTATATGAAATATACCTTATTAACAGAGTGATAAGGATGAAAGGAATGAATGAAAGCTTGGCCTGGTCCGTAACTATTAGTAGTTAGAGTAGAGTAGAGTCTACAAAACATAGATAATCTAACGAGCAAACTGGCATCGAGTCTACAAAATCATAGCAAAAGAAGGTACCTACTTAAAACTTAACATGTGATTGGCACAGCACTAAATGAGTTATGCTACGTATGCTGCCCAGGATGCTTAGCCAAGTTGCCAATCGCTAGCGCTTGCTAGCGCATCGTAGTTTTCCCTCTCTGTCACTCCTTCATATTCGTGCGACAAAGAGGGGAAACTACGATGCGCTAGCAAGCGCTAGCGATTGGCAACTTGGCTAAGCACCCAGTAGCCGTAAAGTAAAGGATACGTTAGGTTTTACTCGATACGTAATGCGTTCTCTATCGCGCTCCCACTGACATAATAGGAGCGAGCGCGATGGCCTGCTTTACCTAGGTATCGAGTAAAACCTAATGTTACCGATACTTGCAAAGTCATGGTATGGCTACCGGTTCTTTTATTATTTTACCACAACAATGTTTAATCTAGGTAAAATATACCTAACGTGTCATGCGTTAGGATATGACAGCATAATTTACCTTCCACTATCTAAAATCGATTCTGTTACACGGTACTCCAAACTGTTATCTGGCTGAACAACAGAGAATAGGAATACATTTTGTTTCTACAACAAATGGGACAGCAAAAATAACAATAACAAAAGAAACCATTCCGCCACAGGCAGCCATCGTTACGTTCAAATAAAGCTTCAAAAATGAAGCTCTCCTGAATTCATTTTTACCGGCAACGCTATTCCAGATATAGGTGAGAGGCGTAGGCGAGTCAAACGTTTTCGGTCACGGGGATGCTTCATCCTTTGTTGACGCTCATGCCCTCTTGTGTGACCTGGGTGGTTAGACAAGTTGCCAATCGCTAACGCTTAATCGTCAATCGTAAACGAATAGCAGCTAACTCTCTTTGTCGCACTAATAAGAAAGAGTGACAGAGGGGGAAAACTACGATACTCTACGAAGCGTTAGCGATTGGCAACTTGGCTAAGCATCCTGGGGCCCATTTCTCGAAAGCTTGTAACTTGTAATACAAGCGGAAGTCCTTATCTAATTAATAGTGTCAAAAAAAGACTTCCACTTGTATTACAAGTTACAAGCTTTTGAGAAATGGGCCACTGGTATAGGTAGCCTATCTTGTTCATAAGGAACACAACTGCACAACGGGTACGAGAGAATTGACACATAGGTAATTGTATCTAGGCGTTGGTACTGTATCTATGTAACATAAAATATGATATAACGCGTGGTCACGGCAGTAAGAATACATTTGCAAAGGGTTGTAGTAAGAATTTACTAAGTGTGACTAACCATTTATTTATTGAAGATTGATGATGGACTCACCACTGCGATTGTAAACTTGGCATTACCTTCGGCATACCGAATAAAAGAGGCTTTTATACCCCGTTGTAGACTGAAATAGTTAGGCTGATAATGGTGGTATGTGGTATAATATATGATGTACCTACTGGATTCATAAATAACAGTAGGTATGTTTTTCTACCACAAATCAGGGTGTTCGCAATCTGCTTCTCCTTCTGTGATAGTTAAATGTCCTTCACGTGTCCCTCAAAGACATTCCAAAAATTCCACCTAAAAAGTTGCCTCGTGGTTGCTTCCCCAGACTTTAACTTACCATCCTTCAAAGTAGTTGTGCTATCTTGAACAGTAGTTTGCATCTTTGCATCCAAAGTCACGTGTCATTTTTGGTTTCGAAATCCTTGTTTAGACCACAGTGTTCGACTTGCTAGTTTGGTGAGCCGAACGAATAAGTCACAGGGTATCTCCAAACAAAAGAAAAAGCTCATCGTGTATCTATGGCCTTTGCATGAGGTTTGCAAAAATTCACCAAACACTGAAAACGAAATCTACAGTACCTTTTCTAAGCTTCAAAGTGCATTGGCAACTAAACAGAATGAGCTTAGCGGTTGCAAAATGCCGAAACGAGAAACTGGAGTTTTCGAAATTTGAATTATTTTAGTTTTAAATTGTGCTGGACGACTGACAAGTTGGTTCGACTTTCTCTGAATCGAATCGTACGATATCGTAACTAATTAATACATTGTTTGGACAATACATGTGGAACAATGCCGTCGTTGGGACTTTTTCTTTTGCCGTGTATTGGATGCATTCCATTAGTTTGTAGACACACGTGTATATTAATACCTAACCTATGTATGTAATAGAAGTGCCGCATTGAAATCTAACGTCAGTATGGGAATATTAGGACACTCTGGTTAGCCCGACGTGACAATATCATAATTTTAGCCATAAGACGTCTACTGTTGAACGTAGGCCTCCCCTTTGGACCTCCACATACACCGGTTGGAAGCGACCTGCATCCAGCGTCTCCCGACGATCTTCCTAAAATCGTCTGTCCATCTCGTGGGTGGCCATCCTACAATGCGTTTGCCAAACTGTGAGCTTCAGTCGATACGCAATAAACAGATACCTAATACTATATAAAATATTGTTATGCAGCATCACTGACATTCAAACCTAATACAATAATTAACGAACCAGATTACTTTGACAATTATTATGGAGTCGTTAAAAGGTCGCTCAACAGCACGCCATAAACTGCCCTGCGGCTATAATAAATTAATGATTAAACGAACTTACCTGAAGTGAAGTTCTATCATAATTATACGAAGCGCCTCGTCCGAAGAGATTAGTAACTGTAGATATATATACACTTGTAGTTACGCCGGTAGGTGTCACCACTCTGCACTTAGTTTAGAGTTATTTTTAAATTTTTATTTTTTGATAAGTGGGTATGCCTATATTCTACTTATAGGCCGCCATCGCTTTATTCGTTCATTAAGTTGAGAGAAATGTTTTTACAAATATTGAATAGCACTTTATTGATTGATGTATTTTATATTATGACGTTAAGGGTGTGAGCGAAGCGATGGGAGGGGGGGGAGGTATGTTACTAATCTCTTCGGACGAGGCGCTTCGTATAATTATGATAGAACTTCACTTCAGGTAAGTTCGTTTAATCATTAATTATACTTCGCGCCTCGTCCTCGAGATTAGTAACTGTAGATATATATACACTTGTAGATTTTGAGAGTAATATATTATGATAAATCATCAATCAATGACATATTATAGAAATCAGTATTTTATACTATATCAAAAAGTATCACTACTACAGTATGTCTTCGTATGATAGTAGGTACTACCTATAATTAATTTCCAGATATTATGATACATTATAGAGTATACATTTTTAAACACTTTATTTACCTGCCACATGGTATTAATATTAGGATATAACAATTATATACAAATCATTTAGATAAATGAAAGCAAAAGCTGTACCTAACTGTAGTCATTATGAATTTATCATTAGGTACTTCTACTTAACTGATAAAAATATGACATTTTTACGTCATATACGCTCATTATAAGATACTGTAATTTATTATTTTTATGTATTTTTTTTTTTTTTATTTTTTTTTTTTTTATTGGTATATACATTTTTTTTTTTTTTTTTTTTTTTTTAACAACATATTTATTGTATAATTATCGATTTATTCCTTGACATAAATAAGGGATCTTAATTTAATCAGCCGCATGACATGAACTTCGTATGTATAATTGTATATGCTATTATCATTTATTTAATACGGCTAGCGCCAAAGACAAGCAGTCTGTGTTATTTAAAATGTGTCTTTGGTAAAATTTTGCAAAAGTATTGGACTGCCCGCTCCACCCCGCGGTGTTGCGAATAGCGTCCACGCTGACGCCTCGTGCGTGCGCGTGCGACACGGCGGCGTGGCGCGTGCTGTGGCCGCTGAACACCGCCGTGTCGACCCCGCACTCGCACAGTGTGCGCTTGATCCAACGGCTGAGCGTTTGCGAACCTACTGGTTTGTGTGGCTTTTTAGTACCGATGAACAGGCTGTCAGACACTCGGATGGAGTTTGTTTGTTTTACGTAGCAAGAGAGCGCCTCCGCTGGGCATATGGAAGGGTTTTCGCGGAAAAAAGGTAGATATATAACTGGTTGTTTACAACCGAGTCTTGATGTTTTCAAAATATCTGGGATTTTAATGGATATCAATTCAGGAGTAATTTCTATGTTTTGTATGTTAATTTTAGATATTGTTTGGACCCTGTGAGCCGTTGTGAGCGCTAGCAATGTAACAGTTTTGAGTGAAAGCTTTTCAAGGTTCAGTTCATCATTCGGAAACCAATCGCTCAAGTGATTTAATACAAGATTGGTATCCCAAGTTGCATTGTATTTAGGCGTTGGGGGTCGTAAGCGAAACACACCTTTGAAAAATCTTTGAAGCCTATCATCATTTGATATTGTCGGGCCCAAAACTAAAGATAAGGCAGATCTACAGGAGTTTAAGGTACCATATTGACTACCTTCATTAAATAAATTGGTCAAGAAATAGACTACTGTCGGAATGGATGCATCATATGGATCTACTGAATTATTTTGACAAAAGTGCCACCACTTTTTAAGGCTAACATCATACTGCTTTATCGTGTTTGGTGACAGAGATGCAATCATTATGTCCAATGAGGATGGTGGTAAGCTTCTTCTCGATAGCGCGACCCGCACAATACTCCTGCAACCAGGGTAATCGAGTTGTGTATTCGTTGGGAACTGGAATGAGAAATTAAAGCGTTTCTACATGGTTGAAAGGTTATAACTTCGCTAACAAGGAGATTTCGAAAGACAGGGTACCATGGTTGTGTTGGCCATAAGGGTACGACCATGATACCCTTAGCCTTTTCTGATATAATCTTTCGAAGAGCTTTTAGTACTACCGAAAAAGGCGGAAATGCGTAGAAAAATGTGCCTGTCCAAGTTACAGTAAATGAGTCGACCGCATAGGCATCAGGGTCTTTTTGCCAGGAAATATATCTTGCGCATTTTTTGTTTATACGACTTGCGAATAAATCTATTGACGGCAAGCCAAAAAAGCATACTATCTCATTAAAAGCCCAATCTGCTAATTCCCATTCTATATCTGGGTGCGTTCTCCTTGATTCATAATCAGCTATGGTATTGTCTCGCGATTTTATATAAGATGCAAATACAAACAAATTTCTTTGTTCGCACCATTGCCAGAACTCTCGCGTAACCTTTGTAAGATGCGGATATTGTATACCCCCCATTCGGTTAATATACGCAATCGCGGTAGTGTTGTCTAGTCTTAGTAGTATCTGACAATCATACAATTTGCACGCGTAAATTTTTAAAGCAATAAAGGCGGCAAGCAGCTCTAAATAATTTATGTGATTTTCACGTTCAGTATTAGACCACTGGCCGCTTGCCGTATCACCACCACAGGCTGCACCCCACCCCGTAGTTGAGGCGTCAGAAAATATTTCAATTTGGTAATTATCAGTACGAATGCGGCTATGGGAATTGCCGATATTCCTTAACCACCAATGTACATCAGGTAGGATGGAATCGGGTACATTCATTTTTCGATTATAATTATCATCACCTTGTAGGTTAAGGAATTTGCAGCGTTCCAGCTCTTTTGTATAGAGCCATCCGTACTCAATAGCCGGGCACGCTGAAACTAGTAGACCGGTAAGTTTCGCTAGTTCTCTAATTTTGCAATGCTTGATACTTAAAAACGGTTCCAATTCGGATTTTATGCGTGTCCGTTTTTCAGAAGGTAAGCTAATCCGCAAGTGACGCGAGTCGATAATCATTCCTAAAAACTTACACGATGTCATAGGAGTTAGTGTACTCTTCTCTTGATTAATAATAAAACCTAACGAAATTAATAACTGTTTTGTTAATTTTATATTTTCTACACATTGTCTGTAAGTCTGACCGAAAAGTAACCAATCGTCGAGATACAGGGTTGAAAGGAGACCTGTAGAGCGTAATAGTTTTACTATAGGTTTTGTGATTTTGGTGAAAATGTAAGGCGCAGTATTGAGACCGAACGGTAATACGTTAAACTCGTACATTTTATTATCATAGATAAACCGAAGGTATTTTCTCGACTCCTCATGAATTTTGATCAAAAAATACGCATCTTTTAGATCTAGCGTTGCCATATAACAACCTGGAGTTACAAGTTTAACAGCTGTTCGTAAATCCTCAAGCTTAAAATGGTCAGTTTTTATAAATTTGTTTAACTGCTTAAGGTTGAGTATAAAACGCATTTTACCGTTCGGTTTGGGCACAAGAAATATACTGGACACAAATTGGCCATAGCAAGGATTACATTCAGATATTGCACCTATTTGCAAAAGATTATTAATTGCATCTACAAAATGTGACTTTTCTACATCAGAATATTCTGGGGCTGAGGGCAAGGAATCTTGAACAACATTATTTATGAATTTGATTTTATAACCAGCTATCCATGAAAGTATGGTTCGGTCATCAGTAAGAAGTGACCATTGTTTATGAAACAGAGATAATCGGCCGGCGTACTTAACTGTGTCTAGTAGTAGTGGCGCGGCGGGGGCTGGTAGGCGTACGACGGCCTGTAGTAGCGCGCGGGCGGCGCCGGGGGCATCGGGGGCGGAGGCGCGCGGGGAGCAGGCGCGCGGCCCCGCGGAGCCGGAGCTGGCAGCGGCGGGCCCGGCGGCGGAGGCCTGCGCGGCGCTGGGCCTCGGCGGTTTAAAGGCCGTGATACACTGGATTTAACCCGCCGGTATTGCGCTACAGGTTGCTTCGGCGCAGGAGCTTTCATCTCTCCGCTGGATTTAATCATAGCTTTCGCTGATTTCAGCGTCTCCGTCAAGTTGTCGCCAAATAGGCAAGTGTCGATCTTAGTATTCACTAAATGATCCTTAAGATCCTTTTTTAATGAAAAAAGTATAAAATTGCGTCTGGTTATGCTGTCTGCGTATTGTAAATCGCACAAGATACGACCGAGGTCTATAAGTTTTTGTAACAGGTCGTTATTTTTCTCTTTCGAATTCAGTTGCGTTGTAATGATCTCACTTAGGCACGATATTGCGCAAGCCATTTCCTTTTGCTTGCATTCGATACCTTTGTCTCGCTTAGCGAAATTTTCTGAGATTGCAGCTTTGATTTCAGGATTTAACTTTGGCGCACCAATTTTCACGCAATTAACAGGGATTAGGTATTTACTGAGAAGGTCCTTACGGATTTCTTTATTTATGCCTTCTGTGGCTATATGTGTATAACGGGTAGCTATTTCTGGCCGTACCTCTTTGCCATATGTTGTGGCCGAAGAGGGGTCATCTCCCAGAATCTGTAATATATCATCGTCCAAATCGAGTACATCTGTAACTTTGTTATCGTCGGCATGTTCAACAGTAGACGTGATTTTGCCTGGTATGGCGGTGCTGCTTGTACCAGCTATAGCATCGGAACTGGTACCGGGTATAGCATCGGAATTAGTACCGGGTTTGGTGTTCAAGCTCGTGCCGGGTTCGGCATTGTCACCTGTATTTGTCTCAGACTGTGTGTTGATTTGCCCAGTAGATAACTGAGGATCCTCGATAGGATAGTTATCGGTTTCGATATGCTCCTCTTGATAATCTGCGCCAATAAGTTGGTTACCCTGATTGTTTAAATCATAGTTCAGTTCGTAAGATGGATATTCCGGAAACCAATCATCTGGCCGTAATACCGGCGATACTGAAAACAAAAAACCGATAGCTACTTAGTTTGCTTTTATATTGGTAAATTTAAAAAGCAAAAAGTGTAGGTAAGTAGAAAATATTTTACTTTATGTATTCTTAACTTCAATTACATATTAATTGTTAATATTTTAGTCGTATAAACTGAACTGAATTAGATAACGCATGTTATCCTTGCTTAAAGTTAGGTAGCAATTCCCAGTGAATTGTACGCCAACCGTCATACCATGCGTTGATTTAGCCCCAGCGGCTAATCGGCGTGCATTAATGTAGGTATGTACAAGTATGAACTTGTAGGCATTGCGGTTCTATACAATTAATAACTATTTTCTTAAAATAGAAATGTGATAGTTAGGTATCAGTCCCCAATGAACTGAACGCCAACCGATAGATTGTGCTTTGATTTAACCCGAACGGTTAAATCTGAGTACACTAACCAAGGTTTACGCAATGGTCATTTTGATTTTAGAACAAATGAAAATTACTCACTGTTTTCTTGAGGTGTAAATTCATCGTTGGAACCACTGTGTGACGAAGCACTTTCACTACGTTGAATTTTACGTTTTAATTTTTTCACTTTGTGCATTAGATGCTCAATATCATCTTCGTATTTCTTAATACGTTTGCGTTTTGGCATTTTGCGAGAATCCACGATAATTGTCTAACGATAAGTTTTCCTAAAGAGTGACTTGAGTGGTCGAGCACTAGAAAGCGTATGAACGAATAAAGCGATGGCGGCCTATAAGTAGAATATAGGCATACCCACTTATCAAAAAATAAAAATTTAAAAATAACTCTAAACTAAGTGCAGAGTGGTGACACCTACCGGCGTAACTACAAGTGTATATATATCTACAGTTACTAATCTCGAGGACGAGGCGCGAAGTATAATATGTTTTATCTACTACATTTAGGGTAAACCTTCATAACGTATAGTATTGGATCTCCCTGTAGAATCACAAACTAACTGTATGTGTAAATTACTTATTGTTTCTCATACTAACCTTTTTCATAAAATATCAAAAAAACTTAAAATGTCATAAAAGTGACACTTTCCGAAACGTGTTCCGTCACTATAGCAATTGTTTATAATTGCAGTGTTTATATCTGTGACGGTGTTTTTATATATGTAATTTTTAAGATTTACATTTTATAGAAAAGATACGGAGATCCGTTTATGTATAAAGAGGTAAGTATTTAAAACTAGTATAAATAAACTGATGCAGTGCTTTCCTCGGCGTCCATTCCCTTCCTAAACATGTTTTTTTTATCATATTTAACTATTTTCGAAACTGTAAAATTTATATACATAGATTAAATTTAACTAATCTACTTAACCTTACCTATATCTAAGATTGGCCCTTCTGGCATTGTACCGAGGATGCTGGCAGCATTTCTTCGCTCATTAAATGTATTACAATTTACAAAATTGATTTACTATAGAGACTGAAAAAAGGTATTGTAAGTTGTAAACTGATAGAGAATCCTTTACGCGAGTGGTCAAAGATATCGTTACGGTTTAGGTGCCAACAATATATTTACTCGACTTTATTGCCTTAACATTAAGGTCGTATAAATATATTTTTGGCACCTAAGCCTTTGAAGTCGACTGTACCTAGGTACACTCTCGTAAAGGATTCTCTATAAGTTTAAAACAGAAAAGCAATATACCTACTTATATTGCTTTTCTGTTTATAATGCGTGACCTAAGACCTAATGTTTTCGAATCTTCAATGATAAAGTTTAATGTACAGTCATCCAAAAATGTGGTTTACCACTTTTCTACTTTAAACCACTAAATATAGTTGAAAAGTAGTAGACCATATTTTTTGTCGACTGTATTACACTCAATCAATCGGAAACCTATTAGGTCTCTGAAACGGTGGCAAAATGTCAAGATATTTGATAATTATTTATAATTTGATTTACACATATTATTAGGTACTAAATAATAATGTATATTGCGAACAAAATAAAGTAGAAAAATCTCACTGAAATGACTTTTTTTTTCTATGAATTGTATCGATTTTTTGTATAGGTAATCTTAATTTTAGATTGAAGCGTTTTACAAATAGTAATTCTACGAGATTTTTGTATTTTTTTTCAGATTCACACCTAATAGAGCCACCGTAATTTTTTTATATTCATGCAGATGCCAACTTGTGTCTGTAGTTTAGAAAACGTTACAGGTACGAGAAAAGACGGAACCATGACGCATGAACATCATGTAAGTCACATAATAATATTAAGTAACTTACGTTATAGCATTTACAATTATTCGACGTATACTCCATTTCAAATACCATGTCCCGATGCCATTATTTGAAATGGAGTATACTTCTGCAAAAAGGAACCAATCCACACGAATTTGTAATTTTAAAGATTGACTTTTTTGTTTTGATTGAAGTGTTAATTAGAATAACAAATTCGTGTGGATTGGTTTCTGTTTGCAGACCTACGTCCAATTATGGGTGATACAACTTTTTTCTGTCTGTTATTGCTATGGATACATAATTTTGCATAAAACCAGAGTTACTCAGGAGAGTAACTCTGGTTTTATGCAAAATTATGTTACTTAAATTATGAAATCATGCATGTAGCATGTTTGTAGATAGGCGGCTCATTAAGGAAAGGGCTTATTAACACCAGAATAATGTTTGATTCACCTCTATAACACTAAAAGCAGATTTTTCAATCTTTTCTACCCTTTTGTTTTGTTTCTTAATTTAGGTTATTGTACAGCCTTGGTCAAAAGGCTTATGTTTGATGTTATGAGTAACAAAAAATTACACGTGATTTGTCCGATGACCCCCCCCCCCCCCAACTACGGTGATAATTGGTGATTTTTTTTACCCCCCCTTCTCCCTATACAGTATGACGTTATTAATGGACAGGCCCTAGGGTTACTGGCCAACTCGGTTAACGATTGGCACATCACACTCGTACATACATAATGCATGCGCGTGCGTCGACTTGACCATGACCGTGACACGCCGTGAATAACAAACCCTGTTTATATTTAAATAGAGAAATCCCAGTTTCTAATGTTTACCCTCACAACCTTCTAGAGAAGAAATTCACTTTATGGATAACCAGCTGGTGCCCGTGACTTCTGACTATTAGAGACTTCTTCTCTAGTTAATGTACTATATCGATACCTCCTACGTATACTGGTGCAAGTGACATTTTTACCATTTTCGTTTTTTTGCATATTTGGGTTCAAAATACTTATATCTACAAGCTATAAAATTTTTGTGGCGAAATTACCGCTAGTTTTTGAAATAAAGTGGCGTATACTGATATAACTAACACCTTTTTTTTAATTCGAACGTCGTATACTGAGCTAAGTGACTTGTACCACTATACGCAGTACACTTATCGCTGCGGGCGGAAGTTATACCAGTATGCGCGAGCAACACTCTAAAATCTACACATAAAAGTAGGCTCTATTGCTTATTATTTAGCAATATTGTTGTTATTTGATTAGTTGTTATGTTAAATTAAATGAATTATGCGTAACCTACCTACCTAACTAAATATAAAAAAATAGTAGATTACTGCTCGCCAGCTAAGCTAATATAGATTTAGCAAGGCCGAATACGAATACGAATCTGGCCAGCAATTAGGTAGTGAGTTTTTCAAATATGTAATAACACAGCAACACAACTGACGTTCTTTAATTTTCCCACGATATTTTTTTTCATAACCGTCTTATGTATTTCGAGTGTCGCGTGTTCAATAACAATATATTAGAAGTACATCAATGTAGAAGCTTAGACAGAGCGCTTGCCTGCTAACCGCCTTATATATGTACGGATAAGACCGAAAGGGACAAACTATGTTTATCGGAACGCTAAGTCAATGGGTAAGAAGATACCGACGGCTGCTCATAAGCATACATATTCTTTGCGAGCCGATATTAATAATTCTAATTACTAAATGAAATCAGAGCTTACAATATTCCCCTTGGTCCATATTGAATAACAAGTGGATAATATTTGTAACCATTTAAATTGTTTTCTAATTAATGTATAATGTCTTTAATAATATCGTCTTCTCAAACCTTCCACCAGTATTGGATGGACGAATGACACGTCGTTTATAATTTTAAGTCTGATAGCCCAGACAGTAAAAAAGTATATCAGCTACTTATACTTATACATTGAATTTTGACATACTTACACTAAAACGAAAGAAGCCTACTTGGTAGTTCCAATTTTTTAATTTGAGTCTTAAATTCATTACTAAGTAGTTACGTCTTACTGTACACACCTAAGAAGTATTGAAGTATGGCATCGAATTCGTGTATATATTTATTTTGTAAAAGCAACGACGAAATATTTATGTTGATGTTATTTCTTCGTTTTTTTTTATGTTGGCACAACAAAGTGGCTCCACTCCACCTGATCGTAAGTGAAAAGTAGAGCCCAAATCGCTTCAATTGTTATATTGCCTTTTGATGTTGTAAGACATGTCTTGATTACTTGAAATTAAAATATGTGTTTGTTTCAAGACTTTCTTCCAGTAACCATTAATCCGGTAGGACACTAAGAATAATAAAAAATATACTTATTTAAAAATGATGGTAAATCAGTTTCATTTTTTTTATTTTAAGCGTTTATTTTTCTTTGTATTTATATACTTTTAGACTTAATGCAAGGCCCATAACATACAAAAAAAGTTTCAACGTATACTGGTACATGATTAATCAATTTAGGCGTATACTGGTACAAGTGACAAATTAGGCGAAAACTAACCAATAAAAAACATCAGAGCAACAACTCCGGGTTGTTTAGATATTTACGGTGCATGATACAAAATATACATGAAAGGCACTAAAAATATATCCATATTCATCGAGTTATAGTATACTACGTATGCGGTAGTTGTCTCAGTTCATCAAAAACAAGAACTCGTAAATTGTACGTATACTGGTGTAACTACCATTTTTTCGAAATCTACTAATTATTTCAAAAAAGTAAATATGTAGATTGTATTAAAATGTATTTGTTATAAATTCTTGAAAATATCACGAAATTATTTCATTGTACGAGCTAGTTACAGACCTTTGTACCTTTGAACAGCTCTCCTGGAAAATGATGATATTGCACTTGCACCAGTATACGTAGGAGGTATCGATATCTGATGTATTTGTATTAAATCAAATTTATGTTTCGTTTTTAATTAATGCATGTTAGCTGTAAGATGTTATATTATTTGAAAAAAAAGTCCCGCTGAGTTTCTTGCCGAATTCTTCTCAGGCAGTGGTGTAGGGTTAGAACCGGAAGTATTTTATTTTTCTCTCATTCGCTATTTAGTTTAACGATTCCAAAGCGCTCGTTGCTGGGCCTAAATTTATAAAAAATATTTTGACTTTTGACTTTTTTTGACTTCGTCTGCACACACAGGCAATTTTTAAAATTCTGGAAATTTCGTAAATATTCACTTAAAAAAAAGTTTATTTAACTGATACCTATATAATATCATCCCCGCTTTACGAGTAGGGGAGGTACCCAATTTTTTTTAATATATTATATATAAGGTCCTAATTTATTAGATGCAGATATTTTAACACATGATACTTTACATTAAAATAATTAACTTTAAATATAAATTAAGAAATCTTTTCATGTAACTTTTTTGATTTCATTTTTCTAACAAAAAAATAATTATAATTTCGTCTAAAAAAAATCATCATATGCATTATCACATACTGTCACAATAACACTGTCTGTCATGTCATCAAACGACACAATCCAACGGAAAATAACATGACATTGACAATCAAGTATTTAATTTATCGACGTGAAGTGGCCAGTTCCAGTTAAATGGTACGTAAAAGAGGTACTAGAATCTGTTCAATGAGTTTTCATTTAATAATCACATAAACAGGGTGTTTTTACGTAGCAAATTTGTTCTTCCGTTTTCTCCAAAAAAACATCGTAAAAGCTATAATGTTTCACGGTTTAATATACTCCGGAGACCGAGTACTATCAGCTGTAAAAATATCTGCATCTAATAAATTAGGACCTTATATATTCAATATAATATACCTATATTATTTAAGGCCATATTCTTTGACCTCCCAACGCTAGTTTTAAGCGTCATCCAACCTCCGCTAATACCCGTGACAGTCGCCGTCAATGATGATGTGATACTGTAATACTCATAGTGAAAATATTTACAGTACTACAACTATGTGACTAGTGTGCATCGAAACGACATAGTGTAACATAATAATAATATAAGTGATTAATTTATAATCTGGCAAGCTCTAGCAAGCCATGTGTAAAGTAGACGGTACATTTAGAAAATACACGGATGCGAGACTATCCCATTAATATTTAATACGAAACTCGTTAGAGATCCGCAGTCCTATAATGCGTATCGGGCGTACAATTTCATAAAAAATGATGCAAACATGCTGATTTTCAAAATTTTTGAAATAAGGACTGTCCACAAAAATGTATATAATTATACACGATGATCAGGGGTCGAACTAATCATGCAAATGACGCAAAAATAACGTACCTAATTTTGAATATAGGATAATGCTTTTATTTAAGCTTCCGTGCTGCATATTTCACAAAGTAATATAATAATCGCGAATAAATCCATTACATTTATACAGGGTGAAAGATGTATTGATTGTATTTCGTAGTTGCACCCAGGGTATACGAATATACTTGCTGCTATCATAAAATTTGTGAGGCCTATATTAAAGGGTGTATCATTAATTATATTTTACTTAGCCATATTTCTTTATATTACATTTTTATATAAAAACATACATGTGTATAATTACTGCTTTAATAAGGTACACATTTCATCCTAGAAACTAACGTAAAGCATAAAAAATATTTCGGTCAAGTAAAGAAAATTTACGTTTTGCGAAAAAGACGACATAACACACAAAAAAATCGTACTCGTAATCGTATTGAAAGACATGCTTTCATGTGCTTCGTAATGTCAAACATTTAGATATTGCCATAGCACTTATATTGCCCAAAAAAATGACCTGAATTTGTGAAAGGATACTTTAATGAGAATATGGTATGTAGCTTACGTGTATTTGACTTTGACATCTAATATAACTGTCATGGAGCATTTATATCCACCTGTTTTAACTATGGATCAAGCCCATGGTGTTTCATTAAGGCTTTTATGTATGGCTGATTTTTATAGCTTCGCTGTTCTCGCACGCATAAGATGTGAATGGCATCTAAAACGTTGTGTAAAAATCCGATTTTATGTAAAACATAAAATCCACCACATTTTATTTGTGTATGCCTGATTGGGGAATCATGAAGACTCCGTTTAGATAATATACTCGGGCAGCATCTTGACCTATTGCTTCTTAAAATAGTACCATGGAGTCGCTGAAATAGTCTTACATTCAGCTGTATAGGTTTGTCCGAAAAACGTTTGATAGGCAATATTTATAGCACGATAAAACCTTGGAAAGTAGCCATACATTACATATACACCATACACTCAGAACATAGAAACGCAAAATAATACATATTTCAATAGTTAGACCAGGTCAAACTTGTATTTATAATAAACGATACAGTCTTTAATACTATTTGCGTTTTCTTTGGCTCTATATTTCTGATATATTGTGTTATCTCCAAAATGCATTTGAATGTTGGTCCTATGTTTAGTATGTTTTGATCACAGCACGTACATGTTTTTGTCACGTATCTCCAAAAAGGGTATAAAATAACAATATTCTCGTAAATTCGACATTCAATTGTGTATTTTAAAACATTAGTAAAAGAACGACATTATGTACTCAACTTACTTATTTCAAATGACACTTTCGTTTAATTAAAGAGGTTGATAAATAATAAGTGGCAATTTTAGTAAAAATATTTTTTGAAAACATTCTATAGGTGATTTAACGTCATCCACATTATTAGTACGATCGCTGTACATGGTCAAGTTTATCTGTGTTATACAGGGTTACTTTTTCACCGTTACAATAAATATGTACCATATCATTGGTATAGATAATAGATCACATTTATCAAATAAAATTTTCAATTTTTTACATTTTTTATTAATTTACCCTTTATGCAAATGTAACATAATGGGCGCCATTCCCTGTAGCAACTTTGACTTACTTGACTTAATGTCCTATGTCCCCTAGATGGGGCAGAGGGCGTCCACAGTGCGTCGCCATCCCGAACGGTCTTGAACTTCGCGCTTTACTTCGCTCCAGGTCATCCCTATCGCCTTCGCTTCTGTAGTGATCGTCCGCCGCCAGGTCTGCTTGGGGCGGCCACGTTTTCGCTTTCCTTGGGGATTCCAGTCTAGGGCTTGCCTCGGTATATGGTCGGGGTCCCTTCGAAGCGTATGGCCAATCCAGTTCCATTTGCGGCGTTTGATCTGCTGGTCGATCGGAGTCTCACCACAGCGTTCCCATAGATCTGTGTTGGAGATTTTCTCGGGCCAGAACACGCCGAGAATGCGGTGAAGACAGCGGTTGATAAAGACCTGTAGCCAGTGCGAGATGTCTTTAGTGACCTTCCACGTCTCACATCCGTACAGCAACACGGATTTCACGTTGGACCGGAATATCTTGAGCTTCACTCTCCGAGTCAGTTTCCGCGATTGCCATACAGGACGGAGTTGTGCGAAAGTTGCTCTTCCTTTGGCGAGCTTTGAAGCGATGTCCTCTTCGGTCCCTCCAGTTTCCGACACTACACTACCGAGGTACGTAAATTTGTGGACTGTCTCCACGCCCTCTGTGCCAATGAGCAACGGTACCGAGCTGGTTGCTCCGCACCTCATGTCTTGGGTCTTCCTGGTGTTGATTTTAAGTCCCGTCTCCAAAGCCTCTCGCCGTAGGTCGTCCATTTTGGCTTGCATGTCGGCACGTGTGTGGCTCAATAGGCATAGGTCATCGGCATAGTCTAAGTCTTCCAGCACGTTGGACAGCCCCCACTCTATGCCGCGGCGCTTACTGTTAGTCTTGACCATGAAGCCATCGAGAACGACAAGGAAGAGGAGAGGGGAAAGAAGACACCCCTGGCGTACACCCGCATGAACAGGTAATTATGTCCTCCGAGATGATGCTTTTTCGAAATCCACAAAGGTCAGGTACATTTCCCTCTGCCATTCTGATGCCTGTTCGAGGATTATGCGCAAGGTGTTAATCTGGTCCGTACACGATCGATTGGGCCGGAAACCAGCCTGTTCTTTGCGGAGAAGAGGTTCTACGGCCCGCGAAAGTCTGTCCAGGATTATCCTGCAGAGCACCTTAGAAGGAATCGAGAGCAAAGTGATACCTCTCCAATTGCCACATTGACTAAGGTCTCCCTTCTTGGGTACAGTGATCAGAAGGCCATTGTTCCAGTCACCAGGCAACTCTTCGGCTGACCAGATGTTCCTCAGGAGAGGCGTCAGCGCGTTTGCAGCGGAAGGGATGTCGCCTTTCAGCATTTCCGCTGTGATAAGGTCTACTCCTGGGGCTTTTCCATTCTTCAGCGATCGGATGGCCTTTACTACCTCGTCAGCTGTAGGGGGAGACACATCTATGTCCAGGTTTTGTGCAGGCAAGCTGGCAGCACTTGCAAGCGTAAAACGGGGTCGTTCGGGACTTGGAAGATCTCCTCAAAGTGCTCCCGCCAGCGTTGAAGCTGTCTCTCCGATGTCACAATAAACTGATCTGTTTTGTCCTTCAAAGGCTTCTTCTTCCTCTGGTTCCTATTACCGGCCAAGGTCTTCGTCGCCTTGTACATCTCCCTGAGATTACCGGAGTTGGTGGCGCGCTGGGCGCAGTCTGCAACCTCTTCAGCCCATACTCGACGGTCATGACGGGTACCAACTTCGGTAGATTTTTCTACGGACTTGTCTGTATTGGCGCCTCAGATCTGTAGCAACTTTAGTCATTCGTATATTTTTCCATTCAATTTTTTTATGAAAAGCTTATTTTTCAGTACAGATGGTGCATTTTCGCTAGTGCCAGAAGTGGTTCATTTTACGTCAGGTCGAAATCTTCGGAGGGCCATATGTACTGAAAAACGTACGATACACGTGCGGAAACGAAATTCGTAACTCGTGTCGATTTAAAGCACTCCCTTCGGTCGTGCTTTAATTTATCTCCACTCCTTTAAAACTTTTTTTTTTTTTCGCACTTGAATCGAAATTTACTATTCTCGCACTGTGGTCCCGCGCCCTAAGAAGGGCGGTCATAGGCATTTCGCGCAGTTAACAGCTGCATTAATGCATGCCAAAGCATGTAATTATGAAATATTATAGTAAATTACAGTTAAATAAACAAACTATAGTACTATAACGATATTTTATTAGGTTTATAGAACTATAGTTTGTAACAGTAACAGTACTAGAGCACTTAAATGATATCGGTAAGAAAATAAAAATAAAGTAATAATTATAATTATATATTTAAACGAATTACATCTAATTTAAACGAATTACTGTCCTGAATGATTATCTTATTACATTTTAAATAGTTCTACCTGTAATTAAATTAGTGTATACAATTAAAATATAGAATCTACGTGTCGCCTAATGAACATCTCTCCTTATGACTTGTAATAATTCATAACTAGTTATAACAAATTTACTGCATACATGATTGCTTATATTCGCTATGCCCGGTACTCCCATCAAACCCCCATTTCTCTATTTAAACAAACTCGTTAGTGAGGTCAATATTTTTTACAACATTTTTTCGTGATTCTAGTATTCTGCATGTTATATGGTCCAAAAATATTGTGATTATATTTCGGCAGATGATTCCGTAACATATACGTAACTCACTGATGGATAACACAGCTTCTTAGCCTCCAACTTTTTTTGATAGGATGGTAACGAATTCGGAAACTTCATATTAATATTTTTTTTTCATCAAATTAACTGATGATTACTCAACTTTGCCTTATTTATAAAAGATAACACTTCATCCACAGAATTGATGTGAGATTGACTGGATTCACTAAGCAAGAGTTTATCGATGATCTACCTTAGCTAGCTCCACTAATCTACGCCGTTTGGACCTTTTGCTGCAGTCCATGAAATCCTTTCTAAAATTATGGCCACTCGTTGAAGAACAATCACTACCCGGCAGGCACTCTGCTAGGTGCACGGTACTATCTACATTTTCATTCGATAGATTACAGACTTCAATGCTGTTCAGGCAATCACTGTATTTTTTTAACATACGAGATTTTGATTGCTGGATCTTTTTCCAATTGCTGTCTATTATTAAATAACGAATAATAATATATTCTCTTGCATAAGTGAGAAATCTTCTCATGTAAGTTATCGGTATTGACATTTTCAACATCTGGCAGTAACTGTGATAGTGTTTGAAACACTTGACGAATTCCTTCAATGTCGCAATCGGTCTTCTTAACAGACAATCAAGTCTCAAAAATAAGAATTCTTATAAAAAACACTTAAAATGTGTACCTAAAACAAATAAATAAACAGTTAAATAAAAATTAGTTTTTTCGTAGCATGTTCTACGCCTTTGAACGCAAGGCGTAGACCTCTTCTATAGCCCACAATCGCAAGTCAACGCAAAATTTCTTAATTTATTCGTAAAATTGAGTTTTTAATAAACATTATCATATATCATTTATTACTGGCATCGGCCGGCATTGCAGTTAAAAGTTTCGATAAAAATCAGAAAACACTAAATAGTATTGCGACTTAACTGCCTTGGCGTAGCACCTCATTAGTAAATATATTATGTATTCATAATTTAAAAAGAATCACAAAACATATAATGCATACCTTCAACTTGAATATTCATTGCAAAGCAAACGTGTACCAATATTTTTTTTTTGAAAAAACTCGTGTCGCGTATTACGCTAATGAGCTTATTGATAACACAAGTAACACGGACTTATCCATTGTGTTGACTTCAGATGACCAAAAATAAATGTTCTATAAAACAAGTTGCAATTATTTTTATACCATGACTTAATATGACTAATAGGTAAGTAATTAGGATAATGATAATGATATTATTCAATCATCGTCATTGGACCTCTATAACCTACTACGGGACCACAGTGTCTCGGTATGTTTTGTAATAATTCGCATTATTTTCCATAATCTTTTTTAATTGATAGTATATTATTAGTAGTATTTTATTGATACTCATGTATACCTGCGACCACGGGTGTAACGTCATGCCCGAAACGTCAGGATATAGGACCCGTTTGTATTTAAAATTTGAGTGATAATCGTGAAAGTTTAAATCAATAGGGTGATTCTTATTCTTACATTTTTTTCTGTGATATGTAAGAATCGAATATATTTTGTGGGAAAATATATAAAGTGTGTATTAATTCACGTAGTAAATTACCACTAATATCATGTCAGAGCATCATTTTTGCCATAAAGTTATTAGCCAGCTATAAAAAAAAATTGCTAACCCCAAAATGTCACGGACCGTGTTGTGTGAGATTGCCGAATTCGAAAATATAATATTTTTTTCTGGTGAATTGTCAAATTCTCACGCAAAATATTACAGCATTTATGCAAGATTAATATTTGATTTATAAGATAAATACTATAGAAATCTTAATAACCATTACTATTTATGATTTACATCAGAATAAAATGTGTGAGTAGTTTTTGTGTCAAGACCATGTACGTTACTATAAAAATACGGATCTCTGTAAAAAAGTGTCTTTAATATTGGCAACCCTTTTTATGTTTTTTTAGAACAGCAACATTGTGTTTTTGTCAAATTTGCAAATAACTAAACGTTGTGTGTGTCTCAAGAAAATTTTCTCCGTATTTTTTTATAAAAAGGGACAACCTTAACACGTCAACGCCGTGTTTGGCTTTTAAACGTAAGTAACAATGTCACACTATTGTTTGAAACATAACATGTACCTCACACAGTGTAGTTACTGATAATTAATTAAGATTTGTGAGATCATGGCTAGCTTTTAGGTTATATCGAACACGTCTCAAATTGTCACAACCACGATATAAAAAAAACGTCACGGCCATGGACTTATTGAGTACGTGGTTGTGACATATATAACACGTGGTCGTGACATTTTTGTTTTATTTAGATAATCTACGGATTTAAACTGTTATTATAGATGATTTAGAATATTTAGTATACACTATTTATCGAGCATTTTTATTTTGTCCATTTTCCCATGGATTTGAAAAGTTTCTGGCCTGACATATGACATAGAAACAAGTCGTTTTGTGTTATATTTTTTATTTACTTTTCAACATAGGCTCCTTGTAACTTGTAAGGCTATACAATTGTCCCTACGATGCTCCCATGATTTTAACAAGGCCAAGTAGTAGTTGCCGTCTTGCTCTTCAAAATGACCCCTTCGTTCTTGAAAATCTCTGTCCACCGAGCCAAGATTTGTATCTGGCATATTAGAAATGTTGTAGGTATTGTTTCAGGAAATCAGTAATTATAAAAAAACTTATCAATAACATGGCGCCAATTTTAACATTTTAACATCAGAAAAAAGTAAGCTTGTAGTACCAAGGAGGTTTTTTTAAAAAGTTATTGTCCATTGTCAGACCAGAAACTTTTCGGACGACCCTTGTAAAAGGGATATCTAAATAATTATTTACTGTTTTGCAGAAAAATACAAATAAATACTGTTAATGAAACTATTTCGTTGCTTTATTTTATTGCTTAATCATAATAAATTATGATATTACGAATTTAATAACATCAATTTTAACATTTATTGCAAAAAGTCACGTCCGTGTCATACATTGTCACAACCGTGTTTACATGGTTTTTTTGCCTTTTCCAATGGTATTAAGCTTATCCAGATTCATCAAGAATATGCTTTTGGTATATTTTATTGATTAATCATAATAAATTATGATATTACGAATTTAAACACATCAATTTTAACATTTATTGCAAATGTGTCACGTCCGTGTCATACATTGTCACAACCGTGTTTGCATGCAATTTTTTTTTGCCTTTTCCAATGGTATTAAGCTTGTCCACATTCATCAAAAATATGCTTTTGGTATATACTTTCGATGTACATTGCGAAAAACAGTAAAGAAAAAAACTTTTTTATTTTCTTTTGCTGAACTTTTTTTAAGAATCACCCAATATAGTGCGACTGCTTGCAAAACATTTCATAAAATAATTCGAATTCCAAAATAAATCGTGTTTTAAAAAAAATATTGGATGATAACGAACTATTATGGACATAAAATTCTATTTTTAATAGATACGAGTAGGTACCATTCTTAATTATTTCACTATTTTCGTCATGTCAAAATGTGTCATGGTCTTATCACCAGTAGTCATCCTACTGTTTTTATCTATACTGTGTAATATGTTTGTTATTGTTTTGGTTTAATATATTGAATAACATAATTCTATTAATTTAGTCACTCACCACTTATGTTTATTCAGTCTCCGAAGCCCCAGTGACGATAACTTTTTTTTATGTGTTATCACACCAATCTTAAAGATAGTTTGGTTGACGACAGCGGTGCGCAAAATTGACGTACGTCCTCCTTCCAACAGGTCCCGATTGGGACTGAAAGATGACAGCAGGAGCGATCCGGGAGAATAATTTCACATTATTTTGTATGATGAAATATAATTCTTCCAATATTAATGATTTCTTCTCGTTAACCGTAGACACAGACTTTGACGTTTCTTCTGATATATTTTTTTCTTGGTAAAGTTATGTAGTTTCTTTGCAAAATGAGTTTTCATGCAGAGATTAGACCTATGGTTGGGGTCGTTTTTTATAGGGCGAAGTTTGTTTAAATACCTAATACTACTCAATGCGGGATAGATCAAGTTCTCAAATGTAACATATATAAGTTTTACTTCATAAGGAAGTAGTATTATTAAGAAAACTGAAAAAAACAAACGGGAATTCTACGCTTACCTCGCCTTAATATAATATAGACAGATACAGACAGATGGACAGATTGACATAGCGAAACTATAAGGATTCCTTGTTATTATGGAACCCTAAAAAGGAGCCATGAACTAGAGATTGAGTTTTAGAATTATAAATAACGTGAGACTCAAACATATTCAAATATTATCGAACCGGGTTACTCACGTATTTAAGTCGAAACCTCCCCTCTCTAACCCTCTTAATGGGTAGAAACATGTCGAGAAATCATCGACTTAAATACGTGAGTAATCCGGTTCGATAGATGGTGTCTTTTTTAGGCTCTAGTGCGAGAAGTGGGTCATTTTACATCAGGTCCAAAACTTCTAAGGGCCATCTGTACTAAAATACGTCGTACGAGACACGTGCTAAAACGATTTTTCGCACTTGTGTCGTAATGTACTATAGATGTTGAGTATTTCTAAACAATATATTGTTGTCTCAGAGCTCATCATACAAAGCAATTAAGCTATTATTTAATAGCAATATACAAATAAAACTTGTGTAATATCTGTGGTAATAATTGTCTCGCTTCTTTGTATCAAGTTTCTCATAACACAGATTAAGCTAATGATCGGTCTCTATGTGCAGGTACATAATCTATTTAATATAAATAGAGTAATTAGTTTTGTCTTTTCTTTGATAAACCTGTACTTATGGTGCTCCCATAAGTATTGGATGTTATTTCTGTTTTATAACGTTATAAAACAAAGTGTACTAAGGTCACGTAGGTACAATAGGTACTAGAATGTCAAAGAGAAAAAAATGTTATATAACATTTTGTAACACCAACGTGGGAGCACTAATTGCAATTAGGTAGGTACAGTCAAAGACAATATAAGGTGTACACAAAAATGTTCAAAAATATGTCCCAGTGCACTCTAATTCTGTGTAATAAGTAATAATAATAAGAACGTCGTAACATATTTATAAGCGGATTCTTTCGATAGTTATTTTTGCACTTGACTATACTTATAGCATTTGGTATTAATAATATTTAGATTTTTTTCGAATAAAATACCTACATATGTTTCGAATCAACCTGTAATTAATATTAAGATTCGAGTAATTTAATGTTCAAAGACACATGTCAAAAGTCTGAAAACATGATTTGTGATATTGTTAGTATAATATAATAATATTAGCCTTTATTGACATTCTTTCAGTGTCCAAGTTACTATACAATATGTTTGATTCAGCTCTTTGTTCCTATAGTTTCTATAGTAGTTTTAAATTCTTTCTTCTGTTATTTTGTTCTGTGTTTGATTGTCTTGCTTTTTAGCATAGGCTTCCCCAAGATACTTCCATGTTGGCCTATCTCTAGCTTTTCTCATCCATGTCACTCCAGCTATTTTTCTAAAGTCATCCTCCCACCTGCTACATTGTCTTCCTCTCCTTCTCTTGTTCTGTCGGGGGCACCATTCTGTGACGTCTTTGGCCCACTTTTCTTTTCTGTTCCTTATTAGATGACCTGCCCATTTCCACTTTAGTTTGGTAATACAGTATCTTACATCTGTAATTTTTGTTTGTTGTCTTATTCGCTTAAGACTTTTCTTGTCTTTCAATTTAATGTGTAACATGCTTCGTTCGATTCCGTGTTGGCAGGTTTGTAATGCTTTGGTATTCTGGTCCGTTAAGCTCCATGTCTGACATCTGTGAGTCATACTTGGTAGTATGCATGTGTTAAATACTCTTCTTTTAGCTCTCAGTGGAATGTCGGGGTTTTTCATGATCTCTTTATATGACCAATATTTGTTCCAGGCGATATTTATTCTGTTATTGATTTCTTTCGTCGTGAGATTGTTAGTATATTTAAGCTCTAATATTTTGAGTCCGAGAAACACTGAGTCAGCCTTTTACGGAAGTTTTAATTTTTCACACAAATAAGTTCACGTTCTAATATGTCATCATCGGAGATCGGACAAATGTGCGTCATTGTTCGCAATAATAATATATGGACATGACACCAAAGTTGATTGTATAAATAATCATTTTCAGCATTTTTTTTGACACTGGTAACTATGAAAACCTTTGTGTATAGACCCCTCAAATCTTCGAAATTAATCTTAGAATATATAGTTTAGGTTAAGTAGATTAGTTAGATTTAATCTATGTACATAAATTGTAGTTTTGAAAATAAATATATTAAAAAATATATAAAGTGAATAAACAGAAATTATTCCTTTAATTATTCATTCAATCAAATTTGGTGCCATGTCCATATTATTGCGAACAATGACGCACTTTTGTCCGGTTCCTGGTCATTATTAACGTACGAAATTAATTATTGCCAAAATCAGCATTGTTAAGACACCTACAACTTGATTGCATTATCTTGTCTGTCAATTATGCAAACTGTTTGATTGATTCAGCAGCCAGTAGCAACTAATGAAGAGGAGTATATTGTAGTATATTGTGCAACAATCAATATTATCGTACCTTAAAGCTTGATTTCACCAAACTTTTAATTGAAGAATAACGCCAACTCTCATATACATGGTGTTACAGGCATCCACTGAAAACCTTGAACGAGGTGATTTAGTAGGCTATACTCTGCGACCATATATAACATGGACGTCTAACGCCAGCTCAAAAATGCCTCCAAAAGCAATTGTTCAATTGTGCCAAGATGGGCAGGATAATAGCACTTTTCTTAACACCGCGCATATTTCGGCGCAACACCTTTGACATATGTTGATAGAATATAGCCAATCAAAACTTTAATGGACCAATCACGACTATTTTTAAATGGCGGTTTAAGTTTTTATAGGTTGATATTGTAATTCATTATCGTGATGCATTAAAGAGGGGGTGACACTTGTCAACTAAAATCAGGACCGTTTTTGAAAGGCAATTCAGTATGGCGTGCGGCTTCCATGTTTTATTTGTTCGTAGGCTATACTGAACAACTTTTACTATAGGGCCAATCACGAAATCTAAAAAAGAACTGTCTTTTTCATACTGTGTGACCGATCGATAACGACATTTTATATGAAAGGGTCAATTTTTTTTGTGATTTCTGGGTTATATCCATAGTAAAACTTCTTCAGTATAACCTACCAAATCAATTCAAGGTTTTCAGTGGATGGTGTAACACTCTGTAGTAATGCTAAAACTCCGTAGTATTTTGACGCTAGTATCTGAGGATAAGCGCTAAGCGGAAAAGTTTGGTGAAATCGCGTCTAAGGCACTGGTCCCACTGCGAGCGAGTAAGCAATGAGCTATAGAAACGAACAGAAAATAAGCACCCCCAAGTAATATGGCTAAGTTCGTAAAATTGTGAGAAGACATTTTGCCCTTTGTTCCTATTCCTACCCATCAAGTTACAATATAACCAGCACTGGGAGAGGACAAATTATTTCTACTTCAAAGCCGGGTATTGTAGTAGGAATTTTCTTTCCTTGAACAAAACCAGCGCCGGTATTGCAAAAGGAAAGAAAATTCCTAATACAGTACCCAGTCTTGGAGTAGAAATTTACTTTCCTTGAACAAAACCAACCCATGGGCTGGAGATGTAATAAAAATATGTAAATATAATAATTATCTTGGGACATCTCACACTAATCGACCTAGTCCCACGGTAGGGTCAATTGGCTATGTAAAGTTTTCTGAAGGTAGAAAAAAAATGAAGGAATTGACAGTTTGTTTTTATTTCATTGTACTGGTTGCGGACGAACGCATTAGGCTCTATTCATCCATGAAACTGCACAAATGTCACCTCAGTCGCTTTAAAAAAGATAGTTAACAAATTAAAGGACAATTTAAAACTTGGTCCCACTTAAATTCAAGCTTTGATCTTCGTGGTGTAATTTTGTATTCATAGCCACATGGGCACGCTCGATGAAAAAATCAAGACGTTTAAAAGGTTAATGGTTATTAATTATTAAATGTCATTTGCAGATGAAAAAACAAGAATATAGTAATCTACAGAACACATCAATTACGAGGTACCTACTTTATTCTTTACTAAAACTAACTAGGTCATAGTTTTAACCTGATGGATATTGGTTCCATATTTGCCGTCATGGCAAATATGTAGCCAATTCGAAATTTAATGCTTTAACAGAGCTGTCAAATGTTCAAAGGGTTAAGTAAACAATTAATGTTAAATTGTGATTGCAACAATCTCTTATTGATGTTTCATTAATCTCAGTACAGAAAAACGCGTGTCACAGTGGGAAGTTCTAATGAGGAAATTTTCTGAAGCCCATAGAGAGGAATGCAAGTAAGTCATACTGATATGAAGTATTGACCCGCAATTACACTTGGTTTTACGCCTAAAGGTGCGTCTAAACCGAAAGAGCATTCGCTGTTCTAGCGCCCGTTCTAAGAAATCAACCAATCACTTTTTGTGTACCGATCAAATTTCGTAGAGTGGGAGGTTAGAACAGCGAATGCTCTTTTAGTTTAACCGCACCATATTATTATAATAAGCCATTAACTATAAATAACTATTATTATAACAAGTAATTACATTAAGTATTATTTAGAAGTACTAAATTGTGTTGTTAAAATTGTGCATCATAAATTCCTCACGCCTTTGTACTACCTGCAAATAAAAAAACGCGATTATCTCCTAAGACCCATTAAGTAACCCTAATCCTCAAAAATATTAAAAATAAAAATTATTGGTACTTATTACGATAAGGGCAAGTTTATCAATCTCCAGATATATAATAATTATTATATATCAGATAACATGGTCCCTATCCTTTTCCTTGGTAATATAAATATAAAAGAAAAGGAAAAGTTTATCTCACAGACATATTATAATTATTTTATTAATCGCTCTTAATTAATACGAGCGGGTATTAATTTCATAATGCATTTTAGGGGACAGCTATCAGATATAATTCTGTTAGGTAAAAACTTTTAACAATCGCATAATTAATACTTAACTATATGAAATAAAACTATGAAAACGGATAAACTCGTGTATATTAACTAATTTTAATTTTCATAGTTTTATTTCATGTGTAATCCTCGCGGTAACCGAAGAAAATATTACTTAACTATTTCTTAAGACAGTTTTTTTTCTTTAATTAACGGTGAGGAAGCTCTGCTATAACGCACGACTTCTTTTGATTTGCTAATTAACTACCGTAAGGGTTACCCTAATAAATAATAATACGTACGTATAGCGTTTGTAGAAGGCAAATCGCATTTACTATTAATATGTTAACTCCAAGCAAACTGAGAGCAGGTAGTAATGTCACGGTTTGATCTAAATTTTTAATGAGACCACACTGGAATAGAGACGCATTAGCGAAATGGGGCTGATTCGGGTTGTTTTAGTGACATGGACACTTTGTGGACATATTATGGAAGTATCAGAGTATTCCATGATGTTTTTTTTTTTTCGTTTATCTTGGATTAGACAGTCGTATTTCTACCGTTAGTGCTGGAGGGACAGAAAACAATGATAGACGCTTAAATAAAACTTTGTAAATGGTACCCTTTAGAAAGAGGAATACTTGATAGAACTAGCCATAAAATTTCCGGATTAAATCCTGTCTCTTATTCCGTCGTTTTTTCCGGATTTATCGAAAATCATTGAAAGTTACCATTTTAATTTTGTAATGCGCCTGAATGTCAAATTCGAATGTCTGTGACATTATACCTACCATTAAATATGCAATTCCATGCTCTCGATAATTTATTTAGTACTCAATAGTATTCGCGCGAACTAATAGGCGGTGACAAAAGCCGTGTGGTGACGGCTTTTGTCACCGCCTATTAAAGTAAATATGCATTAGTAATACAAAAGTAAAAATACATTTGTCACCACCCCAACTCCTCCCGTGGGTGACGTAAGAGTCGGCTAAGGAATTTAAGTGTCACTGACCATTTATTTATCGAAGATTGATGATGGGCAGTAGCTTTATGAATCATAGTAGAGACACTACTGTGATCGCCAACCCTCTCACCCAGCATGGCGATTGTGGGCATTTACCTCCTAATGAGTCCATACACAAAGGCTAAGGTGATGCCGTTTTCCAGCAGTGGACTGATATAGGCTGATGATGTGAATAGTTTAACACATAAGTTGGCTTGGGATTTCTAGTCAAGGCTCAAATGCCGTAGTTAGAATGTCGAATTGGGCCCCTTATCCATTTTAATGCAGCTTTACTCTGTCTGACGCGCTCAGCTGGTGACGACTCGCTAATTACTTGTCAAACTTATCAGAGTGGATTTAAAACGTATGGACTCTTTACCTACTGTTTCCCAGTTTTTTTCCTATGGTTTTTGTGTATTCTACTTCAGAGATTCTTATTTTTAAGTATTCTACTGCTGAGAAGAGTCGTAAAATCCTCCAATTGCTCAGGGTACCTATTTGTTTAGGGGACAATCAGGGGTCGACTCGGGTGCTCAGGATTGATATTTCAGTGATTCGCACCAGTTCCATTTGTGCCATAGGTAAGCACAGTTTGCCGTTTCCCAGCATCGTTTCCCAGTGCAGTTACGTTACGACAACTACCAACAGTTCGTTTGCTCTTAAAAATGGTATTTTGTAGGTTTTTTAACCGTCTGCCAATAACATGTTACGTGACGCGTAAATTATTATTTTTTTATATCAAAATCATAATGGCAACATTGCAAGATCTGTTCACATTATCAGCCTACCTCAGTCCACTGCTGCACATACGCCTGTCTTATTATCTACGTATGGACACATTAAGCGGCAAATGCCTATAATCGCCACGCTGCGCAAGCAATTTTTCGTGTCTGCTATGATGATACTGCTGCCCGTCATTAACCTTCAATAAACGAATGTTAAGTGACACTTCAAATCTTTAGTCGACACTTGTGTGTGCCATCCTGTCGTGTCACAGAAAAAGTTGGGACGGTGACAAATGTATTCCTAATGCCACCAACGTGACGCGTAAATTCTTAAATTTTGATAGGTATCAAAACCGTAATGGCAACATTGAAATTCTGGTATCTGATAGACGTAGTGTGACGTCATTCACAGAATATTGAAGTTAGAAATTGACTAATCCTTCCCTCAGGGCTGTATCGCTGGACATCCCGCGGGTCCGACGGGCGGAGAAGACCTTCCCAACTGGCTCGTCGTATACAGGGACGTGGGACATCCTTGGGATGAGCGGCCAGGGCACTTACAAACTGCCTAACGGTATTTTATAACCTTTAGCGTAAGGCCTAATAGCATTGCCATGACATTGGTATGTATAAGACTACCGGCGGCGGGAGAATCCATAATGCCGCCTATGGTAATGGTATGGTATGGTATGGTCCCTCCCGCAAGTATGGTTTTGCGCCCCGCGCCGGTCGCCTTAGACCAATGTCGTGGCCAGGCCATAAGGCGACCAGCTTCGAGCGAATCCATAAGTTGGAGCGATAGGCCGATATCGTAACTCCTTCTCGCACGTATGGTTTTCCGCCTCGCCGGTCGCCTTAGACCAATGTCGTGGCTAGGCCATAGAGCATCGAGCGGTGTGAGCGCAATCAGGCGTATTCGTTTGCTTTCGATTAACACGGACGCCCCGTAGCACTCCGAATGACACGCACCGCTCGACGCTCTTAGACACTTATTTATTTAATTATAAATATTAGATGTCATATACCAAAGAAAAACGACCAAGATCACCTAATGTCCGAGGTGGGGATCGAAACCAACTATATAGTATTAAGTAGTGTGACTACAGGGGAAAATTAAATTGTGCCGTAGATACCAGAATACCAATTTACTTTAATTATAAGCCTCCCTCTCTCGACAAAAAAATTGCCGTGCCCAACAGGGTTATAATGTCTCTGTAACTTACTGTGTAACACCTTGTAAATCACATTATAAGTGCAATAAAGATTGAGTATTGAGTATTGAAAAATAAATAAAGTGAAATGAATGAAATGACTCAATCAACTTATTTATTTGTTTGTAGCCTCTTCACGCTACCTAGTCATAGCAATCAAGACAGTAACATACTATCGCAATCTAGCCATAATCATGGCATCCGATCTGTAGCAGCAGGTAAGTATGCTGTTCCCAGAGTAAGCAATTACTATGGGGATAGGCTCATCGAAAAGCGCTTGCCATATTTACTTAACACCTTACCTGCGGCTATTAGAGCCGAGAAAAACAAAACTAGATTTAAGAAAGCCCTATTACAACACTATCTCGACAATATTTAAACAGCATCTTATATTCTTTCACTTTGCCTAAATTTCTATGTAAATTCGACACTTCTACTCCTGTACTTCAGTGTTTTTAATGTATTGTAGAGACTCACGGATCCCAGTCAAACTGTTCAAACGGTTTTGTGGGACAAAGTATTTAGTTTTAAGTTGTAATCCTGTATCTTACAAAACAAATATACACGGTGGAATTTAATCGGTGAACAGGAACCCATTTTTCTAATTCAGTAATCGATGGCAGTCACTTTATGTAGTACTTAAGTGGAACCAAGTTTTTTTTTTAGCATAACAAATTTTTATGTTGAAATTAAACTTTAATTAAAATTTATTGTCACCCTACTAATGATTTAGTCTGAAAAGTTTAATACCTCTTTTCAAACTATCAGCCATAGAAACTTAAAACATAAATGAGCAATAACCACTCACATGCTTTAATTTTTGCGACAGACTCTATTCCTATGTAAAATAAGAGCGATGCATGGCTGATAGTTTGAAAAGAGGTATTAAACTTTTCAGACTAAATCATTAGTAGGGTGACAATAAATTTTAATTAAAGTTTAATTTCAACATAAAAATTTGTTATGCTAAAAAACAAACTTGGTTCCACTTAAGTACTACATAAACGTGACCGCCATCGATTACTGAATTAGTAAAATGGGTTCCTGTTCACCGATTAAATTCCACCGGTATACTCTTGGGTCGTCTCGTTCGTTTTTCGTCACGATCCTAAATTTGTCCGATTCTGCTTTCGTCACCCATTCTTTATTCGTCACGATCGTCGATGGTCTTTCTCATCTTCGGTCAAATTTGTTGTTCGTCTTTATCTTAATCCGTCTCGTTCTTAACTCGTCATAATTTTCTTTCGTCATGTTCGCTGTTAAATCTATGTTTTTCGTATATTTTCATAGTCTTAAGTCGGTACCAACTTAGAACATGACCAAATACGAAACGACATGAAACGATTGAGTCGAAATAAGAAAAAGGTCAACAACTTATTATGGCCAAAGACGACAATGACTGCAGACTAATTTGACGAATGAAGAATGGGTGACGAAAGCAGAATCGGACAAATTTAGGAACGTGACGAAAAACGAATAAGTCGACCCAAGAGTATACCATTCCACCGTGTATATAAAAAAAATATTTGATATTATTTAATACCTCCACCATTTGATAATAATCTGGTAAGGTTCTAGCGGTAGTATCTCGCGGCGAAATAGACTATCAGTCCCCTTTGTTAGCCGACTTTAGAAAAGGAGGAGGTTTTCAATTCGACTTTCTGTTGTATGTACCGATTTAATTTTTATATCTAACGACTATAACTAGGTAGCCCTGTAATCCCGTTGGCACTAAGTCGATCGTTGAAATCGTTTTTATTTTTATTTGGTGTTGATTTTATTAATAGTTATAAGTACATAGTAAATCGGGAAGTCTGTATCGCGGCAACATACTGTCGGACTAATCCTGTGCTAAGCCCACCTCTCACTTATATTTACCTGGTGTGACCTCAGACATCCCTCATGATATTAAACATTTTACGATGAATTTTACACTATATTATTTACCAGAGCACACTGGAGCGCTCAGGGCAAGCCAGGAAAGTAACGGCACCTTAGATTTCCCAACGGTAGTACTTCAGACAATAGAAAAGATATTCTAGAAGTTCTTTCGAACATTTTATTGGGTATCAGTTTTCACGCTATCTTTGTGCGGTTGTAGGCTGTATATCTAGGTTCTTTATTATACTTGACGCCTAGCTCGGACAATAACTAAGAATAAGGAGAATAAGAATAAGAAATGATTTAGCCCACAACAAGAAATTACTTGGATTACATTAATATTCAAATTTTGAATTTCGATAAAAGGTTTTCACTACTAAGTATGATGTCCCGTAGTAGGTCCCTCTAGATAATCAATATAATGGCGGGACCAGATCCTGAATTCGATCGATTCATATTGCATTGTTTAGTACTTAATTGGTACTATTTGCTACCTTTTGTAAAAAAATAGTACCTCTTCCATTTCAAATGTATGTTTCAAACAGTCTGGTCCCGCCATTATAACGTTAAAATGGCAGGACCAGGAGCCTATTTATCAAAAGCTTGTAACTTGTAATACAAGCGAAAGACCTTATCTAATTAATAGTGTCAAAAAGAGACTTCCACTTGTATTACAAGCACAGACAACATAACCTAAAGACGTAGCTTTAGACAATTATTTCATTTAAACCGATGCTGCCAAAAATGCTGAGGTGCGGGCGGCGTAACATGAGCTAACTGTGTTGTGATTCGTCGTTTCAAGGTCAATGGGGTGTAAAACAAAAATGTCCGCCGGTCGCTAGTGATTTCCGAATGTCGATAAAAGTATCGACGGTTACAATGTCTATCGCTTTTACGATTCGACATTTGTCAGTGACTTACCGACAAAACCGTAAATCCATATCCGTACTAATGCATACCATAAATGCGAAAGTATGTCTGTCAGTTTACTGAGTCTACACGCTTAAATCGCTGAACCAATTTAGATGAAATTTTGAATGGAGATTATTTAAGACCCGGGAAAGGACATACGATATTTCATTCATCTTCATCATTATCATCATCATCCTCGCAGATGAAGATATATTATGATACTAGCTTCTACCCGCAACTTCTGGTGTGAAAAATAAAATGCATTTTATATAAAAAAAATGTTTGTACTGTCTGTCTGCTGTGTCTTCATCTACACATTTAAACCGGTTTAGATGAAATGTGGAATGGAGATAGTTTAAGACCCGGGAAAGGACAAAGGATAGTTATTTTATCATCATCATCCACGCAGACAACGTTGCGGTCAAATATTAATATCACAATATATCTTTTCTGAGACAATAAATAAAATATTTTTATAAAATATTCTTTTATTTGTACAATCATTAACTTGTAGTTACATTAAAATACGTTGTATATAAAATTCGTCTATTATTCGTTTTTGTTAATTTGAAATATTCCGGTTTAAAGTGTCGAGAACATATCACACTGCTAGGAGCAGGAAACCAATCATGTGACCGTTTTGTAGCATTCATCCACATTTCTTTCATGTTTGGGCATTTAGAGAAGATACACAATATTATTTAACGTAATAGTATTTTTGAAAATTATACTTCTACATTTTACACTAAACCAGAATTTATTTGAGGATAATTGAATATAATCGTAATATCTTATCGATAGTAAACAGACTGCAGGCATAGACATCACTAGTTCGGATACGGAGACTCCACCGCAGAGTCTGTTGCTTGGTACGATTGAGAATAAAGATTTTAATTTATCTTTAGTTACCTTATCGATAGTAAACAAACATACTCTACGGTCATCCCTAGTTCAGACGGCCTACCTGCTCGTTATGCTAGACAAGGAGGGAGTTATACTTCGTGCAAAGTATTAGAAAGAGACTGTAAAAAGACATCAACGAGTGCACTAGATTTTATGCTTAAACTTTTTTTAATTTTAATTGAAATCTAAGTATAAAAAATTGCTCATTTGTGAAACGAAATACCATCTTTTTGCACACTAGATGTTTTTGTATTCTTGCCACACAATTTCACGCAACAGTAATGCATTTTGCATGACGTAAATCACGTTAAAAATTTCGTAATTATCTCATGAACGCCGGCCGCAGACTGAAGTTAGCAATGGAGGCGTGGCTCTAATATGGAGTGAATTCACCGTATGCGTGACAGAGGGGGTCGCCCGGCTATGCTACGTCTTGAGGTTATGTTGTCTGTGATTACAAGTCACAAGCTTTGGTGAAATGGGCCTTAGGATCTGAATTCTGTCGATTCTCATATTGCAGTGTTGAGTACTGAATTGGTACCATTTGCTACCTTTTGAAAAAAAAAACTATTTCTTCTATATCAATTATCTCAATTTTTAAGACTTTGAAAGCTGATATCTCAAAAACGGTTCGCTTAAATAAAAAATAAAAAATGTATACCCCTCAGTTACGTGTATTGAGGGCCCCAATCGCAATTATTTTTTTACAATATAGTATCGTAATTATTTAGGAGTTGATTTAATACATATCCTTATCAAATTTCATTACTAGCATTAGCATATAGTTTCTGAGTATATCGGCTTTGACAGACGGACCGACGGAGCTAGTATTAGGCTGCGTTTACACCAGAGATGTGCGAGGATGTGTTTCCATACAAATGACACCTCTATTAATGACTCGAGCGAGTTATCATTTGTATGGAAACACATCCTCACACATCTCTGACGGAAACGCAGCCTTAATGTAACACGATTCGCGAAAAGGGCCCCAGTAGTGTTAGCTCATTTTACCTGTAATAAATGAAGCATAACTTGGCTGTCTACTCTTGATAATAAAGTAAATAAATGTAGGACATATTTTACAAGCGCCTTGAGGTATAATATTACAGGGTTTTCAGGTCATTCCGACGGTCATTTTACGTGAACGAAATTAACCTTCTTGCAGACTTTCTTCTGAAAGTTGAAAGCTCAGGATTTACACTTCAAAGCTCTTCTTACTCGTAGGTACCTTTACCTACCAATCGTCAATAAAATCATAAATTAAAGATTTGTGATAAAAAAAAATGTAAACAAACCTAAAAACTGGAGTACTTTTAGAACACAATCTTGGTTTTAATTACGAACTTCAAATAAATAAAATAAATAAATAAATAAAATAAAAATAAATATCTTGGGACATCTTACACAAATCAACCTAGTCCCACGGTAAGCTCAATTAAGGCTTGTGTTGTGGGTACCAGGCGACGATATATATAATAGATAGATACGTATAGATACTTAGATACATTTAGAACAAACATTTGTGATAAATAAATACACAAAGAATGCCCTCGCCGGGATTCGAACCCGGAACCTCCAGCTTCGTAGGCAGGGTCACTACCAACTACCAACTAGGCTACAGAGGCTGACAGAGACCCTTATTCATAAACGTTTATTAACTTAACAAGCCTCTAATAATTGTTTGTCCCTTTTGGTCTTATGGACACATGGTTAAGACTGAAAGGGACAAACAATTATTAGTGGCTTCTTAACTTAACAAATGTTTATGAATAAGAGGGTTAAACCTTAAGTTCACAGTGTACATTTTTAGTTTAAATTATTGATATTTATTAGTATGAACGCAAAAATATATCTGCGAACGTGTTTCACGATATGTGTCCAAGACGTGAAATGCTGTGGATTTGTTAACATTTTTTTATTATCTATTTTTCCGCGGAGTGAAAACCTAGGATATCATTACGGCTTAGGTGCCAAAATTATATTTACACGACCTTAACGTGAAGGCAATAAAGTCGTATAAATATATTTTTGGCACCTAAGCTGTAATGATATCTTTGACGTCGACTGTACCACTGCTAGTACAGTTTCTAATAACAAATGAAGTTCAAGTTAAAGATCTGCAACAATGTCTCTTGCGGTGACCAATATTGGTCACCTCCGGTCTCACGGTCATTACCACCTCGCGTAGCCAATACCAAGTCAACAAAGTAACATCTCCCGCTATTTTCATATTCAACCTAATCACTATGACTTAGGGTCGATTTCGGAAAAAAGTATTGGATTAGTTATGACGTTTGGCTTTGGGTGTAAAATCGCAATGCTTCCCTACTCATTGCAACGAAAGTGTTGTAGAATAGCCAACCTACTTCTCACCTCTGATGAATGAATATTTATAATTTTATGTGGCTACTGCTAATATGTTTTGTGATGTTTTCAAAGCAATTTCAATGTCTCGCATATATCTTTTATTGAGAAAATCTTGAGTTTGATCTTCATATAAGATTGAGTTACACCTCAGGTAAACTTATGATGAACTTTGAATAAGTAACACAGATTGTTTTTTTTTTCTAGAATCGGATGTCAGTTCCATAGTAAACGTTCATCAATATGACCTCAGAATTCAAGTTTGGCAGGTGATTAAAAAATCACCCTGTGTAAGTGACTACCTACAAAGTGAAAATGTGTATACATAATTATTATTGATGCTTATAACTGTAGGGTTGATGAATATAGCATATTTTAAGAGCCTGCTAATTTAATGAATATTTTTACTGCCTCTAGAGACAGTCAAATGTAAGATAAGGGAGGAACGGTCAATCCTTTGACCTTTTTCCTGCAAATACCTACAGGAATGAATGTAACATCCTATCCCACTTTTATAAATGATGTCGTTTATTGTTCCTGTTTCTTCCCTGTGTGTATTGCGCAGTTTCATTAAGGACATATATATTATAGTTAAGTACCTACCTATTATAGTCTCAGTCTGCAATAGTTTGGCGTTTGGAGATTTATGGGTATCATAGGTATACATAACATACTATTGGAGATACTAGCGGTGTCATATCCCCATACACTTTTAACAATTTTTCTCGAAGATTCGTTTCAGATCCGAAGATATATAGTCACTAAGCGATTTGTGTTTCACAAAAACTTCTTAATTTTGTAGATTCGTTCTTATTCAAAAACCACTATATCTATTTAACAAATGGATAATGTAGTAGGCGATACATTTAGTAATTTTATTAGTTTTAATACCCAAGCTGTACTGTAACATATTTTGTATGGCTGTTTGTTATCCCTAAAATAAAAAATAAAATAAAATTAAAAATCATAATTTTATCTATAACGATCGGAAATAGATTTTAACTTAAACTATAATATTGTATTTGTACTAATTTGTAGTAAGTATCCAGACGAACATGTACCTATACCTTATAATCTTTCTATTTTCTATCTCAAAGCAATTTGAAACTCTGGAAGTAATGTTAGTCCTAGATATATTTTATCTCATTGTATTTACAAAATTTCATGACGTTGATAATACCTATAGAGGGCTAAATTCCCAATTTACTTGCAGGTGTAATTTACGAAGGCGAATTCGACGACGGCACGTTCCACGGTCTTGGAGCGCTGCGGTACCCGTGCGGGACCGTCATATACGGCAAATGGCATCGCGGCGAGATCGTCGAGAGGACGCTGGTGTTCCCAGACGGATTGGAGTACGCAGAGGAGGAGTGGCCGTATTGCGTGATGCCGGATAGGAGGTAACTGTCTAAGTCTATAGTCTGCGGACTATGAAGGCGTGTTACAGCAAAGCATGTCCATATATCTAACGTGTCTTCAGTTTCCGGGCGTTCCATGGATACGGGGCGCTGCGGTATCCGTGCGGATCCGGGACTGTGATATACGGCAAGTGGCATCGAGGCGAGATCGTTGAGAGGACGCTGGTGTTCCCCGACGGCTTGGAGTACGCAGAGGAGGAGTGGCCGTATTGCGTGATGCCGGATAGGAGGTAACTATCTAAGGCTATAGTCTGCGGAATATGAAGGCGTCTGGCTGCAAAGCACGTCCATATATCTCACGTGTCTTCAGTTTCCGATGTTCCACAAACACAGAGCGCTACGTACCCGTGCGGAACCGTCATATACGGCAAGTGGCATCGCGGCGAGATCGTCGAGAGGACGCTGGTGTTGAAGAAGACGGATTGGAGCGTTGCGGTACCTGTGCGGGACCGTCATATACGGCAAGTGGCATCGCGGCGAGATCGTCGAAAGGACGCTGGTGTTTCCAGACGGCTTGGAGTATGCGGAGGAGGAGTGGCCGTATTGCGTGATGCCGAATAGTTAGGAGGTAACTAAGTCTACAGTTTGCTGATTTGGCGGCGTCTGGCTGCCATGCACGTCCATATATTTCACGTGTATTTTGCGTGATGCCGGATAGGAGCTAGGTAAATAGAAAATAAGATTTTAATGGTAACGCTAAATAATGATATCATTACCAAATGTAAACTCAAAGTGATCTTTCGAGTGTTTAGTAAAATATAAATATACAAAATAAACTCTGTAACAAAATGGACAAAGCCATGATTCCGAATACAAGGTAAGTGCGAATTGAACAAACTTTATTTGTACTTGTTTTGGGTTTGCTCGTTTTGCGTCCATGCCACAAACTCCCGTCCCATGTTACGGATATAACTTTTTAAATTTACCGCGTCTGTGCAGCGGAATTAAACTGCCAAATGCTTGAGACTAATCAACATTTTAAGATCTTCAGTGAACATAAACTTCATATTATCATGATATCAGAGTTGATAACGATATAAACATAACGGAACCTTTCGACTGGTACGTAGCAAATAAAGATGGCTTTGGTGATAGCAATCTTCATTAAAATAAAAAAGTGAAGATATTTACGGCATTAATTTTCGTATTTCACAACTGTTGCTTGTTTTGATTGAGAGAAGTGTAAAATGAATTCTTTCGTTAATATTAAAATATATTCGTCAAAAAATGCTCAAGGTTTGTCGTTCGTTTTTGAGACTATGCTCTGCTATCACTCGTAAAAAAATGATAATGTATGATTTAAATAACTGTATATAATTATACATACACACACATAGTTAATAGGTCTAGCAGTGGACTGAGATTGGCTGATGAAGTGATGTGATTTTCTCAATTGATTATACATTAAGAACTCACTTCCTAGGTTAATAATAACTTGGATAACAGTTGAAAAACTGACATTAATTAGCAGTATTAACGATAAAGATTCCAAGAAAATTCTAAGAAAACCCTCATAAAGAGAAAAGCTCGTGCCGAGCCATAATTTAACGCGAGACGAGCGAAGAAAATGTTCAATGTTTTGCGGCTTAATTCATATCCGTCCATTTGCGAACAGGAGGCCTACCCCGAACTTCAGGATTCATACATTTCGAGTATCTATCCCTGTCATTCAAAACAAATTTTCGTTAGAGTGGCAGAGACAGATGATCGAAATTTTCGATTTTCGAAGTTCGTGGTAGTCCTACAAAGTGGCGCGTAATTTGCGGACCGAGTTTGTGCAAATGTGCGCGGAAGGGAATAATCAAGATGGATCACTTGCTTTATGGGAATAATAATGAAGCCTCGTACATGGTGTTATTTGTTGCCATTCTGGTAAATGTTTATGAATACCTTGACAAATTTTATTATAGGGTTAAAAGTAATGTGTTGACATTTTGCAACGAAATAAGGCAGCGCTTGACAAAGAAGATGATTAGGAGATTTAACAACTCGACATTCTACCATGTTATTTTAGTCATTTGTAAAACCTGTTGGATTGTGTGCCCGCGAGTGAGGACTCGTGAGCAAATCGTGGCGCTAATGCCCCGGCCACGACATTGGTCTAAGGCGACCAGCGGCAAGCGAATCCATGAGTTGGAGCGGGATGCCGATATGGGTACGAGAGGGAGCACCATACGTTTTCCCCGCTAAGCCGGTCGCCTTAGACCGATGTCGTGGCCGCGGCGTAAGCGCCGAACGCAATTGTGGAGTCGATTGCGCAGCGCGCTCGCGCTCGCGTAAAGGTGCATTCAGATCAAACGAGCATTCGCTATTCTATCCCCCACTCTACGAAATCAACGAATCACGTTTTGTGTAACGATCGAATTTCGTAGAGTAGGGGGATAGAACAGCGTATGCTCTTTTGGTCTGAATGCACCTTTTAAAGGCCCGGCCACGACATTGGTCTAAGGCGACCAGCGGCGAGCGAATCCATGAGTTGGAGCGGGATGCCGATATGGCTACTACCTCTGGCACGTATGGTTTCCCGCTAAGCCGGTCGCCTTAGACCACTGTCGTGGCCGCGACATAAGCTCCACAAGTCCACATTCGCGTTCGCCCTTTGGTGCCACGAGTGGGGAGCGGCCTTAAGTCTTAATAATTGCCATGTTCAATAGTAACCCGGTCAAAGATATCCGATCTTAAATTGATGAGTATTTTACAGAGGATCGAAAGCGTTATCGCTTTCTCCTTCAATGACGAGACCTTTGTGGGAAACTAAAACAGTGATTAAAATTATCAAAAAATGTATTTTCAAATCAAAACTAGGTACAATTTATACAGCGTGTGTATTTGATACGGGCGAATATTTTAATGGCGATTACTATCGGACCTAGGGAACCTATTTACATAAATTTATTTTAGAAATTAAGGTATTTTTTTTTCATACAAAATAATTGAGCCCGCAATGTATTGCATCCACTGGTAGCCACATTACTTAAAGTAGACATAAGTATCTAATCTAAACGTCATACGAGTCTCATGTCAGTTGGCCGGCATACATTGCTGCTGGGTTGCACTTTAGAAAAATCATTACACCTAATCAACAACAAAATTTAACGAAAT
This sequence comes from Thaumatotibia leucotreta, assembly GCA_025490895.1. NCBI lineage: Eukaryota > Metazoa > Arthropoda > Insecta > Lepidoptera > Tortricidae > Thaumatotibia > Thaumatotibia leucotreta. The sequence continues at coordinate 945,763 of JALPQI010030248.1, read as the reverse complement.
GGTTATCTTATACGACTCGTAGGATCAGATATTATAGCTGGATTAATTATTCGCCCGTATCAAATACCCACGCTGTATACATAGCGTCGTTGTGCCTGCAAAAACCAACATGTGATGGATTTTCTTTAATTCAATTAATACCCTTTGTGTATAGTTGCTAGGTTACTATTTGAAAGTTATAAATCAACCAAATAGCGGATTTTACAGGCGCAACGACTTTAGATTAAATCTAACTAATCTACTTAACCTAGCCTATAGGTTAGGTTAAGTAGATTAGTTAGATTTAATACCAGCCAGAAATTACCAGAAATTTACCAGAAATTACCTCTCGAGAAAATGTCCTCTAATTTTAACCACAATGCCATAAGGGCCAATCTTAGATATATCTAAGATTGGCCCTTATGGCATTGTGGTTAAAATTAGAGGACCAATCTTAGATATATCTAAGATTGGCCCTTATGGCATTGTGGTTAAAATTAGAGGACATTTTCTCGAGAGGTCATTTCTGGTAATTTACAAAAATAAATAGGAACACATTATGGCCCAATTTGGAAATAAGTACCTACCCATTTTTATTAAATTGTAAGAGAGGCTCGGTAAGGTACGACCACCTCAACAAATGTATTTCCGCGAAAAAAACATCCTGCTTTCTCCTAATCCGAATAGGATATTGAATAAACCTCTTGAATTGGTGTTCCAACGGATTACCACATAATAAATAAAGTAGGGTATGCAAATGGCTACGCTGGTTATGAGTTTATGCTAGGGGCAAAAGCTCTCACTGCTTGTACCTAAATATCAGGCGTTTTGTTACGCCTAATGGCCGGTACACAACAGGATAAACATTATTTATAGCTGTCTGCTATTTTTAAAGTGCCTACGTAATTTTTATAAAACGGTGTTTATTTTGTGGAACATTTTTTTTTCAATAAGATGGCGTGGAAGTACTTAGTCTGTGCTTTGTGCTATAAGCAAAGACAAACACATTATGTTATTTATTTGTCTTCTTCTTAGTTACTACGCAAATTGTCAATGAGATGATAACCTAAATTAATTAATTTCAATGAAAACGACATTGATAAAAAATGCCTGCTTTATGGTGAGGTAGGTCACATTAAAAAGTGGGAGCCTACGATACATCGGTTGTGTAGCAGTAGTAAGGTTAACTGCAGAGAAAAGTGATCCCCCATAGAAATTTTACCCCTGCCATAAACATTTTCAGGGAAAAGGGAAACTTTTTGACTGTAGATGGTTACGGACTCTTCCTCAAGCGCTTTACTAATTTGTGCTATTTAGAGTCACTTGTAGACTGGTTTTCGAATCTACTATTCCTTGTTCGTAAAATGCCTATAGCATACTTAGAATGTCAAGGTATGAAATATACCAAAAGCCCAATGCAGTCCCCAGCGGCCACTAAATGCAAACCATGTCGGCGTGTTGAACTACATTAACCTGATTTCGGATCAGATTCAATTTCCAGAATGTTCCGCTTGGAAGCGGCACTTTTGGGACCCGCAGCAGATCACGTTGTGCGCGCATAATTGGTTTGGTAGCGGAAATTCTCCCAGGTGTAGTTTTGGAAAATTTCTGGCATATTTTAGGCAAAATTTTGAGGTTAAAAAGGTCTTCTGGACATGATGCGACCAAGGAGAAGACCCTAATTTATGCGGGGCACAAGATCGATCAAATTTAAGTATTTAGCTTTTGTCCTCCTAAATAATTTCAACGCGCACATTCACTGAAGAGACGTTAACTAAGCTCTGGATATGAACATTATGACACGTTATACTGTACTTTAACATATTCTATGCATAGTCAAAGTTAAGTTACATATCTGCATTCGAATATCCACACGTGAGACTAAGGAACAAGACAATCAACATGATTTAATAAAATAACAAATTACAAGGAGTAACTTAGGAATTGAGGTATTCAGAGTTAGTTTCTAGGCTAGGTACAGAAAATGTAAATAGTTTCCAGCGTTTGCTGAAATTGACAGTCCATGTAAAGCAAAGTACCCATTCCAAGATAAAACGCTTCTAGGCGTCATATCCGAATTTTAATAATACTGCTTCAAAACCAAACCAAAGCTACGTTTGAAATTATCTCACAGGCTGGATCGGTAATGGGGTCAATCAGGTTTTTTTTATATCACTCGTTGCCATAGTTACGTTATCTTGAATCATCCTTAAAAACACAATTTAATAGCAGTAAATTTTACAAAACTTTGACTTTCTTGACAGTTACGTCGCCTTTCCCGCTAATCATGTAGTAAAGCGTGCAGCATAGTTTCTTTTAGCTAGTTCTCCCACTTTTGCACCTGGATTACGTGACAGAATAACCACAAAAAAACGTGATTGACCCAATTAATTCAATGAATAATTAATGAACTGTTTTTTCTCACAGGTTCAAAATAGAAATCGACGGAGGTATCGAGGCAGCGGGCCGGTCGTACCTCACAGCGAAGCAGCCTACTCGTGACATCCCTCCGGGCTTCTATGACACGGACGATGGCTTCTACGATCCTGTCGCCAAAATTATTCTTGCAGCTGATGACTTGACACGTATTGTCAGGTTGGTATCGTCACGTAAAACGTTAGAATAGGTACCTAATTATTTCTGTTCACCTTATGGCCTGGCCACGACATTGGTCTAAGGCGAACAGCGGCGAGAGGGGAGTTCCGATATCGGCCTCTCGCTCCAACTTATGGATTCGCTCGCCGCCGGTCGACATCAGGCCTACTACCGCGAAAATCGAAATTCGTGAATTTCGAGGTTTTTTTCTCTGTCACTCAAACGAAGGCGTCATTAGAGTGAGAGAGACAAATCCTCGAAATTTACGAATTTCGTTTTTCGCGGTTGGGCCGCAGACATTAGACAGAGCGGGTTGCATCATATCTCACTACGCCTTGTGATATTTATCGAAAAGGTTCCGACACAAGAAGGGGTGAGGAAGACGTCCGCAATTCTGTAGCAGTAAAATAACTATAGAAGCTGAATACTGACTTACTATGAATAATTCGCCGATTTGATTGTTTGATGTCCCATCAAAAACGAAGATTTTTACATGAGTTTTCATCTCAAGGGTCTTCATCTCGCAGTTTTAAAACCAATTAGTGCTGTCGCCTTTAGATATATCGGAGCGGTGAGGGTGTTCAAAAATATCTGAACATGGTCGCCCGGCGTCATGACAATAGACGCTTACTCAGATATATTATTTAGGAGCTAAGTACGTACCTATACATAAACACAGATAATGTATCACTGGCGGAAACTGTCAAAACTGAGCCGGGTAAAGACCCACGCCAAGAAGCTTAGAAATGGATATGAATAAAATTCGAAATTGCAACTAAGGCATACATATTGGTCGAATTTCTTTTGAATACATTTTTCAACTAAACAAATTAAAGCTATATTTAAGATCATTTTAATGAAATAAAGTTCAAGAAAGACGTTACAGTTAGCTTAGATTGGCAATGAATGATAATTCTAACAGAGGCGGTCGAAGTTATTTCCACCGTTTTATTAAACATTATTACATCTATAAGGTACTTTTAATGAAATTTAGTTCCAATGTTAATCACGAGGTCAATCATGTTGTTAGAGGTAATCACGTAATCAGTAATCAACACACGAACGCAAAATCAAATTACAATTCGCACACAAGGGCAATGAATGATATTGCAGAGAGAGGCATAAATCTTTAAAATTATTTACATCATTTGTATAAATGTCTAGTTAATAAATTACAGTTTTGAGCTAAGTACCTACATTTAATTATGAAATTAATTAAATACGGTTCAAGGCAATCGCCATGAAGAAATAAATGACATACATTACCTAGTTAACGGCTTTCAAGATAGGTAATATTCTAATGTTTCATTAACTCAAATTTTCGTACTACTTGCATCCCATGTTTTACAAGCTTCTTGAGCCACGCTATCTTACTGTCATTCTTTAACTACCCGAATTTTCGCTGTAACAAACCAGTAAAACCTGGCCTCAGTCTGTAAATAAAACGTGTACCTACCTATTACATTTGAAATCAGACAAATATTTATCTCAATAAATCTTGAAAATTTAAGTTAAAATGTTATTATTGGCAAATCCTAAGACTCCTCAAGTCCTCATGCCTTACAACCATAAATCAATAGATGAAAAATCTAATAAGCCAATGGTAGTTGAAGCGTGGAGACAGTCAAACAAAGGAGGCTAACAAAAAAATCGTATTCTACATACCAGTTGTACCTAACTCCAGAAGCTAGTAATTTAAGCATCACATTATTTTTTTAGCTGTTAATTATTTCGAAGACTCGAAGATCACGCTTATTTCTGGTCCGACAAAAGCTTTCGCTCTATTAGTGGTGGAAATAACATCCCTTATCTGTCTCGGGGGATGCGAAACTGGCCGGGAAGTTACTCATGTGATAAAATTACGTCGCTCGGAATTTTGTGCCCGTTTCATCGTCCTAATTACTAATGTGTTTTGAAGTAATTATGAGTTATTACTTCTCTGTTAGCTGTTAGATTATATGATGAGTAATGTTATTATGATTAGTGTTTTCATAATCTAGCATACCCGGTCGAACGCGGGCACGGTAGTTGTACCCGGGTCAATAAAATGGGTCATGGGTAATTTTTTTTTATGTCTCTCGTAACTCTCGTTGATATTTACCCTCTTCTCTACCCTTAGGCTGCGTTTCCACCTGAGATGTGCGAGGATGTGTTTCCATACAAATGACACCTCGCTCGAGTCATTAATAGATATCTCTGGTGGAAACGCAGCCTTAAAATAACAATTTAATAGCAATAAAATTGACAAAACTTTGTATTTTTGACAGTTATGTGGCCCTTCCAAGGTGCCATGATAATAGATACAGGATACTTTTTCTAGCAAACTATTCAACTGTTGTCCCCTAAGTGACAGAATAACAGCAAAAAAAAGTGACTGATCCACTTACTGTCAGCGTCAAATTATTTATAGCAAACAAATTAGCAAAACATCTCTCTGCAAGTCGATCACTGAGTGCTTAGCCAAGTTGCCAATCGCTAACGCTTAATCGTCAATCGTGAACGATAGGCAACTAACTGTCTTTGTCGCACTAATAAGAAAGAGTGACAGAGAGGGAAAACTACGAAATGCTACTGAGCGTTAGCGATTGGCAACTTGGCTAAGCAGGCTGGCCCTTCTTTTTCAGAAAACCTGGCGTTGAGGAACAGCAGTGGATCGAGGCCAACTGCCGTGCCCACTCGGTGAAACCCTTGGGGCCAAGACCTGATCTGTACGAGGAATGGTCCAAGCCCAGAACGGAGCCCGTCATGCCGGGGAAAAGAGTTGTTCCCGGCCAGCCAAGCTTCGCGTTTTCTAGAAGCAGAATGGAATTGAATCTGGAGGACAAAGATTCAGTAAGTGAACCAAGTTCTAGGTCTACCGCGATAAACAAAAATCTTCGAGTCGAGCATCTGTTTCACATCATCATCCTATCTCAGTTCACTGTTGAACGTCGACCTCTGCTATTAACTATAAAGAGCTCAATGTTCAGTTCGCGGATAGACGCATCAGGAGATAAATGCCCATAATCGCCACACTGCATCATCCGCTGGCAAGCGGATTGGCGATCACAGTAATGTGTCTACTATAATGACGCTGCAGCCCATCCATCATCAATCAAATCACAGAATGATCAGTAACACTTCGATCCCTTAATCGACCCTTACGACACCCGCGGGAAGAGTTGGGTTGGTAACAAATATATTCTTACTGCCGTGACCACACTACTATCTGTTTGGACAACACGAATTATTTACTCAATTAGGTGCACATTTATTTTGTTGTATTGGCGGGACAGATGCTCGAAATATATTAGGTACGATTTTAATGTTCGCAGTAGGTCTCTTGATGTGATTGTTATTTTTCCCCTCACTAGCTCGTAAAGCGCTCGTTTATCCTTTAATACGAGCGGGTAAAAACGCTTTTTACACACTTGTGAATAAAGTAATTTGACATTTCTCTAATTCCTATAGCCCCCTACTGCCTAGTATAAGTGGATCTGTATGACCGTAGTAAACATGCGCAATCGGAGCTCACATGTTAAATTGGTCGTTTCTCATGTGACTTTGTAAGCCATTGGCAATATTTAAATTCCATAAGTAACTCTATTCTACGATACGTTTCGACATTGAGTTTTCAATAGTTTCTTTAAGTTAATTTACATTTGGATGAGATTTGTAATCATATTTCCTCGCGATAGTGAGGGGAAAAAAGTTGTATTACACTTGGCGGCAAAGTTTGTTCAACTCTCGTGCCTTGAGACCTTCGCAATGCTCAAGATTCCAGTTTTTGAACCACTCGCTACGCTCGTGGCTCAATTTTGGAATCTTTCGCTAGCTCAGGTCTCAATATTGGCACGACAGTTAAACAACAACTTTGCCCCCTTGTATAATAAATAACTATTTATTAGGTTAGCTAAAAAAAATGCCCTTCTAAGGATAATTAAGTTCGGTTTCGTACCTACCTTTTTAAGATTGTGTTTTAATTTATCGATGTGGTCAATCATTAAGTAAATGTGGGTTGGTAACTACTCAGACTCAGGCACTACCCACAAAGCATAACTGCTGTACTGACTGTTTCTAATAGGAATATTCATGAGAATAGCTTAAGGGATGATATATTTGGCTTTTCTATGCTATTCTATAATGTACAGTCGAAGACAAAATAAGGGGTATACAAAAACGTTCAAAAATATGTCCCAGTGCACTCTAATTCTGTGTAATAAGAACGTCGTAACATATTTATGAACGGATTCTTTCGATACTTATTTTTGCACTTGACTGTATATTATAGCTCTGTAACGATCATATCCACATTGACCATAATGTACATTTGTACAAGTATAACAGAAAAGTACAATAACTAAGCGTACTTGTGCCGCGGCCACGACATTGGTCTAAGGCGACCGGCTTAGCGGAAACCCATACATGCGAGAGGGAGTAACCATATCGGCATCCCGCTCCAACTCATGGATTCGCTCGCCGCTGGTCGCCTTAGACCACTGTCGTGGCCGGGCCTTTAGTACTATAAAATAATTATTCCATTGAATGCATAACATTTAAGATATAATATATTCCATAATTTTATCTATATTATCCGAAGTCATATTATAAGAACTTTATTTTTTCGTTTTGGCTAAAAAACATCGCCTGCGCTGGTGGAAATACCACCACTTGATGTAATAGTATTTGATTTTCAACTTTTCGACGAAACTATCTTATGTATATCTAAGTAGGTACTCCATTTTGTACATAGGTAGTATAAGTATAAAGACATATTATTTTCACATTATCAGTATCATATGCTTTGCTACATTCACATGCTTGCGTGGCATCTGGGCAAGCCTACAGGATACTATGGTAATGAGCAGTCTGGCAAACCAAAAATAATTGTCAGTAGAAAAAGGTCGCAAATTGAAAAAATATAGACGTGTAAATTTGATCCTATAATTTATGTATAATCTGTCTAACTACCTACATTAAAAAAGGCGGTAAATTTTCTATGGACCGTCAGCTCTTCGCGCCTGCATTTTTTGAATTTTCTGCCTTTCCTACTGACAGACGTTGTTAGACAGAGTATAACATATGAAGGGTCCACGGAAAAAACATGTCTAGTCAATTTAAATTACAGAAGGAAAAACCGCCTTACTTTTAACAGAATAAGGTGTGAATTTGCCCTGATTTTTTTCAGCTTTGGACATGTTTTTTCCGTGGACTCTTCAAATGTTTAATTTCACACGGTATTTTCGAACATGGTGGTTTGGCAGACTATAAGCATGGTGTGATGGTATGGTATCTTGCTTTAACGTACAATAAGCTGCCGCTGGCTCGCTATCTTAGCATTAAAATAAAAATATATTTCAGGATAACGTGTTTACCCACCTTCGCGCGGATTCTACGTCAACATCAAGCTTTAGCGATTAATCTTACTTAGTTCCCTACACTGTCTAGTTATAATAATTATCATTTAAAATGTATAAGGCCTTTGAGAAAACTTATCTACGACGTAGGAAACATTACGTTGGCATGTAAATAATTCTTAGATTAGGTAGGTACTTAAAAACTGTCGCATTCAGCTTGTAATATTATTTCAATAATGTTCCACGAATTTAATTTAATTAATAAATAATGTTAAAGATTGGCTGTCTAATTAATATACCCATGTACAACCTAAATTAAGTACCTACTACGTGAATAAGAACATAATATAAGAATAAAATGTTTTATTTGAGGCCATACAGCATAGAGTAAAATTGTTCTCTGTGCTAGTAGAAACAGTAAGGATTTGAACACCAAAAACGATGCCACTCAGCAGGTGTCGTGTCAGATGCCACGACACTGATTATCAGGGCAACCGAGCTAAAAGTGAAAAACAAAAATAACTAAAAGAATAGGTTAGACAATAACAAGAGTCGCGGTAATCGTAAAAATACTGATTGATTAAAACAGGTACCTACTGATGGAGCCATAAATTCTCTGTATTTCCAATTCCATTATAACCTGCCGATTTGGCGGGAACCTCTTCGATTATTTATTCGCCTCGCTATCACTATATCTATTCATTATTATAATATTAACCTTAAGCTCTGTGTGTTGGTATGTAAGGATAATACCTACTATATACAATAAATATTAGTACAGATGTAGTGCAAAATCCTTTCTCTACGGATTTTCACGGAAACATCCGAATTCATATTGCTGTCATAATGATCTTCAGTATATATTGCACTGAAGCTAATAGTGACGGGGAGATCAATTCGAGCATTTTCGTGAAAAGCCGAAGAGAAAGGATTTTGCACTACATCTGTAATAATACGGTCAATGTGGGTAAGACCGTCTACAGACTACGTTCCTATTAAGTAGTCTTAAGTTTGTACATAGTGACATGGGCTGTTATTAGACGGAAAGGAAACCAAAACCAAGCATTGTTTTACCGCCTGGGTCTGAGTAGCCTAGGCATAGAAATACCTGAGCGATTGCTTTATAATGACGGTCTTTCTGACTTCCCAACATTAACCATTTACAAAACATGCTACTGAAACTACTGGACTTCTTGTTATTCCGCAGAGAATATTTATGTCTTCGATGGACGTGATGGAAAATAATGATATGCTGCAAATAAATCGTCGTAAACCCATGACCCGCCGTCTTCTGTCGCACTACAGTGACCACCCCAATGGTGACGAGGAAGAAAACGAAATAGAGAAAGAAAAATATGAGACCGCGCATGTTTATACTTTGAATTAAAAGCTTGGGCTTAATGATATTTATAATGCCAATTAGGTATATTAAAGGTTTTAGCTCCGATCATGCTTATTTATTTTAATTCGCACTCTGAGACATAGATTAGTAAGTTATTCTGTAATTTATGATGAGCGTACATACTGTTACGCTGGCCCGATACCGCTAAAAATATTTGGCTCTTTGGGCAATTTCGAATAAAGGTTCCCTCCCGATTTGTTCACTTTGAGAAATTCTGTATAGACTCAGAATCGCGATCTCTTTCCATCCTAGTATAGGAAATAAATGTATCTATACAAAGATTATTTCATTCATTTGGCATCCGTATGGAGGGAAAGGAATGGAAAGTACCAAAACTTCAAAATTTTGCAACTGAACTTTTTTCTCCTATTATGATTAAAATGAGCGATCGTATTTCTAAATAGAAATCATACGAAAAGTACACTTATTTGTTAAAAAAGATTTAAAAGAATCGGGCGGAAAACTTTAAATATATTGGCCCATTTAATTAAAAAGCTATTGAGATGCATTTGGTGATCGCAAGATGGAAATGGCTCATGTTATCGTTATCCCGTCTTAAACTTATTCTGAATTTACCTAATCTGTTAAAATTGTGACTTTTGGATTGAGACTTAGTACATCATAGGTCAAAAATACCCTAATCAACGTACTCAGGCCTACTACCGCGCACTTCTCAATTCGTGAATTTCGAGGATTTATCTCTGACACTCTAACACTTTTAGTCCATCTACACTTTGAATATTAAACTCGAAGCCATCTACATGAAAATCTGGCAAACTACAACTCTAGCCATACAACCTGTTAGTAGAAAAGCCGGCAATTCAAAAAATGTAGGGGCGAAGAAGAGCTGCCTTTAGAAAAAAATAAATTGTCGCCTTTTCCTACCAACAAGCTAGGTAGTTTTTTAAACTTTTGCGCTAGCAGCAAAGGAAAGGAAAAACAGTTTAATGCTCTGGTTCTATATCAAGATTTTTTTTTTACTATGAAACCCAAATAGAAAAATACCAGCATGTTATCCAACGTTTCTGATTGAGAAACGGGTGTGCTTTATCTGATTATGCCACAAAAAGGGCCACTCGTGACAGCAGGTCGTGACGGTCCACATTTTGCATCCATTTTGCAAAAGATAATTACGCGGAGATATTCCAAGGCAGCTGCAGGCTAATTTGATAATTTCGTCTTGTTTAATCGTGTTTAATTTGATAATCAAATCTTCTAAATTGCTTTGATGCTAAACGATTAGATTACGTAGATACATGTACCTTGGCCCAAAAGCCCGGAAACCATGATAATAATTACATACAAGAAATAAGGCCAAAGCAATACACTCCCAGCCTGTAAGCTTTTGGGATTCAGAATATGCCCACTAGGGGCTTTTTGGAAGTTTTAGAAAGGTTTCGGTTTCTTTTTAATTATAGCTACCTAAAATACTACTAGGTACTGAGTGTTAGAAGTAAGTGTACCTACCTGCTATGCTACTAGTTCTGAAACATGAAACTAATTTCCAAAATAGAGCGTCTATTATTCTGCTTCCAAAAATCTCACTGGCAACGGGAATGCACTTTTTTGCACACCTAGATCAAAAGAGTAATAATAACCCAAAATGTATGTATTTTTTTGGTAAGAGTATATTCCAGGTCTAATAAAATTAACTTTGTACATCACAATGGGTATTGTGTGATCTACAAAGCTAGTAGTTAGCAATAAAATAAATACATTTTTAGTACAGATGGTGCCTTTTTTAAGCTCTAGTGCGAGAAGTGTGTCATTTTACTTCAGGTCCAAAACGTCGGAGGGCCATCTGTAGGTACTAAAAAACGTCGTACGAGACACGTGCAAAAACTAAATTCGTATCTCGTATCGACTCGTTTCGAATTTCGTGTTTTTCGCACTTGTGTCGTAATTTACTATTTGAGTTAGGTACTACTGGTTTCATCTAGGTGACCTATAGTTAAATGAAAGGGAAGTTACATTTTAAAGCGCCATTTGCTATAACATAGACAACACCATGATAAGATAACCAATGAACTTGCTTATAAAATTAATATTTATCCGGAGAATAGGATAGGAATAGGAATATGCCATCAATTGGTTACATTAAGGGTTCAAATGAAATTGGTAACCACAAGTTCCTGCTGGATATCGGCAACCGATATCTTAATCACAATTAAATTTCGAACATTCCGTTAAAAAGAAAAATCACACTTTAATATTGATTATTGAATTAATCGATTTGAGAATTAAGAAAAACTTATGTCAGTCATTTGTTTTGTTTGAATGAGGGTTTTCTCGAAAACGTATACCACTAGCCTGGGCCTAATTGAATAAAGAATAATATATTTTGACTTTGACTTTGACAAAAAAGTTGGATGTTTGAAACAATGAGGGTTTTCTGAAATGACGCCCACCAGGGCGGCAGCACTGAGGCGTCAAGTCCATAAACTTGTCTAAATTCTCAGAACACCTATAGTTTCGTGTTTAAATGTTTTGTATGAGTTAATAAAATTATATAAAAAAAGAAAAATTTCTTCTAGTTAGTTTTTCTTTGGGGCTAGATAATTGTGTTTCTTAACGGGACCTATATTTCGTTAACTTTGTGATTTTATTTTTATCCTAAAATGTAGATTTTGAAATCACGATCGAAGAAGATCGTGATTCTGTGGGCTTATGATGGTACCGCGTCTAATCGTTTGTCGTCGTTGCCGTCACGTTCTAACAATTATACAAGTGCGAAAGTGACGCGTAGCACGATAAATAGATAAAACGGGACCATCATAAGCCACCTGAGTAGGAAATAAGGTTTATTCCTACTATATTCGCTACCTAATTTGGTAAAAATATTATTATTGTCGATAAAAGCATACGATGAAGACTGGACATCACTAATTAGTAATGACATTTTATCTAGTCAGGTTGGTAGCATTGTTCAAGAAAATGGAGTCATTGATGGAATTCACGACCAAGTAAAGTAGAGGCATCGTAAGAAGTCGTTTTTGACAGCTCACAATAGTGTTGTGAAACACTCGATTTTACCGTCGTAAAATTTTCAGTCAAGTGCGAAAGTGCGTTAGATCTGGTACTTGCCATTAAAAAACTTTTATAAAAAAAGTGTTAGGTAATCCGAACTAAAAAGTGTTTGGTAATCTTACTTAGAATCATTAGGAGGCAGCGAAACTTTGGTGCCAGTGACGTCATAATGACGTAAAGTCGCATTTAGGTAGGATGTAGGATGTTTTATAGGACGGATAGGACGTGACCTCTATAAGCATAATTCATAGCATCCACAACCTCTGCTAGCGAGAGATAGTAACTATATCCAATCAAGAAGAAGCATAAACAGTGTCCAAAATTAAAAATCAAGGGTCAACAATTAATAGCAGTAGGTAATCGGTGTCCAAATGTAATGTCAGGTCAAATAGTATCGGAGTCTGATATACAATATACGTAGGTAGTTACACTTGGTAGTAAAGTCAATGCAGAACTGACAGTGGTTGAGACCATGAGCTTGGACGCGAGTTTGCGATCCACTCCCAACACACGTTGGTAAACTTGCGTACTAGCTTAGAGTGCAATGTAGGTATGCCAAATAGAGAAATGCCGTATATACAGTATATAAAGTCACTAAAACCATAATTAAAATCAGAGCACATCTAGATGATAACGTTGTGGTACATAAATTATTATTCTACGAAAAATAAAATTATACGTGGTTTTATAACAATTTTGACATTTATCTGGTTGTCAACAATGATATATAAGTAAAGATACGTTATACTCTAACAAAATGAGCGAAATAAATACTTCACATCATACACCTACGATTTATTGACAGTTGACATACACCTATCTTCATACTTCAAAATGCGTAAAAGAGATGGCAAAATACATATACTCGTATTTAATAAATAAAAAAGAGACAACTAGCATTTGACAATTGCGCCTGCATTCTTAAGGTTGTTATTAATAAACATTGTTTTATCTTTGTTACTCTTGATCTTAAACAGCATAAGCTTGTCTTTTTCTCGAAGTCTTTCAAAAACGTCAAAATGGCGTCCTATTTATTTTCAATAAATAATAAAATTGAAAAAAATATATAATTCAGTTTATTTGCGCATGATGTTTGATGTTAAGGGCATTTTTGCACTTTATTTCGTAGTTTTCACTATTGTATAACATAAAATGACATTTTAGGGCGCAGTTCATGTGATTTGCGAGAACTCGGCAGTGGTACACACCTCACGGTGGTCTGAGTAGAACTAAGAGCGATTGTTAGAATTATCACAATCTGCGCGCTTCAATTTTAGAGCCGGTGTAACATATCTTTACTTATTATATCATTGGTTGTCAAGTTCAACACAGTCTGTAAAGCCGCGTATCCAATCCACCGGGCACACGGGCTCGCGAGGACCTGTCGAAACCATAACAAACTATTAGAAAATATGTGCGTACCTACTATTATAGCAATTATTCGTACCTCCATAAAAAAAGGTTTACTTACCGTCAAATGCCCTATCTTTGCCCGCTTTTTTAAAAAAAAACACGAATATCTCAAAAAAATACTATGAAAGCCTTCTACTTTTTTTGGCTTAAAAGGTATATTGTGATCTAGTGCAGTTGACTGTGTCTCGTAAAAAAATTTAAATCATCATTTTATTTATATTTTTTGCGATTTTGAGGGCGGGTAAAGTTATCCGGACTTTTGGCCTACATTGCCCACGTCGATTTTGCACTTAAATATAGCTCGTATAGCTTTGAAATAAGAATCACACCTAGCTTACGGGCAATCCTACCGTTTCCTGTAAACAGCTCAGCGATAACTGTGTACATTTTTGAATAAATCAAGTGGGCAATGTTACCTGGCAGTTTTTTCCCTTTCCCATACAAACGGCACCTGAGATTTCAAAAGTGTTAGGGTTGTCACTTTAGAGTTAATTTGTGTAAAGCGTTAAGGTAAAATAAGACCAAGCTTATGATGATCATTTTTTTATTAATATTGAATAATAGAAGAATACTTGGGTATTATGAGTAATTGAAAACAATAAAAAGATTCTTGATATCAATTAACAATTATTAACATGTTAAATTTCAAATATATCAACATCAACTCTTGTTCATATAGTAAAAGAAACGTACCTAATTAATGTAAGTATAATAATTCTTACCTATAATTTTAGGTAAGTACTACCTCCTACCAATCATCCATTCAACCTTCATCACCATAACCCACTAGTCTTTTCCATATATAATCTCCAATAGCCTCTATATGCCTGCTGGGACCGGTTCACGGATATCTATTTTTGTGCCCGTGAATGGATTGCAGCAGGTAAAACACAGCAAATTTCTCCAAAGGGCCTCTACTTGTTGGATCTGTATGGGGATACACGGGCTTGCGCGGGGGCGCAAGCCTATCAAAAGACCGGGATTTATAGGCCCGTGATCAAAGAGAGATAATAATACACACGAATTGAGAACACTTTCCTTTTAACATTAAAGTCTGTTGATAATACTCGTAGTGTAAAAAGAATAAAAAAAAAGTACGATGTAAATATTCGTTTATAAAACAATAACCTCTTCTATTCGCAAAGGCTGGTAAATACAACGAGGTGACAACCCTAGGACGTTTTTGGCGATGGGCAAAGTTTACTATGATCGGCTGCTACATGGCTGGGTAACATTCTCTAAGACAATAACTCCGTTAATAATAGGCTTTTAGTAACTTTATTAACAGAAAAACAATCTACACATCTTATTTTATTACATAACATGAGTTTTACCTACCAGCATCTTCCCCATTTTGCACAATTCACTTTGAAACTTCACTAAGAATTTGCCCGCCAAATAACGCACTGCACTCAACGAGTTGGAACAAGCTACTGATTGACGTTAGCTGCAAATATGATGCACAGTGTTGCCACCCATATAACCTAGTTTCTACTAAAAATAGTGGAGTTGCCAGAACTCTGATTAAATTTACTCCGCAAACCGATTTGTAAAAAAATTGCGTTACGGGCAAACTTTCCCGTGGTGGCAATGTTGGCGCATTTGACGGTATTTATTTCGATTGACGTATCGGTAAATTGCAGCAACACTGCCGTCATAAGCTAAAAGGCCGTCTTTTGACATTTTGACGAAATTGACTTTTTGAGATATTCGTAATGTCCAGGTGAAGCCGCATCGACCTATCTGGTCCATTTTCTTCTAGAAGGCTTAGTTCTCGAGATAAATTCGTTAAAAAGGTCGTATTTACATCAATTTTGCAAGAGTTCCTAATCTAAAAGGCGACTTTTGACCTATTCAAAGCTAAAAGAACGTATATGCTAGCTATACGTCTTTTTAGCCTTTAACAAGAACTTAATATTATTCACAGTGTCTAGCCTAAAATAACGTATACGACAAATACAAAGCAAGAAAGACGTATAACCTTCAATACGTTCTTTTAGGATAGTATCGGTACCATAACATTGGATCTGACTCTAGTCTAAAACATCGTATAACGTTTTATTTGGATAAAAATGTCGTATACGTAATTTTAGCTTAGCATCACTTTACTATATTTAGTTTACTAGGATATTTGATCACAGGCAAGGTGATACATCAAATAATACCGAAAAAGTATTGGATATTTTGCGAGTTAATGTGCCCAGAGTGGAAAATGACATGTGTTATGACAAAATTACACCTCCTGAAATAACGAAGCTTATTAACAACATGGATTCAAAGAGATCCGTAGGTTATGATGAAGTACCCATAACTGTTTTCAAGGACAACGTAGACATACTTGCGGAGCCATTAGCGAATTTCTTCCAGAAGTGTTATGATCTGAGCATATTTCCAGACCAGTTGAAGATTGCTAAGGTGCTGCCAATATTCAAGAAAGGCAAGAGAACTGATCCGAAGAACTATCGGCCAATTTCGCTACTACCGACGTTGTCTAAGATTTTTGAGAAACTGCTGAAAAGTCGGTTACAGAAACATCTACATTTATATGACATTCTAAACAGACGACAGTTTGGCTATCAGAAAGGTATTGGTACCAGTGATGCTATATCTACACGTGTACATGATGCCCTCAATAATATTAATATAAGAAAGAAAGTGGCGGGGATATTTTTGGATCTAAGCTCTGCGTTTGACACAGTAGATCACAGAATTTTACTTAATAAACTAGAACACTATGGAGTCAGAAACAACAGCTTAAAATTGTTTCAGTCGTATTTGAGCAACCGAAAACAGTTTACTGAAATAAAGTATGTAAAGGATGGCGAAGAGAAGGTTTACAGGTCCAACATGACAAGTGTTACTGTAGGTGTGCCTCAAGGTTCAATTTTAGGCCCTATATTGTTTGTTATATTTGTCAATGACATAGTAACGTACATGAATAGCATTATACCAGATGCTAAACTCATTTTATTCGCCGATGACACGAATGCAATAATATCTGCAGACAATGTGACAGAGTTGAACAATAAGGTCAATCTAGCTCTGAGTGCATTTAATGCGTGGTTCACCACAAATAAATTAAAGCTCAATACAAATAAAACTAGTGTTCTACTTTTTAAAGCTACCACAAAAGACTCCGACACTCTTAATTTATCTCTAAGTGGAGATAGAATATCTCAAACGGAATCAGTAAAATTTCTTGGAGTTCATATAGACTCTCTAGTAAATTGGAAACTGGAAGTACAATCCATAAATAATTCTATGAGCTCCGCTTGTTATGCCTTGCGCAGTTTACGAACTGAGATACATATTAAACAGCTGAAAATGGTCTACCATGCCCTCATCGAGTCCAAGTTAAGGTATAGCATAGCATTATGGGGAAACAGTTATAAGTATAACACTGAAGCTGCCTTCATAATGCAAAAAAGAGCTATCAGGACAATGCTGCGGATCCCGCAACAGGAATCTTGCAGAGCTCATTTTATACAACTTGAGATTCTGACTGTGCCTTGTTTGTACATTCTGGTAGTGCTGACTGATTTCGTGAAACACCTTTTTGAATTTGAAAGTCGAGAAGAAAGGGAACTGCGATTATCAACAAGAAGAAAAGATATCCCAGTAAAAATAGTACCCAGATTAAAGATCGTAAGGCACGCAGCTTGCTGTCAGGCAGTTCATTTGTTCAACAAGTTACCGTTAAAATTGAAATCTATTTTGAACGTGAATGCATTCAAGCTCGAACTCAAACAGTTTCTTTTGCAGAAGGGATTTTATTCTATAACTGAGTATGAAGACAAATATTAATACCTATTTTTGACATACATTTTAATTTCCTTATTATTATTATAATTTTTTTGTATGTGTAGCTTTGTATCTTTATTATAATATTTTTTTTTATGCTACTAAATGCTATTTCAATTAATCATTTATCCTATTGCCTAGATTTGTTTGTTTTATAATTTTTAATCAATGACTTTTTAATTTTTTAATGTAATATTGACAGCAGTTAAATGAAATTTGTTTTAGTAATCGTATTCTTTTGTAAATTGTTGTTTTAATTATTATTATTTTAGGTTAAGTTGTTCTTGTTTTCATATACAATAATTATTGTGAATGAATAAATATATGATATGATGATGACTATTTTTCTTTCATGGCAGTAATCTATAAATACGTATTACTGTTATACGTTCTTTTTAGTCTGTACGGAGTTCGTAATTATTCGATGTATGCATGTCAAATGGCTGCGACTGACACCATAGACATATAAAATTGATAGACCGAGTCTATTTTATCTGTGGGTGACGCCGGCAATGCCTGTCAACGATCTTTGTTTGGGTATACTAGTGCACCTAAACCGCAAATAGTAAAAGTGATTAAAATAAAGCTTTTCATGTATATTTCTGTTCGATAAGTGCACGGAATGTGATAAAAGTGATGACTTGTGTGGTTCCAGGGTGTAAAAACCGCCAGGGTTACCTGAATGAACAAAATAAAGCCATTACGTTTCACCGGCAATTTAGTTTTGACTTGAATTTTAAGATTTCGAACCTTATTAAGGTAAAAGTAACTGAAAATCTTATTCAATATTTGTTGTCGGATACATATGTGTAGTTTTGTGATTAAACCATTTGTATTTACATTCGTAATGTAATTATAAATAGTGGGATTCAAACATTTGTATCGCATAGTGTGGTACTTAAGAGACCGATCGTGATATCGATAAATGTATTGATAGTCAACTCAAAAATGAATCGATGTTTTTAATGTCCAACAGATTTCCACTGGACACAGAACCAAGGCTATTATGGGTCAAAAATATCAAAAAGGCAGACGACTGGTACCCTAAAGAGTATTCAAAAATATGCTCCGCACAATTTTAAGCTGTTGTTTCAGGCAAGGGTACGCGCATAAGTGATTACATTCTGACGTACTACCCACCATATTTGGTAATCATCCAATGTCATGTCAACCAGCAAGTAAATTAAGTTTAGTTTAATAATGACGCTCATGTGATACTTGTGTAGACTGATTAATTTAATTATAAAGAATCCATCATACCAAAATTGTTAGGTATGCTTTAAGGAATGATAAGTCCATAAAACATGTTATAATGAGAGTTTTCTGAAATCACCAGGGCGGGAGCAGGTCCAGAAACTTGTCTAAATTCTATGTTTATAGTTTCTGGTTTAAATATTTTGTATGAGTTAAAAAAAATACATAAAAACTTTATAAAAAAAAAAACATTTACTTAGTCTTTCTTTGGGGCTAGATAATTGTGTTTCTTAGCGGGACCTTACGGCTAAGTGGCGCCAACTAGTGGCATACGTTTTAGGAAACCCTCATTATGACATTTTAATTAAAGAAAATATTTCGTTAACTTTGGGATTTTATTTTTATCCTAAAATGTAGATTTTGAAATCACGATCGAAGAAGATCGTGATTTTGAGTAGGAAATAAGGTTTATTCCTACTGTATTCGCTACCTAATTTGGTAAAAATATTATTATTGACGATAAAACTATACGATTGAAGACTGGACATCACTAATAGTAATGACATTTTATCTAGTCAGGTTGGTAGCATTGTTCAAGAAAATGGAGTCGTTGATGGAGTTCACGACCAAGTAGAGCTACTTTATTTGTCTCTTTTTCCTTATGGAATACGTCTTGAGATGGGGTGAAGGATGACAATAGTTTGTTCATGTATGTCTTAATACACGGAATCTTCCCTATATTTTATCTGTGACTGACACTAACTACTTAATAAAGCCGTATATTAAAACTAGTCAATGAAGACGTAATTGGAGTGAGAAAGACTGATGCCCGAAATTTGTGAATTCCGAAGTTCGCAGTAGGTGTACAGGTTGTGACGGTCCCTACGAGAGCTGTGGCAGCTTATATCGCGCGCTAATTAGTCGACCGAATACCAAGGTATGAAAATATAATTTTCTCAAATATGACATGAAATATTAATAATATGTTCCTTGTAATACAATGATATATTGATATTAGGTTCTTTATAATATGCAGTATATTATGGCTGCAAAGTATGAAGTATAAGACGAGACTAGGAGAAGAGGCTGTTAATGGATTTTAGGCAGGCCTAGGCCCGCAAAGTCTTGATTTTATACCACATAAATTGTGGTACAGGCTTCATACCATTCAGCCCTTTCAAAAAATATATTCAAACGAACTGCAACGCAACAATGCAACGTCTTGTTGTTTGGTGCAATTATGATATTATATTTTTATATCTTGTGTCATTTTCAATAGTTACGAGTAATTACGGAGTTACACTGGGAAAGGAACATGTGACAATTTTTAACTATGAAGCATGGTTTAGGAGATACAGCTTTATTATTTTGTTGTTTTTTGTTTACATTTTTTTCATTGCTTGTTTGAGAAAATCACTATATATTTATATGTCCAATTTTATTTATTTATTTTACCTGCTATTCACTTACTTGATATCCTCTTTTTTAATTTATTTTTAAGAAGGCAAAGTCGAAGATTTTGTCAAAGTTGAAGTTCAACTATTTAAAAACTTTGGAACTTACCAACTTGGGACATCTTATTGTATTACAATCATTTCTGTGAGCAACTCTTAAATCCCAAAACTTTATGATTTTTTTTTTATTTTGGTTACCAGTATTTAATTCTTTACAACGTTGATATATTAAAGAAATTTAAGCTATTTCTGATGTTTTATTAAATGAGAAATCTCATTACGTTATACTGTTAAGCTTTAAAAGTACTGTGACAAATGGTAACTTGATTGCCGTTGGTACTAATACCTAAATAGATTTTTAGTTTAAGTAGGTATCTGTCTAAAAAATATACATGTATACACTAATCATCGTTGTCACAGATAATAATGTTAAGGAATTTAATGTTCTTTTTTTAATACTCTACCTAAATAATTTACGTACCTGTTCGAACCAAAGACAATTAAAGAAGCATTCATTGTAATAATGTTTATACTTGAGAATAACACAAACAAGATTCCTTATTTAGTAAACATAAAAAAAAAACTTTAAATTCTCACGAGTAACACAAGTTAAAATAACAATTAAAAATATACTATATACTATAAGAATTATTAAAAAAGTAACGATTTTAAATAATTATTAAATTAAAACATAAGTCTGAGAATAATAATTATTATATTTGTTTCGTTTTTTTTGTCCCTGATTAAAAATGTGTCTTTTGTTTCAAATATTTGTCAGCCTTCGTAATCTACTTGGTAGTGACCCTGCTTACGAAGCTGGAGGTTCCGGGTTGAAATGCCGGTGAGGGCATTATTTGTGTATTTATTTATCACAAATATTTATTTCGTGGTCGTAGCGGTAAGATAATGTTAATGTAATACTTAAAGACATGTGGCTTTAAGTATTACAGTCATATTAGCTTTAATCTTTATGTATCTACTTTTTAGTATATTGTCGCACTTCACAATCCTTAATTGAGCTTATCGTGGGACTATGTCGATTTTTGTAAGATTTCCCACGATATATATTATGTTTATTATTTACTTAAGATATTTAATAAAAATATGTTACTGCATAACCGTACTTATATACATTTAACATCTAAAACTAATCTATAAAGCAGTATATTACATGCCATTGGTATTTATACGTACTTCAAGATTAGCACACGATACGAAAATGTCAAATAAGTATTAATCTTGCTTAAATGCTAACTAAAAAGAACGTATAAGTGGTATATAACATTTTTAACTTAAGACTTTTGATAAAAAAAAGTACATTGTTGCTAAGCTAAAAAACAGTATGTGACTTTATACGGCTTTTTTGATTAGTAACCATACGTTGACAAGGAAATCATAAGTTAGAATGCCGTATAACGTGTTTTTACTGCCTTTTAGGTTAGTACGACCTACAGCTTTTTAAGCGTAAAACTAAGCTAAAAGTATTTTTGAGAAATAAAAAAAAAACTAATGTAATAAAGTACATACGAAAATCGTTTTTTGTACGTCCGTATATGTAGCTCCCATATACAAAAGAAAAAAGTGGAAAAAGTTGTTTCATTTCGGAGAAATTACAAAAAAACGGTTTTTGGCGATTATCTCGAAAGTAACTTTTGTCAAAAGACGGCCTTTTAGCTTATGACGGCAGAACAGTAGTAACATCACTATTCCGTACAGGCAACAATGAAGTTTGACATTTGCTCCATTACAACAAACATTACAACTGTGAACATTTACAGAACTTCATGTGCAAACAAACGTCAAAAACGACTTCTTACGATGCCTCTACTTTAGAGCTACTTTATTTGTCTCTTTTTCCTTATGGAATACGTATTGAGATGGTGAAGGATGACAATAGTTTGTTCAGGTATGTCTTAATACACGGAATCTTCCCTATATTTAATCTGTGAAAGACAACGTAGAAAACCGCGGAAAATTTCAGTTGTCTGTGGGCTGCTAACATTTCACGCCTATTTTTTTTTTTATTTACCGCCTTTTTCTACTGACAGAGATTGTTGGACAGAGTACACGAAAAAAATGCGTGTGTGGCATTGGATTCCAGGCAGGGCCACCATTGGGCCAAAGTGTACCGGCGCCTTTATTATTTAGCAGTATAATAATAATAATACCATAATGTTACTCAAATCAATTTACTGCAATACGGACCGATTCGCCGACGTCATAAATTACGTTTCGTTCGTTTATAAAATTACCACATGGGAAACGGGAAACCTTCGTCTCACCCGGCTATGTTACGTGGTGGCTATGTGTTCAACGATATCGATTCGGAAATGTTCAATTTAGTTTAGCCGGATAATAGCTTCGAGTTCGGTTAAGAGAAAAGTGAAACGAAACGTTTCTTCAAAATAGATCGATACTGTTTTTCCCAGGAAAAACTGAATATGCAGTTCCTTTATAATAATTTGTTAGTTTATCGTCGCTAGTTGTTAATTTACAATTTTAAAATTCAGTAAATTATTTCTTGTTTTGAATTGTTAACCTTACTTATACCAGGCTGTGAACTTATCAAGGTAGAGTAGAGTAGAATGATCTCAAAATGAAGTGCCACTACGAAGTTTTAAATGTAGCGAAGGAGGCGAGTGGAACAGAAATTAAAAAGGCCTATCGAAAGCTAGCCCTGCAATGGCACCCCGACAAAAACTTGGACAACCTTCAGGAAGCGAAGGAGCAGTTTCAACTCGTGCAAAATGCATACGAAGTTCTCTCCGATCCTCAGGAAAGAGCGTGGTGAGCACCTTTTATTATAAATTAGTTATACGCAGTAAATAACTACCTATAAAATATTTCAAAGTGTGCGCATTAAATGCTACCTGTGAATTTGATTGATTGATAAGCTTAATAATATGAAACACTAGGCTAAACCTTAGAAATTCCATGCGTTTTTCCGCGTGTTTCTTTCAAAATGTATTGTGTCAAAGTAAACATAATACCTATTGTTTTTAGAAATTAGTTTTGAAGTTGTATAACTTGGTCTTTACCAATTGTTGTTACTGTTACTGATTGTTCTGCCTTACATTATTAATTTATTACTCCATGAAACAATAACAAAATATGGTAAGTAAATTGTTTTCATGATAGAACGGATGTTGGAATTATAAAATTGGCATTTTGAACAATTTCTCTAAATGAAGTATATACCTAAAAAAAATTGTTAACATTATTATCTGTGCATCTTAACTTTGGCCTAACCTATTTCAATTACTTTATTTACAATCACATCACACATTCATTATTTAATATTCATCATTATACTACTCTCTGGTATGTCATTAACATTTTTTATATAACAATTTTTATTGTGAAATAAATTTTTAGGTATGACAACCACCGAGAACAATTATTGCGAGGAGCCGGCAGCTCCTACAATGATGATAGCCTTGATGTGTACCCTTACTTCTCTCCGTCCTGCTACAAAGGCTTTGGCGACGATCCTAAAGGGTTCTATGGAGTTTACTCAGAAGTAAGAGCTTGTTTTTGAATATTATGTAGAAATGTAAAAATTATGTGATATTATTCTTTTCTCATCCCTTGCTTTGTATTCTGTGAAGTGTTTCCTGTCATGATTCTTTCACTGAATGGTCTCATCAGAATATTAGCACACATTCGAATTTTACACTGGTACCATGCTGATATGAAACCATTTTGTGGCACCATCTTATACTACCCAACTTAATAACCCTTACCCTTATTTATTGTCTTTTTTGTTTTTTATCCACTGTACCCCTGTATTATTTCTTATTTCACTGTAAGTTAGTGTGTCACAAATAAATGTTATTCTTAAGTATCTATTCTAAAAGATATGATAAATGTACTGCACTAGCTCAATCAATCAATCATCAGTTATGTTTTGTATACAAAACTGTAAATAACTGTAGGCAATTAGGCATAGGTGATACATTCCTATGCTTTCAGTTGGGTCTTATAAGCTGGCTGTGTCAACCAAGTTATTTTATTTGAGGATGATATTCCACAAAGTTATTTAGGGAATTCAGGAATCAATATTAGTGGATTGGAATCAGTGGTTGTTTTGCAAGTTAGTTAAAAAAGATAATTTTGTTGCTTTGATATTGGCTAATGGGAACTTATTTCCTTAAATAATCCTTGAATAGTTTGAGTGGAATTTATGACAATGTTAGCAAATAATTTGCATGTTAATTAGTGGCCATCATTATTACAAAATAGAGGACAGCGGTCCTTTAAATTGTTATCTTTTTGCTTTAATCTTAAATAGATTAGCAAAGCTAAATGTTAAGCAATAGGAGCAAATAGAAAAAAAAAAACATTTTTAATGTTTTATATACATGTATATGAATCACGGCAATTTCTAATAAACATTATTTCTCAATTTCAGGTATTCTCCAAACTAGCAGCTGAAGAAACTGATTTTCTAGATGATCCTGAGGAGGTGAATGCAATCCCAAAGTTTGGGAACTCTACAACCCCTTATGAAGATGTTCATGAGTTTTATGCTTTCTGGATGTCATTTTCCACCAATAAGAGTAAGTTTTATATAGCCATAAGGTGCCTTAGGGTAATTCCGAAAATCACAGAAAAATCACTTGTAATTACATTGTCTTAAGTGTCTGTTTGTGACATTCTGAACTAGGCTGAAAGGCTGATTATAGAACTTTATTTCCGCCATAGATGAAGTTTAGTATCTATCCTCCCAACATCCTCTATTTATTTGTAAATGCCCGCCATATTTAGCTCCAGCGGCCCTACCGCGAAAAACGAAATTCGTAAATTTCGAGGATTTGTCTCTCACTCTAATTTTGAGTGACAGAAAAAAATCATCGAAATTTCCGAATTTCGATTTTCGCGGTAGTAGGCAGGGCAGCCAACCGTCCCGCTATATGCGGGACGTCCCGTTTCTGGGGCCCTTAAGTATGGGTCCCGCAAAGGGTACACGCGGGACCCTAGTTGTCCCGCTTTTCGGGGAATACTAAACTGGAAATACTGAAATAATAATAGGGATATAAATGAAAGCAATTTAAGATTTCGTCATGTTAATTAATTTGAATGTACCGCGACGTCCCCACCAATAGCCCGCGAGCACACTGCACTGAACGTGTATAACTGCTAAAATATGTATGATTGCGATGGGTAGTGCAATAGGTGTATGTAAATTGAACTGAAATTAAGCATTGTTTTTTAATGTTAACGTAATTCCCGTCCCGCATTTTATAGCCAGGTCCCGCAAATTATTCGAGAATGTCCCGCATATCTGTGATTTTTGGTTGGCAGCCCTAGTAGTAGGCCAGGCGCCAACTTGTGTACACTCATTAACACATTCGGCTGAACGTCTATAGATGTTGAAGATTATTGTTAACAACGGGTTAACTGAAGTTGCGTGGCCGAAAGTGTTAATTGTAAATCACGTATCTGCGGTTTCGTTTAATTTTAGATATTTCGCTTTATCAGTAACACCATAAGTCGAGCGAAACTATCATTATCATTACTAATCCTGTAATTCACAAATAGCTTATAACATTTGCCATAAAACATCCATATAGCAAGCCAGCTCTGATAGAAAGGCACCTTTCTGATCGTCAATTTCAATATGGTAGCCATTTTAGGACCATTGAATGCTACAGAACAGTTTCTTTGGTTTGTTCGTGTTCCTAAATTGTATTCCCACCATTTTCAGGCTTCGTATGGCTGGACCAATACGAGATTCAGCAAGGTGACAACCGCCGAGTGATAAAGCTGATGGAAAAGGAGAACAACAAGATCAGACAGAGAGCACGGAAGGAGAGAAACGAAGAAATAAGGAGGCTGGTCAGCTTTGTCAGGAGGAAGGACAAGAGAGTCATAGAGCACACTAAACAGCTTCAGGAGAAGGCGGAGGAAAATAAAAAGAAGGTTTGTGTAAATTGTGTATTATTGTGCGGGAAGTTTAATTGCCGCTTTATAGTCTGAAAACGGTCAGAATTCAAACGACTTCTTGCTGAACTCAATAGTAACTTTCTAATATTGGTTCACTAGCGACCCGCCCCGGCTTCGCACGGGTACTATACCTACATAAAAAACTTCCTCTTGAATTACTCTACCTATTAAACAAAATCTCATCAAAATCCGTTTCGTACTTTTAAAGATTTAAGCATACAAAGGGACATAGGGACAGAAAAAGTGACTTTATTTTATACTATGTAGTGATTTGCTTCTTTGCCACAATTTGGCAATTGTGGCAAAGAAGCAATTATGTCATTATGTCTTACAATAAAGCTTTTAAGTTTCTTGGCAAGAGATTTATTATACGCCTGGAACATTGTCAGACTCAAAAGATGGCAGATTTTAGAACTAGGCTAGAGAAAATAACTGATACATTCTCTTCATGTAAAATGACGGTTTTAATATACCACAACCTGAAAAAAAAAGTCAAACAATTGATTATGGCTAAACAGCCGATGGCAGATCATCACTTGAAACATCTGTAACATATTGTAACTTTTAGAGATAGAGATGTGTTTTCATATATTCCTAGACTAGAGTAACATAGTAAAACGTTCACCATGGGCCTGTTTTTCAAAAGCTTGTAATTTGTAATCACGTCATCAGCCTATCTCAGTCCACTGCTGGACGTAGGCCTCTCCTATTAACTATGCGTATATGTAGATAGAAGCATTAGGAGGTAAATGCCCATAATCGCCACACTGGGCAAGCGGATTGGCGATCGCAGTAAAGTGTCCACTATGATGACACTGCTGCCCATCACCAATCTTGTATCAAAGAATGGTCAGTGACACTTCAATCCCTTAGTCGGCTCTTACGACACCCGCGGGAAGAGTTGGAGTGGTGACAAATGTATCCTTACTGCCGTCACCAGACGGGAAAAGTCTTCCGCTTGTATTACAAGTTCCAAGCTTTTGAGAAATAGGCTCTAGCTCTCAAGGCTAAGCTAATATTTAAGGCTGAGTCGTACGCATAGGCGTTGTGGCATCGGAATTGTCATAGTAGATGGCACACAG
This sequence comes from Thaumatotibia leucotreta, assembly GCA_025490895.1. Classification (NCBI taxonomy): domain Eukaryota; kingdom Metazoa; phylum Arthropoda; class Insecta; order Lepidoptera; family Tortricidae; genus Thaumatotibia; species Thaumatotibia leucotreta. The sequence continues at coordinate 918,534 of JALPQI010030248.1, read as the reverse complement.
CTTGCACGTCATGCGCACGTGCACGCCACGCAGGCGTTGTGCGATCGAATATGACGTTTACATACACTACAACGCACACGTGCACGTGCTTATCACGCATCTGGTGTGGCTCGGCCTATATCCATAAAAAATGACAGATATTCAGTCTGCTTTGATATTAAATTAAAAATAATTAAACATTTCACGTCAGCCTCCGTAGCCAAGTTGGTAGTGACCCTGCCTACGAAGCTGGAGGTTCCGGGTTCGAATCCCGGCGAGGGCATTATTTGTGTATTTATTTATCACAAATATTTGTTCCTTGGTCATGATTGTCTATGTATTTAAGTATCTATATGTATCTATCTATTATATATATCGTCGCCTGGTACCCACATCACAAGCCTTAATTGAGCTTACCGTGGGACTAGGTCGATTTGTGTGAGATGTCCCAAGATATTTATTATTATTATTTATTTCAGGCAGAGCATCTAAGACGTGAAAGAATAATACAACGACAGAAAGAAATAGAAGAGGCGAAGAAACGAGAGGGCGAGAGTTCCTTCATGCAAAGCGAAGATTACCAGAAGAAGTTGAGTGAGATCGAGTCGTTATTAGCTGAAGAGTTTGGACTGTCTTCAGATGATGATACTATTAGTGAGGGAGGGATGGAGAGTAGTAATGAAGAGAGTTCGAAAACTGAAGAGGTAGGTAATCATTATTCATTATAATATTTATAATTACTGACATACTTTATATTAGAACCGGAAGTAGTTTGAATTTTATGTTATGTGTAACTTTAGACCATTCAAAATAGTTTGTTGCCATTTCTATTTGAATAAAAAATCATTTGACTTTAACATGCAGCATAGCATGGCTACATGCCATTCACTAGGTTTAGGATTTTGGTGGCATTTAATGAACAGAAAAAAAGGATATTATATTTCAATAAAAAAAAATTAGGTATTTGGAAAATGTAGTATTTATACTATTTTGAAGGTTTCAATTTTCTAGAATGTCATAATGTCGCACGCAATAGTATAAAATTTTACTACATTTCATATCACAGGTAGCTAACTGAAATAAATTTAAATTTAAATGGCGGAAACCTTGTTTAATAGATTTTATGTTTATTAATTTGTCGATTAGTTAATTATTCAATAAATCATAAAAAAATTTCAACTCCACTATTCTCTGTTTACCTAATGCCACCTAACTTCCCATCTCCAGTCATCACTTTATTTTACATGGCCATAGTGTATTGCAAACACGACGCAATCTTTTTTTATTCTGGAGCGGGTATCCGAAAATATTGACTTTAGAAAAATCTTTCTTAGAAATCCCTTATTATATACCTTTACCAAGTTGCAAATTTCTGGTAATGAACAGACGGACATGGTGAGATCCTAGTTTACTACGGAACCCTAAAAAGATTTTATCTACTGGAATATCATAATTTCCCTGTTATGTATTCAGAAGCGGTAATGTAATGACCTATATTAAGAGACCGGTGTCTGTGGCTGTATCATAATGTTAACATTAAAGTACAGGCAGAGTACAGTGCATCATAATGTTGACATTAAAGTATCGTCGTCATGATATTAATTTTAACATTATGAAGTCAACTTCTTTTTGTTGTTTTTTTTTTCAATAAATATTTATTGTAGGATATCCTTACTCAAATTGAGTGATTTCAACTGATTTGAATTTTTATATTTAGAAGTAATTACTTAGTGGATATCAATGAAAATAAAGGTAAATTGTCATTCTAAACTAATGATATGGATGTAGATAAAGTTATGTATATGACTGTACATAATTAGGCATTAAACACTCGTGTGATCTTATTATGAAACTCGCCTACGGCTCGTTTCATAAAACCACACTCGTGTTTAATGCCTCTTATTATGCGCCAGCCACATAAATAACTATTATTGCACTACATTTTGTACGTGAGTAACCCGGTTCGATAAATATTAGTTTGATTCTCATGTTCGTAATTAGGTATTTTATTATTTTGTCTAGTTTTACAAACATTATATTATTTCTTTAGTTTTAGCCAATTTGTAACTGTTTTACAGGCCAGTGAAGCCTCAAAAGCAACGCCCAAATCAAAGTCAAAAGCAGCAATCAAGAACCTATACTGTTCAGCATGCAACAAACTGTTCAAGAACGTCAAATCTTTCGAGAATCACGAAAACAGCAAGAAGCACAAAGAAAACGTTTCCAACATGGTTTTGGATGACGATATTGAGATATCTGGCGAAGAACAGATTGATAATGATGACGAAGATCCTCCGCTGGAGACAGAGGAACCTAGAGAAGTGAATGGACTGACTGAAAGTGAAGTGGATCATGTAGGCAATTCCACTTCTGATATTGAAGACAACGATATTAGAGAGACTTTGAGTGACGATTCTGATAAAGTACAGGTGAGTTATAATTTTTGATTTCAGTACAATCTTTTCAAGAGAGTATAAACTGGTGCATTTGCGTGGAAAAACCACTATTTGCGAGATTTTAACCTTTTAACCATCGTGAGCATTTATCGTCCCCGTATGGGCATCATTGCAAAATTACACCACGCAGATCACAGCTTGCATCTAAATGAGACACATTTATATTTTTATTTTAACGACAAACGGGTCTTAATCACGTAAACTTACATTTAATTTTATCCCGTCGTTTCGGGCATGACGTTACACCCGTGGAGTCATATTTAATTTAGAATCCGGATCAGAACTTTGTCTTATCAGACGATCGCGAGATGAGATTGATATTAATTGTCTGATAAATCAGACTAGGTTAAATAATTAATTGATTAAATGACCTTCAAAGTCGCAATAATAAATCCATAAATAAAACACATACATACCGGCTTTTGTAGGAAACGCCGATTTGTTGTTCCTTATTCGAATATTAAAGTAAACTCCATGTAAATATAATAGGTAATTTTTTATAGTTTTTTATCATATATTTTTAGAGATTAGAATCTAAATTAATTTGTAAGGTAGAGTGACAGTGCTCGACATTGCACTAATATTCGGCGTATTCGTCTTAAATTTCAAATTTATAAAGGTTGAATTTGAACAACTAAGATATTTCGATATTCAAAACATAAAGTAAATGTGAACTGTTGATTACTAGTGTTGTTACGAGCACTGGTAAAGGTACCACCAGTAAAAGTACAAGGGATAAAAATACCAAGTACCAGTGGTAATAGTACCAAGGGTAAAGAAAAAGAGCCCCTATTAGTATTCTAAATTTAATGCTTCGTATTATTTGCTCAACAGGCATTACCAAAAAGCCAGAAAAAGAAGAAGAATAAAAAGAAATCATTCATACCCATGCCAGAGAGCGAGGGCAACGACAGTCACGACGAAATGAGTTTCAACGAAATAGAAGGCCCCGCCCGCAGCCGCAAGAACAAAAAGTTTAACATGCTCAAAAGCCAGATACAGGCCAAGAAGGAAGCGAACCTCAAGAAAGGGTCCCAATCCCAAACGTCCACAGAAAATTTGTACGAAGTCTCAAGCACAACTCCCACTGACGATGCCTTAGGCGAAGCCACTCTACCCCAAGAGAAACCTGCATTACCCAAAATGCCCAGAACTGTCAAACCCAAGAAACAGATGGACCGGAAACCAGTCCGAATCAAAACAACAGAAACAGAAGACTCAAGCACTGCACTCAACCTAAGATGTGCTGTTTGTCAAACAGATTTTCCTTCAAAGAATAGATTGTTTGAACATCTCAAAAAAACGGGACACTCAGTCCCACTGCCACAACCTAGTTTCACACAAACTAAAAAAGGAAAGAGATCTAACTCCAATAGATAAATGTGCAATCAATTTAGATAGGGTGGAAAGTATTAATAATTAATGCATTGGAAATCATTGTGATTTTATTTTACTCTCAGAAAGTGACTATCAATCTAAATATGTATTTATTAAATTAAAACTATGATCACTGTCAATAAAATATGCATAATGAACATTTGTTTCCTTCCAGGCACTGAGTTCACATAAAATCACATTTAACAAATTGAATATACAGAATATAACAAAGAAAGAGGCCAAAAATCATTTAAAGGCTCTTTCTGTATAATATTAAAGAAAACTTGTCTGCGGAATAGTTTTCATCCTTATGTCTGGATAACCAATGTTATTTTTCTTAAATAACTTTTCCTATCTCAGAACATATGGCACTAAATATGCCATACAGCTGTGTATGCCCCAATAAATTAACATTTTTGTCTTAGACATAACAATGACAAACTATTTAAATCAAAACAAATACAATATAACTATTTAATTTGTGGTAAATTGTTCTAATAAATCACCTCTGGAAAAATTCATCAGTTCATAGGTACTCCAGTTTTGTGCCTATACCTACTTAAAGGAATAATTGGACGTACTTATGCAAAAAGAATCCACACGAATTTGTCATTGTAAAGATTGACTTTCTTGTTTTCTGTTATGTTGTTAATTAGAACGAAAAATTGTTGTAGGTTGGTTCTCTTTTGCATAACTATGTCCAATTGTTTTTCTTCTATTATGTCTTCTAAACTAAATAATGAAGTGAAACAAGCTTATTACTCTCCCTAATAATAGCAGTAATTGGTTATCTTACACAATAAAATCTGGTCCAACAAAAGAGCAAAATGCACAATTATAACATAACCTTTTAAGTATTGCACTATTTAAATATCTCATTTACAAACATACAAATAAGTGGGACAAGCTGTAATTTCATTAATAATTACAACTTCTTAAATAATTTATTTATACATTTCATTGACTTCAGTACATATCAACCACACACTGTAAGAACAATATTTCACCATAGATTATAAATTATAAACTAATGGCAGTATGGTTTAACAGCATACTTAATACCCAACACATTCACTCAAATTCTGGTATATCAGAAAAGCTATAACCAGGATATTCTTTATAAGCATAATAAGCTATCCTTATGTGATAAACCCCTGGCAAAAACATTATACCCCCTAACACTATCATAGGCCACAGGCGGTCTGAATACTTTGTGTCAATATGCCCCGTAACTATCAGACTACCTACTAACAAGAGAATAGATCCAACAACAAAAAGGAAAGTTGCCAATGTGATTGCTTTCCATGGGACCTTTGGTGGAGGGATATCAAACTGGGCATCAGAGAAACCACTGTCATCACTAGGTACTTGGAAGTATCCATTGTTTTGTCTTCTGGCCCGGAATCTCGACATTTTGAATTGGAAGATATGTTCTGTAACAAAACAAGAGGATTAAAAAGTTAAGAATTCTCTTTTAAAAAAATAAACCATATAGGAAATTATCTGGGGTCTCACTCAATCTTTTGCAATAACAATAACTCATTGTCACCTTAGTCAACCAATTTGAATCTTAAATCACAGGTCCATTACAATAAACACAATAATAAATTGTACAATTGGAAAATTGACAAAAGCAATGTTTTGGTTTTAAGAAACCAGCATTCATTGATTTACGACCAAAGATGATTAAGTGCGACTCTATATGTTATTAAAAAATGTAATTCTACTTCATAAATAAAAATAAGAAAGAGTTGGGTTTTTAATAGTTTTGGTATAGATTCGAGCACTAGAATAAAAACAAAATATATATGGGTTATTTTACCTCTCATAGAACACGTTTCTATCACTAATGGTTATAGCGCGTAGCGCTTTGAGTATTGATTTTCAAATCAATCGGAAAAACAAAAATAGAATTTCCATGTAACATTCCAAGCAAATACAGCAAATCAAATCAACTGTGAATCAATCATTGTCACTTGACATTGACAGTTACAGCGACAGTGACAGTAGTTGTTTTTTTAGTCCAAATTGTAGAAAAGTTAAAAGAAAAGTAAAAAAATAATTGAAGTAATTATTATTCTAGTGTCTGTGATTAGATAAGAGGTAATGTGTGCAGGCTCCATAATAAAGAAATTTAAACATGGGCGCGAAAAGAACGAATGTCTGACTGGTGAAAGGATCGAGCGGAGGTCCTTTATTTCTGTAAGCCAATGTTTGGTGAGGTGAGCTATCTCTATCCAAGTTATTAGTTATCGTACTTGTCGTTGCCAATAATGCCAATTTGTGTGAGCAAGTTGTCTCCGCTTGTCTTATTTTCATTTCTAGCTCATGAGTGCGTCACCTGTTAATTTTGCAGGCTCTTCGCCGACGTTAATGATTGTATTTCAAAGGAAAAGTCGAATTTTATTGAGGTTAAAAATACTTTTATTAGAAAATACCGATAAATTATCATTAGAATTGTGACGGACGACGGACGCATTTCTTAACGACTGGCCACAACGTGCTCACGACCGAGATGAGTGGAAATCCATTGCCCAGCAGTCTATAATAACCCTTCGGGTGGCAGGACCGTTACGTCAAAAAGCTGTCAGGTGGCGGCGCCATTTTGCGCGAAAATAGTCAAGTGCTAGGAGGTCCGACGGGTGGTCAACGAGAAATTGGCGGGAGTTACAAATTTAACGATTATTGTGTGTTATTGTATGAAGCTTATATAAAAAACGCACAGCGTTATAATAAGTATGAAATAGGCTATTAATTCCGTTAACAAACATATATTTTTGGTAAAAGTGTAATTTGCTAGTCCTCGTTGAACGCAGGCCGAACAAACATTTTCCCGATTTTTGTTTAGAAGACACTAGTAATATAAAATACGGCATTGATTTGAGAAAAAAAATTGGTTTATTTGTAGCAATATACATGTACAAACAAGAGAAGAAAGTAAAATGATACCCTTGCATAAAGCTTTTACACATTACAAGCACGTAAATGTTACGTCGAAAATTATTTTCGTACAACATCTGTCAAACACAGGGTAAACTTTGAAAATTTGTTTTGTAATCATATATTGATTATTAGTTTCAAATTTTGTATTTATTTTGCATAATGCCTCATTGAAAATGTGTTCACTTCGGCGTCTGAAGGAAAACTAATGGTTTTGTAAATAAAAATTGTCGATTAATACGACACTCAAAAACTGAGGTAGAAAGATGACTCGTAGATTGTTCCAAAATAAGTATGTATTTTCAACATGTGTTTGATTTGTAATGTTCAGGATTAAAAAGTACATTTAATAACATCCCAAAAATGTATAAATACGATACCTTAGCATTAAAACTTTTAATACTAAATCGCTTCAAAAATACACAAAAATTGACAAAATGATTACATTTGACCAGGACTATATTAGTGTGGATACGACTTCTGATTTGTTCTTATATAATTATGACTACTTAGATTCAAACAAATCTATGATTAGCTATCCATTTACATTATTCAATAGAAATAATATTTCAAAGTCAATATATTTTCTTGGGTTACCGCGAGGATTACACATGAAATAAAACTATGAAAATCGGATAAACTCGCGTATATTAACTAACTTTAACTTCATTCCGACGTTTCGAAAACTTTACCTACAGGGTTCGTGGTCTGCGGATGACGTCGGAATGACGATAAAGTTAGTTAATATACGTGAGTTTATCCGTTTTTCATAGTTTAACTTCATAAATAAATGTCATTGGAAAATCTTACACAAAACGACCTAGTCCCATGGTAAGGTAAATTACCTGAGGCTTATTTGTGGGACTTAGGGACGACAATATACTCTGTCCAACAATTCGTGGAAGTAGAAAAGGGCCCCAAATTTAATAAAATGTGTTAGTTTTTAGTAAAACGTCCTACTTTGTCGCTTACCATAAAGACGAGGTTTCTCTGTATCTTCATATGAATATTACTGACAAAGTGGCTTTATGGCAAACGACAAAGTGGGACGTTTCACTAAACTCACTCACAAATGTAGGTGCTGAGAGTGGTCAACATTTGAAAATGCCGCCTTTTATTTGGCCGTCAGCCTCCGTAGCCTAGTTGGTAGTGACCCTGCCTACGAAGCTGGAGGTTCCGGGTTCGAATCCCGGCGAGGGCATTATTTGTGTATTTATTTATCACAAATATTTGTTCCTTGGTCATGGTTGTCTATGTATTTAAGTATCTATATGTATCTATCTATTATATATATCGTCGCCTGGTACCCACATCACAAGCCTTAATTGAGCTTACCGTGGGACTAGGTTGATTTGTGTAAGATGTCCCAAGATATTATTATATTATATTATATTATATTATATTATTTTATTACCAAAAGGGAATGTTGGACCTGTTACATCCTCGACCACCACGTACATCTGAGACTCTTCCTCTCGCTCCTGCATATATCTTAAATTTATAACTACAGCATAGCAAATAAACGTACACGTGAAAAATAGTCATTTATAATAATAGTGTCTGAACGAGTGCCTGAAACCGACACGAGTAGGGAAGATGACCTACAATTCGACACTAACATTATACCATTCTACAACGCATTATAAGAAAAATACTAATGTAATTAATTTCCGCACTAGTGCGGAAAAGTCACTGTCTGTACATGTAAAAGTATTTAGCCAACCAAATTAACCAAAATAAGTATTAAATCCAAAAACCGAAGTCTTATCCATACTATTCTATCTTCATTTGAAATGAAACAAAATGGCCACGGTCATGACCTTGAAACATGGGTCCCGGTATATCAACGACGACATTTTTTAATGAAATATGATCGAGTTTTTAAATAAATGATTATATATTTAAGTTACCAAATAGTTAACCCAGCTATTTATATCTAATTTGGGGGTAGTAGTGTTACATATACATTAATAAATGCCCGATTTCTCTGAAACAAACCTGTTCATAACCCAAATCTTTGTAATAAACTATGAAATAAATATGTTAAAATGTAATAAATGGAAGATTAAACGATTGTAAATTGCTTATCACTTAGTTAAGCATATTATATTTAAATAGGATAACATTTTTTATAGAAATAAACGGTTAAAATCGTAATTTACTGGGTATCAAATATTTGACGAATGCACTGCTATCAAATGCTTTTAAACTAAGGAATATCTGCTAATATTTATATTAAATACACTTAATTTTAAATATAGACAGATTTTTTATGTCTTCAGTGATATATTTTTAGAAATAACGCAACTTAAATGTGCGCACAAACTTTAAATTTTCGCGCCAAATACGCAATTACGAATCGGCCGGGAGCCGGCCGCTCGGCACTTGGGGATTTTTCAGATCGGCCGGGAGTCGACCGCTCGGCACTCGGGGACTTTTTAAATCGGCCGGGAGTCGACCGCTCAGCACTCCAGTGTATAATACAGCAAATAATAAATAAACAGGCTATACATAAATAATAATGACAAATGTTATAATTAAAATTGCGTTATAAAACTTACCTTTAAAATTTTTCAATAGCATCTTATTTGTTACGATCAGTCGTTCATACAATGAAGAATTAACTTCTACTAGCCATTATGGAGTTTCCTATCTAGGTACCTGTGGACAATAATATATGAATTAATATTTATTTTATTTATTGATTGTACAAAATATGGCAAAAATGTGAATAGGTAGGTATACTTTTTTACATATGTCTGGAGTATAAAATCTCATAATGGTATATAGGTATATTTATGCCCCTGACTGTATCAGTTGCTCCAACAGGGCTTTACCAAGCAGGCCTACCGCGAAAATCGAAATTCGTAAATTTCGAGGATTTTTCTCTGTCACTCAAACGAAGACGTCATTAAAGTGAGAGAGACAAATCCTCGAAATTTACGAATTTCATTTTTCGCGGTAGGGCTGCTGAAGGCCTAGCCAGAATATGGAAAATCGTAAAATCGAAACATCTAAGTCTGTCAATCGTATTGCTCGTAGGTACTTATATCTCAAATCATTAGGTATAGTTGCTATGAATTTTCTGTTTTCCGGGCAGGTCTAATGTCCTAAGGTCTAGGTCTTGATTTTGTACTTCATACTCGATTTTCTATTGGTCACGTTCGTCGTTTATTAAATATGTAGGTACTATGTTTATCATAGTACGAAACATTCATATTGTATATCTCTTGTGCTTAGTTAGAACTTAGGTCTTGTACATTAACACGCTTTGCCCTCTTAGGCTTGAGAAATTTCGTGGAAGGTATTAGGAGGGGAGACGAATCCCCTCCTAATACCTAATACGTATACTTAGAGCATTTTATTTCATTAATGATTGACCTTCAAAGGCTGACAGTAAATTATGTAAGGTAAACGTATGGTGCTTAGCCAAGTTGCCAATCGCTAACGCTTAATCGTTAATCGTAAGCGAAAGGCAGCTAACTGTCTTTGTCGCACTAATATGCAAGAGTGACAGAGAGGGAAAACTAGGATACGCTACCAAGCGCTAGCGATTGGCAACTTGGCTAAGCATCCAGGCCATTTTCCGGCCAGAGGCTCTACCGCCAACTACCTACGAACGAAGTGTTGCCTCTCTCTCGCACTTGTGAATTTGTACGTAAGTGTGGCACACCAACACTTCGTTCGTGGTTCCCGGTAGGGCCTCAGTTTTACTTATATTGCCGTTGAGTATTTAGGTACCCACAACACAATGTTCAATTGAGCTTCCATCTACAAAATTAAACGTACTTTCTCTTCATGTAGCATAGTCGTAGGATACCTTGTATACCTGTCCCGGTATGACAAGTGAATTGATTATAAACTTTAAAATGGTATCTTTCCCCTCCATACACGTTATATAACTGCTTAGACGGCAACCCTTTACTTCACGACTTCTGGCCTGCTACCGCGAACACCGAAGTTAGTAAATTTCGGGGATTTGTCTCTGTCACTCTAACGTAGGCGTCATTAGAGTGACAGAGACAAATTCCCGAAATTTTCGAACTTCTGTGTTCGCGGTAGAATCTACAGGCATATGGTATCGCCTCTAATCGTTTGTCGGTGTTGCCATCACCTTCTAAGGGTGCGGCTCCACTGACGCGGAGCGGTGCTGTGCTAAATTGACCAATTACATTCTTCAAATTCGAATTCGAAACACTGTGATGCGGTCTCATTGGCCGTGCTCCCACAGCTCCGCTCCGCTTCGCGTCAGTGGAACCGAACCTAACAAGTATACAAGTGCAAAAGTGACGCGTAGTACGATAAATGGATAAAACGGGACCATCATAAGCTACCTGGATGCTTGGCCAAGTTGCCAATCGCTAACGCTTAGTTTAGCAGGGGTCGGCAACCTTTTAGCATCCGAGGGCCACATTGTAGCTAAAGAAATTGACGTGGGCCGCACTTTGTTAAAATGTAGGTTTTGTTCGAGAAAAAAAAACTCTTATCGGTTGTCAATAAGGACGAAATAAGGAAGAGTCGAATATAGCAATATACTATTAAGCAAATAACATCTTATCGACGATTTTTAATTTTTATTTTATCGGATCAGGCTGGAAACTGGAAATTCGTGCGTAACTTTCGGGCTCTCCAGGTTTCAAAATATTTTTTTGGATTTATTGGACAAAAAGGTATTTATATGAAATCTTCAAAATAATGGTCCAAACGCGCTGAAATTTGGCATACGGGCACTATCTGGGCCAGAAGTGATACTCAAATTTTTTTTTGGAAAAAATTGCGTGTTATCGACTTTACTTCTGGGTCCCGAACCCCAGGTAATTTTGGGCGCGGTTGAAGGCCTCGCTGCGGAAGGGACGGAACATTGCCAGAACCGATGTAAATCTATGTTAAACGAGCCCGAAGGCCGACCTTGTGGAGGGCCGAAGGCCTGGAGCTTCATCCCAAGTGGGCCAGCCTTAAGTAATTTACAGCGAGGCCGAAGGCCGAGCTCCGACAAAACTTAGCTACCTTCGTCGTTTTTTATTTGAAATAGGCTTACTCATGGCCACAGCCTAGCCAAGCCAAGGGCAGAGACGTGGCCTACGATGGAGTGAGTTTGCCCAGAAGGTGCCTATTCACCCTTGACTTGAAGGTTGACGGGTTATATGATCTCGGAAATATAGACGCCGGCATATTCCACTCCTTGGCAGTACGCATAAGAAAAGAAGACGCGAAGCGCTTTGTACGAACAAATGGTACCAAGTAAGGGTGGAACCCGGCCGTGCGTCTAGGATTTCAACTACCCCTGTACGATCTAGCTATCGTACAGCATCGGCATAGCATACACTGTAATAATATCTTTAGGAAAATATGCGCACACGCGCGACCTAGATTATTTAGTCAACTTTATTTTGTATTAAGTACAATAAAATCAGTGCATTAAAGACTATGGTTAACAACAAACGTTTGTGATTTATTCATGCAATCATGACATTCTGACAGTACCGCTAGAATGCGTGTACATTTTGGCTTCTTCCACCTGCGTTTCAATTTGCAGATAGCAAGTGTAATAGTTATGATTAAAGTGATACCCAATACAATGTACGTGATGATGTAATGGGTGGTGTCAGGTTTATCAAAGTTGTCCAAATTTGCTTCTTTAATAGCCTTTAATTTCTGGCTTATGTCCAGGAATTCTTCGTTATGATCTTCGGTGAAAATAGTAACATCTTTTGGTAAGGATGTTCTTATTACGTCATTGATCGGTGATATTTTCGGAACTTCCATGTATGAGTCTTGTACAAATATTTGACTCTTGTAGTCATGTTGTGAGTGTATTACAAAGGACTTTCCTCTTATAGAGCATCCTGAAGGAATCGTGACTAAACCCGTGTCAATCAAATTTTCAGTGGATACGCCGTTATCACATATCACACGTATCGGGTGCTCTTTGCAGTAGGAATACAGCCAGGTGTTCTGTGCATGTAATTTGATCCACCGGTCGGCGCATGCCTTGGCGGTCGCGTGACAATACGGTTTGTTATTGTTGTTTATTAGTAATTGCATGTCACAAATAGATTCACCGACTTTCATTGTGTATACAGGGTGATTTAAAGGACAGAACATTTTATCATTTTTGTGAATGCTGCATGCGTGAATGTCAGTTTCGGTCATTGGGATTACGGTGTCTTTCTTGACGTTGATTGCAATGTATTTTGTTGCAGTTGATATGTAGATGGCGTTGTCTCCGTTTCTGCGTGGAATGTCAATAATGGAGTGTAACTCGAACTGTTCACGGTTTAATAATGGTAGGCGTATTTCCATTATTAAGGTCTTTCGAGTCACCTTTACATGAATATGGAGCAATCCGTATAGGTCTTCCGCGCTGTCAACTGGGATGGTGAGATCATCCTGTATGTGCCCCGAGATCAACTCTAGCTGTTGTTGGATTTGCACCGGGGGCACTAGATGCACGTTTAATCGCCCGTGGTATATGTCAGTGACGGTGTCAACTAGAGTATCTTGAATTCTTCTTAAATTTGAGATGATGACATCAGCTGCTAACATTGCTGATAGTAGCGAGAATGAATTCAATAACCGTAAACTCGTCGAGTGAGCTTGGCTCATATTTTCGGTTAGATTATGGACGGTTTTTGCGATTGCATCAAATTGATTTTTCATAATGATCTCGTTGCGTTTGAGAATGTTATTGTGTGCTTCTAGGATGGATGTCTGGTTCTTGTATAAGTTAAGGATGTGATTTTCTCGCTTCGTAATTGTGTCAATATCTTTTTCATATTTTTCTGCAAATCGATCATCTAGGACGCCAAATAAGGTGTTAGCTAAATAGCCGACTCCGTTAACTAGACCTCTTCGTTGGCGATTTGTGTTCTGGTGGCTTGTCAGCAAATCGTTGTAGTGACGAAGTTCATTTAACTCGTGTTCGAATTGCGCAATAATTGGAGCGCATGTGTAATCATTGTTGCATTTTGTTTTTATAAGTTGAACGTATTCTTCGATTGAACGTATGCTATCCCAATATGTAGTCATGTTGTAAAATGCGACCATCTTCCATTCATCCTGTATGATCCTTATGTCTGCAATTTTGTCAAAATAAAGCGAGTTGTTGGTTTGAATCTTGTCAATATGGAGTGTCTGGGCAGTACCCGGTAACACACATGTCATGAGTAGCAATACCATCGATGTTATGAAACATTGTTTATTCATTCGTGCTCGTTTATGCGTTCGTTGTGGTTCGGTGTCATTTCTCATGTCCGAGCCTATGGGGCTGGTTTTTTCCGACTTTTGAATAGGCAACGGAGCTATTTTGACCACGGGTCGTTGTATCTCTCTTCCTTTTGTTTTTAGCGTAACGACACGGACATAACCGTCCTTGCCGTGATGTACACGTCCCATGGCCCACTTCGCGGGTGGTAAATAGTCTTCCTTAATGAGCACGACGTCATCTTTTTCTATGTTTTTTGCTGGTTGTTGCCATTTATGCCGTTGTTGCAAGTGGTGTAAATATTCTCTTGACCAAGTTTTCCAAAAGCTTTGTAGCATTCTTTCCGTCATTTGCCATCTTGTCTTGCCACATGTGTTGTCGTTGCCGATTGTAGGTAGAGATAATACTGGCCCTCCAACCAAGAAATGTCCGGGGGTCAGATAATCTGTATCAGCGTTATCTGTCAGGGCATAAAGTGGCCTTGAATTTAGGCACGATTCAATTTGGGTCAATAAGGTCAAAAATTCCTCATATGTAAATTTTTGGTCTCCCAAGACACGTTTGAGATGGTGCTTAGTAGACTTTACTGCAGCCTCCCAGATTCCTCCTCCACTGGGCCAGGACGGAGCGTTGAAATGCCATGTCACGCCCATGTCAGCGATGTCGTTCAAAAATTCTTTGTTTATAACTTGCAGGATCTCCTTCTTTTCTTGATTCAATACTCGGGAAGCTCCGATGAAGTTTGTACCCTGGTCGCTATAAACATGCAAGGGTGTCCCCCTCCTGGCGCACATCCTTTTGAAAGCAGCGAGAAATGTGGGGGTGCTCAGGTCGGATGCAAGCTCAAGATGAATTGCTTTCGTGGCGAAGCAAATAAATACTGCAATGTATCCACGAGTTGTTTTTATTCCCCTTCCCTTGTTGGCTTTCAATTCTACATGCCCGGTAAAGTCAACCCCTGTGTGGGTAAAGGGTCGAGACGGATTCACTCGTGGCTGCGGCAAATCTCCCATTAACTGTTTTCTGGTAGTAGTGTTAAACCGGTAACATATTACGCACTGGCTCACGTGTTTCTTTACCATGCGTATTCCCCCCAGTACCCAAAATCTCTGTCGAAGAGCAACCAAGGTAAGGGGTGCAGTTCCATGCAATGTTTGTAGGTGAGCTTGTCTAATGCATAACTCTGTCAGTCTTGAGTGTTTTGGCAAAATTATAGGATGTTTGGCGTTTTCGGTCAAATGTGCATGTTGAAGTCTTCCGCCGATTCTTAGTACACCTTGTTTGTCGAGATAGGGGCGTAGATCGAGCAACTTACTCTTAGTGCCAACGTGCCCTTTTTCCAAAATGTCAGTTATATCCTTGTCAAATTCTTGCCGCTGCACTGTTTTCGCAATAATATTGTAGGCATTTTCAATTTCATTTGTTGTCAAGTAATTAGTGCATATAGGTCTGTTTTGCAGAATACCGAAGGAGTCAGGTTCGCCCGTAGTCGTCTGCGCATACGTCACGCGATGACGTAGGTTTGTTATGAAACGTGATACGTAACATATGACTCGTACTATGCGCGATAGTGAGCTTTGTTTTTCTAATAAATCTTCGATCACTGAAGATGTTGTCAGGACGATGCAGGTTGCCTTTTTCTCGCTTGGCCTCCCATTGAGGTATTGCAATTTTGTCAATATTGTCAGGAATATCATCTTTAATGAAGTCAGGCCCTTCCCACCATAGCGCGTGAGATGTCAATTGAGCAGTAGAGATACCTCGCGTCGCGCAGTCTGCGGCGTTATTCTGCGAGCTTACGTGTCTCCAGCATTTATAGGGCATAATGTCAAGGATTTGGGTTACCCGGTTGGCTACGAAGGTTTTCCAGCGCGATGGGTTTCCTTTTAGCCATCCCAATGTGACAAGTGAGTCACACCATCCGTAAATAGGGATGGACGCATTTGGCAATGTTTTAAGAACCTTTGCCATCAGTTTAGATAGTAGGACAGCACCCGAAAGTTCCAGTTTAGGCAATGTCAATGGCTTCTTTTTCGGTGCAAGTTTCGTTTTCGAAGCAATGATCCGAGTCGTAACTTCTCCTTTGTCATTGATAGATTTGAGATAGATGACACATGCGTAGACCTTTTCTGAAGCGTCGCAAAAGCCATGAACTGCAATCGCCTGCGTGGTGTCTCCGATCCATCGGGGTATAGTCAATTTGTCAATGTTGAGTAAGTCATCACGAATTTTGGACCATTCGTGCTGGTTTTCTTGTGGCACTTCTTGATCCCAGTCAGTCCCGGTGAGCCAAACCTTTTGGAATAGTAGCTTAGCTCTAATGGTTACAGGTGAAAGCCATCCGAGAGGGTCAAATATTCGAGATATTTCGGATAGCAATATCCGTTTAGTGCATTTACCCGAGTTACATTGTTTATCGGCGTAATTGAACGTAAAGGTGTCGGTAAGGGGATTCCAGTGTAATCCGAGCGCCTTTGTTGACGTCATGTTTGTAATGTCAATTGTAGATTGATTTATTTTGTCAGGTGCTAAATTAGATAATAGTTGAGGTGTGTTGCTGGCCCATCATCAGCTGTTGCTGCGTTTCTCGCGCTTCGTCAATATTATTGCATCCACTTAGTAGGTCATCAACGTAGAAGTCGTTCAGCATGACCTTAGAGGCTAAGGGATATTTGTCAGCGTCATCGATGGCTAATTGAGCCATAGTCCTTAGTGCGAGGAACGGGGCGGCTTTCATACCGTAAGTTAGGGTGCAGAGTTCATATTCTTTTAGAATATCTTGTGGATGACCCCTCCACAGTATTTTTTGCATATGTTGTTGATCTTCCTGAATGAGTATGCACCGGTACATCTTTTCACAGTCTGCAGTGTAAACAATTTCTTGACCCAGTTTAGCCTCAAAATTATCCTTCATAGGCAGTCTAACTTCATATCTTCCGTCAGGCACCCTTCTCGTAGTTTCTGAGTATAATTGTTCGCAATATTGTTCTTGCTCAGTTGCAGTGTTGTCCTGGCCGCTGATTTCTTCCAGCTCCCAGTAATTGGCGATTGCTCGCAGGTCGTTAATTATTACGTTGCAGTTACGTAATTGCAGAGAGGTAGCGTTTACACCACCAGAAATGATCCAGCCCAGAAGGGTCTGTTGGGCGATGGGCTGCTGGTCTGTTCCTCTGATGAGACCTCCCAATATAATTCTAGAATAAACCCTTACATCTAGCAAAATGTCAATTGGTTTCGACTTATTGTAATCTGGGTCGGCCAGTTGTAAATGTTGAATATGTTCATCGTTTTGCTTCTCAAATGAATTGCTCGGCAGGTTATTGATAAGTTTCGGCAAAATTAGCGCATTAGTATCAAAGGCGAATTCGTCATGAATTGATTTGCAGTCGAGTCTGACCTTCCCCTTGACCTTTCTTGTACTCTTGCCGATTCCTGTCACAGATGCGTTTAGTTGTTGGCGGGGTAACCCTAGCCGGTTCATAGCATCTTGACTGATCAGTGAAATTTGTGAGCCTTGGTCTAAGAGACACCGAAGTGTCACATACGCGTTGTCATTCGTTCGTACACGTACTTGAACAGTTGTCAATAAAGTTTCGCCATCGTCATCTGCAACGTGATTACTTGACGATTCCCGCTTATATTGCTGACGCTGTTGTTGCTTAGCGGCGGGCGGCGACCTCGATGTTTGTCCGTCGAGTTCATTTACTGCGTCATGTAATAAAGTATTATGCCTTTCATGGCAAATTTTGCACGTTCTTACAGAATTGCATACATTGCGTTCGTGCACGTAGAGACAGTTTTTGCACATTCCGTGTTTTGAAACTGTGTTTAGTTTTTCATCCGGTGACATCAATTCAAACTTCTTGCATTGGTATAATGCGTGATTGGTGTTGCACAATACGCAAACTGCGTTAATATTGAAGTTGAATGAACTTGGCTTTCCGGACGATGTTCGCTTGTACGCCGGGGAAACAGTTTCCTTGGGCTTGAATGTCAATTGTTTCGATGATGATGATCCTGCAGATTCCCGATCTTTCCTGTTCATAGGTTCCAGGGCGAGGAACTTCGTTTCCAAGAATGCGGTGAACTCATCTAAAGTCGGCAGCTCTCGCGGCGCTTTACGAGACTCCTTGTAGTCAGTTAATGTCAATGGGTCCAACTTTTTAGCCAGAAGGTGAACAAGAAGTGGGTCCCATGTAGTTGTGTCTATGCCAAGATTGTGTATGGCATGTACACATTCCATAGTTGTGTCATGTAACTTCTTAATGTCATGAGAAGCTTGCTTGTGCATTGTTGGTTGGTTTAAAAATATCTCTATTTGCCGGGAAAAGAGTAACTGATTATTGTTGTAGCGATGATACAGCAAGTCCCAGGCAGTGAGATAGTTGTCAGCAGTCACACTGAGATGCTGAATGAGTCGCAGTGCCTCGCCTTTCAGCTTCCCCTTTAAATGTTGCATTTTTTGTGCTTTAGATAGCACAGGGTTGTCATGGATTGCAGCCCTATACAAATCTATGAATGTCGGCCATTGAGAGTAGTCACCATAGAAATTAGGTATCTCCATTTGCGGAGTAGATTTGTGTAGGTGAGTCGCATCAGAAATCTTCTGGTTTAGCGCCCTCTTTGTCAGTCGATACTTTTTTTCATACACAGAGTATCTTTCTTCGTAATCCTTATCCGTACCCTGGAGCAAGTTGTCAATTTTTAGATGCAGAGTGTCAATAGTGTCCCATCGAGTTTGAAGATTACGAAGCTCATCCTCCATTTCCCATTTCTCGGATATCTTGTCAATGTCAATATAGTTCAAAATCCTTTGAAAAGCTCTGAAGTTAGTTTTTTGCTCACTAAAAAGCTCATTAAGTTTACTAGCTTGCTGCTGTTGTTGAGTATCTTTGGCCTTAGGTGTCGATGGCTCCCCAAAACGGTAGTTTGAAAGCATCGTACGAATCTTGTCAGCACGAACCTGCATTTGCTGGTACACCTTATCCACAAAATACTCTCCAGTTTGGTCAGGTGCGTCACGAAGCTTCACGTTATTCTTTTCAAATTCTTCCCATAACGTGTCTAAGCTGCTAATTCTCGTCCTTAAATATTCATCGGTTTTCCTGACGTCAGAATCTTTCTTAAAATTTGCTTCCACCCGTTGAATAGAATCGACGATCTCCCTCTGCCGTTGTAATATACCATCGTAGTCACCCATGGCTCTTCGAACAGGTATGACTATGTCAAATGTCAACGCGTTAATGTCAAATGTCAAAATGTCATAAAGTACGATAAATGGTACTATAAATGTCAATAATAGTCAAAGCTCAAATTAAATTGTCAAAATTGTCAAGTGTCATAAAATGCCAACAGCAGTAAAATGTCAAATCGTAACCAATATTAGCAGAATGTCACATCCAACAGCTTGTCACGGTTCCCCAGCAGGTATCCTTGAAATTCATTGTGCGACGACACATCATCTTCAACTAAGTTGGTGAGACCCGCTTGTGGGAGGCCAACCAAGTTGAAACGATAACCGCACTATCTTTTCATGAACACCAACACTAAGTTCGAAGGACCAAAATGTACACGCATTCTAGCGGTACTGTCAGAATGTCATGATTGCATGAATAAATCACAAACGTTTGTTGTTAACCATAGTCTTTAATGCACTGATTTTATTGTACTTAATACAAAATAAAGTTGACTAAATAATCTAGGTCGCGCGTGTGCGCATATTTTCCTAAAGATATTATTACAGTGTATGCTATGCCGATGCTGTACGATAGCTAGATCGTACAACCCCAGTAGCTAAATAAGCCGAGCCAGAGGGCCGAAGGCCGAACTCCGCGTAGGGCCCAAGGCCCGGAGCGTCATGATCGAGCCCACGCGCCCAACGCAACTGCCCTATTTAATTGTCTTAACAAGGGAACTGGATAGCCGGCGGAGACCCGACTGTTCCCTTCGAACCCTTGAAAAGGCCGCAGGCCGAGCTGCGCGTAGGGCCGAAGGCCTGAAGCATCACGATCGAGCCCACGCGGTACAACTGCCCTACCTAAGTAACTGTCTTAACATGCGAACTGAAGAGCCGGAGACCCGACGGTTCGCTTCGAACCCTTGCGAAGGCCGCAGGCGCGGCAGCCTGCGAGGCCGAGCGTGTTATGACTACATCGGACATTGTTGGTGTTTCAAGAAGTTCTTTACTTCGCCTCTGAAACTCTATACAAAATTAACGTTCAAAGATATATTTCATGGGTAATCCACGTCAAATACATGTATACAGTTTTCGCCTTATTACGAGCGCAATAGGGTGCAAAATTAGGAACGTTTGTGTACCCTCAATTATAGTCTGGGCCAATGTCCGTGCGATGACTAGCGGCTACGTGTATGCGTCTGCCTATTAAGTGTAGTGTACACAAATAGCTACAAATCACTAGGTATAGGTGTACAAGTACTGTAAGCCAGCCACGACCAGTGTACTTTCGGACTAATTCGGACTACGTGTGTATAGAGTAGATAAGTCATCGAATATTTTTTATATATAAAAGCATGTTTCTTTTTTTAAATTTGAGAGGGCCGACTCAGCCGACTGCAAAGGTAAATTGCGTTGCGATTTTCAATCATTTATTATTTGAATGTATACAGATACTCTTATTAAATTTAGTATATAACCTACGATTTGTCCCTTTACTATTTTTATTTTGCTGCTCCTGGTATCATTTTAATTGTCAGTCATAATTATGTCAATTTAGTCAGTAGTTAGAATTGTGGATTATACTATATAACGCGGCGGTGTGGAAGGGGCGCGGGTCGAAAAACGAGACAAGAAGCGCCCGTATTGCTGCGCCACTTTGTTGCCATACCACTGACTCGAAATACATATATTTTCATGATCATAATTGTCGCCTCCGTTTTATAATTAGGTTTTCTGTTAATGTGATGTAATTTTTAGTATTGTTAATTGATGAGGTTCGTGATTTTAACATACACGATGTACAAAATTGTCAAGGAGGTCCGCGGGTCGCAACTGACCCCTTCTTTTGGTCGGCAACCGCCGGCCCGCGGGCCGCCGGTTGCCGACCGCTACTTTAGCGTATCGTAGTTTTCTCTTTCTGTCACTCTTTCATGTTAGTGCGACAAAGACAGTTAGCTGCCTTTCGTTTACGATTGACGATTAAGCGTTACGCGTACGCCGCGGCCACGACATTGGTCTTAGGCGACCGGCTTAGTGGAAAACCATACGTGCTATCTCGTACCCATATCGGCATCCCGCTCCAACTCATGGATTCACTCGCCGCTGGTCGCCTTAGACCAATGTCGTGGCCGGGCCTTTAGCGATTGGCAACTTGTCTAAGCACCCTGGGTCGCGTTTTATAAAGTTACAATTTACGTTTTGCTCTTTGCCTCTCTTTCTAGCCAATATGTGCGTGCGTAATGGCCCGGCCACGACATTGGTCTAAGGCGACCAGCGGCGAGCGAATCCATGAGTTCGAGCGGGATGCCGATATGGGTACGAGAGGGAGCACCATGCGTTTTCCGCTAAGCCGGTCGCCTTAGACCAATGTCGTGGCCGGGCCGTTAGAGAGGCAAACAGCGAAATTGTAAAATTTACCTTTATAAAACGGGACCCTGGTAGTCTAGTCTAGTATGATATAACTGGTGTAAGAAGCCAAAAAATATCCTTCGAAAATGTAACGTTTTCTTATCAGTTCGTCCGATCCGCGAAGGTCGCAAAAAGGCTTTACATGACGGATTTGGGTTAATTTAGGTTTCCAGTACGTTTCAATTTCTTTTTCGGACATTCACGTTATAATTAAAAAGGACGTAAGTAACCAACCAGTGTGTAAATACTTAAGGGTGCAGTCAAGTGCAAAAATAAGTATCGAAAGAATCCGCTTATACCTAAATATGTTACGACGTTCTTATTTCACAGAATTAGAGTGCACTGGGACATATTTTTGAACATTTTTGTGTACACCTTATTTTGTCTTTGACTGTACTTAGTGCGGTATGTCCAAAATTGTAAACAAAGCATAACAAAACAATTGTAGATTCAATAGAAATCCGAGGGCAACATATTTTTAAAACTTTCATTAATTTTTAGAGGAATGTTGAACGAAAAATAAAACATATTGAAAATATCAGACCATACCTAGCATTTTAATGAAAATGCGTGGTCGTAAAAACTGAACGTTATTCTTCCAATAATTTATGTCATCATAGGTATTACGGCAGGTAATCTGTACTGGTATTTTTGGAGCGTATTCATATCATTTTGATCGCAATTCAAGCTTCGACATTTCTGTGAACGAGATAAAAATTGAAACTCCTTATTCACGCCATCGAAGTAGATTTATGGCTGCCGCGAATTCAGGTTACAGTGATTCGTGGCTTTACCTCGAAAAAAAATCTAATTGCACGAGAAGGGATGAATAGGTACACAGTAGGTACTATGTTTCTTTTTTTTGGGTTGAATTGTAGGTACTATTAACATTAAAACTGACTTAATAACTCACATACTTATGACCATTGGTACAATAAACATAGGCATATTATTAATTTTTATTCTGACGGAAAAAAAACGGTCTAGGGGTTTAATAATTGCTAAGTATTACTTAAATACCATGTGCGTAAAGAGTCCTAAATAACGAAAAGTTGCTTGAAATCTCCGTAAATAATTAGAACCGGTCCCGTTTTGTTTCTCAATTAAAAAATGAGCAGGTAATTTTTCAAAGTCAAAGTGAATATAAAATGTATCTTACTAATAAGCAAAATCAAAATACTATGAAAGACGCAGAAGTAGAGAACTTTCCAAACAATCAAAGAGCAGTTCTCGAAAACTTTGTAAACAATAAGACAAATGACTGCTTAATTTTCCTATTTTGCTACCATTATTTTGTAGGGTTATCATTTATCAATATTTTTATTACTTATTTCGCATAAGTATGGTCCCTTGATGGCCCCCGACCCCGCGGCAGATCAAAGAAGCGATGGCTAGATGTCGTGAAGGCTGACACGAGTGTGAATGGGCTTACAGTAGAAGATGCCCAGGATCGCGCAAAGTGGAGGAAATGTAGCAGGAAAGCGGACCCTGGCAAAGGCCGGGATAACGCTAGGTAGAAGATTTCGCATACCTAATTTAAAAAAACCCACAATATATGAAATTTTAATTCTAAATAACAATCAATAATTGAATAATTGAGTTATATATCGTTCAAAAAGTTGGTAACAAAATACGAAAATGGTAGCTGACGCAAATTGTGTACAAGCTTATTTGATAACTGCTCCAACATGTTTTCAAAAACATCTGATGCGGTGTTTTTATAAGTGTATAAATCCGTATAATTTTGGCGGGCATTCCCAGGACACTGCAGGCTTCGAAGCCTTGACCTAAACCACGTTCGCATCCCATACCGAGCATTCTCTTCAAGACTAGTATAATTTGAGCTTAAAAGCTATAACATAACCTAGCTGGAGATTACAGTTATATTGGTCAGTGTGGAGGTGACGGGAATATCGGTCTGTATTCTCTGCAGTGCCATAGGGTAAAGGATAAATCAGACGTTTTTAAGCGTCAATGCGGTGGTGTGAATTTTGTAGCTGAATTTCAGCAATGTAACCCTCAAGGCCGGATGATAGCATATTAAAGAGTATTAAATTTAAGTCATTTTGCATGGTAATACAATTCGGCTAATATTTAAAAATTGTCCTTCTAATGTCGTTTCCCGACTTACCCGAGACTTGATCTTTCACCTTAAAAAGTCTCATGAAAATCGTTTTCGTAGAATAGCCAAGAAATCGTGACATACAGACAAGGGTGGATCGATTTTTTTATTTTCTGATATTCATAAAATAATCTTTACGAATCGATACTCTGTGACTAGAGAAACAAAAAATGTTGTGACTATTTTTGGATTTATTTTTATTTTGGCCCCATTTATGTAGAGGCCTGAAGATCGACCTTATTTTTAAGGTTTTTTTTTTAAACTCAGATGCGCATGGATATTTTCTGTTTTTCTTTTATGCATAAACAAAATAAGATTGTTTTACATAAATTTAGGATTTGCGTGATTTAATTACATCAGCATTGTTATAAGTATCTCCAAAAAATGCTTTTCTACTTTGAGGCTCTTGCGGCAGTACTTCCCGAATGATTATCGGAAAAAGATGACGTATTGTTGTAGATGTAACTTTCTACGTGATTTAATTACATCAGCATTGTTATCAGTATCTCCAAAAAATGGTTTTCTACTTTGAGGCTCTTGCGGCAGTAGGTACTTCCCGAATGATTATCGGAAAAAGATGACGTATTGTTGTAGATGTAACTTTTTAAACAAGGTTATTCATATAGGGCCGCGTTTTTGAAAACCCCGAAAAATAAATTAAAAAAAATCTGTAGTAGTACAAAAATTACCAATACGGGCCACTGTTTAACCCAAAACCTCGGATTTGGAACCCTACATTTGACCGAGTCTTGACTTTGTATCATAAATCATACACAACATAATGACGCAATCCCTCCATTAATATTAACGTCTAGAAAAAAATAATTTGAGCCAAGTTAATATAGCAGCCTTTATTAATATCAGTATTATATAGTTTGCTGGTTATTTAATTATAAAAATAGTTTGTTTACACTATAAGATGTTTTAATGTTTCACAATATGTTTACATAATCAAACTAACCAAACTAAGTCTAGGTACTAGTTTTTGGGTACCTAAATTCGGCCGATTACGTACCTAATTAGCATACCTGGGATAACTGGGGGCAAGTTATAGGGATTTGATATCGATTAAAAAGATGTCGATATAATTATAATAAAATATGTGCTTGTTGAACATTATCGATTACAGGACAGAGGTTCGATGTCATATCTGATATCGAGCCTCTTGTATGCAGATGTCATTTTAATCAAAATTACAATTTAAATATTGATATTTTAATATTAATTGTATATTTTGAAAACTAATTTAAAATAAACGCGTAACTACCCGTTTAAACTTATTTTTTATTTTAATTGAAGAGTAAGTACCTAATATTTATTTATGTCGAATAACATTTTGATGTTGTCATTTACAATAACATCGATATATTTTTAGTCGATAAAATATTTTGCTACATCACTTTCGTATAAATGCCCCGAGTTATCCCAGGTATGCTAATTAGTATCATGACTTCGTGAAAATTTCTGCCGCTTTTCTGTAAGTCACAGACAACATGGAATGGAATAAGTGGCGAACTTGAATTTAGACCGCATAGGGTAGGTTTTAGGTAGGTACTCTCGCCATCAGATATATAGGAGCTGCCACGGTGCTCAAAAATATCTGAACACGCACACACATACATACACATTAACAACAACACTAGGTAGAGACTAGTATGCGCTACACGGCTGACAACCACCATTTCTGCAAGATGACCTTGGCAGAAGCGAGGTAGAAGCGCGTCTGGCTACATGGTTTACAACAAGCCCAAAACTTCAGTGTGTTTGTAGCACAGAACCACTTGCTACATGGCTTACAACGATTGTCTTAACTGCAGCAATAAATAGAGGCCTGCCTGGATATTTGTGGGCACCCTGGCGGCTCCGATATACCGGATGGTGCCTGTATCTAATTGCAAAATGTAGGTATAGGTATATTGTCAACTTTTCCGATTTTTACTTAAGGTGCATTCAAACCAAACAAGCATTGGCTATTCTATCCCCCACTCTACGAAATTCGCTCGTTACACAAAACGTGATTCGTTGATTTCGTAGAGTGGGGGATAGAATAGAGAATGCTCGTTTGGTCTGAATGCACCTTTACTCAAACTTTTCAATCGGAGTAATGAATCGTTTTTAACCCATTTGAGTTCATTTGTGACAACATCCCTACATATACTTATATAGGTACCAAACAATTACTGTAAAAAAAATCCTGATCAAAGTATCAGGATGTGTTTTTGTTTACAGTTTTCGCGAACGTCCGTAATCATATAGCTGTCACAATAATTGAGGTAGAAAGATGAATTCGGATGATTCTGTCAAAATTGGAAGAAAACGATTATTAACTATATCTCTCTCTGACTGTACTGTAAGTTTTCACATTGACAACTGGAGAGGTATCTGCATAATACGAGTAATATAATTTACTTAAACAGCTGGCATCGCAGTGTATTTCACACACTCGTAATCATGCAATTGTGCGAGCGAGATGAACGTATGATTTTACCAGGCACTTGAATCAAATTAGATCGATAATGTCGACTATTGTCATTAATAGACTCATAGTCACTAAATAATATATGATTTATCTAATTGGAAGATTTGTAGGGATATTATTTATTTAAGTCCTTTTAGTTACTACTTATAATATATCTTAACCTCCTGCCTACAGGTGTCCTACCCAAAGGGCATACATAAGCCTCAATAAAATTTTTAACTCTACGAGTATGTCAATTAGACAAACCAATTTGATTTGGCAAATTTTGACGTACATATAGTAGGTAGACACGAGGTTAAATTATTCGTTTATGTATATGGATTTCAGTTTCCTATACTGACTTATCGCTAAATCTTGTGGAATAAAATTATATATGTAGCACCTCGATTATATTGTATAACACAGACACAAGATCCTTACAAAGAAAGTATTGACAAGACCTGACGCTGTCAAACCCTAAAAGCAATCGAGAGCCTGAAATTCCTTCCACGAACACCGTCCAAACATTTCCATGTAAAACGATACGTTAAGTGCTAGTACTTAGCGCTTACTGCTTAGTAACAATTCTTGGAGCAAAGCCAAACCAAAGAACTTTTAGCCCACGAAAGTGAAAACGGTCGATAGGGCCAGCTGATTCTCATAAAATAAAAAAAACCCACAAAAAGCACTTGTAACAAAAGACTATCACGCAAGGTGGCAAATGGCAGCTTCAAATTTGGCACAGAATCGTTTTCGTTGACGAAAACTCTTTTTTTATTTAACAGTAATTTGTATTTAATGACTCGGCAGATATTTTGTTTGTTGTCATTGTAATAATTAATGGCGAAACATGCAGGTTACACAATACACGCCCTTAAAATGGAAACGACAATGGAGGAACATAAAATCTTGAAATAGAAAGTGGTATGGAATGAAATTGATCATAAAATTCTCCGCTCACCTTAGTATTTATGTAAATGCACAAGAATATAGCACATGTATTGTAGTTAAGCTGATTTTAGTGTACGTATAATAGGGTTGCCAAGCACAGGGTAACGATATTACTTGAAATTATCGTATGAACTGTTGATAAATAATTATTAAAAAAACGATAATTTCTTAATAAATTATATTACCTAAATTATACGTATTGCCAAGACAGTCTTTGAAACTGCTACGAATTTGATAATTTCCAATATTTTTTAAACCTTGTGGGTAATAAGTATAATAACAGCATTTTACAAACCTACCTATGGGTACATAAACAACTTAGGAGAAGACCCTTTTGTAGGTAGTTGTCCACATAATTTATACAAAAGCGCTTAATTTACGCTTGCAAACAAGTTAAATATTTTTCGTGTTCCAGATTTTTGTTCGCCTATACCGCATTTAAGATTACTTATTGAGCAGCACAAATAAGTTTTACTTAAAATAATGAAACTCAACTTTTAAAATAGAAAACCCCCGTGAGATTTAGATAAATTAAGACAATCATCTCAATCATCTGTAATTATGTTTGACCTTAATTACGTGTAGCAAAAACACTATAGTGACAGTTTTATCTGTCACACTAGTGGCATAAAGTGATCAGTCCACATTAACTCTTCCACGCTAATGAATTGAAGATTACATAACAGTGATTTTTTTAAATGGTTGCCATGTGATGACAAAAGTATTGTCGAATTTGCTTTCTGTAAGCCCTGCCAAAACCCTAAACTTGCGGCGCAAATTAACTGTCAACCATATAAAAAGTGACTATAAATGTTGGCCTGCCATTCCTTGAACGTATTGTTGAATTCACATTCTGTGACCCCTACAAAATCTCCGACCTCCGGCTCATGTGACCTGTCAGCCATATAAAAGGAACTTTAAATGTTCGACAAGCGTTGATCAGAAAGTGCTGTTGAATTCGCATTCTCTGACCCCTGCCAAAATCCCCGACTTTCGACGCATATGAACTGTCACCCATGAAAGTACTGTTAAATTCGCAATTTCTGACCCCTGCCAAAACCCCAAAGTTCCGGCAACCCCTCTCCCTAGCAACACTGACAACTAATCGCTTGCGGCATCCCCTCGCGCTGTACGCATGCGCGAGCCGCAAGCGCGCGCACCCTGCTGTCACCCGGCCAGTGTGCCGGCGCCCCGACCCTCGATCGCACGGCTTCCACGGGGCACCGGCGTTTAGCATCGAAAGGTAACCTTTTGTTCTATTCTAACCTTCATACACCATTTTTACCTTAGCTTAAGATGGAAAAATTACCGTTTTATGTTATACCGGTGAGGATTTGAAATCTATCAGAAGAGGTAGCGTAGCAAACATGCATAAGTTCACAGCTTGTGAATTAGCATGTAAAGGTAATCATTGTTCTGTTATAATCCTCATATTCTATGGTTGCAGTTGTTTGCGGTGTCACCTTAGTTTAAAACGTATTGGGTTCCATTTTGATTGAGAAAATATGTCAGTTTGCTCCGGTATCTATACGCGGCTGTCAAGTAAAGTTCCTGTTGTTTTGCAGCCTAAGAGCTTCCTATCAAAATGTTTTTTTCAAAACAAGTACCTATTGAAGTAACCTTTTGTTCTACTCTAATCTTCATACACCATTTTTACCTTAGCTTAAGACGATTTGGAAAATTACCGGTTTATGTTATACCGATGAGGTTTTTAAAAGAGGTAGCGTAGCACATGCATAAGTTCAAAGCCTATGAACTAGAATGTAAAGGTAGAATGTAAATTGTTCTATTATAATGCTCATTTTCCATGATTACAGTAGTTTACCGTGTCATATTAGTTTAAGACACATTGGATTCCATTTTGATTGAGAAAATATGTCAATCTGCACCGGTATACGCGGCTGTCAAGTAAAATTTATTTTGTTTTGCAACCCATCAGCTGCTTTAGGCTGATATATTCCTTTATAAACCATTTTTACCTTAGTTAAGATGCGACTTAGAAAAACGGTTTGTTTTGTACTGGTGAGGATTACACATCTATCAAAAGAGTTACGTAGCGTCTACGTAGCAAACATGTATCGGTTCACAGCTTGTGAATTAGCATGTAAGGGTAATTGTTCTATTGTAACGATTCCATGGATATAGTAGTTCATGGTGTTACCTCAGTTTAAGCCGAATTGGATTCCATTTTGATCTGGAACATATGTCATTTTGCACCGGTATCGAGATGATAAAGAGTGCCGGATGTCGAGTAAAAATTCTGTAATTTTGCAACCCATAAGCTACTTTCAGCTGATTTCTTCCGAATAAGTACCGAAAGGTAACCTATTAGATCTATTTAAACCATTAATTGTTTTTACCTTTATTTGACACTAGTTTCATCCTGACAATCGCTTCGGTTAGTATTCCGCTCTTATTATTTCGTACCAATTTTCAGACTTCATAAACTTATATCTTAAGAAAAAATATAGAAGGGTTACCTTCTATTTTAATGTTCAATTCGATTTAACATTGTTTATGAAGCGTTCGATTCTACAATAATATGTCCGCCGGCATGTCTGGTTAAACTGTCCGGTTCTTTCGGGTTAAATTTTGATTTCGTAGCAAAAGCTAACCACCAGACGTTATCTCGTAACCGACGTACAAGCAAAAAAACCCAATCTTTGTTTTATTCTAATTTCATTATA
Organism: Thaumatotibia leucotreta; assembly: GCA_025490895.1. Lineage (NCBI taxonomy): Eukaryota > Metazoa > Arthropoda > Insecta > Lepidoptera > Tortricidae > Thaumatotibia > Thaumatotibia leucotreta. The sequence continues at coordinate 888,775 of JALPQI010030248.1, read as the reverse complement.
ACATTTTGGATCCCTTTTGTTCGATTTTCATTAGAAAATGTGGACAGGGAAATATCTATACGCTTAGTTTTCGCATAACATAATGCAGTCGTTAATAACATTACCTTGGCTTGTTACAAGCTGTTTTCTTATTAACCAATAGAAAAAATGCGTTAATGTAGGTAGGAATATATTTAAATGACAACGAAAGCTACTCAAAATAATATTTCACAAAACCTATTGGTACGAGTACAGAGCATAAATCTAATACAGGCAATAAATTAAACCTGTCATATGATTTATTAGCGTTTTCATTAATTTTGATCTTGCAATTGTAGCTCATATTTTTCGGAGACTAGCTCAGAAGCAATGTAGCAGTTAACAATATTATGGCAGTCAACAATGTCATCTGATTTTAAAATTACCGTTTTTTACTGCTTGTGATGCTCTACATTGAGGACAGAATTATTATGTACCTATGGCTATTTTTTTATTTCAATTCTAAGTGCAATCACCGTTACGATCAACTGACTAGAATCGTAGCCATTAGTCTGAAATTTCAGGAGATGTACCGGAATGCTACGATGAGTCAGCAAATATATTATAAATGATCGGACTTCCTTCCTTGGTTGGGTTTTTCATAGGATAATATTACTCATTTTTATCTATTTAATGCATACCCGTATGCCCTTGATCGGTATCCATTACTCCCTCAAATTATTACAAACTGTGGACGTTTTATTTTTGCTTCACTGAACGCCGTGATACGTGATATAATTTGGGGATCGTATTTTGGGCATTGTAGCGAGAAGAAATACATACCAACATTAGCAACCAGTAAAATTAAGGAACAAAATAACGAAGCCCTATTTTGTAACCAACATTTCAATTACTTTTGTTTTTGTTGGCGGTTACAAAATGGCACAATTAAAAATTATTCATTTTGTTTCTATAGCTAAGGAAACGTTATTATTACGTTTCCTTAGCTATAGAAACAGACAATACAGTGATGTTTTTTGTTTCTCATTCAAATAACGTGGACTCGAAAATAGTATAGTATAATGGGCTCCAAAAAACATGTTGATGATTTTGGGCCTCGTGCTTCGTACATACGTTGTGAAATGTGAACATATTTATAGACGTGACTGTACCTATTAATTTATATTTGCTCTAAAACATCAAGTTCCGCGAAACAGCGGAAGTATGAAATTGTTTTTAATTATGATCATTGTTTTTCTAGTTCTAGGATTATACCTGACGTGAGTCTCAAACATTAAAATATTTTGCATAACGGGTAACTCACGTAATTTGAGTCCAAGGTTGGTCGACATGTTTCAACTCATTAAGAGGATCTTGTAGGGAGTCGTAGGCCAAAGCCCGTGTACTGTCGGTTTAGTATAGGAACCTATTCTGAAATCATACCCTACAATTTTACCACACTAGTTTTGATTTACGTTTTATTTACCGATACAGTGACTTGGAACAGTGAATAAAACAGACATTACATCTAAAATGTTATCATAGAAAATTATGTTTTTATTCATATTTTACTCTTTGTGCTGCTGCTGAAATCTAATTAATCTTAATTAAATGATCTTTGAGCACATGTAATCAAGAGAAGCCGTAAAATAATAGCTAAATTTAAAGTAAAATAATTAGAATGTGTACCTATGCATATCATAATGTACCTATACCTACTTGTACGCCTATTCACAAATAAAATAGTTTGATTTGATTTGACAAGAAAATAAAATGAAAAAAAAAAACATAATAGGATCTCTGACATAATCTAGTACTACGCAAATACATCAAATACATCCATTTCGTCTAATTCTAAAATAATGTAGTTAAGAATAACACGCACTCTGGAGGTGGGTTTCCCCAAAAAAGTTCCGATATACCTATCTTTCAGCGGTGTTGAGTTTTAGGGCCGCATAAACTTATGAAATAAAAGATAAGTTTGGCAACGTCACAAGAAACCGCGAACGTGTACGTATCAGCAGTTATCTAACGGCATAGATAAATAATACTATAGACGTTATATGCTGGGCATCACTCAGGCTCAGGGCTGGTACTCAGTGTAGTAGCGCTTTTCATGGCCTTAGTGGTTCTTTTTTTTTAATTTTATAAGCATGAATGTATTATTTATCAAAACTGAATAACAAAAAACTATATCAAAACTATTATAACATTTAAATATAATGCGAACATTGACAATCATAAATGAGTAATAAGCCAATAGCCGGTAATAAATTAGTCCATACAGTCAAAGACAAAATAACGTGTATACAAAAATGTTCAAAAATATGTCCCAGTGTACTCTCAAGGTGCATGCAACGAGCATTCGCTGTTCTAACCCCCTACTCTACGAAATTCAATCGCTACACGAAATGTGATTCGTTGATTTCGTAGAGTGGGGGATAGAACAGCGAATCCTCGTTTGATCTGCATGCACCTTAATTCTGTGTAATAAGAACGTCGTAACATATTTACGAGCAGATTATTTCGATACTTATTTTTGCACTTGACTGTACAATGCGCACTGGAGTCTAACACTCAGCTATATTTATGAGGCAGCCTTGCTATCGTACTCGTATAACCTTAAAAGATTAAAGTAATTAGTAAAAACCCTAAGAAAACAAATTTCCACGTGACTAGAACATTTTCATAGTTTCAACGAGCAATACTTTCACCTCATTATTCCTATTTTTGATTCTTTATTATTCCTTTTTTGATTGATTGATAATAAATATACAAACAGTGCTCTCGCCGGGACCCTATGCTCTCGAACCCGTAGCCTCCAGCTTCGTAGGCAGGGTCACTACCAACTAAGCTACAGAGGCTGACAAAGCACATGCACATACATAGATAAGCGTGCTCCACCGTAGACTACATCATCACTTACCAGCAGGTATGATCGTGGTCAAACGTCTATTCTCAATTTTTAAAAAGTGAAGTTAATATAAAATTACAGTTAAATCAACCTGTCTCAAAAGCTATAAGAGATAATTTAATCAAAGCAAAAATCGTTGAAAGAGTTTATTAAAATGCATAATATATCTTTTGTTTAGAATTTTATACCGCGTAGTTTAAAAAATAGAGGGGGGTACACACTTTTTTCGCCTTTGATAGCCGATTTCTCGAAAACCTTTTCATTGATAGCCTACACGTTTATGTACAACGAAAAAAAATCTACCCTTCAGTTACATGTATGGGGGCCCCTACCCCAATTATTTTTTTTACAAAATATATACTATCATAATTATGTAGCGGTTTATACAATACATATCCTTACCAAATTTCATTACTGTAGCATTTATAATTTCTGAGTAAATCGACTGTGACAGACGGACATGACGAATCTATAAGGGTTCCGTAAAACCATACAACTATAGTCCACTACTACAACTATGGTCCACAAGTTCAACTCGTAATTAAGCATCAATGGTAATCTTTTATTTTGGTTTTATCTAAGTTTTTTAATCATTAATGAGGAGAGTTTTTGTAACAGTTGAGTCAATAATAACTAATTACACTAAATCGAAGATATTTGACTTAGTTTTGGACCATAGTTGGGAGCTTTTGGACTGTAGTTGAGTAGTTTTACGGTTCCGTTTTTACCACTTTGGCTACGGAACCCTAAAAATGCACAAAGCGGAGTCTTTAGGTCGTCTTGTCTATGAGTAGCTATAACTTTAGCGGTATCGCGTGCCCTTGGGGCGAGAGCCGTTCCCAAACCACAATAAACTGGGATAGGCTGCCAAAGGTTGCTGGGAATTTGTTTCGATGAACTTTCTAGAAATACCTTACGTACCGTACCCTACCTGCATTTTAGCAATACAGAATAAGGTTAGTTATAGATTGATTTAAACTTTCACGATTATCAATTTATCAGTAGACTGCCGTGGTATTTAGGTAATCAATACCTAGATTACATATTTATTTACAGTTCAGACAAAATTGTAGAAGATAGGAATTTTAAATTTGAAGGTCATAACAAATGTTAAATAAAAAAATAACTATTTTAGTACAGATGGTGCCTTTTTTACGCGCTAGTGCGAGAAGTGGCTCATTTTACGTCAGGTCCAAAACTTCACAGGGCCATCTGTACTATAAAAACGTCCTACGAGACACGTGCAAAAAGGAAATCCGTAACTCGTGTTGATTTAAAACACTCCCATCGGTCGTGTTTTAAAACATCGCCACTCGTTTCCAATTTCATGTTTTTCGCACTTGTGTCGTAATGTACCACACCTAATGTTCACTGAAATTTCTAAATTTCTTAATGTCTCTCTAAAGATACCTTTCAGCTTAAACTTAAACAGTAAATGTCTGCCCTTGACTCGTCCTGAAACCGCAGTAAAACTAGAGTAGCATCACTGAAAGTTACTAGGGATTCGTTTTACAGGCCAGACGTGACACAGATATTACTGAATACCTTTCAAGAACCAAGTAAATTATATGTCTGTCAAACCACCGTAGCGGTAAACGTGATTTGTTTGAGCTCAGTTAATCATTAATTGGACAACGTCCAAAATACTTTACATGGTCTTTGATCCACTTTTTGTATTTTATTTTCGAACTGGAATTTTTAAGACTACTTATTGAGTGCCATGGAGGCTGGAACACACAACACTCCCCTATTTTTGTCGAATTAAAGCTTAAATGTTTGTTTATTTATTGTATTTCTCTATTGACCACATTTCTGAGAAGTATCTGTGAATAAACTTTTCATGAAGCCGTTCTGATTAAGGTAAAAAAAACTACACAAATCGCCTTAGGTATAAGTACATATATTTTAAAACAGTGCTTTCTAAAAACTACGAGTATAATATAAATTATTGTATTTATTATTGATATGGAATATTGTTAAGGTGGAAATGTGGTGTCCATACAAAAACAACTGTAGTACCTATGTTAAGACATTTATACAACGTGAAAATGTACTCATCGATTTCTTTATTAGTACATTACGACACAAGTGCGAAAACATGGAATTTGAAACGAGTGGCGATATTTTAAAACACCACCGATAGGGAGTGTTTTAAATCGACACGAGTTACGAATTTCGTTTTTGCACGTGTCTCGTACGACGGTTTTTAGTGCAGATGGCCCTCCGAAGTTTTGGACCTGACGTAAAATGACACACTTCTCCCACTAGAGCCTAAAAAGGCACCATCTGTACTAAAAAAGTATTTTTAGTAACAGAATTCATGCAGTAAAAGCTATTTTAAGAAATAACACATTTTAATGTGATTTCGTTTTGATAGTCTTTTATCATTTACATTACTCAGTTTAGGTATGTACCGCGAATACTGAATCTTTATGTTTCTTCTTTTTTCCAAAAGTTTTCTTACCGGTAACCTCTAATACCCATAATAAATATATATTCAACAAATCGGTTGCTGCTCTATATTATTAACAAATCCGCAACAAAGCAAGCTAATTAGTGTTTAAAATGACTAAGTACCTGCCAAAAAAGTACTATGTTTGTTTTTTCACAGTTTTGACTCATGTGGTACTAAATTTAAAAAAGTGGTACACCACAGTTTTGGCCGATTCTACTAGAAGAGGTGTCATAAAATTTGAATCTTAAAATTATTTAAATATAAACGTCCTTTAATTGTCTTCCGGAATTTTTTTTGATTGGTCTGACGTCATAGAAATCCCTAGCCAGTAGCCAAACTAAATTTAGTTGTTAACGACCCATAGGACTAGCAGTCCAATTTTAAAATACGGTTATAGGAAATGAGATATCTGGACGTTTACTATGTTTTATTGGCTTGTGTCGTAAAATTTTAAATAGACGTAGTTCTGTGCTTCTTAAGGTGATCATCACGAAAGTGAACTACTTATAGAAAAATATTTATCTTAGACTCTTAGTTAAAAGAGGGATATGAAGCAACATGAATCACTGCATTGTTATATAATTACCAAATAAATAAATAAAAAAACCCACTACAAACGATTTATCCATGATCCCATCATCAGACCCCACTAACGAAACCATCATGGCGTTCACGATTCTCGGAGATAGCAAGTAACATGCATACAAGAAAAGGTGTAACTGAGCACCTCCTCCTTTTCTGAAATTGGTTGAAAAAAGTGGATTTATTTTTTGTATTTGAGTGACCAAACCCATACATACTCGTATTAAAATAAAGGACTATGCGTCAAAATGGACCAAAAAGCAACAGAGCTGGAGTAGTGTCATTAAAAAGGTCTGTTTATGCACTTTATTTCATTCTATGGGTGCAAAGTTGAATTCCATTGGATAATTTTATATGAGTGAGGCGTACTGCGGGCGCTCTCTAAGTAAATCACCGTCGTTCAGACACCATTCATCATAGTATTTACTCTGACTAAAATACAAATATCTCCGTATTGCAATGGAATTGAACATAGTGCCCATAGAATTGAATGAAATAAATGTAAATACCTATTTAATGACACCACTTTCATTTCTGTTGGTTCTTGGTCCACTCTCCATACAAATATGCCCATGGTCCTTTAGTGTTTAAACTATCGCTACTAATGGAACTGTAGGTCATTTTAATAATACATAATAGGTCACATACTGTAGGTCATTAAAATAAATAAATAATAGTACGTTGTCACTATTATACTCGTACATATACAAGCACTATCAAAACGAATAAATAATACCACTTCATGAACACAGTGAAAGGTCAAAATATACGGTTTATCTTGAGCTGGTAAGCGTTTATAATAACAACCCTTAAATGCAAGGCTGTCGTAACAAAGGGTCGAAATGCCCGACAAATCTTTTGTCTATGGTTATTCAAACGGGTCAATGGATTACTGTTGAAGAAAAATGGCTCCGTGTCACAATAGCTGTCAAGGGATTTGAATTAAGAACTCCCCTGCTACGTAGTCATCTAAAATCATATTTGTGTCAGTACACCTGGAAAGGTCACGGCTCTTAAAATATACCTTATGTGTTATTCAATAAAGTCCATTTTAAACACTGTGACAAGGTACCTTTCCATTTGCACTGACACATTTACATACATAGTAGTGACTTTTTTTGCGTTCCTAGATCTCAAGTTCGGATTTTCTGATGTGAAAACCTAAGCCTATAACCTAACCTAATTTAATTTATGTTCATATATTTGTTGTAGGTACCGACATTCTATGGGGTTGCAGGCTTATGATAGTCCCGTTTTATCTATTTATCGTGCTACACGTCACTTTCGGATACCTGCTTGTTAGAACGTGACGGCAACGAGGACAAACGATTAGACGCGGTACCATCATAAGCCTACAGAATGTGACATGAGGCGCCGGAATCTATAAGTCGATAAACAGACAAGGTTTACTTCGCTTCGCAGTAATCGTATTTCACAAACAATTTTCATTCCAAAATCTTGTTACAACACTTTCGCAGATTAAGGCATTATTCGTAAAACTGTACCGAATAAAACATTATCAACATTTTTGTCTTCTTTTGGAAGTTCTGAAAATCTAAATTCTGTACTAACTCTCTTAATCTGTCTTGTCGCTTAGTTTACTTTTCTTTATGAAAATCCTTTCGTTATCTTGAATCGAAAAGCAACGAACAATAATTATCTTGTATTTCAGGAATAATCGAGAAAGCTTTTGTTTAAGTACTCTAGAAATAAAAGCTAAATAAGCCATTTAATTCACAATTTGATTTGTTGTTGTTTGTAAAAATTTTACGTATAAATAATCGTTGTAAGTGCGGCACTTTCTTAAGTTTTCTTTACATTTTATTGTGGAATTGGCGTTTTTTCTCTCAAAATACGTCATCATTATAATAGATATTGTTACAATAGTCGATAATACTACATTTAGCTATTTAGTAATATACAAAGTTTTCGTAAATAGAAATATTATGAGATGATGCTAGGCGCACGAAATAAAGAAATGTTCAAGCAAAATTTTGTTTAATCCTTAAAGTTCTAAGTAAATATTTGGTTATTCAGAAATGGGATTCATATATTTGAACTTACTGTAATTAGAATCCAGCGGACAAACCGGTAATTTCCGATCGAACGCTTTTGCACAGCGACGCCACAATTTAGTACCCAATTAGTCCATAAAGCGAACCACGCAATCAAAGCTTTGTTTTTGTTGATCTCAATCTGTAAATTTTTCAGTACGACACTAAACCAATAATATACGCAGATTGTCTCAATTGTGAATCGTGACATTATGTCAGGAAGTTCGATAGTACGTAAACATGTAGAATTGTTTGCCAAGTACCTAAATTTTGAGAGATTTTCATAATGTTGGTCAAATACGACGGTTGTTTTTTTTTTGATGGTCTGTAGGATGCATTATTTTTATATTTTTAGTGAGCCTGCAATAAAAAAAAAGCTTGAAGTCAAAAGTTGAAACAGCCATACATACATGTCCATATTTATGCATTAGCTTCGATTATCGATGCTATTTCTGCATTATTTATTCATTAGCAATCCAAAACCGTTCTTAATTACAGTAATAGTTATAAATCGGCCCTATAAGGGTCGATTGCAAAAAAAACGTAGTTAAGGGCTTTAATGAAAACAACATTTTAATATTACATACGTTTTACGTTACGAAGTTATCCATACAGTTTGTATAACTAACTTTTGTAATACAATGGAAACGATCGTGATATCTGTTTTCGTTAAGCCCTTAACTATGTAGATTTTTTGCAATTTGCAAAGAAGTATGGTAAATAAGTACCTATACTTAAGTCAAAATTTAAAATATATGACCGAAAAACAAGCTACCCAAGCTTCAAAACAAGTGATTGATGTGTCAGAGTAGGTCCTCACCAGACGGATTGGCCCCAGCGCCAGGTAATTTGGCACAGGCCGAAGGCCGATCCGGAGTCGAGGCCAACTTGGGCCTCGGCCGACAGCCAAGCTCTGCCGATGCATCTTACTTATTTACTGTTAGCAGTTTTACAAGTTGGACTTTTATTTGTGTTGTTTACGATCTTCTTTTGTTTTTAATTGAAAATTGCACTTTTGATGATGGGAAAGGATTTGTGATGGAAAAAATGTCAAAAGAGAAAGATTAAGACTTGTGCGTAATATTAATTTTCCAATGGTCAGTCCTAAGATAGCACAGTATTCGCAACCAAATTGCTCCTAACCGAAATCCTAACCGAATATCTAACTATCCGAATTTGATTAGTATCGCGGCTTTTTCACAAAATTACGACTATGTATTGATTAACCTGCTTTTATTGCTATCTGATAGGATAGTTAAATATTATAGGCTACAAATTCTCGATTTTGTAGTTTCCGTCAGTTGGCCGGGTGGTGACGGCAGTAAGAACATTTTGTCACCACTCTAACTTTTCCCGTGGGTGTCATAAGGGTCGACTAAGGGATTTGGCCAATACCACAAAACTTTACAAGCATATAATTTTACAAAATTGACAACTATTTGTATGGGAATTTATACAATGTTGTAAATTGTATGTACGCTTGTAAAGTTTTGTGGGATAGGCCATTGAAGTCTCAATTTAGTTATTGAAGATTGATGACGGGCAGTGGCATGATCGGTGGACGGGCACACTACAGCAATCGCCAACCGTCCATACGGTTAGATAATGAAATATAAAAATAAAATAAATGTGTGAAGGTGCGGTAAACCACCTCAAGTGGCTTTTACATGAAAATGTCTCATCATAACTTGTACCAAAATATAGTTATTGAGATACGGTTTAGCATGTTTTAGATGGGATTGCCTAAGTACTCGTATTAATTCTGAAGTGGATGCTTCACGCCCTATTAAAGAGCCCGCGAGGACCCTTTAGCCTCTTTATATCAATTACTAGGAGGAATGCTTGACTCAACTAATCTAGCAACATATACAATAAAGGGTTGCCCAGTGAAACCCGATGACAACCTCACGTAAATGTCACATAGTTCGTATTTCAAAAACCGGTTTGCTCGACTTATCGGGATTCACCAGGCAACCCTCGATAAATTGCTTACTTATCATAGTTATCGTCAATGATCGGTGAGTTTGAGCTATTTGTCAACTAATTTGACATGACTTACGTCAAATTACTATGAAAAAAGCTCGCCTCCACCAACCATTGCTTATCATCAAAATCTCGGATGTTTTATGTAACTATCATCTCTATAGCACCCTTCTCCAATACTCGCACGAATCGTACGTTTCTCATGCAGGCACTTCTCGGCATTTGCCAACACAGTGCCTGGCATTTGCTGCCTGAACTAATACTAACGCCAGCTAACAAACTAGCGTCAACACCCGCGTTTAGGTAAATGTAAGTTAGATTAGAACTAACAAAACAACCAGCTACGGAAGTGCTTGCAATATGCAGATTGAATGTGCATTCTACACATTTATGACTGAAAGTATATAGAATTCACAATCAGTCAAAACCATTATGTTGGTGATGGTACCAACATTTTTATAAAGATGCCTGTATGTTTTAAGTGGATGTTTTAAAGCTCCAGTAACGATGTGACAGTGAAAATCGGTAATAATGAAATATTTGCGATCGCAGTAGTGTGTCCACTACCTATAATGATGCTGCTTGCCCATCATATTTATAAATGTATACCTAATATCTATTCATATTTAGAAGATTTGGGGTGATGACAAAATGTATTCTTAATTTATTACTGCCTACTACATGTAATAGCGATATTGGCGATTAATAAGTCCTATTAATACTTTAATGAGAGTGAAAATCGTGAAAGTATGAATCGAATGTATTAAAAAACAAAACTCACGCTCTTACATATCTGCAGTACAAGAAACAAAGAATGAAGTAATTTCAAGTTTCTCCTCAAATCTAAATATCACAGCATAGTCGGTCTCATTAGCATGAAACAGAAGCCACAGCAAGTTGGAAGACTAATTTGCAAACAATTTGCTCTATGAGGGCTTTCGACAGTTTTGGGCACAATTGTTATCAAAGACAGAAAATTTAAGAAATAAGAATAATTGTTACGTCTTATAGAATAAGTAAGAATTCGTGATACAAATTGATTCCGATCGAATTGACTGACTATCAAAATCGATTTTAGGTGAACAAGGTCCAATAATAAATGCATTCCCTTTGCCTGTGAGGTTTCGGGACTCGGAATAGGTCCTCTAGGTACTATAACTAGATACATAGAACTTATGAAACTTATTACTAAAAAATACCTTTTTCTACTCCGGCACTTTTATCTGTCATTTATATAGTCCCGCCAACAAATATAAAAGCTGGACTTACACAATTTCAGAAAAGTCTATATACTCTATTCTTCAAAAACACCCTAGGCTTATAAAGTCGCTAAAATGCAACTGCTAGCAGAGATACCTACTCAATTTACAACAAATCGCAAACCTGACAACTTAACAAACAACTGGATTCATATTGTCTGAAATAATAACGTATCTAAAATAATTGCTACCAACGTAAGGAAAAAAACGCAAGTGTTTTAGAATCGTCACCGGCAGGCAGTAACTGACAGTTTAAAAAAAAACGTTACCGTGTCTATTACATTCCGTCATTTGTTTTTTCACTGTTATTTTCAGTTTGTGCGGCAATCTTTAAATTTGTTTAAAATTCTTTTTTCATCTTTTTTTGGACTGTGAAGTGAAGAAAATAAATTTAATAATAATAAGATAAGATGGATTATGATGAGGACTTGGTTCTGACACCGGAAGAAATATCGACGGCGGCACAATTAGTTACTGAGAATTTGTTGCCTACAAAATCGCGGCATCTTTACGATCAGTCGTACAAGAAATTCATGGCGTGGCGAATCGAACACCAGACTTCGTCATTCTCAGAGAATGTCCTATTGGCATATTTTAAAAGCCTCATAGAATTATTCAAACCGTCTTCACTTTGGGTTGAATATTCAAAACTCAAGGCAACTCTCAACATATACCACCAGACAGACATATCTAAATACGCCAAGTTGCTGGCTTCATTGAAAAGAAAGTCAGAAGGTTTTAAGGCGAAAAAAGCGAAGACTTTTTTACCAGATGAAATAAAAACATTCATTGAGCAAGCACCTGATCGGAATCATCTATTCAACAAGGTAAATCTATAGTTACATACTTGTTGTTTTATTGTTTTATTAATGCACTAGTATATTCGGTTAATTATGTTATTTAGGTATTCTGTGTATGCAAATATTGTATTTAATTACATTGTAAGGATTTTTAACACCTAGATTCCTATTTCTTGTTACAGGTGGCTGTAATAATGGGGGCTTGTCGCCGGCAAGAGTTACACGATTTAAAAAATTACAATATTATTGATGCCCAGGAAACGCTAGTGGTTCATATAATGAACACCAAGAACCGAATTGATCGCACTTTTACAATAACAGGGAAATATTACCATATCTGCAAAAAGTACATGATTCTTCGCCCAGATAACTGCAACACTTTGAACTTTTTTGTGCGTTATGCTGACGGGAAATGTTTTGCTCAAAATATAGGTAAAATAATTAAAGTATATTTTCATATAACAAACTGTGTTTTATTTTGTGATAATCCTTAGTCGTAGAAAAAGTAATGTATGCAACGTTGTTTAACCGAGTCAAAAAATACTCGTGGCGTCTTTATTAACAATTTTCGGCTTCGCCTCAAATTGTTACTTACGCCACTCGCCTTTTTTGACCTCTCTTAAACAACTGTTGCATAAAATACTATAACGGGCTTATTCTCCCAAAACCTAACTTGCAGTAGGAATGCACATATTTTTTGGTCATCCTGCGTATTCTTACTAAGGCACTTTTATCTCGCACACATTTAATAACCGAGTTCTATAAGTCATTAACGAGATTCCAATAACTTTTAGAATCCAAGGCAATATCTTCGTCATCGACAAAAGTTGGGTAAGCCCCGATATTGCTTCGCTGTTTACTGTGGGTTCATTTCCGCTTCAAAACTTCAATAGCTAATAGAAGCTGTATTCGACCTATAAAAGTATCGTCTTTATTTATTTTTCAATACTCGAAGAGAATCTTGCTAGCTCCAGAGTTCGAAGCAGGTGACATGGTGGCAGGCTTTTTTTATGTACTGGTGTAGTCTGGTCATAATTGCTTGTTTTATCTAGTAAAAAACTTTATAGTCGCCAAATAGAGAATGTACCACAGATTTTTTTTCAAAAAGTTTCCTGCAAACCATGGGCAATTTTGACCACAAGATTTAACTAAAAAAATCTAGTTCTTTGCTACAAAAACGTGTTCTTTAAGGGTAGAAAGTTCTTTAATATTGAAAACAATTATGTAACTAGCTTTACGGCAGTATGCTTAAATTGCTTAATGAATAATAATTAATTATATTATCTCTCATATCCCACGATCAGAATTTCTCACATGAGTTCCACTTGTACTTCATGTTCCGGAAGTTAATTAAGCATTTGGTAATCACTTTATTTTATTATACAATTTTACAGTTCGCTTTATACAGCGTGTATTGTTAATATTACCAGAAACCATAACCTAACGTAAGCTTTTATACTATGAACCGACGTGGTGAGGTAATCTGAAGTTAGTTTTAACCACTAAAGCGTAATCATTTTTTGATAATTTATCGTGCAGCAATATAACTCAAACACTAATATATGGTATAACATCAACTGAGTCAGTCTAAGAATATTAAAAGGAACAGCAGAAACACTTTTACAACAGTTCTGAAAAAGTTTGTACACAATTAAGACAGATAGTTAAAAGACTGTATCTATAAGTTTCCAATTTGTTACCATTTAAATATGTGATTATCAATACCTTTGTCTATTATTTTAACATAATTAACAATGAGCATAATACACAACACCCTAATTGCAAATAAATAATTAAAACCGTGTCATTAAAACGGTTTGTAACAAATACATAAATACGTAGGAAAATGGTAAGTCACTCTTTTAGTGCTCATAATTTCATATAAACTTCTTGAGAACTAGGCGCTTTTTAAAGTTCACAAAGGCATAAACGGAGCGAGAAGTACGAGTACGTCTTCATAATAGCGAAGTAGCCCAGTTCCGTATAATGTAAAATTGAAAACCCTTTGACAAAGAGTTACTCGTAAATTTATAAATTCGTTACAAAGAAATCTGTTCCAACAGAGCTTCAGTTCCAAAAGCGTTGTATATACATGCCTTTTAAGGTATATTTTAGGCCTTATTTACCCAATTGTGTAATATAATATTCTAATAACACTTGTTTATAAGTTCTCATGAAAACATTCTCAATAAGAACTTACTCTTAAATTCTAATGAAAAGTTTCGGAAATTTCCGAGTATATTCCCGCAATTTTGAGAATATTCTTCAACTTGTACCTACATTGCTATTCATGACAATCATTGAAGTAAAAAATATCATAAGAATTTATGACTATTTTGAGCCGATTAGACAACGAGCAGTAACGGCAGTAAGAATACATTTGTCACCACCCCAACTCCTTCTGCGGGTGTCGTAAGAGTCGACTAAGGGATTGAAGTGTCACTGACCAGATGATGGGCAGCAGCGTCATCATAGTGGACACATTACTGCGATCGCCAATACGCTTGCCCAGCGTGGTGATTATGGGCATTTACCTCCTAATGCGTCTATACGCATAGTTAATAGGAGAGGCCTACGTCCAGCAGTATCATAGGCTGATGATGTGATGTGTGAGACAACGAAAACCCCACATAACGTTAACATAATAAAGTAAAGACATAACCTCTAATCTGTTTAAATTTATTCATTTTATTGTTTTGAAATTCAATTATTGATGCAATTAATACATTTTCAAATTGCTGAACAAGCAACTACATTTAAATATTATTAAACTTCACAGAAATACATTAAATCATAAATTAGTGTAACACATCGAGATAATGTTAAAGTTAGTTGGCAAAATAATAAATTGAGCATGTTTGTGCTATAATTAATGTTTTGGGTCGTTAGTTTCGGAACTAAACTTGCAGTTTTCAGTGTTCCTGTCATTATAATTTAGTGAATTAGTATTCATAGTTTGTAGATTTATATTTTGTAAAATGGAATGACGGGTAATGCATAATTTAATTAATCATGTCTATTTCTCTATACAAAACTGTAATAGATAGGTTAAAGAATAAAAATAGTGTAATATTTTTATTTATGCCTTCGAATAAAATTATGTAGGTGCGGTAGAGGTTGTATAGTAATCCTTTACATTACTGGTTGCATTCAGATGTCTTGTGCATTTAAATGTCTGACATAAAATCGATATAATACATAAAATAGAAAATTGTATCAGTCACCCTCGAGGCTCCGGCCTCCGGGTCACGCTCGTACGCCTCGAATTATAAAATAAATTACTTCTTCGTCAAAGTCTACCCCTGAGTCTTATAACACCACAACACATTCAACCAATTGGAATCTTAGGCCACGAAGGAACTATGTCGAGGTAACGATATGATTTTCAGATTGTAAGGAACCGGTTACTGCTTGTCATTTCGACATGGTTCTAGACTGCGGTTCCAATGGAAACAAAAATTAAAAATGCATTGTACGTAACTTTCGTAACTAGTTACGAACGCTTGGCCAGCTTGACCTCGGAAGCCGAACTAAATAAATATTTGTACTTATCAAATATTTGTAGGCACCCTGTATTATCCAGGGTACCTATTCGTTCTGCAGCTACCTACATATTTCATACAAAAATATGTTCGGTTGGAAGATTTAATTTTTTTTTACGGTTTGCCAATAGGTGAGATACTGAAGACTTAAAATATAAACCGTATGTAACTTTTGGTTGTTTGAGTATTCCTAATTACAATGTCCTATAACAAAAGTGAATCTTAATCAATAAAACTGTTTGTAATAAAATGTCTTACATAGGACACTTCAGGTATTTTTTAAAAGTTTCAAGATAATGTTACTTAAGTAAGTAGATTTAACTAATTTGCTTAGACGTTGGAAACGATTAAATGAAGGGTCCACGGAAAGAGCATGTCTAGTCAATTCAAGTGTTTAGTACTAATAACAGAATACAATTGTGCCTACCCGATTACGTAGGCTTCTCAGATACCCTTACATAATTAAATCAATTTCAAGAATTCCAAAACTTTACTTTTACTTTATAAGAATTGACATTTATTAGTGAAATTCTCGACAAGATATCTGTAATCCCTTTCTTATACTTCGTTCAAAATAAAGAAACCTTTCAAAAACCTTATATTATTTGCTTGTCAACCAAGGTCTTCTGAATCTATTTTCAGTATAATATTTTCCCTTACAACTCTGGAGATAGAACGAATAGGTCGAAAACTGTCATTCAGGTTCACTTAGCACCCTAATTTGATTGATGTCCTAACCTAACGGTGGTAACGTGTTACATATATTACTTAGCCACGAATCAAACGCTCTGATAGATTACAGTAAATAGGACCTCGAGATAAACCCCCCTATTCAAAAGCTTTTCTTAATTTAACAAGCTGCTAAGTATTATACTTAGGTATTATAGAAAGATTGATAACACCGAAAGAGACAACCAGTATTTAGCGGCTTGCTAAGTTAGGAGACATTTATGAATAAGGGGGTAATATCTAAAATTTAGCAATACATAAGTGTATACAAATAAAGACATTTTTAACACTCTGAGCGCGGGGAACTTCCGAGGGGAGTTCTCTGTGGGAGGTCCATTTTCGTTACAAAGCGGAAATATCACGGGATCGGCTAAGAGCGTAGCGCGTAGCACTCGTCCGCAATGAAAGTGTTAAGGATAATTTTACAAAGATTAACTGCCATAATGTAAGAATTGCTTATTATCCAAAACACAGCCTTAATAGAGCTTACTGTGGAACTAGATTCTGTAAAATTGTTCTAAGATAAATATTTATTAATTTTCTTAATTCCTAGGAAACCTAACATGGTTAGCTGTAAGCTGTTATTCAAATCGAATTTGCTTATAAATGCAGAATGCGTACATTCAATTCCATTCAAATTCACAATTAAAATTTCATCTCTAAAGTTAGCACTGACTGAATTCAGATATTATTAGTCTTTTTAAATAATCATCAAATTAAAAAAAACGTCTTTAAACGATTTCTTCAAGATTCCATCACTAGACTCCGACTTCGTGCCAACGAGACCACCTCAGGTTTATACCCTATCGATAAAAAAAATCTGTTCACAATCCTCAAAGATTTCTAGTAGGTAACGTACAAAAAAGAATTCAGTCTAATTGAGAACTTCCTCCTTTTTTGAAGTCGTTTAAAAACCGTACATTTGTTTACCACCGCCAGTCTAACTATGAAAAACCACATGAGCGATAACGTCGCGTATGCGTCAAACTATGGGAACAACGTAGACCTAACGATATTGATGAGTTGAAACTCAATTATTTCTGCCCGGTTGCTGGAAATGTGAACATATTAAGTTAGTTAGTTCGATATTCAATATAAATTGACTACAGGTTGTAAACACGTTGATACAAATTATTTAGGCTATGTTGGTTGGTAATTGCATTGCAAATACAATACATATAAATCATGGAAATATTTTATAAGTAGTCGGGGGCTTAAAGGGTTTTCTTACTATAAAACTGTATAAACGAAAAATAAACCGGCCAAGAGCTTGTCGGGCCATGCTCCATGTAGGGTTCCGTAGTTATTTAAAAACGGCTGGGCCGATTATGTTCAAAATAATTTTATTTTAAAATATTGTGTAAATTCGTTGATTCATGATTTTATTCATATTTTTGAAACCACGGGTCTGAAGTTTTTTTTTTCTTCAGGAGCGGTTATCTCCGAAAATATTGATTTTAGAAAAAAACTTTCCTTTGGGACTCTTATTCTTCTTACAATACCTATTCAACGATAACCTTTAATATCGCATTATAGCCAAATGAAAACTCACTTCCACTTTACGAGTAGGCGAGGAAGCCAAAAAAAAATGTTTTTTGTAAATTTTACTCTACCAACAAAGTTATCGACGTGATCAATATGTATACATACTATACAAAATTGCACTAGTATTAACGGCCATTGAGCTATGCTGGGAACAGACAGACAGACGGACAGACGGACATACGGGGACATGGCGAAAGTTTACTCAGGGATGGTGAAACAGGCCCCAAATGGGATGGACAGGTGTCACCGAATATGTTTGATGATATAACCTTTCACTCTTCAAACTCCTTGACCGACAGGGTCGAAACAAACTGGCTTTGCCGATACTAAATAAAATAGCACTTGTGATGCTTGTGACTGGCAAAGGACACTAGAATCCGTTGTGTGTTATAAAGTTCCATCGTATGTTTGTGTGAGTCGAGTCTAAAGAAGATGAAGTAAAAGAAGAAATATAAATAAAAATAACTGTATTCAGGACGCTTAATGTAGGTACAGTCGAGGTCAAAAATATCGTTACGGTTTAGGTGCCAAAAATATATTTACACGAACTGGGCAGGCGTACGCACACCTCTCGCTAGTCTAGGTAGAACTAAGATCAATCTTTAGAATTATCTTCACTTCACAGTGCACCAGTGCTTCACTTTTGACTTATCTTTACTTTTTAGTAAGTGACGCCAACTATCGATCCAACCAAACGTTGCAAATTACACTATTGGCAATGGACTTAATATAATAGTATTTACGAAATGCTCCCGCAAACGAGATAATAGGTGTCTTGGAAACCCTTTGTGTATTATGTTTCACTAACGTTCGCTCAAAGGTGTCACATACAGCTCATCGTAAGAACATGGTATATTATTATGTTATGAACTCCATGTAATGTGCCTTTCAAGTTTAAAGCTTGTAAGATGATTTTAATAAAGTGAAATTAGCTTTGTAACATTAAGTAAGATAATAACGTTTAATGAATGAAACAAGTTGGTGATGTTTTGATTTAATCGTCGGCTGATAACCAAAAGTCACTATGGAAACTGTCACTACCGTGAGCAACCTTTTTGAAGCAGAACTGAGATAAGAGCTTTATTTCAAGTAGATGTTTATTACTTGGTGAGATTTGTATACAGGATGTTTCCATGACTCGGGCTTTTACGAAAATGGGTAATAATACGCATTACTAGCAAAGGTTTTCAAGTATTAACATTTGACAAATAATTAAATTGACCGTACTATTAATTTTATTTCCTCCGAACGATGAATGTAACGCTTAGTTGTCAAACGTAGCGAGTGGCTGCGATCTGTCATTGTCAAGTGCAAATTATTTTCAAGTACATTGTTTCTAAATGAACTTTTCTTAGAAAGGTATAAGACATTAGACATTTATTTCCATATTATTTACACAAAAATGATATCGGTCTCTGCACTCGGCACAGCCGATATCGCAGAAGACCAATAAACAAAAAAAAAAGGAAAAAGAGAAGTTGTATAGTGTAGAAGTATGAACTTGCTTATGTATGTGTGTATATGAGTGTGTTGATGTATGTGTGGCTACCTCACTATTTTTATAATGTTTTCTATATCATTACATTAAAGTTAAAACTTTTGAGTAACAATTATAATGATTTAAACTTTCATGATTATCACTCAACTTTAACGACAAACGGGTCTCTATCGCGTTTTCAGGCTAATTGTCTGCGTCCATAGGTGTAACGTCATGCCCGAAACGTCAGGATAATTTTAAACTTAGGTACGTTTACGCGATGAAGACATTAGTCTTCATCTTCTCGTTAAAATATTGGTAAGATTTCGTTGACATCCGACACCTACGATACGCATGGGAAGAGTTGGGACGGTGACAAAAGTATTCTTTCTGCCGTCACCACACGGCAAAAATAGGCCTACACCTCATGCGTACTGCCAAGGAGTGGAATTCCCTATCGGCTATATTTCCGAGATCATATAACCCGTCAACCTTCAAGTCAAGGGTAAATAGGCATCTTTTGGGTGAACTCACTCCATCGTAAATAGGCCGCATTTCTGCCCTCCATGAGTACGAGTAAGCCCATTTCAAATAAAAAAAAACCTTTACGAAAATAATTCAGTAAGTCAGTATAGGCAACAAGCTGTCAAAGTACTCAACTACTGTCACCTGAAGAGCATTCGCATGAAAATCCTCCAGAGCTTACCCTGCCGCTTTTTGTACGAAATGTTTTGCAATGTCTTGGGAAAGCGGAAAAAGTTTAATTTGTTTGTGGCTTCAATTAATCCTTGAATCATTTTGACAAATTACTTTATTGATCAGGAAATTTTATATAGAATGTAGGAATGAAGTGTTTCAGGACTTTCAGGGATAACATTGCTTTGGTTTACCTTGTTAGGGTATTTATTATAGGATGTGATAGTCAAGTCGTCCATAACTATTATCAAATTATCTTACATAACGAGGGCCGCAAACATATCTGACACTGGTTAAACTAAAAGAGCATTCGCTGTTCTAACCTTCCATTCTACGAAATTCGATCGGTACACAAGACGTGATTGGTTGATTTCGTAGAACGGGCCCCAGAACAGCGAATGCTCTTTTGGTTTAAACGCACCTTCACACATGTGAATCACACGTGTGTCACATATTTTTCGGCCTACGTGAGTAATGGTTGTAAATTGTGCGATTAATAAAATTAAAAAAGCAATGTTCTGTCCTATTATCTAAATTGCAGCGCTATTGAAATTTGAATGTTCATGAGATATTCGTGCTCAAGTTAGCAGATAACAATGGCATTCAAACGACGTCTTCTCCGACACTTGATAGTTGACGTCGAAGTTCGACTTGCATAATAAGTTGACGAATGCATTCTATCGTCCACCAAAACTCTACTCTATTGACAAGATTTGGGTGATTCCGTAAAAATGTCAAATTGTATTACCTTTTAGACAATGGTAATTTTTCGCCCATTTTTTTGGAAATATTCAATATTATTTACCTTACAACCATAAAAATATATATGTAAAATACTCACACTAACCCTTTCATTTGATTCCATGATGACTTTTGGAGGGTAATTCTAATTTACCCCTCAAAAGTAGCCCTCACGTTTAAAATTCATTTCAGTTCGTTTCATTGTTACACGTCTATCGTTGCGTCACCAACTTACATAATGTGTACCAATTTTCAACTTAATCGGTCCAGTGCTTTCGTAGAAAATCGGCTGTAGCAGAGGGACAGACAGACACGCGAGTGATCTTATAAGGGTTCCGTTTGTCCCTTTCGAGATATGGAACCCTAAAAATAGCTGATACTTTCGAAATTAAAAGTTACAAAACGCTACATTACCCACTAAGCTTAACTGTTGACAATTTCACTTTCAAGCTTCACAACTGGTGCTTTTTACTATTCAAAAATGCTAAAGTGCAATCCAAAGTGTCAAATTATGTCACAACGGTTTTTGTGCAAGTTAAAGTTGCTTGTTAAAGCTTTATTAGTTACTTTGACTTAAGGTTTACTTTAGCCTGATTTGAGGTGGTTTTACTTGCAGAACTGGTATTTCTTTCTTCCTACATTTAGTTTTAGCAGTCACGCGATTTGTCTTGAATAGTTTATTTCGGGAGCTTTCAATGATAGCAAACGGTGATGCTACGTGCTACCCGCTAATGGTACTACTATAACTTGGGTTGACTGTTTGAGTTGCTATCATCCGTAGGCAACGATAGCTGCATATAGGTCCAGGTAGTCAACATGCTTGTTTTCCACATAGTTGTATAGGTGTATATAAATTGCATTTAGTCCAGTTTTTTTTTCTTCTTAGAATATTCTATTTATACTGAAATTACAATTTTAAAAAATGTCCTAGTTTTTTTCTGTTGTGTTATCACCCCATGTGAATACCCATATTTGGAAACTGTATAAAAAGTATTGCACATGCTATTTGTTATAACTATGAAAAGGCATCACGACTCTGATTACAAACAAAAAGAGATGACAACAAAGGTGACAAAGTGCGAAAAACAAAAAACGCTCATCAATGTTCATTTTTTCGTGCAACCTCAAACGAAAGCCTAAAATTTCCAAACGGAAATCAAATTGAGCCGAGCCAGCACAGTAATGGATTTTCCATTAGTTCAGCCGGCAGCTAGGTCCAAAATGTTTGCGTCGACAATTCCACTGCGAAAATCTGTCGTATTTCATTGTTTTAAAATCACTGTTTGATTTAAAAACTTTATAAAAATATTCGGATGGGATTTTTTTGATTGAACATTCGGTGTTAGGTGACATTGTGGTTACGGTATATATAAACCTATTGGACATATTCTTTTAAACCGGTATTGTACTTAAGTAGCTATAATGATCTTGTTAAAGTGTTACTTATTAACCACACTGATGGGTCAGATAACTGGATATTCGTATTATAACTCATATTATCCATGTTTGGTAAGTATTGAATTAGTGTTATATTACGTGTATAATAGTGATTGGAACTTTGGGTACAAAACTTGTCAAGTGGACATGAAACACACCCAACCAATGTAAGTTCAAGTTTCCAAGATTATTTTTCAATAAATTTCCCATTTCTCTTGGCTAAACTTTTTCCATAATGTCATTTTTTAAAGTTTGTCAAAACCAATAACAACAAACATAATCTGTGTGAACCCTTTAAGGCAAACTACTCAAAAAACTCTCTCACAACGCAAGAAAAATTCTCTGCTCCATAATTTTGTGCAGTGGAATCAACAAAAATACTATAAATCGACTTGCACTCGTATTAAGTGCTTTAGAAAAGGCTCGGTGGAACTCATGTTGAAGCATCAACTACGGTTAGACTTGTTTCTAGGTTAACAAAGATTTATGGAATGCTTCTAGAAGCATCTGTGGCCTAGTGTATTATGCGAGCGCAATGGTGTACTCATATACCTACACATTTACTAACAACACCCATAAAATAAAACTATGAAAAACGGATAAACTCGCGCAGGTACGAGTATATTAATTTAAATTAAAATAATATACACGAGTTTAGCCGTTTCTCATAGTTTTAATTTGATGTAATCCACGCGGTAACCGAAGAAAACATCCATAATATAATAGTACATTTCCTATCTAGTGCGGGAAAACTTCTTTTCGGCGAGGGTGAAAGTTGAAACGAGGGCGACAATCACCCGAGTTAAAAAAAAATTTTTGCACGTGTAAGGGACGATTTTTTTCATAGCAAGTGCGTCAAAAAGAGAAATTACCGCGCGCGAAGCGTGCGCATAACTAGTTCGTTTTTGCGCACTAGTTAGAAAAAAATATTTACTTACCGGGTTACTAACGTAAATTAAATCGATGATTGTTCGACATGTTTCGACTCATTAAGGGGTCCTCTTACTTCTACTTCTTCGCGAGGAGTACGAACGCGTTTGGTTCTTAATACATTTTATCGTCACTGTCTGAGATGTGACAGACGAACAAAATAATATGTTCGTCCAAACGCTAAAATTTCGTTCTCTGTACTTAACGGTTAGCACGACCATTTCAATTTTATTTGTATGTTCCTTCGATTAACCGGTTTATTAACGAACGTTATATTTTACCGTTATTGGAACGAAATTAACAGGTATATCAATACCGGTTCCGGTTCCTGGTGAAAGAACTATTTGTCCAACATTTCTCAGTTAACTTGACCTGTTTTCCACCCATTTGGGACGCGTAGCCAGAACTCTATTCAAAAGTGCAGTTTGTTTAATTCCCCGCCATTAGAAGGAATGTCGTCGTTTGCCGTCGTTAGTGGAAGCGTTCCTTTTCAAAAACGAAACATTCACGCCATTCACGTTAAGTGTGGGTTGTTCTCTAGTTTTGCAACTGAAACGATTCACACTTTTTTGGCAAAGGACTTCTTTTGAGTTTCAACCTGGTCGGCGCTTTAATGACTGATACTTGTTATTTTCTGAGCATTTACACTTGACAATAATTGCAACTGGGTCTGATAATATCGGTACAAATGGCACGCCAATAGTGATGGGAATATTCCCAAATGGTAATTTTCCCCATAGTAAGATTGGGAAATTCCATGAACGACCCATCACTACACGCCAATAATATCACGCCTTCTAAATTGATAAAAATTGGTAGGCTGGTCAAGTCAATGATGCCGAGTTAAAAATTAAAATTCAAAATTCAAAATTTTCAATTTTTTTCAACCACAGCTGTCCCAGAAAGTTTGCAAGCATCATTGATTTAACCAGCCTACCAATTTTTATCCATTTAAAAGACGTGATCCAAATGTTCATACTTTTTCAGAATTCCTCGGTCATGAAACTTGACCAAAGTTTGCCTAGAAAACTTAAAAGGAAAAATATTTTATTTTCATAGCATTTGAATTGAGGACTAAGACAATAGGAAGCCTATGAAAGGTCAAGTCGAGAAACAAACGCCGAACGTTAACGTTCTTTTATAAA
This sequence comes from Thaumatotibia leucotreta, assembly GCA_025490895.1. Lineage (NCBI taxonomy): Eukaryota > Metazoa > Arthropoda > Insecta > Lepidoptera > Tortricidae > Thaumatotibia > Thaumatotibia leucotreta. The sequence goes on along the minus strand of JALPQI010030248.1, from coordinate 864,528 downwards.
AAAACGTGATTCAGTAAAGTTCATGTATAAGTTCAATAGCCTTTCCTATGATTTTGCCAGACTCTTTAAAGAATGGAAAGTTTATAGAAAATTAAGAGGAATAATCTATAAAATGCATACAAATCTAGTTTAAATTTTTAAACATAGCCATACAGGTTTCATCGGGAATGTGTGAACTCGAAAAACAACTGTTAAGGCCAAACCACACCGGATGCATGTGCACCACGTGCGGGTGCGCGTGTGCGTAGAGTGAATTATTAAATCTAACTAAATTATAATTCAATTGTTGGAGCACTATTCGAAAATAATTTACAAGAAGTGTGCTTTATGCATAAATAAATATTGCTTAATCAACAATAATAATATTACAAAAATGTTTAAAGATGTCTAAGACACGCGGTAGCGTGTCAAACCAAGTTCAAGTAATATATTATTATGACTAAAGAGTGAGGATTACTACATAATTACTCGTACATAATTATATTCAAGACCGCTTATAGCTTAACTACACGACTTTATCGGGGTAAAATTTGACATAGTTTTAAATACTGAATATTACAATAGTTGCCGATTTCTAAGAATGAACATTAAGACTATCGGAAAATGGTTAGTGATGGGTCGTTCATGGTAATTTCCCAATCTTACTACAGGGAAAATTTCGATTTGGAAATATTTCCATACTGTGTTGGGTAAGTTAACGGAAACGACCCATCACTAGTCTTACCCTCATATTAATAAGGATTATTCTTAGAAATCGGCAACTATAGACTTATAATTATAGGTAGGTTCATATTATAGCCCGGTACAAAAAACATTGTTGGGAACATCTCCCGATACCCTTCGGCCCCGTTAGGCGGTGCGGTAATGAAGACCACTTTGCCAGCACCCACTCGAGTGTGCGACGTGTTTATAAATCACCTAACGCTTGTCTCTGTAGCTCACAGACGACTTAGGTATTAGGTGGAGCATTAAAAACAATTCGCAGTTAACATAAATTTACTGATTTAGATTTTTCATCACATTTGCTTTCTAATAGCAACATTGCTTGCATGCGTCGCGGGAATTAAAAAACAGTAAGACATTTAAGACGAAAGACATGGTATTGATTCGGTATGGTAAGGAGTCATGGTATCAGTTTTCAAGAATAGTTAGCCTTGTCAAAGTCAAAGTCAAATAAAATAATTCTTTAATCAAATTGCAATAGCAACAAACACTTTTGAATCGTCTAAGTATTAAAACTACTTCCAGTTCTAACCTTACACCTTGTTCCTGCACTAGGCAAAAAGCTTACTTAAAGGTTACTGCTAGTAACTAAAATAGGTGAAACTAGGAGTTATAGAAACGCTAATTCGTTATTTTTACGAGCTGCAACTTTGCAGCACTCCACGTACGCACTTTATTTGTCGCAGAGCATTAGTGTATGCTGATTAAAGGCTGAGCCACACCGGATGCGTGTGTAGCACGTACATACACGTGCGCGTGGCGTGCGGGTTAGCGTCGGAATAATCGTAATAGCACACCGCTTGCACATCACGCCACGTTCACGCCACGCAAGCGGCGTGCCATCTAATATGACATTTACATATGCTACAATGCGCACGCCACACACACGCGCACGGTGCATCCGGTGTGGTTTGACCTCAAAGGATGCTTAGATTGCTTAGTCAATACAAACTCTTACAACTAAATTGAACCGGCCTCGATCCGGGCCATCCGATAGTTTGGCCATGTTTGGTCACAGTGCCGTCAAGCTTTCCATCATCATCAGCCTATCTCAGTCCACTGCTGGACATAGACCTCTACTATTAACTCTTCATTTGAATATAGACTCATTAGGAGGTAAATGCAACGCTGGGCAAGCGGATTGGCGATCGCAGTAAGTAATGTGTGTACTATGGTGACGCTGCTGCCCGTCATCAATCTTCTATCAAAGAATGGTCAGTGACACTTCAATCCCTTAGTCGGCTCTTACGACAATCACGGGAAGAGTTGGAGTAGTGGCAAATGTATTTCTACTGCCGTCACCAGACGGCCAAGCTTTTCATAGTATCAGCGAAATATCCTAAATGCGAAGTCTGTGAGTGGTAATCTATGGTCTAAGTATAAAAGAGTAAATCGAGCTGAAATTGTACAGGCATTACACCCTGGGATTTTAACGAGCTACTTTATATCTTAGAATAGAAAAGATTATTTACAAAGATCCTTTCTTTAGGTACTCGTACCTAATCCTTTGTGATATTTTTATGTACATTCAGGAGTTTTAATAAATATTTTGTGTGAGTTATAAATTCTTAAAAGATGTAGTGAAATTTAAATACTAGATGATGATACCAAAGAAAAGTGCTAGAGTGGTCGAGTGGTTTAGGGGTTCAAATCCCACCTTCGGCGTTAGTGAACTCCAAAAATGACATTCAGCAACAAATCGGTAATTATAAGTGGCAATAAAAACATGATTTAATAGAAGACATAGGGGCTGTGACCAACACTCCGGGTCGTATCTGATGCAAAGGATTTCATTGGCTATACAGCGTGGAAACGCTGCCAGTGTAATGGGAACTTTTACACCGGATGCGGTTCGGAGCAGCTTGGTTTTAATGTTTTGGCTTGACTTTACTAGCATGTTATGTCATGGAGGGACCAGACTCGAGCCAATATAAACTTCACTAGCATAAGGGAAAAGGACAAACCCCCTTATTCATAAGCGTTTGCTAACTTAACAATCCGCTAATAGTTGTTTGTCCCTTGCGGTCTTAACAATGTGTCCATAAGAGCAATAGGGACAAACAATTATTAGCGGCTTGTTAAGTTAGCAAACGTTTATGAAGAAGGGGATAAGACAATAGCGGACATAAGACTGTAGCGGATTACTTTATTGTTTTGTAGGAAATGACGATGCCTGTTGCTGATTATGTCTGTACCTATCTGACGAAGTCTGCGACGCGAATTTCATGTGGAATTGATTTATTTTGCTCAGTAAAGTCTGACCCCCTTAATCATAAACGACGTCTAACTTAGCAAGCAGCTAAGCATTGTTTGCCCTTTTCACTCTTATAGATATATTGGTAAGACCGAAAGGGACTTACACAACAATACTTAGCGGCTTGTTAAGTTAGGAGACGTTTAGGTTTTAGGGCGGATTTTTATTTTGTTGTCGTTGTTTTAAATTTTTCAAATTTGAACTTTTTACATTTTTTCTACTCAGAATGACGAGCTCTTTTGATCCTGATAGAAATAAAAAAGTGTCCCAAAAAAAAATCCTATTTTTCATACATTTTCTTCGACCGTAACTGTAAAATGTATGGAATTCTTGAGACACTTTTTTCTGCTAATGAGGATCGAAAGAGCTCGCGATTCTCAGTAGAAAAAATATGAAAATATCCAAAATTTGAAAATTTGAAAAAATTACAACAAAATAAAAATTCGCCCTTTAATACTATCATATTTTTAGTTCCGAACAGGCTTTAAGGCGCTTTTTAAATAAACATGTTTGATTTCATATTTATTACTTGGACTAAGGACCATTGTTTCGTTTTGTATGGGACATTGAAAAGAAAAGACAATAACGGTACAAATAAGCCTGTCCCTATTTCGCTGGACTGAACATTCTGTATTCATTACCTACTTTTAATCATCACGTCCTGTTTGACACTCTGCATGTTTGTTATTCTACTTATTTTCTATTGTCGCTTAAGCTACGTACACAACGGTGCCGATAGGTACATAAAAAAAAAGATAATACTCGTAATGAGAACTCTGACTATAAAAACTAGAAAAGTGAAATATGTTTTATTAACATACTAACTATTAGCCTAGTTTTTTCTTTAAAATATTTCAACTTGAGTGATTTAAGCCTAGCGCGAAGAAACTGAGAGTCCTATATTGTCATATAGGTAGTATTCGATGACAATATTCTACAAAATTAATTTGGATTATTTGTAATGTTATAATATTAGTATTTTTTCTGTTCTAAAAAAACATAGGGTCAGATGTAATAAATTCCATGCTTTAATTGATAATAGTCTTAAACACCACTTAGGTACCGGGTTCTTTTACCGACCGGCTCTCAAATGCAATATCACAATACTATGGTCCATGACTATACCTACTCATAATTTCTGAGGCATAGACCATGACATACGGTTATTATGAACCAGCAGGCCTGCCAAAATTCCAATGCAATCGTATACGATAGGCGATAAAGTCACGTGACCATAATAATGTATGGAAATGGTCACGTGACTTTTAACATGAATCTGTCGTTCTCATACGTTTACTACTTATCACTATCATATACGACTTGGCAAGACCAGCAGGTGTCCCATTTTTCCCCACACAGACCAGGGAACCCTAAAAATGTAGTTAGCGGATCGATGGGCACTGCAGTGGTTCGCCAGACTCAAGGACGGCGCCGGGCCGTGCGCTCAGCTAGCTTAAAGAGTCATGGACACTTGGACCACTGTTAACAGAGCCTCGGGTTAGGACAGCCTTCGTACACCTTTTTTTTTTACGTTGGGAAAATGCTTTTACGCATCCTGTCGTGAGACAGGTATGACGGACTACGGAGCATTGACCTCTACTGCCGTCTAAAAACCCAACGAGTGCCATCTCCGCTTTTGACGGGGTGACGCAGGATCGCTAGCCTTCGTACACCTAAGCAATCAAAGATAATGTCGAAAAATATCCATACAAAAATTAAGTTTTCGTTACGCGACGTGTGGTGACGGCAGTTAGAATACATTTGTTACCACCCTAACTCCTCCTGTGGGTGTCGTAAGAGTCGACTACGGGATCGAAGTGTCACTGACTATTATTTGATAAAAGATTGACGATGGGCAGCAGCGTCATCATAGTGGCAACATTACTGCGATCGCCAATACGTTTGCCCAGCGTGGCGATTATGGATATTTACCTCCTAATGCGTCTATAAGTTAATAGGAGAGGCCTACGTCCAGCAGTGGACTATCAGAGGCTGATGATGAATGAAAACGCGACGCTCGTTAGTAGGTACAGAAATTAAAACGTGACGTAATAGAAATAAATTGGGGACATTCCTTCTCATTATCAAGATCGAATCAGTTTGTCGTCATCATCATCATCAGCATATATTATGTTAGTCCCCTGTTGGACGTAGGCCTCTCCTATTAACTATGCGTATAGACGTATTAGGAGGTAAATGCCCATAATCGCCACGCTGGGCAAGCGGATTGGCGATCGCAGTTATGTGTCCACTACGATGATGCTGCTGCTCATCATCAATCTTTTATCAAAAAATGGTCATTGACACTTCAATCCCTCAGCCGACTCTTACTACACCCTCAGGAAGAGTTGGGGTGGTGACAAATGTATTCTTACTGCCGTCACCACATTGCCAACGATCAGTTTGTGGTCTAATCAAACTCATACATATATTGCAGGAATTTAGTGCCGCAAGGCAAGGCGTATTTAATTTTCCGTAGCACGTCTACAACGCGTAGCCCGTAGATGTTTACGTAGCGTCGTAGCACAATATGTCTACGTATTTGCATTTTGAAAGCGTGTGGGATTACGCTAAGACACGCGTTTACTTTACGGGTGATAAATAAGGCAAAGTAAACGATGCTAATTTTCTTAGCTTTTCAGGTGATTTAAATACGACCATATTTTTTTTTATGTTGGCACAACAAAGTGGCTCCACTCCACCTGATCGTAAGTGAAAAGTAGAGCCCAAATCGCGGCGGCAACGAACAGGACATAATCAGTAACCTGTTAGTTGCCACCGCCTTGCTGGCCCGCTAGATGCTTCTTCACGCTTCGTTTAAAGGGTCCCAACTTATAGGTATGCGGAAACACATGTGCCGGTAAAGAATTCCAATGTTAAAGATTAATACAGTATCTAGAAGTGTGTATAATGAATTTATTTCAATAAAATAATGTTCCTGTAACTTTCTTTAACACATTGAGCGTTGGAAACTCCCGAGGGGAGTTCTCTGTGGGAGGTCCATTTTCGCTACAAAACGGAAAAATCACGGGATCGGCTACGAACGCAGCGCGCAGCACTCGTTAACAATGAAAGTGTTAAATTGGAGTCCATTAAAAATACCCAATTTAGTAATGTTTTTTTTTTATGTTTCGTAATAGCGTACGAGATCCACATGAATCAGATGAACTTTAGTATAAGTTATTTTGGAGGGCCCAATCTTGCTAATCAGCTATGATGATCGTTTATTGTTGCTAATAAAACAGTTGATTATTTCTATCTTTGTAGATAGTTAAGTAGCTATGATATAAAAAAGAGAGAAAACTGGACAACAAACAATTTATTGATTAAAACTTTCACGATTAGGCAGACTCATGTCTGCATGCGACCACGAGTGTAACGTCATGCCCGAAACGTCAGGATATAATTAAACGTAAGTTTACGCGATTAAGACCAGTTTGTCTTTAAAATATGAACAAACAATTTAATAATGATTGATGATGAGTGATTGTTGAATGATGAATGAGGTTTTAGGCGTTAACGGACAAAAAGGTCTAGATTACGAATTCGTTTTCATTGAGAGGTACGGAACCCTAATAAAACCCTCTGTACTACTTACAGGTATTTAAGCCAGGGATCGGAACCAGTTTTTTCGAGAACCTCGAAATAGCGCATTATTTTAAAATGTTTTATACTCTTAATGTAGTTCTCAAAATGTTATGAAATTACCAACATATAGTACGTTTAAATTACTCCATTACAAATAACTTATATACCGAAGACCGAAAAAGAACGAAATTTGAACCGTTCTTTTGTATGGAGAAAAAACCGTTATCCAATCCCTACAGTTTAAGTATATTACCGGTGAGTTTAACCATAGAACTATGAATAAAATACAATGTTGTCACGATTTAAATTCAACACTGCCGTGTATGCTAAAATCCAGAATGCAGGACTGCACGCTATGACGTCAGGCCTTGAACTTGGATAAAATCTACACGTTACATGAAAATTGCTGGGTAAAATTTAGCGCTAAGGTGCTATATTTTTAGCGTAACCTTGATTAACGTTTTAGGTAGAGATTTATTCGCTTTGCTATTTAATCAATTAGATACATTAACGTGATTGAATTAGTGTGTTGCCGTGTGGTGACGGCAGTAATAATACATTTGTCACCAACCCAACTCCTCCTGCGGGTGTCGTAAGGGTCGACTAAGGGATTAAAGTGTCACTGACCATTCTACAAGATTGATGATGGGCAGCAGCGTCATCATAGTGGACACATTACTGCAATCGCCAATCCGCTTGCCCAGCGTGGCGATTATGGGTATTTACCTCCTAATGCGTCTATACGCATAGTTAATAGGAGAGGCCTACGTCCAGCAGTGGACTAACATAGGCTGATGATGTGATTGAATTAGTTGTCTATGGGTACTATAATTAGATAGATAGGTATTTGGATTTAAATTAGACAGAGAGCCATGAGATCACTAACCGTAAAATAATTAATAAATAAAATAAATATATTAGGACATCGTACACAAATCAACAGAGTCCCACGGTAAGCTCAATCAAGGCTTGTGATGTGGGTACTAGGCGACGGTATATATAATAGATAGATACATATAGATACTTAAATACATAAACAGCCATGACCAAGCAACACATATTTGTTGTAAATAAATACACAAATAATGCCCTCGGACAATGATTTGGCAAGTAATGATTTACGTTAGCATTTGCTCGATACATAAAGTCACGCTTACTTACATTAGTACGAGCTTTAAGTGTATGTATCATTATAGAAAGTGTACCTCTGACTTCATGTTACCTCTTATATTGAATGGTTTACCTGTAGCGTTACTAAATAAAATGCTTTACGTCACAAAAAGTATTAGTTGATTCGAATCATAAGCGAATTAAAATTGCTGCTAACTGAGTAAGGGGGTAAATAATAAACAGGGAAACGTTTGGGCAAATAAAATCTAGGCCAATTAATAAAATGGGAATCGTTTTCGGGATACTAATAGTCGACATTACAATTTTCGACTTTATGATAGGTAACTGTAAAACAATCCTAAAAAGTCAATTTATAAATTGTTATTAGATACCTGCATTCATTAAGCATATGATTAAGTTAAGAAAAAGCAAAAGTGTAATTTCCGACAAATTTCTTACAATTAAGCCAAGAAGGCTTCAATAAGTGACAAATGTACCCTAGACCGTCTAGACCTAAGATTTTCATTTTGAATAAATTAAAAAAAAGTATCAAGTAAATGATAATCTGTCAACTCATGGTACATGATATGATGGGCGGTGACAGGTAATTTCAAAAGCATACGACAAACCTGCCGTAACAATATTTGTACCTACATTTTCGCTCAGAAAATATTTGAGTAATTGCTGTGGTATATTTAATTAAGTGTTACTTGAAAACTTCTTAATTAATGATTTCACTAATGAATCCTATATTTGGTTGATTTTATCGTCTGTATTAGGTTTACACACAATATATGGTGGCAGTGTGGTGACGGCAGTAAGAATACATATTTATCACCTCCCCAACGCTACCCGCGGGTGTCTTAAGAGTCCACTAAGGGATTGAAGTACTCGTGTCTTTGATCATTCTTTGATAGAAGATTGATGATGGGCAGCAGCGTCATGATAGTGTCAAGAAATTCAGACTTCGGCTTGTACAGTCGACCACAAAGAGCATCCGCATTACTTATGGCCGTACTACAATGCAATAAGGTGAAAATGAACTAACTGTTTTGAACTATTCTGTACTGGACTGTACCAACTTACGACAGACAAATAAAGCGAAACCGAAAAGCTCTTTAATTGATTAAAGACAAGATTTTATGTAAAGCTGTACTTACCTATCTAATATAAATTTAATTACTAGCAAAAGTTTGAAACAAAGCTTTTACAATTCGTTTTACTTCAGACTCTAATTTGACACTTGATTTAAAAGCAATCGCTTAAGTTATTCATGAAATTGAGGTAAGAATTTCAAACCAAAGTTTCTAGACTCGAAAGTCGTTACAAGGTCATTTAAGGGCTTTCATCTTACACTTCATCATCATCATTACATCAGCCGAAAGTCGTCCACTGCTGAACATGGGCAACGTAACATATCATAGAACATAGCAACATAACATAACATCTTACACTTACATGATTCAAAATGATGTGATATAATCAGTAGACATATGATGTAGATAATATGAGCTTTTTCAATGTTAGGGACTCCCAATTAGCGTGAAATTAAAAAAAAAACATTATTTTATTTTATGACGGAGCGTTTATGCCATGTTTCTTAGATAAGAGTAAACAAGTAAGGTACACCCGGCTAAGATCGGATCTAATGTAAGATAGGATGACCGCAATAACTACTAAAATAGTAGTATTTTTTCCTCACTGGCTGTATTATGCATGACGTCATTTCACTCCGCCTCTCTCGCTAGTATGCAGCAACCACTCAGTCGCATCAATCGTGAGCTACGAACGTTAAAAGAAGGCGATTGTTTCGAGAAATTTTGGAAGTTGAAATTAGATACTAGTCCGATCTTAAGCCAAGAAGGTTTTTCGGTTGGGTGTCTTGAAAAAAAAATAGTGCAAGTTTGAGTGTCAATTACTCCTAAGCTATTCGGCTGAGCGGCATGAAGTAAATTTATATTGAAAGCTTGATTTCTTGTTTATCGCGTACATTACACATCTGCATACAAAAGTTAGTGAAAATAAGTTTATGTTTTTTTTACATCCTTTCAATTCACCGAAAACTAGTCCGGTCTTACCCGGATGTACCTTATAGGCGGCCTTCATAGAGCATTATGAATATGAACTATCTCTTTTACATCCTATGTATATATGTTATTTAACAAATATCAACCACAGTGTGGGAGCACTGTTACACACATATTCGTCATCATTGTATTTTGACACACAAAATGCACTCTAATAACAAATTAACCTGTTAATAAACAATTGACGATAATCAAATGGATTCCATACGAACAAATCATTCGCGTGATCGCTTGCATTACGGGCCGCTGAATATATAACAGTGGATTGCCGTGTGCTTGCCATGAGCTGCCGTCACGTTATTAACGCGGACCTCCATCATCATCATCAGCCTATGTTAGTCCACTGCTGGACGTAGGCCTATTAACTATGCGTATAGACGCATTTGGAGGTAAATGCCCATAATCGTCACGCTTACTTTCAGCGCCATTTCGAATTTCTTTCTTACTTGCATTCGAGTGTATCTTGATCGGAATTATGGATGTAAGTGAACATACAGCCACATTCTCGGTTTTCGAAATTTTATTTGGAAGGTTTCAGTAGCATTGTACCGAGGAGAAGTTTCATAACTTGTGAAACTTACATAGAGAATTTTCTCGGCAATTTAAATTTTACAAGCAATCTAATCATGCCAAAACCGTTGTATATACATGAATTTTAAGGTATATTTTATGCCTTGTTTACTCAATTGTGAAATACAACATTATTCATAACGCTTTTTTATAAGTTCTCATGGAAACATTCTCAATGAGAACTTACTCTTAAATTCTCATGAAAATTCTCGGAAATTCCCGAGTATTTTCCCGCAATTTTGAGAATGTTCTGCAACTTGTACATTGCTAGGTTTGAGTAGGTAGTCCATTGAAACTATAGATTTTTCAATATAAAAAGGTTTATACTGGATTTTTATTTAGTGAGTCATATGGATACCTAAGGTTGTCTAAAACTGACATAAAACTTTATAATTATGATGTGTCTATGATTTACTGCAGTAGTACTTTAAAATTAAGGGATGGCTGTTAAAAGACTACCGTCTTTATTATCATAAAATGTATGGAAATTAACACTTTCATTGCGGACGGTGCTACACGCTACGCTCGTAGCCGATCCCGTGATTTTTCCGTTTTGTAGCAAAAATGGACCTCCCACCGAGAGCTCCCCTCGGGAGTTCCCCGCGCTCAAAGTGTTAATGGTTAACGCCGGGTTAGTTAGATAACCCTAGATTATGCAAGCTGGAAACTATGTAATTGGGAAACCATTTGTGCATATCTGCATAGATCTGTTAATATCTAATCCATTATTAATGAGTTCGGTTGCCATAATGCCGCAGAACCGTTGACATTTTGGAATGCAATGAATATCTTAACACTTGGCCTCGCTAAGGTTCCATTAACTATTGATAGGAGTCAAGATTAGGTATTGCATAATAGTTAATTTATAAACTGTAAGACTGTGTTTGTGGTACAGTTACCATCAAAATCGGAACTGCCACGGTGCTCGAAAATATCTGAAGAGCATTTCTCAGAGCGTAAACGGACATCTCATTCATCTGGTCACGTTTTTATGGAAGTGTCTGAATGATTTGAGGTTGGTTTTGGTTGTCTTATAGAGAAATGGGTGCTGTATCTGACGACCGAAAATGGAACCAAAAGATTCAGCCACTTCCAAAAAAACGTGACCAGATGAATGAGATGTCCGTTTACGCTCTGAGAAATGACGTGAAAGTCCATTCTAATACCGTGATAATCATACCTAGATATTTTTCTAGCACAATTGAGGGATTGAAAAAATAAAACATCGACACGTAATGGTTATCGATGAGTACACCCTCTTCTCATAAAGATCCTAACTTTGTAAAAACAGGTAACTAAGAAATACAGAATATACTTTGGCAATTTTTTTTTCATTAATTATTTCCTTTTGTCGCTACAATATTTTATATTATTCAGTTTTGTTTTGGTTTATACTAAATTACACGATACTAGATAAATTACGTGTAGTTATGAATTTGTATCTTTTTAAGTTACCTGAAAGATACGGCACAATATTTATTTTAAAAATTTAATGTTATTCGCTATTAACTATTACTTTAAGATTTATCGATAAGAGTTAAGTCGATGTTTAAATTTGGTCAATCTCTTGTTCTTGCTAGAAATATAGGTATAGTGATAATACACTTTGGGGCATCCTATTTCCCGAAAACTTGTAAGTAACTATTTATTCAAATCTCAAGAAGTCATCATTTCAAGCTTGGGCTGTCCTCATTTACTATGCATCTTGTTCGTACTTATACAGTCAGTTACCGGGACTTGAAGATTTATGAAAATTAGTAATTACAAATAAATACATATTTAATATTAGCAATCGTTTTCAAAAGAGTATTATGAACAGTTTACAAATATCGAAATTAACCGTATAACTCATTTAATTTCCTTCTCATGATCGATTTAACGGGTATATTGGATATGTCTAACATTGTGTAGGTACAGATATTTTTTTTTTTACGTAAGTGATCTACTTCTGAGTCCTGGCTCTTTTAGTTAATTTTTTCCTAGAAATAGAATCATGAAATTGCTGTTATAATTTTAAAATGTGATTTAAATAAACTGTGGTCAGTCAGAGTTTGGTTAATATATCTACATCTTGTTGCTCGATTTCAATAAAATCATACTTTACATTATTACGGACAAGATGAGTTTATTAATTGTAAAAGATATGTATCGAAATTCGATCAAAACCGCGATCAAGAAATGAAAACAAGACAAGTAGATACATAAAATAAATTTAACAAACGCGAGGAAATATACAGCTACCAGCTACTTTTATAGTCCTAAAAAAATATTTGTTCGACGCGCAGACGAGATATCCAACACATGCTTTTTGTATATAACTAATATAAATACTTACATGTTATACTAACACTTAATATTATGAAAGAATATAAGCATGTTTAACATCCACAAATAAATATTTAGCATGTGTACCTAATACCCTACATAAAAATGTTGCATGGTCGAAATGGTGGTGGTATTTTAGGCATAGCAATGCCAAGCATCAAAGATACTTTTTTTATTTGCAGATCGTGAAACCAAAGGCTTATTTCGAATAGAACGTGTAGAGCTGGACTCAGCGCGCGGAGATATGAAATTAATAGGTAATTAAATTTTTAATCTCTTAATCCACGATCGGCAGAAGGCTGTATAAGTATTTTTTACGTACATACTCATAACGAGTATATCATACTCGAGAACGTGAGAAACTGTTTGGTGAGAAATAGAAACAAATTTCCAATTGAACGTTTACGAAACTGATATTATTATATTATTAGGTTTTCAACATAATGGTGCTGTCATAATTTTTTCAGGGCTTATAAATATCGACTTGAGATCTTTATAACTGATGCATATAGGTAATTTCTAAAAACGGGACTTCTATAACATACGTCCTTATACTTTGTTTTATAACATATTGAAAATAAATTAATCTTGACAATTGAAAACCTTTACTGTCAATTAAAATCATTTGACATTTGATAATCTTTAAGATAAGTTGTCACTTTAAAAACGAGTAATTATACATTCGCCTTATAAGAAAAGATCCAGCGTGTTCTTAAAATGTTATCTATGAACCCTTGTTAAGGTTAATGGGTAAAACTATTTTATTTGAAGTCCTATTGTCAGAGCCAGCCTGTATTTTTGGGTCAATTTCCTAATTACATTTATTGGCAATTTGTATTTGCTCACGAATCACTTATACATTATTTCATAGTATGAATTTAAAATCCTTTACCCAATTGTACAGTCACCATCAGGTATATTGGAGGCGCCAGGGTGTTCACAAAATATGTGAGTAGGCCTCTAATGTCATGCCATCTCGAGAGTGCATGTTCGGATATTTCTGAACACCGTGGTAGCTCCGATATATCTGATCTATACGTAGGAAGACACAATTCTCCACGGATGAGGACTTAATGAATAATGAAATATCCTAACTTTCCCCCTTATGCATAAACGTCACCTAACTTAGCAAGCCGCTAAATATTAATCGTCCTTTTCGGTCTTACCAAAGACGATAACCTAAATCTGGCCCCAATTTCACCACATTGACAAGTGCTACAATTGTAAATTTGCTATTTCTGAAATCTGGGGCGTCTGTAGGCTACAGTTACCACTTACCTGCGGAAGGGTCGTGCGTTTGTTTGCCACCAACATAAAATGTAGTGTCGGAACTGTAATAAATCAGCAGCAAATAACTACTTTTTTGCGAAGAGAAATTACAATTGTCACGAAAACCAGGACAATTGTAGCGAAATTCCGACTTATGGCGAACCTCATGTCAAGATTGAATGAGAATTGTACTAAACCTTGCGATTTAAAAACGTTATTAGAAATAATTTTATTTTGGTTGCAAACAAGCACATGGACCGTCCGATAGTAAGCGGTAGCCGTAGCCTACGGAGGCCTGTGACGTCAGTAACAGTGATATTTTACAATTGTCACACTTGTAATTATGGTGAAATAGGCCACTGACCGTGACCCGTTTATGAATAAGGGGATAAAGATAAAGATAAAGACAGGTGTAATTCATTTTCTTCTTAGTTATTTGATCTTAAATGGACGTTGAACCGCCTGTTCGATTATAATAAGTATGTGTAACTGTGTGAACATTATAAATCAATATTAACCCTAAGCTTCCCGTACTGAGTCACGCATCATAGTTTTAACATATTTCAGTTATTCTGATCACAAGTAGTTGCGGCACGCGATATTAAATTTGGCTCCTAAACGTGCGTGTAAGCTGAATTTGCATTCGTGACACTTTGTTTCGAAATCTGTCCTAAAAAAAGAAGTGTTAGAAATTTACCCTTTTCAATTCGTTTTCCCCTTACTAGCTAAGCTAAAGCGCTCGTTTATCGTTTAATACGAGCGAGTAAAAACGCTTTTTACACACTTGTGAATAAAATAATTTGACATTGCTCTAATTCCTATAGCCCCCTACTGCCTAGTATAAGTGGATCTGTATGACCGTAGTAAACATGCGCAATCGGAGTTCACATGTTAAATTGGTCGTTTTCATGAGTGACTTTATTTGGCCATTGGCTATATTTAAGTTCCAGAAATAACTCTATTCTACGATATGTTTCGACATTGAGTTTTAAATGGTTTCTTTAAGTTAATTTACATTTGTATGAGATTTGTAATCATATTTCCACCCGATAGTGAGGGGAAAAAAGTTGTATTACACTTGGCGGCAAAGTTTGTTCAACTCTCGTGCCTTGAGACCTTCGCAATGCTCAAGATTCCAGTTTTTGAACCACTCGCTACGCTCGTGGCTCAATTTAGGAATCTTTCGCTAGCTCAGGTCTCAATATTGGCACGACAGTTAAACAACAACTTTGCCCCCTTGTATAATAAATAACTATTTAATGTCAGTTTCTGATATTGCTGATTCTTTTACTTAAGCCATGGTAGAAGTTTTGTCACGAAACCATAGTTCCTTAAAACAAACTCTTCTGGTATAGTCAGCTCTTGTGGTATAGTCTTTGTCAGCCGCCGTAGCCTAGTTAGTAGGGACCTTGCCTACGAAGCTGGGAACCTCCAGCAGAGTTCGAATCCCGGTGAGGGCATTATTTGTGTGTTCCTTGGTTATCTGCTGTCTATGTATTTAAGTATATATTATGTATTTATCTAAGTATTATATATATTGTCGCCTGGTACCCACATCACAAGCCTTAATTGAGCTTACAGTGGGACTAGGTCGATTTGTGTAAGATGTCCCAAGATATTTTATTTATTTATAGTTTTAGATTTCTCCCCACTGACTCATTTTTATTAATCGTCTGGGGGCTAAGTTTTTCAACTCGTGGTTCATTTGTGGACACCGGTGGGAGAATCAAGCGTTTTTATCGTCTCGGGAAGTATTGTTACAGGAGTGTAACCATAGGAGTTTTATTTTAATGTAAACGTGGCTCAGTACCCATACCAAGTAATTTTTTTCAAGCCCAATCAATGTTGTTGCTACTCGTTTTTCCGCTTCAGTAATAATCGCTTGATGACAATGACAAGCAAGCGGTTAAAACGCTCTTCGGAGAATGACCCCTTTAAGGTATTATCAAACCAGAATCAGAAAGGGATTCGAAAGTACTGTTGACACAACTAATGACACTACATTTACCAAGAAAAGAGTTTTTTATAGATGTAGGGAGTGATTATATTAATCTGTTGTCTGTAAATCTCTGCATTTAAACTATGAATACATGAATATAACTGTGAAATATATCCTAGATTGACTCATACACTTTTGTGTCAGTACTTTCGAATCCCATTTTATAATCACGGTTTGATAATAGCAGGGGGCTACTATGATGAACTGTGATTCAGTTTAGGTTCAACTTTTCCGTTTTTGACAGTTCCCTATTCTTTGGAACTGACACATCGTGATTCAGTTTAGGTCTTCGCCTATTCCACCTTCCTAAATCAGTCACTGGCGAGTGACGACAGGGACGACGCAGTATCTAAGACACGTATGGAGATATTTTTAACCGTGTCTAGCATATTATGGCATTTCTGTCGTCAGTCTTCAGTGACAGATTTAGAGAGGTGTAATAGGCGCTTTAAACTGGATTGCATTAGTTGATCGTGGTAGCACCCGTATAGAGGCATAGCAGTTAAATAGAGGACGTGACATTGAAAGTCCCAGTGACACGTTAAACAGTAAACATGTCGGACAATATCGAAGCCGTACAAGGGAATCGCGCAATCATATCGATCAGGTAATGAATGCACGGCTGTGACAGGTTTGCCTTCGACTGCGCTCAACGAAAAACTCGTATGATGAAATTCATGTGCAACTTTTAATTGGTAGTACTACCAATAGAGCAATATAGATTAAGCAATTTTCGGCCAGATAAAAGTTTTCGGCTACCCAACGCTTTATACATTTACTATGAAAAAAGGCCGAAAACCAAGGTGACCAGTGAACCGGCTAAGGCGGCTAAACTGCCAATAAAGATCTTTTGTTCTGGATTTGTATTCGCAAAAGGTAATTCGATCGTTCGTCGACACTTGTCTTTTATGTAGAGTTAACTATACATACGGTAGAATAGGATAAGAAAATTTGATTATTTCCAGGAATTCATGCCTAGCAGTCTGGAAATCGTTTTAATATCTTCACTAAGTCCTAAATTTAAGCCTGTAGTCTGACATATCGTCCTTTAGGTAGTTAAAAAAGACTAGGGGCTTATTAACAGAAGTTTATAAACGGTTTGAAAAAATTTTTGACTAAGTGATTATTTCGGAAATAATGGCTCCGGAATAGTTTTCCGTTTTGGCTGAACTGTTGAGCCGAATCTGAAGGTTAGGGTGCAGCTTCGATACAGAATTTAACCCTCTTTCATTTTTACTTGTACCGTTTTCAAGCTACAAGTAAAAAACTAAAATTAACGAAAATTTGACAGACTTTTTAGTTAACTCCGTGATGTGCGAACTCTGACTTCGCAAATTTAGGACTAATAGTAGAGGTCCAAATGGAAAAAATTGTGCGCTGTGAGTTACAGCTTTGTAACTTTTACCAGAGCTAGAGGGTGTAAAAATAAAAAAAATTTAGATGTGGAGGGAAAACCAATTCCCCCCCTGAACGAGGGGGGAGGGGGGTGAATGTGCAAACGGAATGGTTATGTTTAAAATTTTTTCGTCTAATATTTAGGCCTACTATTCATTGTTTGGTATCATTTTCATATAAAACAGACACGGGGAATTCATTTTTGATAATAAACATGAGGATTTTCATACATAAAAAAATAATTATTGGTATAAAGGTAAAATAAGCACCGTTTTTATTTTGATTGTTGCGTTATATAAGTATTACCAAATAAATATATGAATAAAAAAAAAATACTACAAGATAGCATATTTATTGTAGTTTCTAAAAATATATACATTTTGGAACTTTCCATGCAAAAATAAGTTGTAAAAAAATTTTACCTGTCGGGTACCTCGAATAAAAAAGGGACGTTGCTTTGTCTTATTGTTGACAGCAGGGATCGGAACCGTTCTTCATTAACCATTTGATATTGTTCTTTAACCGTTATAAATTCCGTTCGTATTAGTAACGGTTAAATACGGTAACGGTTTTGTAAATGAACACAATATTTCTGGTTCACAATATTCAAGATGAACGGAAAAATTTCGTTCTTTCACATAACGGTTTTGACAAGAACATTATATGATTTATATGAAAGAACAAAACTTTTCTGGTTACCGTTACTACAGATGAACGAAAAATAAAGTTCCGTGAACCATTATTAAACTGTTCGCGATGACGTAAACATGCCGCCACTCGCTCTCTCTTTTCCACACGAATATAGTTCGTATTTTTATTTCATTTGATTAGCCATTTAGGTTAGACGTGTGATATTTATTGCCCGCATGATGAAAAAGGTTTAAATTGAATTAAGTGAAAGGATGCAATATGTGCTAGCAATGAGGGTTTTCGATAATTTTTCTGCCACCAGGCGGCGCTTCGTACGTTCCTGGTCTCGACAACTGTCAGATTCATACTATTCATAGGCACTTGGGCCTAAAATATTGAAATTCTATTTTATTTGGAAGAGAATTGATTTTGTAATGGATTACGACTATTACACGGTCATCGAACTGAAGACGGAGCTATAAAACAGGCACGCAAAGTCACTGGTATTAAAAATAATTACTTTAACTTTGTTAATTTCATGAGAATTGACTTGGAACTATTTTATTTATTTATTTTAGGTAACAATATGCCTAAAGTAATGGTTTTCAGAATAAGTAAACCTATAAATATGTTGAAAATTAAATGCGCGTATTTATTTTGACAGTTCGTTAAACGGTCGGCTCAGTGCTGCCATCTCACCTCCCCATAGCGGCAGAAAAAGTATCAAAAACCCTCATTCTGGCGCCTCCTAGCGCCGTCGACGGGAACTTGTCTGGAAATTGGTTACCTGACAACGTATTGTTGACTGGGCTGTCAATGTTTTTTCCGGCATAATGTTCATATTGAAATTTTAATGATAAAATTAAGTTTTGTGTTAAAAATTAAGTTAAGATATGTTTATAATGGTAAGTTTGTGAACTTTCTAATTAGTAGATATTTCTTTCTATGTTAATTTTAGAGTTTAATGAGAAGGAGGTAAGACGGAGGAGTAAGACGCCCGATATTGGTCTACTACCGGCACCTGTCTTGTAATATCGGTTCGGCTCCTTGGTAAATAAATATATGTACTTACTATAACCTGCACTTATTGCATTCATACTCCTAATACCTACGCAGTTATGGGTGCATCCCACTCGTCTTGAATAGTCAACATAGTGAATTGCTCAAGAAGACAGTTGCAGTTCCTATTATTTCCCTTAATAGAACCCCTATGCTTGGAGTCGCGTTCTATTAGCGGTCAGGTGAGCTTAGCACAACTAGCAATATGGCGTTGCTGGCTACATTCTGCCGGACGCAAAATTACTTTGTCCCACAATTACGCATTTTGTTTTGTTATGAAATCATTATATCGTAACTGTGAAATGTCTTCTCAAAAGGGCTTATTTCCACTTTGTCAATAGAGATAATTTCTCTTATGGAAACATAGAAAAAATAATTCTTATTGCCAAAGTAGAAATAAGCCCTTTTGAAAAGACACTCCTCAACTAGTGTACTTCTTAACCCTTTGCAAGCCAATCACGAACCTAAAGCTGAGTTTACACTTGCAAGTGATTGCCGCAAGTTAGATTACCGCATATTAGTTAAGCCGACAAAAACTATTGGGGTTCCTCCTCTACACGTGAATACAATGTGGGGTATCTGTGAATAGGTACCTATTTCAAAAAGAATAAAGGTTTTTTCCAAATTCAGTATTTCGAAAAATATGAAAAATATCTTACATATTTGGCTTAAGGAATGCTGATAGATAATACTAACTATTCTGAACATATTTGGTCTAGCCAGTTTCGACCAACTACGGAACGCTATACTGAACATGGATCGACATGCACTTGGCTGGTTTTTTTCCGCATGCGTTATTTTTTGGGTTTCGTAGTAAACAAAAAACCCTTATAGTTTAGCCATGTCCGTCTGTCCGCAGCATAGCTCAGTGGCCGTTAGTACTAGAATTTGGTACAGGTATATATATTAATTATGCTGACAAAGTGGTAGAATAAAAACTTTGGTGGGCTCTGGGTTTAAAAATAAAACCATTTCGAACGTAATCGGCCCAGCCGTATTCGAATAACTACGGAACCCTATACTGAGCATGGCCCGACATGGTCTTGGCCGGTTTTTTGATATTGTATTCTCGCCATTCTCCGCAACTCGACATCTAAAGTGCCTATTTTGCGTGATCCCAACGCTGGCCAAATATTTTGCTGCCGCAATTATTATAATCGCAAGGTTGTATGTAAAATTTTTTCATAGTACCGTGAAACTAGCCAACATTGCCCGCTTTTTTTCGGAAATCCTAAAATATCTCAAAACAATTATATTAAACCTTATAAGTTTTTTCTTCTCAGCATGTGCACTGTGATCATACGCATCGGCTCACATGAAGAAAGAATTTTTAGATCGTCATTTAGATCAGGTTTTTGTCGTTTTATCATCATTCATTCATCATCAACCTATGTTAGTCCACTGCTGGACGTAGGCCTCTCCTATTAACTATGCGCATTAGGAGGTAAATACCCATAATCGCCATGCTGGGCAAGCGGATTGGCGATCGCAGTAATGTGTCCACTAGGATGACGCTGCTGCCCATCATCAATCTTGTAGAATGGTGAGTGACACTTCAATCCCTTAGTCGACTCTTACGACACCCGCAGGAGGAGTTGGGGTGGTGACAAATGTATTCTTACTGCCGTCACCACACGGCCGACCGGTGTCGTTTTATGGTGCGTGCAAACCAAAAGAGCATTCGCTGTTCTATCCCCCGCTCTACGAAATCAACCAATCACGTTTTGTGTAACGATCGAATTTCGTAGAGTGGGAGGTTAGAATAGCGAATGTTCTTTTGGTCTGAATGCACCTTTAGAGGGCGGGCAAAGTAATTTCGTTTTTGCCCAACATTGCCCACCCCAATTTAGTACTTAAAAATAGCTCGTATGACAATAATACTACGATCACAGAAGGTTTTTGGGCAATTCTACCATTTCATGTTTATAACTCAGGGATAAGTATAAACAATTTTGAGCAAATTGGTTGGGCAATGTTACCTACCCGTTTTCGCTCTTTTTCATACAAGGTCCACTAAAGCAATTCGCAAATGCTAGGGTTGTCACTTTTAAGTAAATATCTTAACTAAAGACGTTTAACTTTTGTTCAAAGTATTAGTATACTAGTGAAGTAAAACAGTCCAAAATCTATTATTTGTTTTAATGCAATAATAATAAAACCGGTTTTTGAATGGGAATCAAGATATATTATGTTGATATAAATATTAGCCCACTAACGAAGCAGCAGACAACGAAACTGACAATTGAGTGTATAGTTATTGGTTTCGAACATTTTGTACACGTAAAGTAAAATAACGGAGTTATAAAAACGTAATTTACTGAAAAAAACATTACCCTCCTCTATTTTCATGAAGTGGTTAAACTTAAAAGTGACAACCGTAGGCTATTTTTCATGATGGGCAATGTTTTCAATGTCCATTTGCTAAAGTACTGGATAAAATTGCCCGAAGCCATAACTTATTTTCTGATTAGCTTTTTCAAATAAAACTATTATCAATGTAATCTACTGTTCTTATTTTATTACAGGTCATGGGTTTTTTTTCATTTAAGACCACCCTGATTTGAGAAATGTATGTCGATATTTTGCCAAGGTTTTGCCCGCCAAATAACCAACCTCACTCAAGAAGCTCTAGCAAACAACTAGATGAAGATAGACGCAAAAGTCATACTTGGTGTTGCTTCTCACATAATCTATTTTATACTAAAAATAGTTAGGCTGCCATAAGAATGTAATTTTTTTCTATAATAAATTAACCAATTTATTTAAAATTCAAGTTTTGAGCAATGTTTCCCCTGGCCCCAATTTCACCACATTGACAAGTGATACAATTGTAAATTTACTGTTTCTCGAATCTGGGGCGTCTATAGGCTACAGTTAACGTTTACCATCGGAAGGGCCGTGAGTTTGTTTGCCGCCAACATAAAATGTAGTGCAGGAACTTTAATAAATCAGCAGTAAATAACTACTTTTTTACGAAGCAAAATTACAACTGTCACAAAAACACGACAATTGTAGCGAAATTTCGACATATGCCGAACCTCATGTCAAGATTGATTGAGAATTGTACTAAACCTTTCGACAATTGTCACGGGTTTCGGAAAATAAAAAGTAGCATATTAACGATTTAATAACGTTATTAGTAATAATTTTATGTTGGTGGCAAATAAGCACATGAACCGTCCGATAGTAAGCGGTAGAAGTAGCCTACGGAGGCCTGTGACGTCAGAAACGGTGATATTTTACAATTGTCACACTTGTAATTATGGTGAAATAGGCCACTGGAGGCAAAGTGGGCTAATTTCACGGTAGTAATTCTATGTGTATTTAGCTATATTTTACGGAAACCTGTATCTTAATACCTATAGTCAACTAATAGTCTAAAAATCACGATATTACATGGTTCTATGTTGTGGTCATATAACTTACAAGGGCAATAAGGTTCTATGTTTGTTTGATTGTTATTATTGTAAGTGGTTATATCATATATAAAATGTACTTAATATTTTATAGTCATATACATTGAATTTAGGCTGTGTGGTGCGGCAGTAACAATATATGTATTTGCCGCCTACCAAGTTGGGGAACTTTTCCGATGGGTGTTATAAGAGTCGACTGAGGGACGGTACTACGCTGATCCAATTATTTGAGATGGAGGCAGGGCAGCAGCCTCATCATAATGGACACATTACTGCAATCACCAATCCGTTTGCCCAGCGTGGCTATTATGGTCATTATGTCCTACCTAATGTACCCATACGCATTAATAAAATAATAGAAGAGGCCCACGTCAAGACCACTGTATTAGACTGATGATGTGATATTGAATTTGATAAGAAGGTATCCTTTTACCATTAAAGTGTATTTATCTCATAAAATCATCTATAGGTACTCATATCCATCAGTATAAGCATAATAATCTTATTATAACATCGATCTACCGATCTTTTTATTAGAGAAACGTGGCCTGCATGCATCGTGTCACTTATATAATGGTGTTTCATACTTAATCGCTCAAATCAAACTAATGAGGTGCCATGTTCCACAGCCTTAGATACCATGGACCCTTTCATATTAAGACACCTGAATGGATGCCTTGGTATACCAGCATAGAAGAAAGTGGAAGATGCCATGCCAGAGGACCTAACCCGCGTATGTGCCAGCCATCCTGGAACGCTTTGATATAGCAAGAATCCTTTTCCCTTTGAGATAGCAGTGATGAGTATTTGTTGCGTTGCAACCTCAGTGCGCAAAAGTACTCGTTATCATCAGATCAGCTGCGGTCATATACTCATATGCTGACTCCAGGGGCAGCGGTGAAACGCTGGAATGTGGAAGACCAAGCTAACCACGAATAAATAAATATTAATATATATAGTCTTTTTCCTTTTTTAGTTTTAGTAGGTACACACGCCAACCCAGTTAACTCTATCAAAGATTTCGATTCTGGACCGTGTACGTGTTTCACTTAGTCGATTTGACCAAACTTTGATTCGAAATATAACGCTTATTTTCGAATAGTCATGTCAAATCTCCATAGTACTTTAGCACTACATACATGTATATATATATATATATATATATATATATATGTATATATATATATATATATATATATATATATATATATATATATATATATATATATATATATATATATATATATATTATATATATATATACAAACCTTAGGGTGGTCCAAACCTTGACGTCAAAAAATTTTTTTTGATTCCTCACGTCATGAGCTATCAGAATATACCCCATGTATGTTAGCCGATTTTTTGTAGTTAGTTATGAATTTTTGAAAATTTTTTTTGAGAAATTCTGGAATAAAAAAATTTATTAATAAAAAAAAACTGTTGGGTTTTTTAACTAGTTTCTTTTTGTAAAAGTATTACTACAAATAAAGCATTTACTGACAAAAAGTTAGCGTCCTCACTTTGATATAAGTAGGATAAAAAATACCAAATTCAAAATTTTACGCTAAAAACGTATCAAAATAGCATTAATGTACAGTCGACAAAAAAGTCTCCTTTACAGCTCACAAGTGCAAGCATCTTACCACGGATGCGCGATACACACATAGAAACTCGCATGCAACGAACGCTCATGCTGCCGCGTATGTGTGTGTTATCTACAATTTCAAACTAAGTAGTCTAGCTACGCGAGGGATGAGTTCACAATTTTTGCCCGTTAAATCGACGCTGCGGTGGCGCGGTTGGTCTAACGCTGGCTCTTAACCCAATGATCTGGGTTCAAATCCGATGCTAGACGTTATGGCGCACTTGATTATTTTTTCATGTTTTTAGAAATTGAATAATAACAACTATAACAAGTCGGTAGAATCATTTGACTAATAAGAAACAAGAAACACGTTTCTTAAACAGTTGGAAGCGGGTAGATTGTTCATGTTTCGAATATTAGTAGAATTGCATGATTTGTATGCTGCTCATGGTTTAAATATGGATTACACTTTACAGCGTAGATTTCGATAATTATGATAGGTTTAACGTCTAAGTAGCATGTTAATGTGTTCAGACAAGCAACTTCAATGTTATCAAAAGATGATGTTAGGCTTACTTACCAACTCGACGTCTTTGTAGACGAGGCACTTTACTGGGCATACCTACAATGCTTCCCCAATGTTTCAATAGTTCTATGCTAAGATGTGATTGTTACCTACTATTTTTTTTAATGATATAAACATAAATATACTTTCCCCATTTGCAGAAAAGACGCCTTCTACGGTGAAGTTTATCGTATATAAAAAAATTACTTGCAGGATATTAACTTTTGATTTTTTTTATAAACTATAACTAATAATAATAATATTGTTTTATATTTACACCCAAGTTAAATAAGGAACTGTAGGACAGGTATACCTACTTTCCTACTTAGAATGTTTTTTTTTATTATAAGCCGCACGTGTGTAATAATAAACAAGAAATATGTTGGTTTTGTTAATCCCTCGTAGGCCTGTTTCATCATTGAGCTTTTTATTTTAAATATCAAGGTTCATCAATTAATTTAGATAGTCTGCGAGGGGTTAATATCAGGATATTATGAGGATGTTATGTATTAGTTCAATTCTGGGGACGTTTGGCATAGTTTTTTTTAATTAAATCTACAGAATAAAAACACGAATTGATTAAACAATTTGTTTATTAGGTATTATACTTTGAAATATTATAATATAACAAAATAACAATTATATCGAGCAACATTTTTCTATACCTAAATTGTTGTTTTAAAAATTGTATTTGCAATCGCTCCTATAGTATACCTACTGTAAAATGTGATGTTGAACATCTACAAAATTAGCACACACCTATATATTTGCCAAGCATTGACAAGGAAAAATACATGAAATAAAACAATGGAAAAGGATTTTATCGCATCAGTCATCTGTAGATCAACCTTGTAAAGTGTTCGAAACGTCATGATGTAATGAATAATTAATAAATATACGCGATATAATCCGTTTCCATACAGTTAATAAATGAATGCTAAGTAACATTTAAAACTCTCACACATTATTAGTAGCATTATATTCATTTGCTTATATGTTACCTGCAAGGTAATTGAAATATTGTTTACTCGGTAATTAAAACAAAAACTGATACACATGTATGAAACATTAATTAGAATGGCTTAATTATAAAATACTTAATTTCCCTCACATAAATAAGTTACATGTTTTTATTATCTATCTACCTACAGCCTATAAAAAAAGAATTACATAAACTGGTATTCATATGTAAATTTCTAATCGTAACATATTCTAGAGCAATAAAATTACAGCATTTAATATTTTAAAATTGCATATTTAGTAAAATAAACATTAAAACTTTGCCACCAAGAGGAATTACCGGATATGAGATGTTCGACATTCGTCACTCAGCAAATGATAGAAAAAGTAGGAAAGTAATAAATCAAATAAAAAATTAAAAAATATATATATATTTGAGCTTATCAATGGTCAAATTAATAAGCATGCTTTGTCAGTTAGTTAGTAACTAACTTCATCAGCAATAACATCATTAAACACATTGGATTGCCCATTAACTAGTTGACTATCAAATGATTTAAAGTTATGTCAGGAACGTTTGAAACATATCAAAATCTATTTTGTCATACAATTTTACATAATAATAATGTTTTATTTATTTATTAAAACAAAAGTGACAAGACATTACAGCAGAACACCAATGCGTCATGAAACTAAAATTACACTATTGAAAAAAGATACAGATACACATCACATAATACAAATCAAAAACATTAATTAGATCTAGATTTACGAGGTTCAATTTTATATACCTATATTTTGCCTGTATGTTAGGCAAAATATTATGGTAGAATGATTAGGCATTTTAAATATCTGTTAAGTAAAAAAATGTAAGTAAAAACCTATTAAAAATTCAAAAATGTTGCCTAATTCAATAAATTGTTTTAATATTTATATTTTCTTATCGTGTAATCCGGCGAGATAATATAATAAGGCAGTGCTAGATTATTTCAATTTTATTGTAAATCATACAAACGTTATGTAAATAACAAACATGCATTAGCTATGTCACCAGTTTTATATTTTATAGTGAAATCAACTGTTTTGAATGTTATGAGGACAATCTTTGTATTGTTTTTTTTTTTAATTCAAACTATCTGTATTTTCGGTTACAAAATTAGCCCACGTTCACTTGATCTAACAAATCAAAGTAAAAATAAAGTAATCAATTGAACAAATTGGATACTAGTCACAACATAACACGACCTGGGTCGCATTTTATAAAGTTACATTTTACTATTATTGCGACTTCCAACTTGCACCAGCTCCCCGGGTCCCATCGATGACATCCAGCCCCAATACCCTAGAGTCAAACTACCACTAGCCGTACAAGGTAAAAAGTTTTTTTCACAATAACGCTCACCTTTTTTCTCCACAAAATTTTACGGCCGTCTTTATCCGACTTAAACGATTTTTCGTCAGTAGGTAAATATCACTACGTTATTACACCAATCAAAGTCTAGATATTTCATTGCAAATTGCAGTCTGTTATCTATGTGGTCCCTTGTCAGCGCAATTTTTTTCGCGAGTCTTCGACATCTTTATCCAGCCGCGCTTAAGTGGTTCCGCACGGTCTGCAAGGTCACATCATGCCTGGCTGCTGTCACACGGGTTCTGAGAAACGGGTCGTTTGAATGTGACGCAACATCGTCCTGATGAAGCATAGACGCGTCAGTATACGCTCCAGGATTCGGGCCGAAATGCTTTGATTTCACATTTCCCGTCTCAGCAAACCGGCGAACCCACAGCCTGTTGGTCTCTGCAAAGTAAATTTAGTATAAGATTAACATGTTTCGTAATTAATTGAACGTCAAACGTGTCAATATACTAGATAAATAATAGGTAAATGATTATATTTTTGATTGAAATTATTTATTCACACAAAAACCATGTGTTTCTTTTAATAAGTAGCTCTCTAAGATTATTACTTACTGATTATCATTCATCTTCGTGCGATTTAACTTAACGAAACGTTCTGTTTATGAACAATAATATATAATAATAATTTCGGCCCGCTTCAATCCGAAATACGCGTATTCTCCATGTTAATACAAAACAATCAAAATCAATAGGTAACAAGAAAGTTAAATGAACAATGCTTGCAACGAAGGTCGGTTAGCAATGAAATGAAATTTAATGCCATACCCATTACCCACAATATTGTTATAACGATAGGTATATATTGCGGGTAGATTAATAAAATATCCACCTCATTCAAGTAAAGGTAATTGGCGTCATAGAATTTGAATGGTAGCCTACGATATTAAATATAATTAACTTTGAACCTTAATACTAATGACACAAAGTTGTAACTAACGTGAAACTAGACAATAACCTTTTATAAAATAAGGCGACATATTTTTTAGACTTTAGGCGAAATTGAATCTTGAATCAATGTATTATGGTCTTACAGTGCGAACATGTTTCTAAAATCTGTATTATTTTGTAAAGTTAATTTTATGATAATTATGATAAGGTAGAAAATACAAGCTCTTAAATTTGAACTATCACGCACACAAGCACAGGACTTCTTCGCAGTGTGTGTCGTGCGTCTGAGATAACTTGCTAGTGTGCGGGGCCTGTAAAGGGCGCTCTTTTGTCGACTGTACGTAAATAAAAAAAATAAAACATATCCCAAGGATTTTTGGTAATGTAAAGACTGCCCTAGACCTTAAACCTTCGTAAAAGTAAAAAAAAAGTGATACTTAATAATGAGGATTTTTCGGAGTAGTCGGTCAAATAAACTTAAAAAAAACTTCTACATTTTTAATTTATAAATAAAGTGAAATTTCGTCTGTTTTGTTGTTCTTATCAATAAACAAAGACAGAAAATACCACGAAAACTCAATTTGTGTAGTTATTCAAGTAATTTTTTACTACTTTAAAATTTTAAGCTTTTTTGCAAAGTTTTGCTGTAATCATCAAAGTTGCCCCACGATTTGAAAGTAGCTCCATTTTACGGTATATTCTGATAGCCCATGACGTAGGGACCCTAAAAAAATTTTTTGACGTTAAGGTTTGGACCACCCTGTATATATCTGAGAGAAAGCGTTATTCTTCAAATAAAAGTTTGGTGAAACGCAGCCTTAGTTTTATTTTCAGTGACGTCTCAATTGTTTTTCTTAAAATCTTGAATTGGTCCTGATCTGTCTTTGTCACCCATTCTTGATTCGTCATTTTAACTGGGGTCAACTATATCAACTTTGGTAATTTGTTGTATTGTCTATTTCATATTGCTCATTTAAGCCTTCGTCAACATCTGCTTTGGGTGTGTTGCTCTAACTACTATCTTGCTGTACTATATGCTAACTATAAAAAATTAGTGACACAATCAGAACGGCATCAATTTAAGAACTTTACATACGACGACTGAGAGTATAGTTCGTGAAATATAAATTGGTAACTTTCTACCTACATTATAGTAAAAATAAACGTTCAATTTATATTTCTCGAACTATACTTTACGCTTAGCACATGATTGCTATGTCAGTATGTTATCGCTACATGTATAGATTTTATATCTTTTACCAACAATATGAATAAAAGGGAGATGGATAATCTATTTCTCGGCGACATATTGTCGCACTGATCCTGTGCTAAGTTTACTGAGACGAACCATGACGATACCGCTGTCAATACAATTTTTACCTCATCATAACACTAACCTTTTCAATGCCACGGCAAAAACAGCAGCTGTCACTCCATCCACGCCACCAAAGTGTCACAAAGGAATTTGTCAAAAAATATCGTATAAGCAAGTGCGACTAGGTCTCTATTGATCTGTGACTTGTATATCGGTCTTTGGCGTTGAAACAGTGTTACCAACATAACCGTTATCGCCGTCCACAAGGTTTCAATTAGATTGGACAATGACTGATTTATTGGTAGGTACTGATTAACAAGAGAGTTTCAACGCCAAAGACTATTTGTAAGTCACCATCCACAAAATAATATGTAACTATGCACGTGCGTAAAGTTCAAATTTAGCTTTTATAGTTTTACGTGGCGTTGAAAAGGTTGAAGCAAGTCAGCAGTCTCACGACTCACCAGTCAGCTATTTGGAATATAGTTGATTTTTGTGGTAAAACATGTTAGTTTATTGGTGTCTGCAAATGACTATGCATTTATTCGTAACTCTTACACGCATCCAGTCCAATTGCCTTATTCATAAAACATCAAGACACATTAGTTAACTGTGTTGGCAATGAAATGATTATATTTAGCTATTTTTGTAACGAACAGGTTGTGTAGCCAATATGCCAGTCGCTAACATTCAGTCGCGAACGAAACTCAACTGTCTTCGTCACACCAATAAGAAAGAGTGACAGAGAGAAAACTACGATATACCACCGATATACTACCTGCTCAGCGTAGCGTAGCGATTGGCACGTTAGCTACGGACTCAGATCTATCGACCTCTTTTGAAAAGCAAGTTCAGTTTCTCAAAAGAGGTTGGTGACAGATTGCAAACTCTGTTGCCAAACTTAAAGAAATCTGCATTAACAAGCAACTCTCAGCTACGCGTCTTTTTTCAATTGTATAGATTAAAAAGAGAAGTGTGGCGGCAAGTTGATGTTAAACACAAGATATGCTAGCCTTGCTATAGGAATTAACGTGACTGTAATCATAACATTACCTCCTGATAACAGTAGGTAAGGACATTTTTTCGCCGCCAATGAATTGATATAACTGATAAAATATATGTTCGTTTAACACTAAGAAGCTGATACTTACTTTGTTGAGTTAGTTGTTGACATGCAATTTGTTGCTTGGCGTGTGTTGCTCGCTTTTATTTTTTGACGTGGCGGTGAAAAGGTGAACGAAAAGGTGCCACTTTGTCACTTAAATTGATGGCTTTTTCTTTTGACATAGGATTTAAAACAAATTGGCAGATTGTATGCGTCCTTTTTCCTTAACTACGTTCGGTTATGCGTTTAAATTTGGAACAGATTTTAAAATTCTAGTGGGTCTCTATTCCAGTATCCATAAATATTAAAATAGTAAACGACACGAAACGTCATTTCAATACGTTTTCCTTATACAAGCCATACGACATTCAATCTCGATTAATCGGAGAATAGGCACCACATGTGATTGTCTATTTGTTCAAATCAATTTTGACAGGAAAACCACTATTATTCCGTTCCCAAGAACACTAAACGTAGCGTTCGCGGCCAAAAACGTTTGAAAGAACATTAACCGTAACGGAAACTTTATAAGAAGAACATGACATGACAGTTCATCTCTTACAACAGAATTAGGAAAACCGTTATTATTCCGTTCGTTGAGAACAGAATCGGCCATTAAGCGTTCCGTCAAAGAACATTAAGAAGTATCGGTTAATGAGAACAAAAACTTTATGATTATGGTTTGGGGTTGACTTATGGTAACGGTTTGAAAATAATAACGGTTTCCGATCCCTGGTTGACAGTACGTTTCTACTGCGAGAATTTAGCGATTTTGCGTAAACAAAATACTCCATAATGTCTGTTAGGGCAAATTGCATCAACCTGGGTTAACCAAGCACCCCGGGTTAAACGTTTATTTCACACGGAATTTGATAATTGATAAATTTCTTATAGAGGATATCTGAGATATCAGCCTATGTGATATTAGAATGGCTCTTGAACAGCTCAAAAATAACAGGGCGTCGGGGGAAGACGGAATTATAGCTAAGCATCTGAAGCCAGGTGGTAAACCAATCCTTATGGCCCTTCAGAAGTTGTTCAACTCCGGAAGGGAGAACGCCTTAGGCATGGAACAGAAGAGTGGTGGTAAAAGGCTGTTCTTGAAAAAATGTGACAACGCCTTATTGAAGAACTACCGATCCATCTCACTTTCGAGCCATATTTATAAGATGTTTTCAAGAGTCATTACGAATCGTCTTGCACGCAGGCTTGATGACTTCCAGCCTCCCGAACAAGCCGGTTTCCGAATTGGCGTTTCGTAAATGTTATACAGAAGACCGAGGAATAGGTATAACCTGCCCCTCTGTTTAACGTTTAGCGTTTGTGGACTACGATAAGGGGGAAATCCCCCTACCTAAATTAAACCGCATTAGTACGTCATGGATTTCCATGACGTACTAATGCGGTTTAATTTAGGTCGAGAGAAAGGGACAAGGATATACGAGTCGTGTATCACTGCCCCTTTCCCAGAACCTAAACTGAATCGCATTAGTACGTCATGGTAACCCCCAAGGCCTTCGATTTGATCGAAACTCTGAGCGTACTGCAGTCTCTTTAACGATACCAAGTAGACTACCGCTATTTCGAAATGTTGAGGTGTTTGTACGAAAGCGCCACTATGTCAATCCGACTCCAATACCAAAGCTTGAAGCATATCAATCAGCCTCCGTAGCCTAGTTGGTAGTGACCCTGCCTACGAAGCTGGAGGTTCCGGGTTCGAATCCCGGCGAGGGCATTATTTGTGTATTTATTTATCACAAATATTTGTTCCTTGGTCATGGTTGTCTATGTATTTAAGTATCTATATGTATCTATCTATTATATATATCGTCGCCTGGTACCCACATCACAAGCCTTAATTGAGCTTACCGTGGGACTAGGTTGATTTGTGTAAGATGTCCCAAGATATTTATTTATTATTTATTTTATATTATACTGCAGCGGGGAGTCAGGCAAGGAGGTGTCATCTCCCCTAATCTGTTTACCGCTGCACTGGAAGATGTATTTAAGACTGGACTGGAAAAGGTGAGTATCAACATAAACAGCGAGTACCTCATTCACCTTCGATTCGCTGATGATACGGTGGCCTTGGCTGAGACCTTGGAAGATTTCAGTACGATGCTCGCTGACCTCAGTAGCGCCTTAGAGCGAGTTCGTCTTAGGATGAACATGGATAAGACGAAAACTCCCATTGCAATCGGAGACTAAACTGGAAAGTGTAGACAACTATAATATACCTAGGACAAGCTACCCAGTTAGGTAGGTCCAACTTTGAGTAAGAGGTCAATCATCGAATCCAACTAGGTTGGGCAGCGTTTGGGAAGCTACGACACATCTTTTCGTCCATTATTCCGGAGTTCTTGAAGACAAAAGTATTTGATCAGTGTGGCAACACACACTGATCCAAGATTTAAAAGAGTGATGACAGAAGGTACTGAAACGTTGTCGCTTAGAATGGGCCTCATAAGAAAGCTTAAAGTCACCCACAGGGCAATGGAGAGGGCTATGGTGGGAGTCTCTCTGCGAGTCGTATTAGAAATGAGACGATCCGCAGCAGAACCAAAGTATAGCTCAATAGCTCTCCGAATCACTAAAGTGGCAGTGGGCGCGGCACATTGCACGTAGAACCGATGGCCAATGCGGCGGCCTCGCAGGTGGAAGGCACAGCGTGCACGCTGTGCCTTCCCTGTCTTCCCTGTCACCCCACAAGGTGGACAGTGAAATTCTCAGGAGTACGCTGGATGCGAGTGGCGCAGGCCCGGTCATTGTGGCAATCTTTGGGGGGGGGGGGGGGGGGGCTATGTTCAGCAGTGGACGTCTTTCGGCTGATATGGTAATAATGATGATTTATGAAGTAAACGTTTAACAATTGATTGTCAAATTCCATATGATATAAACTTTTAACGTGGGTGAACTGGGTTAGTTGTTTAGTCCCGGTTAGTGAAAATTACCTTTATCGTCTTTGGTAATGAGATCATTACCTAATGACACTTGTAAAAATGATTACCCATTCCGATTCATATGATCAGATACTATATATCATACATGTGATCAGATAGATCAGATATATAATATATACCTACGCGGTATACAATAATCGATAAAATCTAAAAATAGAATCTGATCAAATAAAATTCTTAATAATGTTAGGTTATTTAAAAAAATTGAATCAGAAAATATTCAATTTACTTTCATATCAATAAATATTTACAATTGTAATATGAACAATAATATGCAAGTACAAAAATATGTATAAACTATGAGCAGTTACCGGCACAAAAGTCTCTTTATTGAGATTACGCGGAGGTTTTTGTTGGAGGTACGCGTCAGGTAATTTTTTTTTCAGAGAATTTTTGTATGAAAGACTACAAAATGTGTATATTTTTAAAAACTGCAATAAATATGGTATCTTACACATTTTTTTTAAATTGGATTAGTTTGGTTTTTAATACTTATATGACGCTTAAATTAAAATAAAAACGGTAACTTTTTTACTTTTACTCCAAAAAATCTACATTTTTATATGAAATTGCTAATGTTTATGATAAAAAATGGATTTCCCAGGTCCGTTTTACACGAAAATGATACCAAACAATGCATAGTAGGCCTTATTAATTAGTAAAAAAATATTAAACGCAACCCTTCCGCTTGCACATTCCCCTGAGACCCTTTAGCTCTGGTTAAAATTACAAAACTGTAACTCGCAGCGCACAATTTTTCTCAACTTTGTATGGACCGTGACCCTTACTATAAATAAAGATATAAAAAGAATTTCCAGCTTGCTAGGATTTAATTCAGGAAAATACATAATTTGTATTTCATTTTATTCTCCTATAAGACTAATAGGAATTTTCGAGCACTCGAAATCCACCACCACTAACACTTTTTAATTTTTAAAATTTGATTGTGTAAAGACCAATTGTTCAATAGTTTGCACTAATTAGAATGCTTAATTTAATCTTTCATAGAACATATTGCGAAAACACAAATCAAATTATTTAGGTATTAACTAAATATTTTGATTTGTACTTTTAATTTTTCTCCAGTAGTCACACTACTTAATACTATATAAATTATAAATATTAGATGTCATATACCAAAGAAAACCGGCCAAGTGCGAGTCGGACTCGCGCGCGAAGGGTTCCGTACCATTATCAATTTATTATTTAAAAAATACAGTTAAATCAACCTACCTCAAAAACTATAGGAGATAATTTAATCAAACCAAAAATCGTTGATAGAGTTTATTAATGTGCATAACATATATTTTTTTTTGAATTTTATATCGTGTAGTTTAAAAAATAGAGGGGGGGACACATTTTTCAGACTTTGAGAGCTGATATCTCGAAAACGATTTGCTTAAATAAAAATGAGATTTATAAACCTTCATATCATTTTCAAAGACCTTTCTATTAATACCCCACACGCTTATATACAACTAAATTTTTTTTTCTATCCCTCAGTTACATGTATGGAGGGCCCCCACCCGAATGGTTTTTTTTTACAATTTAGTATCATAATCCTGTAGCGGTTTATACAACACATATCCTTACCAAATTTCGTTACTGTAGCATTTATAGTTTCCGAGTAAATCGGCTGTGACAGACGGACAGACGGACATGACGAATCTATAAGGGTTCCGTTTTTGCCATTTTGGCTACGGAACCCTAAAAAACGACCAAGATCACCTATGTCCGAGGTGGGGATCGTACGAAGGATCGAGGATCGTACGTATCGACGTGGGGATTTATATAGTCTTAAGTAGTGTGACTACTGGAGAAAAATTAAAAGTACAAATCAAAATATTTAGTTAATAAATAATTTGATTTGTGTTTTCGCAATATGTTCAATAGATGGCAGCACCAGCTCTCTCTAGCTATTCTAGAAAACTGTAAAGTATTCTAATAGGAGGTGCAGGCATGTATTGCTTGCCCTTAGAGAATGGTCAAAGGCGCCTAGCCTTGTAAGGGATTGAATATACCCGAGAAATTTGACGGGTGGTTGCTAAGACCGAGTGGCCGAGGGGTACAGGCATCTGCCGCGAAAGCTGAGTACGTGGGTCCCCACTTCGGACATAGGTGATCTTGGTCGTTTTTCTTTGGTATATGACATCTAATATTTATAATTAATCTTTTATACTTTCATGCCTCCTACATGAAAAAAAATGTGCTCCATGTACAAAATGTTTGGTAATAGGCGTTCGGTCTATTTTACTGAAAATGTAGCCTTTAATGCTCTGATGAAGTTGCAACTATAATTAATGACTAATTTTCAATCCATGCCTATGCATTTTATGTTCAGTATTTACATAGTTCTAGGATAGGTTAGCTTTGAGTTAAGTTAGCTTTACCTATAGTTCAGTTAGCTTTGAGTTAGGTTAGTGCCGAGTTAGGTTAGTGCCGAGTTAGGTTAACTCAGCAGTTATTATGTAATTTATGTATTAGGACCTGAGGCTTTAAAATATTGATACTTGTCTAGTATCAATATTTTAAAGCCTCAGGTTAATATTTTACAGTTCCAAATAATACCGGTACGTAATGCTATATTATTTGTATATATTTTTTAACGTGTAATGAGCATGTAGAATGACTTATTTGTTTGTTGTTTTTCTTTTTTGTAACTAGTAGAAGTCAATTTTAGACTTTAGGAATAACTGTAAAATAATGTTGCTAAAATTTAGAGGACTAACAGAGACGACATAAGCTTGTAGAAAAAAGTACCATTAAAAAAACAGACGAAAAATACAGCGAACGCTTCTTATGAAAAATATATTTATTTAAGTACTCATAATAAAGCTCGTATTCTGCACATAAAGCAGGCTTTATTGCCATAAATCGGGCCATGTGACCGCGCCAGCTTGCACTCTGACCTTGGCAGCACGTGAACACGTGCGAGATTTGCATGCACATCTCTTGTTTAGATCGATTGCAAGAAAAGTGTACATAATGAAAGGCTTTTAAATACAAAATAATTTTTGTGTTACGATATTAACACTTGAGGGGAGTTCTCCCGAGGGGAGTTCTCTGTGGGAGGTCCATTTTCGCTACAAAGCGGAAAAATCACGGGATCGGCTACGAGCGTAGCGCAGTGTTTTTGGCTAAACAGAATTCAAGCGGAATCTCCGTATATATAACAAACACACACACCAGTTTTAAATAAAAAATCAGGAAGTTAACCTTACTAATGCCATTCATAAGTAGATACAGTTAAGTGCTCAGAGTTTTTACCTTGGTTCCGTAAATCTACATATTTTTTTATATGTATAAGTACTCGATTGAATACAAATACGTATCAATTTTAATTGTTTTCGGAAAACCCTTTGTACCTTATTTGACTGCGTATCTTACGCAAGCAGTACTCAATTATAGTTTTTGCTATTGTTACGAGTTTCCCATGTGGACCTTGGAATTATGCCAAACATTCGCAGCGTTGTAGCCGCACTGCACACTTACAGCGTTGTAGCCTGTAGGCTAGTTGCATTGCGTGCATGCAGCAAATGCGACCTTGACCGGTTGCACATGCTGACATGGAATTAGGTGCAAATTAATATAATTATGGGGAAATTAATTCCCTTTGCTGACGCTAATTGTGTATAGTAACATTGTTTATATCATGATTAGGGCAGCTTGTTCCCTTGTTTAGATTATTAATTAGATCGTAAGGGTCGATTGTAAAAAATAGGTACATTGAAAGGTACAGCGGATTGTACTTATATCGTAACAAAAAAATGTGACCATAACTAATGAATCGATCCGTAAATGAATCTGTTTTCTTCCACAGAGCGAGTAACAATAAAATAAATATTGCCGTGTCTCTCTTGTTTACATGGGAGTGCTTATCCTTCGTCCCTTTCTAAAACTCGTACCTTACTCGCTTGTAATGGGACCAGGGGCGTATTTCTCGAAAGCTTGTAACTTGTAATACAAGCTCCTTATCTAATTAATAGTGTTAAAAATATTCTTCTACTCGTATTACAAGTTACAAGCGTTCGAGAAACGGGCCCCAGGGGCCTATTTTTCAAAGCTTGTAACTTATAACACAAGCGGAAGTCCTTATCTAATTTATAGTGCTAATAAAAAGAGACCTCCGCTTGTACAGTCAGCAGCAGATATTGCTTAGTGGGTAGGGTGTTCACAATGATCTTAACACAACTATAGACTGTATTACAAGTCACAAGCTTTTGAGAAACGGGCCTCAGTACTGTAATCATGTTCACAACCGGATGTCTACCGCCAGAAGTAGAAACGTAAGCAGTCTAAATGGAAATTAGTTCATTACGGTATTATTTTTAAGCGGGAATAATACGTTGTACGAGGCAATCAATTTAAATGTCAAAGAAAGTGGCCAGAAGATAAATAGCTCAAAATAGAAGCATAAATTTTTTGGAAACTAAATAATGTACGGAAGTGCCGACGCTATAGCCTTATCCCTAGTTTTCTTACTTACTAAACAACATTCTTACTTAACATTTATTAACTAACTCTTTTATAACCTCCAAAACCCACGAGTTCGATTCCAAAAACATATCTTCACATTACTACACAGCAAACAATCATGTTTAAAAAACATATATATTTGTCATAATTATAAACATGCAGATAAATGACCTCGGTGAAATTTGAACCCGCAAACTGTAGCTTTGCATGCAAACTCACTATCAACTACAATACCCTCGTAAGGCCCAATGTACATTACAATGTACACTCCCCTTCAATGAAATTTTACGAACAAACGAAATTCACCACTATTCCTTACATTGCAAGGTTCCCAATAAAATTTAAAGAAAATAGTATGGTGGGCCTTACGAGGCTAAGGACGATAAAATTAAATGACATCATCATCATCATCATCATCAGCCTATCGCAGTCCACTGCTGGACATAGGCCTCCCCAATTTCACGCCACCGTTCTCGATCTTCGGCTGCTCGCATCCAGCTCCTGCCAGCCATCCTGCGCAAATCGTCGCTCCACCTTGCCTGCTCCACCAATTAAATGACAATTTTACTGAAATTTTAAATGTACTCGACTCAACGAGTTACCGCAGAAACTTTGGTGCAACCATATCACACACATCCTGAGGTTACTCGTATACCTATTCCTGGTAAAGATACTTATTTAGACAAGACCCTCAGATCTGATATACCGATTTAATCAAGCGTGAATGGCTGTATTTCGGCAAATTAGTTGTTTTCTGCTTAACGAACAGTTTCCGAGAAAACGGATTAACTTACCTTAATGAGTTTAACGAAACGGAAATCTTCCCTTTCCTGTTGCTTACGGTTACAAACAAAATATGTTTCTCTCCTGTTTTATCTGTTACAATGATTCCCAATTCGTTAGAGTACGTACCCAAGCTAATTATAAGTTTTTCTTGATTCACATTATTTTAACAGGTCTTGAAATCAACATTTTTTCCTAAACTTTTGCTTTATACAATAACTAATATTAAAATAATAATATGAAAAAATTATATAGGTAGTTAAGGGCAACCCTTAATTTGGCAATCTTCAATCCACTTTTTTATTTTTTTAAGACAGTATTTTCTACTCAATACAATGGCGAGGAGGCACAATTTTTTTTTATTTGCCGATTTAAGGGTTAATCAAAACTAAAATCACGATCGTGTCAATTATATTACGAAAGTTAGTCACAAAATTTGACAACACAAAATTTGACGTAATTTTTTTTTTCAGTAAATCATTATTTTATTCATCATTATTATAACATTTTTTTCTGCCATCCGGCCGGCAAACAGCACATTGCCAGCCGCTGCGCTAAACTAAGTTGGCGCTTGCCGGCTACACGTCATCCGAGACATTTCCCACTTAAACGGCCTTGGCATGTAGTCTACTATTGCATGTAGTCCATATTTGTAGGTGGCCCATCAAGAGAAGGGCTTAGTAACACTAGAAAATGCATGTTTACATAGTTTAAGTAGCATAATTTTGCATAAAACAAAAGTGACTCAGGAGACCGAGACCATGGCAATAACAGACAAGAAAAAGTTGGTTCATCCAAATAAGCATATTAGCATAATCTTATATCATTTAGATACGTTTAAGAACATGGTTTTCTTTTTTCTTTAGCCAGCTTTATAAATTTCTTCGGGGATTTTATCTTTACCGAGTGTTATCGTTTATCGCTGGATGTATTCAACTCGGACCTCTATAAAGCCGATTGGCTATCTTCTACATGCAGTCATATTTTTGACAGAAAAAACCCTTGTCTCATATTCGATGATATGATATTATTCGGTTATGTCACGCGGTGACGGCAGAGAGAATTGTATATTTTGCACACCAACTATTTAAAAACGGGTGATTTCTTCCCTGCTAAGAGGGAACAAAACACATTTCTATTCAAGGACTTTCTAGGCTGGCAAGCACACAAAATTAAAATGTAATATGAAGATACATTCAATCGATTACGTTTTCTTCAGATTAGATTATGTACAGCAATTAATTCATAAAAATGTCAATGTCTTTCACACTAAATACGGGTGTTTTTTCCATCAAAATGAGTATTGCAGGTACTACTTACAGGGTGAATGATAGGAAATGTTACCAATTTCAAAGGACTGCGATTTTTTAGTTGCAACAATGTATTACTTTTAGTCAATGACTACCTTTTGCCTTGACTGTGGTCTTCAAATGGTAAAAAAATATTTGCTCGCAGCACGTTTGTGGTCCAGTGGTAGTGGTATATGCCAGTGAAATACGATTACTATCTTCATTGCATTTATACTAGCATATTTAATTGCGCTAACCTTTCTCTTCAAAATAGACCAGATAAAAAGTCCGAAACTCACTGCACTGGAGAAATGACACGTGAAATTCGGTTTTTAGCCATTTTTGCTTCTTACGAGCTTTATAAGCCGAAGCTCAGTCTCGTTCTTATGTTTGCGGTCTACAACACAATTTTTTGCGTGCCTAAGACTTCATGCGGTGTCCAAAACATATAAAATTTCCGATAATAATCCGCTATTAGCTTAACACTTCATATCGTTCACCCTGTAGTTTGAGTAAGTAATTAAGTATAGCGACGAACTATTACATCATCAAATTACTACTTAAGTATCACCAAATAACCAAGGGCTGCCTTATCCGTATTACAGTTTCCTTTGTTATGAAAACATTGCAGGTTAAATAAATAATAATGTCAACAGGAAATATAATGGAAAAATAAACATTATAAGACTAAGAGGATTACTTAGCTTTCAAAGAAGGCGTCCACAATGAGCTTTCCTCCCGGCGGTTTATATTATTTTGATCGCTTAATATCGTAACGACCGCCTTAAAAACCATGAACGATAAGTATTTTTTATTGATATTAGAGCGCTCGCATGAACATCTTTTTTGCTTTCCACCCTCATGCAGTATTCAGAATTTTCAAAAACCTTAAAAGCAATGTTGCATCTGAAACGTCTTCAGCCACAAATTCCCAAGTTTTCCCAAAGAGTGTTTGTAATGAAAACGATACTCAAGGCAATATTTGTTACAGAGATGGAAATCGCGCCCGAGGGGAAGAACTTTCGATTGGTCACGGAAGACGAGCTACCGGCGGTCGGCGATGTTTTAGTGCAGTATATGCCAGAATCTCTCAAGGTATTTAAAATTAACGACATTTGAAACAGACTCTCACGTCATCAACATCCTATCCTAGCCGGTTTCGGCCACGGCGACTGCATTCTGCTGAGAGCGTCGCTGATGAGCTCTTAGATGACTGACATAGCCGATTTTTGCAACGAATGTACGACCACAATCGCTGCAAGTCAGCACCCCTCCGACATAATTATAATTAATGGCCACATGCGGTCTGGCCTTTAGCTCGTCACGCTTAGTGTCGAGTTCTGAGCGTCACCTAGCTTCAAAGTCACGCACGTGCGTGTGCACAGTATGCCTCCACTTAGAGCGGTTACTGGCTACACTCTCCCATGTCACTGGATCTATGCATGCCCTTATTACTCTCACGTACCTTCTTATTTAAAAGAAATAAGGTTGAGACACTATCTGGTGGACATTGAGTATCGGAGGGTGAATCAGTGTTGCCATTTTCTTTCTTTATTTTTTTTGTAGTTTCGATTGTAGACGAGGCTGTTTATTTTGTTACAAAATTATTTTCGCTATCCGAGATCACACTCTCGTTAAGTGGTAAAATACTGCAGCCAATTAAATAATCATGTAGATATTTTTAGGGAGAAAATAATCAATGTTTTTTAATAACAATGACTCGATGTTAATCAGCCTCCGTAGCCTTGTTGGTAGTGACCCTGCCTACGAAGCTGGAGGTTCCGGGTTCAAATCCTGGCGAGGGCATTATTTGTATCTTCATTTATCACAAATTTATTCCTTGGTCATAGCTGTCTATGTATTTAAGTATCTACATATATGTATCTATCTGTTAAATATATCGTTGCCTGGTACCCACATCACGAGCCTTTACATACTAATCTTATCGTGGAACTGGGCCGATTTGTGTGAGATGTCCCAAGATATTTATTTATTTATTAATCATTTTATAACCATCAGAAGAATCTTCACGTCATTTCATCTAGTTTTTTCAGTGACAGTCTAAAGTCTCCTTATTGTGTCTCAACCATGTAGAAGGAATGTAATTTCGCTAGAGATCTCAATCTAAATCTCTTATAAATAGGCAGACATTAATTATTTCTGGGATGCTTAACGTTTAGTCCAGCCTTATTGTCTGTGACTTGTATTCGTAGTTTATTATCTGTCGACAATCTTCTTAAAGTAAGGTCTGGAATTCGAGTTACCTAACGGAAAAGTTTGAATTAATTTCTTTGTTTTCACTAACGTTACAGGTTCTACGTTAATTTATTTGTTTTCCAACGAAAGTAAGAGCTTAAGTAGTGTGTTGTTAATGACGGGTAACTAATATTTTAAAAAGCGTATAATTATAGTTAACGACATAATTAAAATAAAACTGCCGTGGCAATCATTTGTGAATAAAAACTAATCCTAAACAATTTACAGCGTATTTAAGTTTTTTACGGTGCTGTAAAAGTCACTGTTATTTTTGCAGATATATGTAGTACATAGAATAGATTTCTTGTTGAGGACAAACTTCTTCAATTTATCAATTTCTGAGTCATTAATTAGGAGAACGATCCCTAATTTACTTTTTATGCAAATCGATGTAGTGAAGCGACACGCCAAATGACGTTTTTAAGCAAAATGCCTCAACTTGGTTACCCTTACATCTGTTACTAATTTAATCAACATAATCAGGTCCTTATTGACTATTGGCAATAAATATAATGATATTTCCAATAATCATCCACAGATAAAATATTTTTTCGAAGAAAATGAAGCAAATGCTTCGTAAATTGATAGTAGAAGTAGCCTCGTCTTGTTAACATCGATTTTTCCGGACGGCTGAACTACCTAACCTGAGAAGACGGTTCGTAATTCGAAATTCCGATATACGTAGGTAAAGTTGGTTGAATTGGTTCCTGGCTTTTAGGGTCTCGGGGAAAATTGTCAATTTAATATTTTCCACGTTTATAATAAAAAAATAACCTTTCCCTGTACTTTTATATGGTAATCCTATAGTAAGATTTAGAATAAATTGGAATTTGAGGTTGAACATAACTACATATTATTATGCAGATAAAAATGATGAATTGAAGGCTAAAAAGAAAATTTCATATTAACATTTTGATCGACGTTATAGCGTTATAAAACGTAAAGTCTAACCAAGCAAAGCTATCTATGAAAGTTATAATTCTTGTAACAAATTAGTGTTAGGTTACAACAGTTTTTATGACCAGGAACAGCCTATTACGAACCCTAGATTTCAAGTATAAAATCGCACTTTCCAAAATTATAGTTTTGGAACCTACGTTTTGAACTATTCAAGT
Organism: Thaumatotibia leucotreta; assembly: GCA_025490895.1. Lineage (NCBI taxonomy): Eukaryota > Metazoa > Arthropoda > Insecta > Lepidoptera > Tortricidae > Thaumatotibia > Thaumatotibia leucotreta. Next base: position 821,387 of record JALPQI010030248.1, on the reverse strand, counting down.
GTGAATTATTTTATAAAAGTGGATTCAATTATTTAAAACCCATCCAATTTCAAAAGATACGGGTATGATAACAAGTAACAACATTAAATAGCGTTTAAAATCTTAAGTTTGCCGTAAATACATATACAACCAACTATGGTTGTATATGTATTTTTAGTTTCACACTAACTATAGTGTGATTATACATACATTTGTCAGCCTCCGTAGCCTAGTTGGTAGTGACCCTGCCTACGAAGCTGGAGGTTCCGGGTTCGAATCCTGGCGAGGGCATTATTTGTGAATTTATTTATCACAAATATTTGTTCCTTGGTCATGGCTGTCTATGTATTTAAGTATCTATATGTATCTATCTATTATATATATCGTCGCCTGGTACCCACATCACAAGCCGTATTGAGCTTACCGTGGGACTATATATCGTCGGGTGAGAATGCAATTGTGCTATACGCCACTTGCCTTGGTTTAGAGGAGAGCGAAATGAAACCAAAAAAAATATTTCTTGGTATGTCTTATAATTTTGCAATATTTAACTTAACTGACACTTTAGTATATTAATTTTCAATTTTTTGTTATAGGTATGCAATTAATGTTTAACATATAATAGTCATGAGATATAAGTAGTTTTACAATTGCCATATCCATTTTGGTAAGAAAATGTTTAATTTGCTATGTATGATATGACACAAAGTTATGGATGTGTCACAAAATCTTAGTGCAATGTCAAGAAAGGGAGACATTAAAAGCAATTGTTTATGCAAATAATAGTACATTACTACCGAGGCCGGGAAGTGACTGGTTGCCGGCCGAATATATGTAGACGGCCGAGCGAAGCGAGGCCGGATAGTATTCGGACGGCAACATGTCACTTCATGTCCGAGGTATGTATAATGCTTTTCTCAAACATGCAATGAAATGAAACAAAAAGATGTATCTTCTTTCTAAGAAATTATAAGTCAACTACATAACTAAGTCTTTGAAACACAACTAAAGTCAAATACGATACGGACACCTAATTTTTTTTTAAGATTGACCTGTTTGAAAGGTGCAAATTTTTACTTTAAAAAAGCGGTATTAGACGACTTGGTCGGTTAGGTCCAATTAATCGCATGCGATGATCGGGGCCGACGGATCGCGCCGTATAATACTGCTTTTTAAATATTATTTTGAGCAGTTATTGTACATTTATTTTAAATTATATAATTTAAATACCTAATCATAACTGCAAAAATTTGCCAATCGTTTTTTTTTATACTAATATTACTTACAGATAATTATTGGCTAAAAGCCAAGATGCCAGGTCACCACCCTATGTCAAATGAAAATTAAAAAAGAGGCACTTGCCGGCCTAGGCCGGCAACGAGGTACTTCCCGGCCACTTTTTAGGCACGTAACTACAACATTTCATTGCATGTTTGAGAAAAAGTTATTTTACGGCTAGATTTATTTCAAGTCAAGACGATAATTTATCGCGAATATGAAGACATAATTATTCACGTGAATATGGTGCCAATATTCATTTCCAATATTTATGTGAATCATTTTTTTACTTTCTTGTAAATAGGCACCATCTAATAGGTGACCTTCTCTATTTTGATATCGATAAGAACATAATACGTTTACTAATGAATGACATATTATTAACGTTATTATTTCTTATCAACTAATAACATTACAGTTGAAGTACCTAAATACATGCTCTATAAATTAAAAGACATGTCATATAATATGTACTTCAGGAATAGTGACCGAGGCCTCCTGTGGCCAGGACTTAAAGCTTAAGGGAAGCAGGAGGTCGTTGGATCGATTCTAGTCCTGGTCATAGGGGGTTCGGTCACTTTTTCTGTAGTATATGTCATTTCTTACAATTTATGGTTAGGTACTCGTAATTATAAATATTATGTATTTATACCACAACTTATTAAGATAAAAGCTTGACGTATGAATGACACAAATCATTATAAATCAAACCTACCTTCTTTATTGTCATTTATCAAACGTGAGGGTAGGTAAAAAAAAGTATCGAATCGATACAATCAAATCGATTAATGGATTATGTCACAAAAATGTTGATCAGTTAAGTCGCTTGGCACACTGATAAAATGCTGTTAACCGTAAATTTGTGTCATGTCCGGACATGGCACAATATTGTAATCACTATTTATTGCGGTTTGAGGATATGGCACAAAAATATATGTTTTTTTTAAATATGAAATAAGAATTTTCAAAAATCGATTACTGTTATGAACTACAAAAAAAATATGCTATCAAGAACCATTAAAAACCGATTTTACTTAAAAATGGATATGGCACAATTGCATTCTCACCCGACGATATAGTGGATCGGTTTGTGTAAGATGTCCCAAGATATTTATTTATTATTATACAGTAGATAGCTTGAAACTAAAAAATGTACAAAACCATTTATTTCATTTCAATAAAAATATCACGAGTTCACATTAGGTCAGGTATCACAAGATAAGTATTGGCGGTAGTTTACCAGCCACCATTAGCATAGCTGGCACCGTAGGCGTCGATTTTATAGGAGCCCTGATCGACGGCAGGATTTCCATAGGCAGGTGCGCCATACGCACCATTTCCATAGCCGTAGTTTGCTCCATACGCGTTGGCATTCACGGTGGGAGGGTGGTTGATGCTGACTTGATACTCTGATACTAATGCGCCATTGCGACCAGCCGCGTTCGCACTGAGAGCTGAGTTGCCGTAGCCAAGACCGGCACCGTGGGCTAAACCGGATCCAATCCCGTTACTATAGCCAAGTCCGTTGCTGTAGCCAAGACGATTTCCATAACCTAGACCGGAGGCAAGTCCGTTGCTGTATCCAAGGCTAGCTCCATAGCCGAGTCCATTGTTGTATCCAAGTCCGTTGCTATAACCAAGACCTCTATGAACCGCCTGAGAGCTATAACCCAGTCCATTGCTAAATCCGAGTCCGTTGCTATAGCCCAAGCCTGCTCCATGTCCAAGTCCAGAACCATAGCCAAGACCTCCAAGACTAGCTCCGTACTGACCATTCACGGTGGGAGGATGAGAGATGCTGTATTTGTATTCGGACACAGCTCCATTGCCACCTAGGCCGCCATGGCCCAGGTTTGCACCAAGACCTGAATGTCCCGCGTAGCCAAGACCACCTGCTAACCCATTGCCTGCTAGGCCATGTGCACCGATGCCACTGGAACGGGCAAAGCCGAAGAGGCAGGCAATCAGAGTGATCTATAATAAATGAAAAATACCGTTAGGAGTAACACAAAAATGTAAAGTTTAATCACTAGAACAGGCACAGAATTGTTGATCAGTTGATCCAGTTTCAAAAATTGCGGGTTTAATCATAGATATATTACCTTAGCGTACATGTTGTTGTTTCCTCGGATAGGAAGATTCGAATGATTTCGGAGTACATTGTACCGTCTTTTATATGCAAAATGTAAAGATCTACAATGTTAGCCAAGATGGTATCCTGAATCTTAACGATCCGTGACGGGATTTTTTGCAGCGTCTTCGTAGTTGAGAGAGACTGTCGAATATCATTACATGTCTAATTATGAACGATTTCGTAATAAACATGTTATGATATTATCTCAAACACTTTTGCCCTTGAATCCACTAATTATTACCAGTTCTATTTAATTAACGATTCGTAAAAGAGTTATTACTTTAGATGTGTAGTGTATAATATTGTTGCAAGTTATGCAAGTTTTTATATATTTACGAGTAATGAGTCAGTAGTTTTTGTATACAGCGTTGCATATTAGGCTTTCAGAATTCAAGAAATGTCACCCTACTTTTGTATTAAGTCGTTTCAAAAATTACTTGATCTAAAAGTAACCGCTAAAGTTATTTGTGTATGTTAAGAAAATAGCTGCAGATTTTAACAAAAAAAGTTTATTTAATTTAAATTTATTCTGTTTTAAACTTTAGCTATAATTACGAGCCATTTGTATAATGAGCTGTTCTTGCAGATTTTGTCCATACAGTTTATATACATCTGCGACATGAGAACTATTTACACGAGGCAAATAAAATTCTCCGTTTTAGTTTAAGTGGCTACCCAAATTAACAAAATAATTTTCCTTTCACAGTTTCACCAGACGATTCAAACATATCTAAACAACAAGGTGTGGGACTTCCATTTTTATGTGGCGAAGAATTGGCCCGAGGACCCGATTTGCCTACATTTCCCTGGATGTACTGGATCGGTGAGGCATATTTACTGTTTGTTTCCTCGCTAACCCTTACGTGATCCTTTAAATCTAGCTAATAGAGTTTACATTATGGACTTAATGATTCGGTCTTTATAAGATGATAAAAGGCGTTTTCGGGACTTGACGTGGGTTCAGTTTTTACCGTTTATTGCACTACGCGTCACTTTCGTACTTGCATATTTATCAGAACGTGACGGCAACGGCGACACACGATAAACACGGGACCATCATCTCAAACAAAGTCATAAGCCTAAACAGATCGTTCGCATAATAAATATTCTAACTAAGTAGTTTACCTACTATTTATTTGAATTTGTCAAACGAAACTTTACATCAGCTAATACTTTGGTCGCCTTTCACCAAAATAAAACCATCTTCTCATTTTCATGCGCATGTAAATTAGACTAAGAAAGTCACCTTTTTTCAAAACTATTGTACAATTAAACGAAATAAACAAAGTGAAATATCTATACAAATATCTATACTAAAACGAAACAAACAAAGTGAAATATCTTAAATTCCAAAATTCCGAGTCTGTAAGTTTTTTCAAGTCCGTAACTTCAGAGTTTAGTTTATTGTTCGGATCTGAGGAACTTCATTGTAAACTGGGCGTAAATTACCCCGGAAGCAAGTTTCCAAATTCATGCGATAAGGATCAAGTAAAAGTTAGAGAACTTTGCAAAGATCTGTTCAGGCTTCTCTTAGCACTTGAAATACCGAGTGGCCATTTTCACTTTCGAACAAAGGACATAATTAACGAGAATTTGCTATCCAAAGCGTTGAAATAGCTCTAGTCTTAATTACAGAATATTAAATAGTTGAAATTATCTTAGCCAGTTACTCGCTTCCAGTGATTGTGGTTACCAGATGTCACTCTTATTTTACAAGGGAATAAGGCACTGGTTCCACCGCAAATCGCGAGAACATTGCCGTGTCTCTTTTGCGTACACGAGAGTGCTTATATTTTGTTCGTTTCTATAGCCAATACCTAGCTTATCGCTTACTCGATCGTGATAATCAATCAGTGCCTAATGCTCAGCCAAAATTTCAGACCAAAAGAGTGGCTAAAGAAATGTAATACCTATTATGTTTTGTTGAAATATTGTTTCTGAATATGACGAGGAAACAACCGACTGAATATTTAATGTTAAAGTGCCTAGTTACAAGTAAGATACATTTTGTTATTTCCAACGCGCTTACGTTTTTCATCCGAACAACTACGAAATCAACTTTTATATTACTTTAGGCGATTTTCCTATCTCATATATGTGCCGAGGAAAGTTTTCCACCGGATTCCCAGAAAGTTTTTTCTATACAACGAGCTCAAATTAATCCCTTGAAAAAATACGCCGGAGTTAATCCGTGGAAACCCTCAACTTCTGTCGCGTCTTTTCGAGCGCGAGTTTCCGTCGAGGGTTATTCTCTACGAGTGGCTTTGCCGTGGAAAAGTTACCTTTTTAAGCTCGCACTTTGATTTTGCTCCTCGTACGGATTTATGTTCGTTAGAACGAGCTAATTAGGTTAAACGTCGTGTCAGCTGATGTCCGGTTATTTTATTTTAAAAACGAACGACAATGCTACGGGTAACTACTGTACGATGTGTAGACTATTTCAATTATCAACACCATAATCTTTGACACGGTCAAATATTATCCTATTAAATGCCGGACGCAAAATAATTGTGTCAGTATTACACCAATACTTAAAAAAAATTGTCATTTATAAGTATTCAAAGTCCACTTATGCAGAAAATTATTTTTGATTAGGGAACGACAAGACCATAAAATATCAAGTCACAACTCTGCTTCTAAACTTCAACTTCTGAGTGATTTACAGAATTTTAAAAGAAATAGACTTTGGTAGATTGACAACAAATAAAATAAGTATATACACTTTCATAAATTTTATGTACTTACCTACTTTTAAATTTATATCCAGCATATGTCCACCATCCACTGGAAAAGAAGTGGTCTCATTAATGTTTCCATTAGGCATTCATTGCTGAGAGCACTCACAAAAAAAAAATACACTGTGCTAACGATGATCGTGAAACGGAACCATTATTCAATCAGGGGGGCTACCACGATCTACTAATGCGATTCAGTTTAGGATCTACACTGAATCGCGATGTTTCAGTTCCATAGAATAACTATCATAAATTGACAAGCCGAACCTAAACTGAATGAGCATTTAAGAGGTCATTAGTAGCCCCCCTGTTATTGCTTAAAAGAGCCTATTCACCCTATTGCAAAAGTATGGTTGATTCTGTTGACAGTCTTGTATCTGGACATTTCTCTGTGACTTCGGTAGCAACATTATTACGCGTTTTCCGTGGGTATCTCATATTGTTTTTGGAAAAAATCCAATAAAATTATGGGATACCCATGGAAAACGCCTAATAATGTAGCCACCGAAGTCACGGTTGAAATGCCCGTCTATAAACCTGACCTCAATACATTGTAATTTCCAGCCAAACATCGCCAATGACATATTCGAGAGCGTGACCGTGTTCTGCCCCTCGGAGCGCGCCGAGTTGGTCGACTTGCTGACGTCAGAAGACGTTCTCCTGGACCTGACGCAGCCGCTGTACCTGAACTTCACGCACGAGGCCATAGTCAACCGCTTCGAGCGGGTCTATGAGGCCCATGACAAGATTACTGGCGATGTTTATGCTTGCGACACGCCACCGCCGGACAACAATGCTGATGAGTAAGATGCTTACATACTTGGAATTTTCACTTATTATCAATCTTTGGGACTGTAAATATTCATAAAGATTTTTAATTTTTATGATTTACCTAGCTAACAACTGGCTCAGTTCGTTCCGCTAAGATGTGTATCCAGTACTCCCAAAACATGAAAAAGAAATCAAAATTATTTATGTATGCTGTCCGCTAATGGACCAAATAATGATATTATACTGCGTTGATCAATCATCGATGGTGCCTTCAAAGCTTCTTTAGTAGCCGATTTTACAAATCCTCATTATAAGCACAGTATAATAAATAGTTCCTAACTAATAACGGACAGTATGGACGGGTGAATAGTCAGCGTTTTACGTCGTTTTTATTTCGTCATTGTCGTCTCAGCAAAATATATTATTAGAAGAGATGACCCGAAAAGTATTGTTTTAATTCAGTACCAACCAAGTCTAGCATATTCAACGTTGTTGCGACTTGTCCTTCCATCACGGTACTAATCGCGAGGCGACAATGAGGAATCTGAGCCGTTGAAATACTCGGCGGAGAATCGCCCGAACACATCCTGCCTCTCACCCAAAGTGAATCCTCCCCTTCTGCTCCGGTGACCGTATGTCATACCTCACTCACACATGCGTGGCGCATATGTTCGTTAGCTGCTATCCCAAAATATTTTCCAACAATAGGGATGATGACTGTAGTTAAAATAAATTATTTAACATTATGCTTGACATAATACACGAAGAAATTATTATTAAGATGTAGATTGCAGTAATATTTGTACAGAACTTCTATTTAATAAATTGAAAAGAACTTAAAAGAGTAGGTCATTTGGCAGTGCTCAAACGTGACGTCACTTTTGAGTATTTCATATAAAATTCCATAGCAACGCATATTAGTGATCGTTTTGACAGTTCGAAAAAAGATGCTGATTTGACTTGCCAGTCATCATGCCTATTTGAACATTTTTCCAGGCTGCCACCGGACGTGGAGCTAGTCCGCCTGCAGCCCGAAGACATGAAGGCGGTGTACGACCTGTACCCAGCCAGCGACATCGAGTGCCGTGAGGTGTTCGAGAAGCTGGTAGCTGAGCTGCCAGCCTATGGCATCTTCGTTGAAGGCCAACTGGCTGCGTGGATGGTACAGTCCTATTACGGCGCTATGTTTTCGATGCAGACTCGTCCGGAGTTTCGCAGGTAAATTCTTATTACTCATGAGGTTTTTAATGTAGTCATCATCAAAATTCGTTACTTTGAAACGCCGCGTGACGGCAGTAAGAATACATAACACCAATTCAACTCTTCCCGTGATTGTGGTAAGAGTCGACTAAAGGATCGAACTGTCACTGACCATTAATTTATTGAAGAAGGATGATGGACAGCTTTGACTTTGATTTTTATGACATTACTTCCTGATGCGTCTATACGCTTAAGTAAAAGGAGCTGCAGCAGTGGACTAACTAAATTAGGCTGATGTATGATGTGACTTGAGACGGGCTATGTACCATCTTTTAATGCTCAGCTCCAGATATTTCGGCATTTTTACAAAAAAATCATCTTCTTAGCGACTCTGATATAAAGTTAACTTAAATTCTCAAATTCGTTACTGTTTCCACTAATCTACAATTTCCAGGTTTTACGCTAGGTGATTGACCTCTTGCTTGTCAGCTTGGAAGGTTGCGTGATTTCGAGTTAATCAGTCCCCAAATCAAATTATTTTGGCTGTATACCTTAGATCCTATCGGAAGTTCAATCACCAATCTAACCGTTCAAATTACTAAAAAAAGGGCTTCATGCTTTCTAGTGGTCGAGAATGCTAGTTTCATCCTGACACGATGAAACTAGAAATATTGATTGTATGGCCATAAGATACCATTAGTAACCTTGTATTTTCACGTGTTCCAGGAAAGGGTACGGAATATACCTAGCCAGGCGTCTGACCAACGAAGTGGCAGCGCGCGGCTACAAGCCGTTCGTGGTGATCCGGCCCGAAAACGACGCGTCGCGCAACTTGTACCTGAAGTTGGGCTTCGAGAAGCGCTTCAGGACGGTCCGCGCCGTACTCCGCCCTCGTTAGCCGGACAAACGTTGAACACTAGCAGATTTTATTTTTTTAACAATTTTGAAATCAAATTTAGCTTGCGATCTTTGATCGCTTAGAGAATTTTAGTAGTAGCTTTAAGACCCGGCTAATACTCTCGGCTTTAGATTGGCCTTCGAATCTTGCGGACAACGAATGGCCCACGTCTAACGTAGATTACGTCTCCATGCTTGGCAAACGTCGGCAAGCTATCAGGGCGCAGTTATATATTAGAACAAGACATGATGACATGCTGCTTATTCTATCCCAGACCTGTGTCCTGTATGCTTGCCGATACTTTGCGTAACGCATAACAGATTGTGAGTCAGTTTTACGGTATGGGCGCGATACGGGAGGGGTGTGTTTACTGAACGTCAAACGACGCCAACTTTCATATAGCCCCTCCCCGCTCTCATACCTCAGGACCTTATGCGTTAGAGCTGCTAATACTCTCGGATTTAGATTGGCCTTCGACTCAAGCTTGCGGACAACGAATGGCTCACTTCTCCCAGCGTAGACTAGCTTCGACTAAAGACGAGAGCTGTAGTTGGAAATGCGATTGGCGCCATTATAGTTACCTGATCGCACTACGATTCATTCTAACATGTCGGGAACTTATGGGGCTAAAATTATTATTATGAACCAACAGACTCATGACGTGCAGTCAGAAAACTGCGCTCTTAGATGGTCAAATAGTTTTAGCTCCATAATAACTTGGGTTGTGGACTCAGGCAGTTCAGACGTGGTTAGCACTAGGCGAACGCTTCATTGCCACTCGTTGACAGAGCGGAACTATTCTGTCTCATGGTGATTGGGACCCGTTATGATCTGTATGATAGGACGTTAGAACGTAACCAGATAAGGACATGAGAAAGAAATGTTGCCGTGATCGCACCCAGCACAAGTCATTCGAAATGATAAAATTTTCATAGCACCGTAACATGACATTAATCATAAAATGTTAAACCGAATCTAATGAAGACCAGTTGGCATGGCATGTCTTAATTTAAAGTTTAAGTTTAATTTATACGGTGGAGATTAAGTAGGTACAGTGTTAAGATGGCTTCTCAATGGTCGAAGAGTGAGCGGTGCCTTCTCTATACCAAATAGACTACTCTCAAGTTCAGAAACGATCTTAATACTCGTAGTAAGTAAGTAGTTATGAATTGAAATGAAATTAATGATCTCAGAGGATGTGTTTGAAAGGAATGAATTTGCTTTATCATTTGTAATTTGATCGAACAATATTTTGATCGCTTAGAAAGGATGTCCGTTGCAAGTAGCTCTACTCTTTCCCAAATGATCATTGTTGGTTATGAGAAAACATTTAAAATTTGATACGAAACGTAGATAGGTACCTAGTATTTTAATACGGGAATGTACAACTATTTCGACCTATGTATTGGTAAAGTTTGCTATTTATATTATGGTAGGGTAGGTACTGGAGACCATAGTAATGCTAACATGACTTATGGACAACGTAACTAACTTATGGACACTTGCTATTCCAAAGATGTAGCATGACTTTACGAAGAAACACATTGCTGGTTAAGAGACAAATCAGGTTTCTTGATCGTCAACATAGTCCATCACCGAAAGTGAAAAAAGGTTATAAGTATGTTATTTTAGCACTACTATGGCATTTATTTTAGAACTTAGTGACAGTATCCTGCCCTATAAGTAGGCTGGAAAGGGCCGGGTAATGTGAATAATCATCGATTTATAATTTTTATAACGGCTGTCGTGTGATACTATTTACATTAATTTATTAAGCCTATGTTGATTACTTTTATTAGAATGGACCTTATTATTAAAGATGTTACGGTCTTCCTATATACTTATACCAACATTATAGTATTGACAAGGCATAATTTGAGGTAGGGATTCGATGTCTAAGTTACGTATTGATATTGACGGACAAACAGATTTGTAAACTTTCTGTCTTCTTTCCATCTTAAGTTTAACTGATATTAATTTTGCGAATGTTCTCAATTAATGTAATTTTTTAAATAATTTTTAAGGTCGCAAATTTGGAATAATTGCAAATAAAACTATGTTCATTATAATATTAATGCGCATAGGTACTTCATAATCACGAATTATTAAGTCTGCAAAACATGCTTTTATCTAGGTATTTTCAGGAATGCAGAACGTCCTTAAAAATCCATTTTTCAAAGGTTAGGTAACACAAAACACTCTTTCTCTATCTATAGCACATCGTGTTCTCTCTTCTAATCTTCGCTTCTATTTTCAAAGTTCTACAACGTCGCGAGAAAATTAATAGTGCCTTTAAATAACATAATCATCGACTGTTTTCGAAATTCTGTATTTTGAATTTGCGACCTGTAAAATTAAGGATCAGGTAGGGATCCTTGTATATTTTGTATCTTTAACCGGAAATGTTTAATTTAATAAACCGAACGGATTTTTCTGTACCTATTAACCAGAGAGGTATTATGTACAAAATTAGATACAAATTCCATTAATTGTTCGGAATGAGTGACAAAATTTAATGTTTGCTCAAAAACAATGAGCTTCCACAATAATTCTTAGTTATAAAATTCGAAATTATGAAGCCAAATTATGGATTAATTGCGATTGTTTGAACAATATGAAATGGATTTGACGATGAACGTGAAGATTCTATTCATTGTGTGATCATATCTAAGGTTTCATCTAAATTTCTGCCAATATTATACAAGCTGATCAGCTACGTAATAAAAAAACAACTTACTGAAAAAAGGTTATATTGGATAAAAAAAATTAAGGCATAAGAGCGCGTTTACACTGGGTAGACTACTTCATTCGTCAAGCGACTGACCGAGTGATGATAGCATTTCGTGGCGATATCAACTACCGAATGAGATCAATTCAGTGTAAACGCATCTTTAGCTTTTCGATAAGATTTATATTATGATGCTACCGGAGAAACTACGGCATAAAACTGAAAATGGATTATTGGCAGATTTACTTGAAACGCCTATTATCAGCCATCAACACGAAATCATGCTAAAGGCTTACCTACTTTCTAATTATCTATCTATATAATAATGTCAACCTTAGTACCTACTTCAAAATATTTTGAAATTATTAAATTAAGGATGAATTTCTGAACACTATCCCTAACTCTAAAAGGACACGTTTCCGTCCGAAGCAGTCGATATATTTTAATGTCTTGGACCGATGCGACGAGAATGTAGTGTCCGTTCTATGTAACACATAAATACCTTGCAAAGGTATTCCAAGTGAATAAAATGATGAAGTAAATACGTATTTTTTATTTATTTATTTACACACCACTATTATTTTTTCCACGAGATATTATTATTCCTAAAGGTGCGTTCCAACCAAAAGAGCATTCGCTGTTCTATCCCCCGCTCTACGAAATCAACCAATCACGTTTTGTGTACCGATCGAATTTCGTAGAGTGGGAGATTAGAACAGCGAATGCTCTTTTGGTTTGAACGCACCTTTGCTTTAAAGACTGCATTGATTTCTCATCGGATCTTAGGCCACATAGGTTTTTCTGTTTACCTTTGTCAGGGGCGTCAGGGCACATGGAAAGAAACCTTGCCACGCCTCTTAAAATATACCTTATGTGTTTCCTAACAAAGTCTATTTTAAACACCGTGACCAGTAAGCTTAGCACAGGATTAGTTCCGCAATATTATGTCGCCGCGAGATAGACTATCCATCCCTCTTTTATTCATATAGTCAGTAAAAGATACAAAATCTATCGCGCGGCGACATACCTACTGACTTTCCAATCATGTGCTAAGCATACAGGTTTCCATGTGCACTGACACATAATATTATTATAAAATAGATAAAGTTACAATTAAACTAATAAATAAAAATACAATAACTCAACTCTGAATGTACTTATTTTATTTCAAGGAAAGAGTAGGTAAATAAACAATGAAATCGTTTTAAATTGAACATTTAGGTTGTTTCCAAGGAATGGCCTTACCCGGGTATGCTTTGTAGATTGAATATTACCTTTTTACAGCTTCTCTCTTTTATACGAGCAGATAGGACGTTTTCGACAGGATCTTAATTTCTTCCATAATGCCTGTAAAGAAGAGTAGTGGGTAGTCTAGGTACTGGGACGGGAATGGAATATTTAGGATATAATATATGGAGAATGTTTGGGCATTGTGTGTTTAAAGGTCTCAAACCTACACAGAAATTTATAATATTATATGAATAGGTATAGGTACCCTTACATTTTGACAAGTTAAAAATTCAACCCTGGTTTACAACCAAAACTACCTACGATGTTTGAGTCGCTTCTTCGAAATCCACTCTGTCAATAGAGTTTAAGTTTGAAGAAAAACTAGGCAATTTCAATTAAATAAGTATGCACACTATTGGTAGAGTGGATTTATCCGGGTTTGAAGTTAAGCGACTCATTTAAAGTACTTTCCCTTTATGTCCCGTCACCTAATCGTCTCTTAGTTTTGCGAGGCCCAGGCCTACATGGTATCAACCCGCTTGCCCAGCGTGTGGCCTGAGAGAGGCTGATGACATGACGTGACGTGACGTCTATACTGGGTTACCGAATCCATAGTAATTAAATCAGTGGAACGTGTTAATCGTTATCATGAGCAGCAGCATAATTTGAGTGTGTTATCTCTGGCCCTGCTTAATACTTCGCGTACCTATTGTTATACTTGCTATAAAACTGATAGATAGATAGATAGATAAAAACTTTATTCAAACCACAACTTACATTCGCAGTGATACAAACATAAAAAAGGAAAACAAAAACTAAACAAAATAAATACATAACATTAAAACTTATGAATTAAGTTAACCTATAGTTTATTTGCGCAAGAGTCATGTGTCGTGGTATAGAATTGGCGCTGACTCAGCATACGTGCTGTAGACTCGAGAGTCCACAGCGCTGATCTTCCGTCAGAACCACTAAATCTACACTAGTGCAAAGACGACTAGTGCAGCGCAAGTCTACGTATATCCATCCGTACTAACGCAGAAATATAAATGAACGTGTTGAAAATTGTACATTTATAAATAGAAAAAGGAAAGATTGTGTAAATGAGTTATTGTGCTATGTTTATAATTATAAGTAAGTGTGTATGTGTATTATTATTGTATTGAGTGGTTAAAAAGATAAGAAATAGATATAAAGTATGTGTGATTGTCTAAAACTGATAGGAAGTTACTATTTAACTGAACAAGTAGATAATCGTATTTGGAGCGAATAAAGAGGAAGAAATATATATATATATATATATATATATATATATATATATATATATATATATATGCGAATGACTGATAGATACTGGAGTATTTAGGTACTTTTTTTTTGAATTTCTAATAAATGCTGGCGTAATTTTAATTTGAAGTGATGTTTGCTGTTTAATGTTCGTATTGGAGGAGGTATATCGTTCCAACATTTAGTAGCTTGGTACCTAAAACTCCCTCGAAATGCAGCAGCACGGTATCTGTGAGACTGCAGCATCTGATGACGCGGGACTCTCACCGAATGACAACTCCTGTTCGTTGCCCAAACAAGTTTTTTGTATAAATAGTTTGGTGTGTGTGTGTATATTGTATCAAAAAGCAGGCAGGCCAACATTAGTTTCTGACGTGATAGCATTTTAAGTGTATTTCCATCATTTATAAATGGTGTTACATGAGACCGTGGAGGAATCTTGTAGCAGAACCTAGCACAAGCGTTTTGGACCCTTTGAATGCACCGCTGCGAGCGAGCCAAGAGGCAAGGACCATAAACAGTAATGCAGTAATTTAATTTGGACATGATAAGGGCCTCGCATAGTCTAACTCGCAGCTCCACGCTTAGAAAATCACGTATATTATATAACACCTTCAGTCTGTACATGCAGTACTGGACAGTTTCAGTAACGTGATTTTCAAAGCGGAGGTTACTATCCATTAAAAGGCCAAGATTTCTTGCTTCACTTACTAGAGTCACTTTCTCTCCGTTAACTTCGATTTTAGGATTACTGGATGTTATGTTTTCAATCTGGTGCGCAGACCCCATTATCATATATTTAGATTTTGAGGGGTTTAGAACCAAACAATTGTCTGTGGCCCATTCTGATATTCGTTTCAGATCGGAGTTTATTTTACCGATTGCTGAAACGGAATCACTAGGTAAGAATGAAAAATATATTTGCAAATCATCGGCATATAAATGGTATTGACAATGTTTGATGCATTGGACTATATCCGCACTATACAAAATAAATAGTAAGGGACCCAATATAGAACCTTGCGGTACACCCCTTGTCACAGATATTGGATCCGATGAAACGGAGCTACCGTCACTTTGAGTTATTTTTATTAGTTGTTTCCGATGACTGAAGTAACTCTGGAACCATCTGATGGTGTGATATTCGAAACCATAATAATGCATCTTTGACAAGAGAAGTGGAACATTTATGCAGTCGAAAGCTCTTGAGAAATCTAACAACACCAATATAGTTCCCTTGCCCAGATCTTGGGCAGCAAGGACTTCGTCTACTACATCACAGAGCGCTGTATTAGTGCTCCGACCCGCCCTAAAACCCGACTGCATTTCGGGTAAAATGTTGTTTTTTTCCAAATAATTTGAGATTTGGTCATATACAACTTTTTCCAAAATTTTTGATAGATAAGGTAAAATACTTATGGGGCGAAAATCCTTTAGGTTAACAGGATCATTATTTTTTGGAATTGGACGCACGACTGCTGTTTTCCATATCAAAGGTACAATTGAAGAAGTTATAGAACAATTTATTAAATCGGTGATGATGCCCAAAGTACGTGGAAGCGTCATCAATACCATATCAAAATTAATACCATCATAACCTATTGCGTTCGACTTAGTCTGAAGAAGTAATTTACTAATGACACTCTCATTCACAGTGGATAGTTGAAAAGAGCAATCTCCGTAGCCGTAAAGATTGCTTTCAAAAAACGCTAAGCTATTGCAATTTGCTACGTTGTTACCCGGAACGTCTAGAAAAGTAATATTCATAGCTGTTGGATCAGCAAATTGCTTTGGTATATCGACTTCGTTTTTTAAATTTGGCAGTATGTTTTCTTTTAGGTTTTTCCAAAGAATTTTAGGATGATTAAGGTTAATATTAATGTTTTGATTAAAATATGCCTTCTGTTCAAAGTGTAAACTAGTATTTACCAAATGCTTCAAGGATTTATAATTTGCTTTGTCTGTGACAGATTTGGTGAGCCTGAATTTTTTTTGAGCATTATTACGGAGGGTCATCATGTACCGGATATTCGGAGTTAACCAGGGTTTCGACAATTCTCTGATGGTATGCTTACGAATCGGCGCATGAGAGTCAAACAATTGGAACATATTAGCATTGAATAGAGATATTTTATCTTCAAGGTTAGTGAGCGTGTGTATATATTCCCAATCAATAAGGTCGACATCCTTATTAAATTTGTTAAGATCAATTTTTACCAGTGATCGGCTAACAACAGTTTTAGGATTTGGCTTTACGCATTTAACGGATAATTCAACAAATACCAATGCGTGACCTCCTAATTCCACTACATGGTTAATCTCAGTAGTATGGACACTAGCATCGGTACAAATAAGATCAATAAGAGTGGAACAATTATCGGTAAAGTGAGTAGCTCCCTTAATGTGGTTATATATTTTATGCATGGACAAAAACTTCATCAGAGATCTAGTTTTAGCACTATCTACATTCAATAAATTGATATTAAAATCTCCACACAAAATTATTTGGTCATATTTATTGAATGCAGCAATAGTATCACTTAAAGCTTCCAAAAACAAGTCGACGTCGAGCCACGGGGGGCGGTAAGCGGTCCCTATGAGAAAACGAATAGAATTTATTTTTGTTTTAAACCACATTTGCTCCACGTCAGAAAAAGAAACATGTTGGCAAATTTGCGTGCTCAAACCGGTTTTTATGTAGAACCCCACACCACCACCGGCCTTACGAGTGCCGAGGGTGCGCGGGACGTGGCGCAGCCTGTAGCCGGGCACGGCGGCCGCGCGCCCCGTCTCGCCCGCCCTCAGCCAGGTCTCGTTTATAGCAATCACATCAGGTTGATGACGTTCCATGGCTGCAATAAACTCATTGTGTTTACGTGCATTACATAAAGATCCTGCATTGAAAAGGCCGAATTTAAACCGCTTTCTTTTCATGTAATAAATAAATATTTAAATTCAAATGCGGTATATATAATCTGGTAATTGTGAATTGAGCAGGAAAAATTATGTAATACATCTAAACCAATATAATATAAGATGTAGTGTGGGTATTGAAACATTTTGCATGCATAATAATTTATTATAGGTAACTTTAATACGATACATAAAATGATAGTCGAACATTCCATGCAATTAATACTTATAATATTATAAATAGTGTAAAATAGTAGTAATAAGTACGAAAACATAGTTATGATATAAACAACAAAACTGATAGTTTAGTTGCCAGTTTCTAAGAATGTACCTATTTTTGACAGTTTAGAAATGAGCTTTATATACATATTATGTCATTAAGACTATTGGAAAAATGGTGAGTCTTACCCTCATATTAATAAGAACCAGTCTATAGCTGTCAAAAATTCATTCTTAGAAATCGGCAACTATAGCTAGTATCTAGTAGTTGGAGGTAGAAAGAAAAATCGTTTCTTTTAAGTAATAATTTTAATTCGTCATTCATGTAAATAAAAACATAATTACAATTGATACAAATAGACATAGATTCGCTAATTTGTGAGTCTTGTTACATCGATTAACTTTTTCTAAAACGAAACGAAACGTTATGACGGTATGCAAAATAAAAATTTCAAGTTGCTTCTCGACTTATAGTCGTAAGTACATAGATAATTGATATTTTATGTCAAACCGTCATTCAAAAAATCTTTGAGTAAGAACGCACAGAACAAAGATATATTTCAGGCAGTGAATACAAGCAAAAACCGTACTCATAATAATTTCACTACATCATATGATAAGCAGCTACCCTTGGCTATAAATGCCTGTAGCTCTGAAGCTTACATACGCGTTGCTGAGTTTTAATATAGGAGGATTCTTCGTCCCAACGAACAAAATTACTAAAGTTTCCGTTGCCGAGTAATTATTTAGGCTTACAAACTGCAATTCTCAAATGATTGATATTACTTCTTCTATCACTTCTGTGCATTATTACTCAGTCGAAATAATTATTTACACAAAACTAATACACTTGGCACTGAAAAGATAAATAAACATTAACGTCGAAACATTTCTTACGTACCTAAGCGTATTCTTAATTATTCGATATAAAGTTACGAGTTTGTTCGATATGTCGCTTATCTAGTAGATACGTATTCGAGTAGGTGATATAATACAATATATTTACATTCGTACGGCTAAACTACTGAAGGCACCTGATTGAGGTCGGTGGATTTTAAAACCTGTAACAAAAAAATCTAATGTCATGCGATGTGATACTTATCAAGTGATAACTCAGGCAGGGTATATTGATGGGTCGTCCCCGGTTATTTCCCAATCTTAGGTACTATGGGGAAAGTTTACATTTGGGAATATTGCCCATACTGCATAGGTAGGGAAACTTACCGGGTACGATTCATCACTAGGAGGTTATCATCAGCAACACCGGATAGACCGCTATAAACGTGAACTAGACTGCTATGAAAGTTCCCATAAGTTACATACAATTTAGACAAATATTTTTTTATTTTATTTATTTAGGGCATCAACAGCAGTACATAAGAAATTTACAAAACTGAGTGTACAGTGGCGTTCAGAATTGCATGGACGATTTATGAATGAATTCATTCATAAACTGTCCACGCAATTTTGAACCCGACTGTATATTTAAAGCTGACAGACGGTGTGTTGAAGTGTCGTGTCGGCACCCACTCTTAGTAACTCCTCCTTTCCTATACAAAACATTGTATAGAGAATAAGCTACGTAAATTAATATATTGCTTAACACAATCACTGTCCAAATATGACAGATGAACATACCTGGGATAACTGGGGGCAAGTTATAGGGATTTGATATCGATTAAAAAAATGTCGATATAATTATAATAAAAGATGTACTTATTGAACATTCTCGATTACAGTACAGAGGTTCAATGTCATAATTATCTGATATCGGACCTCTTCAGATAGTAAAAACTAGTATGCAGATGTCATTTTCATCAAAATGACAGTTTAAATATTGACAATGTTAATATTAATTGTATATTTTGAAAACTATTTTAAAATAAACGCGTAACTGCCCGTAAAAGTTATTTTTTGGTTTAATTGAAGAGTAAGTACCTAATATTTATTTATGCCGAATAACATTTTGATGTTGTCATTCACAGTAACATCGATATATTTTTAGTCGATATAATATTTTGCTACATCACTTTCGAATAAATGCCCCGAGATATCCCAGGTATGCAGATGAACCTTACATCTTTGTAATAAAGGCCGTTGGCAGTGAACGAGTGATAAATATTATAGAAACTTACTAAACAATTGCACGAGTGGCGACTCTAGACGTCCGTGCTCCAAACTATCGCATTTGTACCCAATGCACAAGATGGACAATTCTGCAACAAACCACACATGATAAGCATACTTGAAATACATTTAGAAAAATAAATAGAGAAACGTACAATTCATTATTTAACTAGGAACACTACTATGAGAACCGAATGTTTTCATCACATCTGTAACTCTATAGGTATCGGCACGAGAGTTGAGGTCACGCACACATCAACATGTCATGTAAAAACATGGGGAATTTGAAATTAGTGTTCTTTTTTCGTACTGACAGCAAACCTAATTGCAATTGTAAGATTGACCAAAAAGTTTGTTCAAGGGATTTGCTTAAATATTTTGACGCAAGTCATTCATTCACTACATTTTTTGCAATTAGTAGGTACTTCATTTGGATGTGTGTAACTGTGTAATCATTCACCTCAACTCTCGATACCTTTACCATGACTTTTCAAGTATCGGTAACGTTGGGTTTTACTCGATACGTAAAGCAGGCCGTCGCGCTCGCTCCAATATATCAATGGGAGCGCGATAGAATGCATTAGGTACCTATCGAGTAAAACCTAACGTTTCCTTTACTTTCAAATTCATGGTACGCGTACGGCTATTGTTCTGGGAGAAAACACTTTGCCTCTGTCGACAACGATTCAGATTGACTGTCAATTTCACTAAGATATTATGAGCACAGACAGTGTTCGACTGAATTAGTTTAGAGTTAAAAGTTACTCACAACAATACTCTCGATAGCATTGGCCAACTGCTCCTCCATTATTTTCACGTCGCCATGATCCAGAACTTCCTGAAATTACAAAAAAGTGAATAAATATTGAGTAATAACCACACACTAGTTAATAATGTGAAGTAACTGTAGTTGGCCGTAGTGTAGGTAGTTGGGCTTAACTTGTATATTATAAATAATCAAGATGAACTAATTACAAACGAACGTATCCGTCTAAAGTTTATTCCTGTTTCAATTTTGAGAATCAATTTCAATTTGATTTAATAGCACTTCCAGTGTTTTAGGTATAAAGTTACAATTTACAATTTCGCTGTTTGCCTCTCTAACGCACGCACGTATTGGCTAGAAAGAGAGGCAAACAGCGAAATTGTAAATTGTAACTTTATAAAACGCGACCCAGACGGGTTAAATGAAAGGCTAATTCAAAGTCTGTTTCAGAACTTGACTCCACTACGTGACACACAGTCCCCTTCGGTCGAAAACTCAGTGTCACGGTACGGCAGCGGTATGCTAGAAGTTCGTTGCCACTACATTCTTAGTCTCACACTAACCTCTTGACACACTTTAACGCCGTCAGCAATATCGGGCAGCGCGGCTGCAAGGCGGGCTGCGGCACACGCTCATTTAACGCTGGCGAATCGCGCCCTGTAGCACGCCTGCGTTGCCCTCCAGCCGCGAGCGGTACGGCAGAGGCATGTTAGAAGCTCATTGCCACTACATTCCTATCCTCACAACTTACCTCCTGACACACTTTAACGCCGTCAGCAATATCGGGCAGCGCGGCTGCAAGGCGGGCTGCGGCACACGCACAACTAACGCTGGCGTGCCGCGCGGCGCTCTGCTGTACGCCTGCGTTGCCTTCCAGCCGCGAGCGGTACGGCAGCGGCATGCAAGAAGCTCATTGCCCCTAGTCTCATACTAACCTCTTGACACACTTTAACGCCATCGGCAATATCGGGCAGCGCGGCTGCAAGGCGGGCTGCGGCACACGCACAACTAACGCTGGCGAGTCGCGCGGTGCCCTGTAGCACACCCGCGTTGCCATCGAACCGCGAGCGGTACGTCAGCGGCATGCTAGAAGCTCATTGCCACTACATTCCTAGTCTCACACTAACCTCTTGACACACTTTAACACCGTCAGCAATATCGGGCAGCGCGGCTGCAAGGCGGGCTGCGGCACACGCACAACTAACGCTGGCGAGTCGCGCGGCGCCCTGTAGCACGCCTGCATTTCCCTCCAGCCGCGAGCGGTATGGCAGTGGCATGTTACTCATTGCCACTACATTCCTAGTCTCACACTAACCTCTTGACACACTTTAACACCGTCAGCAATATCGGGCAGCGCGGCTGCAAGGCGGGCTGCGGCACACGCACAACTAACGCTGGCGAGTCGCGCGGCGCCCTGTAGCACGCCTGCATTTCCCTCCAGCCGCGCAGCGGTATGGCAGATATTAGAAGCTCATTGCCACTACATTCCTATCCTCACAACTTACCTCCTGACACACTTTAACGCCGTCAGCAATATCGGGCAGCGCGGCTGCAAGGCGAGCTGCGGCACACGCACAACTAACGCAGGCGAGCCACGCGGCGCTCTGCTGTACGCCTGCGTTGCCTTCCAGCCGCGAGCGGTTTGGCAGAGGCATGTTAGAAGCTCGTTGCCACTACATTCCTATCCTCACAACTTACCTCCTGACACACTTTAACACCATCAGCAATATCGGGCAGCGCGGCTGCAAGGCGGGCTGCGGCACACGCACAACTAACGCTGGCGAGTCGCGCGGCGCCCTATAGCACGTCTGCGTTACCCTCCAGCCGCGAGCGGTACGTCAGCGGCATGCAAAAAGCTCGTTGCCAGTACATTCCTAGTCTCACACTAACCTCTTGACACACTTTAACGCCGTCAGCAATATCGGGCAGCGCGGCTGCAAGGCGGGCTGCGGCACACGCACAACTAACGCTGGCGAGTCGCGCGGCGCCCTGCAGCACGCCGGCGTTGACTTCCAGCCGCGAGCGGTATGGCAGAGGCATGTTAGAAGCTCATTGCCACTACATTCCTAGTCTCACACTAACCTCTTGACACACTTTAACGCCGCACGGTGGGCTGAAAATCGGCCTCCATAGAAATAGAAACCGAAGTCTTAAATATGAACTTTTTTTTATTGAAATAGTTTTAGTTGGGTTTTATTATGTCCCAAAATTAATCCTAGGTAATTTGGTTGGAAAAATAATTAATTATAATTTTTTTTCAAAATCTTTATATGGCGCGTATCGGAAAAATCGAGTTTTCTTCGAAAATAATGAATTTCCCGTTATATCCTGACCGATGATTTTAGAACTAATTATTTTTGATTTTTCCACATTGTTAAAATTTTCCTACGGGGTGCACTTTTTTTTTAAAAATCGTTTTTTTTTTTTACTTTTTTTTTATTTCATTTGTTTGTTGTAATATGGTTAAACTCGTTATTTTGAATATAAAAAATGAATTTGAGTTTGATCGACCCAATAACTTACGCGTAGTGATTTTTTTCTAAACAAATGTATGAAGTGTACAAGTAAAAAGGATTTTTTCTTCAAAAATTCAAGGTATACCGCAATATCCTTGCAGATAATTTAAGTACCAACTATTATGGATATTTTGACATAACGCCAACTTTTCTGTCGTATGCACTTATACAGAGTGTTTTTTTTTAAATGGGACTGTATGGGGAAATCGGAAACTATAGAAGATACAAGGAAGCTGTCTTAGGAGACATTAGGTTTTTTTTTGAGATAACAATTTTGGCATTTTCAAAATTTTGGTCAAGTGCGAGTTGTGCCTAAAAATTTATAATATTGATAAAAAAAAATGTTGACGCAGATCGACGTGATTTCATGCGTAGACAATTTTATTGTAGTAGACAAAAAAAACTGAACAGCAGAAGTTACTCAAATTTAAGAAAACCATTTCTCATATTACATCCGCTGTGAAGTGTCTACTACTTCAAGGTCAATATTTAAAAAAACTTACACTTTTCGAACACGACATTTGAATTTGGATGGTTTTATTTAAGTTCAAAAGGATTTTAATAAGTTACATGTGGCGAGCTCATAAAGGAAAAAAAATGTAAATATTCAACGAAATTCAAACTACGATTAGGTACTCAATGACCATTACAAATTTAAAGTTTTTCTTTTCACTTCACAGCGGACGTAATATGAGAAATGGTTTTCTTAAATTTGACTAACTTCTGCTGTTCAGATTTTTTTATCCAATACAATAAAATTGTCTACGCATGAAATTACGTCGATCTGCGTCAAAAATTTTTTTTATTAATATTATAAATTTTTAGGCACAACTCGCACTTGACCAAAATTTTGAAAATGCCAAAATTGTTATCTCAAAAAATACCTAATATCTCCTAAGACAGCTTCCTTGTATCTTCTAGTGTTTCCGATTTCCCCATACTGTCCCACTTAAAAAAAAAAACACTCTGTATAAGTGCATACGACAGAAAAGTTGGCGTTATTTCAAAATATCCGTAATAGTTGGTACTTAAATTATCTGCAAGGATATTGCGGTATACCTTGAATTTTTGAAGAAAAAATCCTTTTTACTCGTACACTCCATACATTTGTTTAGAAAAAAAATCACTACGCGTAAGTTATTGGGTCGCACAGTGTGAAATATTTCTTCAGTTTTGTTCACCACATTTTCTTGGCTTTAGCGATTGCAACATTTTATAAGAAAACCAATACAAAAACTCCCAGTCGTCTATCGTATTTAGTTTCTGAGAAAAAAAATGTTTAAGATTACATTTATGACGTCATCAAAACATGTTTGTATTTTTATTTCCTCTAAATGCAAAATTAATGCGCCAATATTTTTTCTGTGTTTTGGAGGAACGATATTGAACCAAATAAAAAAAATACAGGACTGCATAATTGATTATTTTGATGATATTACGTTTTTTTGCTTTTTTTTATAAAATCAATTTTTTTTATGATTTATTGACGGTCGCATTTTATTTTAAATCTAAAAGACGTATGAGTAGTGTACCTATTATGTACCAAATTTTCACAATTTTATCATGTCGGACCTAGGACTTGTAGCGTTTCTATGGTTTTGGCTCATTTCTATGTTAATAGGGTTGTCACAATCTGAAAACTGGCTATTATTATGTCGGGCCATGGCTTAGTGTAGTAGTTGCTAGTCTGTTCCAATAAGTGGACGCAAGCTAAATGTGTCTTATCGCTCAGTCGCTTACGTCCTATTTACTAACTATTTTTTTGCAAAAACTCAAAAAGCTGAAAACAATATTTATTGTATTAAGAATATTTATCAAACCTTCAGAAGAGTCCGCTATCGTTAAAAGCATTTTTGGTAAAGCTGAAACGGAGACGCTTCGCTCGCCCAAGGATTTTTATGTCTATCTTCTTCATAATAAAGACGTTCATCAACTGCGAGAGCCAAGCCAAGTTCTCGTCTTCATTAATTTCGGGTATTACTGAAGCATGTCGTTCAGAAGGCTTTAAAACTGTCACAACTTTATCTGGTAAAGTAGTAGTTTTTGTTTATAACGTCGGTCGGTCTTTGAGAGACAAATTCGAAGAATCGAGAACACGCCGAAAAAGACGAAAATTGTAGTCTTCCTGTCTACCTTTCCAGAGTGGTGCTCACGAGCATACTGCCAACATTTAGTACGGGATTCGCCGGCTTGGTCGGACAGCATTCCTACTGGCAAAGGATTCATCTCAATGAGTTTCCAACCGTGCATTACAATTTTGTGCATTGTGACTCACATAAAATATACCAGTCATATGCCATTACACAGTTTTCAGCCACAGATGTACAAAATACACGGAAAGCGTTAGCAACATAGCTGCTACTAAAATGGTGTGAAAATCGTCGATAAGCCACTGCTCTATACTGAGTATTCCGGCATAAATCTTACGATTTTTTTTCTTAAAATGCTGTCTGAGCAGTATTTCCGTCATTAGTGGTGCCCGAATTTGGTCTAACAACTTAAAACTTAAAACAACGTAAAACTTAACTAATGCATCTCAACTCATGTGCATTGCGATAGACGCAATCGAATGGCCAAATACTTATTACGACTGAAACAGGAAAGTCTAATTAAATGGTACCTAAGTACTATGCCTATGACCAACGACCAATAAGCGGACTCATCTTCAAAGCTACCAGAGAATAAATAAATGAAGGGTCCCCGGAAAGAACATGTCTAGTCAATTCAAATTACAGAAGGAAAAACCACCTTACATTTGACAGAATAAGGTGTGAATTTGCCCTGATTTTTTTAAGCACTGGATATTTTTTTTCCGTGGACCCTTCAAATAGCCTACAGTATTTCAAATATTAATAAAATAAATAAAGGCTTGTGCTTCTCACACGAGGTCCTATAGGGGAGGAGGGAGTCCAAGAAAAAAATCACGAAAGATCACGATAGGTTTACAAGGAGACTTCACGTGTAGTTTTCGACGATGAACAAACTAAGAAAAAATATTGAGTGGGATGAAAAACTATCAAAAGCCTGCAGAGCATGATGGTAGAGCTACGCTCTATTTCTGCTCCGCCAGTCACTTGGTATTACACCGACTCTTAAGGGCTTCAGAAACCTGCCATTTGACATGTATTGTCCAAGCCCCAAGGACCAAAGGCCAGTACTGGGAGACTGTGCGCGGACTGTGGCATGTATTTCTGCGCAAAAAAAAGTGCAATTGCACAGAGCCGTGCACAAGAGGCTCTAGGGGTAGAAGTAGTTCGACCAACGCGAATCCTAGATCCCAAAAGGAGGTCCTTTGCGTGATCCGGGAAAACGATGACGCCGAGTGGCAAGATGAAGATGATGTCGAAGAAGTTTCGCCCGCTACATGCATGCTGGTAAAAGTGTGACCTGTTGTGGCGATTGTAACTAACCAGGATAATCCCTGGACCGACGAATAGTTAATAAATAAACCTTAAGAATTTTAACGTATTACAAGTTATTTTCTACCTGTCCTTCAAGTAGCACATATAGTACCTACTAAGAATCACATTACACTCACGTTTAATAGGTACATATTGTAATTGACATTCATGACGGAATTTCGCGAAATTAAAAGAATTCTTAAAATTTAGTTGAATGAGAAAAATACACGTGAGACTACAAGGGGGGGGGGGGGGGGTTGGGAGGTTAGCCAAGAAACTCATCAAACATGTAATCTTGTACACTTGAAAAGTGACAACCCTGACTGAATTATTTAAAAATTCATATCTCGCTATTCCTGCAATATTTGCATTTGATTTTTTTTTCGCGAGTAGAGCATTTTATGTAGTATTCGTTAGTTTTAAAATAAAATGCGACCGTCGAGGGATTATCGAGGAAAAAAATGTTTTTTAATTGTAAGAAAATTTGCGACACCGTCCTCTAGAGTCATCAATTTTAATGTTTGATAAAATAAATGATATCGGTGTATAATAATTACCTTAATATAAACACGTAAAAATGATTTAAAAAATAGGCATGAAATATGAGTAAATTCAGTTTTCAGGTTTCTATAGACTTCTATGGATGTTTATTTCTTTTTTGAAAATATCCAAAACTATGATACATAGACCTACGGGAGTTTCAATGTTCGCTGTTATTTGACATGGCAGATAAATTAAACAATTAATCACACTTTCGCAAAATTGAGGAAAAATTCCACACTGTGGGTCGATCAAACTCAAATTCATTTTTTATATTCAAAATAACGAGTTTAACCATATTACAACAAACAAATAAAATAAAAAAAAAAGTAAAAAAAAAATCGATTTTTAAAAAAAAAGTGCACTCCGTAGGAAAATTTTAACAATGTGGAAAAATCAAAAATAATTAGTTCTAAAATCATCTGTCAGGATATAACGGGAAATTCATTATTTTCGAAGAAAACGCGATTTTTCCGATACGCGCCATACAAAGATTTTGAAAAAAAATTATAATTAATTATTTTTCCAACCAAATTAGATAATATTAATTTTGGGTCATAATAAAACCCAACAAAAACTATTTCAATAAAAAAAAGTTCATATTTAAGACTTCGGTTTCTATTTCTATGGACGCCGATTTTCAGCCCACCGTGCGCCGTCAGCAATATCGGGCAGCGCAGCTGCAAGGCGGGCTGCGGCACACGCACAACTAACGCTGGCGAGTCACGCGGCGCCCTGTAGCACGCCCGCGTTTCCCTCCAGCCGCGAGCGGTACGTCTGCGGCATGCTAGAAGCTCATTGCCACTACATTCCTAGTCTCACACTAACCTCTTGACACACTTTAACGCCGTCAGCAATATCGGGCAGCGCAGCTGCAAGTCGAGCTGCGGCACACGCACAACTAACGCTGGCGAGTCGCGCGGCACCCTGTAGCACGCCCGCGTTTCCTTCCAGCCGCGAGCAGTTTGGCAGAGGCATGTTAGAAGCTTGTTGCCACTACATTCCTATTCTCACAACTTACCTCCTGAGACATTTTACGCCGTCAGCAATATCGGGCAGCGCGGCTGCAAGTCGAGCTGCGGCACGCGCACAACTAACGCTGGCGAGTCGCGCGGCGCCCTGTAGCACGCCTGCGTTGCCCTCCAGCCGCGAGCGGTACGTCAGCGGCATGCAAGAAGCTCATTGCCACTACATTCCTAGTCGCACACTAACCTCTTGACACACTTTAACGCCGTCAGCAATATCGGGCAGCGCAGCTGCAAGGCGGGCTGCGGCACACGCACAACTAACGCTGGCGAGTCGCGCGGCGCCCTGTAGCACGCCTGCGTTGCCCTCCAGCCGCGAGCGGTACGGCAGCGGCATATTGGACGCCGCGCGTTGCCACTCCTACAAGGAAGAATCTTCTAGATTGTGGAACGTGCTAGCGGTAGATTATAATCGCTGTGGCGTCAGCTTTATTTGTCATTTTGAGTACTTTCAACGGAACAGTAGAGCGTCCGGTCACGAGTCGCAATTTTATTTTATGTTATTATCTAATTTATAAATTATCACATCGTTTAATAAAAATATAGCTTAAAATAATCAATAAGTTTATTAAAACGTATAAGGCATGGTTATTATCTTTACTCTGGACTAGGTGCAACTGTCAGCGATTATAATTACCGCCAATGCACATTATGTGGTTATGTTCAAATAAATATGAGAACGTATTTTTCAAATGATATGATAACGCCATATATATCGTATGAATTATGAAAAAGTTAAATGATTAAGTAATTATGATAATTACCAGAACCATTAATATGGATTGGATTAATCGCAATATTAGAATAACTAATCAATGCAGTTATCACAGTTTAGTCACAAAGGATACTGTACCTCAGTGTCGGTCTTGGCGTCGGCGTCCCCTATCGATCTCACCAGCTCCTTAGATATCGCCATTAGGAGGTAATTCGTGATTTTCGCTTTGGTTTCAGCAGACATTTCCTTGCCGGTGACTTTGATTTCTTTACACACTCTAGTGAGGTCGTCGTCGACCGTGTTGTGGATTCTATCGAAGAGGTCTTCGATCAGTTGGCCGACGAGTTGGCTTCTCATTGCTGGGCAGGAACACCTTGAGTCTGATGTTATATAGCTCATGCTGTGGTGCATTCTATCGTAGTCTGTCCTCTTTGGTACGGCAGTGTATATAGAGTAGCCTTCATCCACATACTCATTCCTATCTGGCTTCAGCTCTATCCTAGACGCATGGAACGATTGTCTCATCGTTTCACTCCTCAACTCTTCCAACTCTTCCGTCTTAATAGAGAGCTCGTGACTCAAAGTTTTGATCTTCTCATCACACTTCCTCTTGCACTGTGTTAAAGCTTTTTGTGTTAATGCTAGCTGCTTTTCCAGAGATTCGACCTGAGAACACATGTCTTCTTAGAAGGGCTTGTATCCGTGCATATGGCATATTTACACGACACTCCATGCGACGCGACGGCGCGACCGACGACGTGCGACAAGCGGGGATGCAGCGGTTAGTGAACGGTTAAGCGATAAACAAATAAAGCGTTAAACATGCCATCGAGCTACGTACAAATACTAAGCTAATACATATTCATCTATGAATTACTATAAAAAGCACACCAGACCATGTTGATATGTAAAATACTAAATTGGTGTTTTAATAGATGAAAAAGAAATAGTTTGAACATTTACGTATTCAAACGATAGAATAAATGTTAGTAACGATACATTTGGCAACGAAAAGACATGCAACAAATCTCAATCTCATAATTTCAAACACAAGAATGTGGATCGAGTAATTTCTTTTTGTTTATCTAGAAGAAGGCAAATTGAGTTTTAAGTAAGTAATCGTCGCGTAGTTTTTGTATCATCCATAGTTCAATCAAACGAAGAATGAAAGAAATAAGAAAAAAAGTTCAGTCACTAACCTCCTCTTTAAGTTCACCGTTGGTGACTTCCAAGTCCTGATGGCTCTTGCACATTCTCTGCAGTTCTTTCCTGGTGGCTTCTAGTTCGGCAAAGAACTTTTGTTCAGATTTCCGGGCTGCTTCCTTCGCCATCTTCATTTCCCTATCCATGTCCTTGTTTATTTTGCGAATATGTTCGACTTCTTTCTGTTAACGGAAGAAAATAGAAGGTAGTAAGAAGAGGGTTCACATGAGTTGGCACGAATGGAATGAGCAATGTGAATCATTGGGCCTTGAGCCTATTTATCAAAAGCTTAATAACTTGTACGCAAGCGGAAGTCCTTATCTAATTAACTGTTTTAAATAGAAACTTCCACTTGTATCACAAGTTATAAAATTTTGAGATGCGTCTTGTCATGCCTACAATTCTATGACTCTTTTGGCATCCACACAAACTCGTACACTCTGTCATTTATTTGATCCATTTTTGCCAACTCTTATGAATCGATCTCTACCTAGACTCAGTTTTCTAAGATCGGAAAACTCTTTTGGATCGAGAAAGGAAGGGGTTTTTAAGATCAAACTGGCAATGTCGGTGTCTAAATAAATCAATTTTTAGTTTAGTCCCCATTATGTATATCGGAGAGACAATAGGCAATTGCTCAGATGTTTACCAAAAAACAGCATGTCCTTCGTTCCCTATCTATTCGTACGTTTATCATGAATAGTACACAATAAAACTAGGTTTGAGTCATTGATCTAAATATACCAAATTCACTTCAAAATTCTTCTTCTATTTTGGATTTTATTAGTAACGTATACGCTAAGGCACTGGTCTCACCGCGAGCTACTAAGCTATGAACTTTCGGCTATAAACACGAACAAAAGATACGCACTACCGTGTAAATAAAAGAGACACGGCGATACTCGCCCGGCGGTGATAGCTGATAGCTGGGCTAGTATCGCTGCGTTTCTTTTATTTACACGTTCATATGTTCATTATGTACACATAGTTCATAGCTTAATAGCTCGCGGTGAGACCAGTGCCTAAGGTTGCAAAATAAAGTAAGTGATACGCGATAAGTTCCGTGTAAGTAATTTTTTGATGAAGTATCCCCCTAACTTCAAACACACCACAACCTGGCATTTTTAACTTACCTGGAACGAAGATTCAAGGGATCTAAACGCGGTTTCAGACTTTTTCAAATCTGCCTCAGTCTTCAGAAGTGAGCTTTGGAGAGTCTGGCTTAGGCTCTTGTGTTTCTTCGAGTCCCGTTCTGATTTCTCGAGGGCAATCTTCAGTAGGGAATCAGCCTCTTCCAGTTCTCTGATTGTCTGCTTTAGAGGTTCGAGGGACTTCTTAAATTGGTCCCTTTCTTCTTGTAGTTTTTGGACCTAGAAATAAAGGAATATATAAATTTCATTAAGATTCTCATTCAAATGTCAATTGTCAACCTATGACATGATCATTCAGATCAGAACTGTTTTCTAGTATGCCTCAGATGATACTCTGTATGAATTGATGACACTTTCATGAAGTAATAAACCCATTCCTATTTATTTTTGTTTCTGACGCTATAAACAGTACACCGCGGTATTTGTACTTGTTACAGAACTCCACGATTTATTCAAGACACTGACAAACACTATATAGCAACTGTAACGCTAGTTCCTTCAAGCATCTCTCTGGGCTTCTAGAATCTTCTTCTTATATCCGCCTTCCACCTCAACCCACATAATTATTGTCAGCCTGAGTTAACATCTGAAGGTGTCATACACCTCTCTGACCTCTCTAGCTATAATGTATAATGTATAATGTACTTACTTATTACATGTAGAAATTTCAAACGTGTCATGACTTACCTGTCCCTTCAGACAGCATTCAGTAGCTTGGGCTTCTTGAATCTTCTTCTTATATCCGCCTTCCATTTCCGCCCACATATCGTCAGCCTGGGTTAACATCTCAAGGTAGGCGGTTTCTCTCCTCTCCAGCTCAGCTACACGTGCCTTCAATTCTTTTTCAGCGCTGATAAGTGCTTCGAGTTTGCGTTTAGTCACTGGATCCAATGGTACCTGTTGACAATTTTCTGTGTCACAACATCACCTTTTTTAGTTAGGATATTTTTTTTGGATGTCCTTAAACTGCGCCAAATAATCACGGGAGGACGCGTAGAAGCGTCCTCTCAAGGCGGCGGAACATACTGCGATTGGCAACCCACCTGCCAAGCGTGCCGATAATGGCAAAAAACTTTGTGGTTACTTGTTCGTGTTGGATACTTTGAGACCCTAATAAGAGCTTCATGCTGTGCGCTTCCATCTGGTTAACGAGGTAGTTAAGTATTAATTTGAGTTAAAATGTGAAACTTAGAAAACAACTTTCATATCTTAGACCTAAGCAAAGCGGTGGTTGGATTGTCTTTTCTACACTAGTTACTAAGTACAACGATATTAAACTTTATCGCGATTATAATAAGAATTGAAAACACGCAATTAAAGCCGATACAGATAAAAGCAAACCCAATTATGATTAGAGATAATTTTCCAATGGTTTCGAGGAACTAAACCATTAAACTTAATGTTATGATTATCGCAATATTTAAAATAGCACAGCGCCTTTATTGCTTCTAGTATAAAGTCGTGATTTGGAAATCATCAAAGAGATGATTTGTGGTCTGCACTAGATTCTTCACTACGCTCTGATAACGATGATACAATGAGTGTTTTCGACAAGTGTGATCTCGACATCGCGGATTGGAAACAGTGCAGTAACAGAACAATGTTTGATCAAATTATGTAAGTTAGTTCAAGTTCACAGTTGTTATAATAATTATGAAAAGATATTTCGCTTAACTGAAATATTACCAATTAACGTTATTATTAAAAGGGGATGTGAGGAAAAGAATATTAATGATGTTTGCGGATAGAATCAAACCGATGTAGAAGTCAATTGGTAACACGAATAGTTTTCCCTCTATTTTTCCGCCCCATATATGTTCTAAACCATCGTCAATGTCACTCACCCCATGCTCCTGTCTCTCTTCCTCAATCATCTCCTTCAGTTCAGAAATCTGGTCATTAATCTTCCCCGTCTTGTTCCCACACCGGCACTCGGCCGCCCTGATCTGAATCTTCGTATTATCCAGTTCTTCCTGCAGCTCTTTCACTTTGTGATTCAGTGAGTTCGTTACTTTCGCCGTTTGCTGTTCTATCTCTCTCTTCTCTTTTATTAGACTGAAAAAGTATATTGAGAATTGAATTGTGTTTTCTTGGTGTGGTATATCGCTGGTTGTGTAACTCAACCTCGTATCATGGCTAGGCTTAGGACTTTTCATAGCATATCGTGGTTCTAAAACCCTTGGAGCCGCTATGTGTAAAATTTTCGAAGTCAAAGTCAAAGTATATTAAATATAATGATTTATACCACATCGTTACTGAGTTAATTTTAATCGAACGTAGGTAATTAATTTTAAAAGTCGAACTTGATTTCATAAAAAGTGCATACAAAATTAGTTATATCAGAAACCATAAAAAAACTAGACAATTACCCCCTTATTCATAAACGTCTGCTAACTTAACAAGCCGCTAATAATTGTTTGCCCCTTTTGTTCTTATGGACATATTGTTAAGACCGAAAGGGACAAACAATTATTAGCGGCTTGTTAAGTTAGCAGACGTTTATGAATAAGGGGGTTAGTGTTTAAAACAAACTAAAAAAAGTCTGTTATTTTTCTCGAAAGTTTCGAATCTTTCGTATAAATTACATGTAACTTCCGAACAAAAAACAAAACTGAGGTTTGTAGACTTATACGACTTAAGATGGATCCAAAAAAGGCGAAAAAGTAGGATGTGGCATATATGGGGAGAGGCCTAAGCTCAGAGCGAGCGTCCGCATGGGTGAATTGGCCTCAATCTTCCAGGCAGAAGTCTTCGCCATCAACAGATGTGCTGAGATTAACCTGGACAGAAACCTCAGAAATCAAAACATCTACATCAATTCGGACAGTCAAGCTGCCCTGTTAGCACTAGAGTCCCTTGAAACCAACTCTAGACTTGTCCTGGATTGCAAGATAAAGCTAAACGCCCTGGCTAACTCCAACAAAGTCACACTTAGATGGGTACCAGGACACTCCAACATTGCTGGAAATGAAGCAGCGGATGAACTTGCCAGGAAAGGTCCGGACACTTCCCTGATCGGACCAGAACCGTTCTGTGGAACCACCTAACAACAGGCTTATTCGCTGATTAACAATCTGGAAAAAATGAGAGCCATCAGAGAGTGGAAGACCGTCAAAGGAAACACACATTCTAAAGCTCTCATACAAGGGTTCAACAACAAAAATACTACAGAGCTACTAGGGCTCAAAAGATACAAAACTTGTGCGGTGGTCAGAATTTTGACCGGCCACTGCAAACTGAACAAACACATGTTTCTAATGGGTAAGAAACAAGTAGCACTATACAGGTTCTGCCAGGAAGAGGAGGAAACTGCGATGCATATCCTCTGCTCCTGCGGACCATTAATGCATAAAAGAAGTATCCACCTAGGTAGGCACATACTGCAACCATATGAGGTACACAGCATTACAGCCCAAAGAATCTGGAAATTTCTGGACTCAACGGGTATAAGTAACAACCTTTAAAATACAAGGGGCCGCCACAATAGATCAACGATTGGTCGAAGCGGCACAGATTGGCCCAACACACTACAATAATAATAATAATAATATACGACTTAAGGTACACCCGGCTAAGATCGGATGATATTTTTTCCTCACTGGCTATATTATGCATGACGCCATTTCACCCCGCCCCTCTCGCTAGTATGCAGCAACCGCTCAACCGCATCAGTCGTGAGATAGATAGATAGATATATAGAATACTCTTTATTGCACACCGTGCAAATACTTATAAATTGGAATCATTAATCTATGCTCTATGTGATGTCAATGTGAAGTGAAGTCTATTTACTTCAAAGCTAACGTCAGTTTTGTTTCTTGTTCGGTAGTTACATGTAATTTATACATAAGATTCGAAACTTTCGACAAAAACAACATTCATTTTCATCGCTATTTCCGATTTAAGAGTTTTTTAGTGTGTTTTAAACACTAATTGTCTAGTTTTTTTATGGTTTCTAATATAACTAATTTCGTATGCACATTTATAAAATCAAATTAGTTTTTTAATATTAATTACGTTCGATTAAAATTAATTCAGTAACGATGTGACAGTAGGTATAAATCATTATATTTAATATTACAATATACTTTGACTTTGAAAATTTTACACATAGCGGCTCCAAGGATTTTAGAACCACGATATGCTATGAAAAGTCCTAAGCCTAATCATGGCTTACAAGATTGTGTTATAAAAATATATTTCTGTATAAAATATATACATTTCATATACGAGGTGGAATACACCCAGGACATACGAGGTTTAGCCACACAACCATCGATATGTTATGTTGATTTGATATAGAAACGCCTGACAATGAATATTTTCTAAAACAAGCACGGTTTTTAAATCGATTTTATACAGGATTTGACCCGTCGTATACCAAATTAAAATAGCGGATAAGTGGTGTTGTTCTCTATCTCAAAATACCCTCTAAAAATGTTTTTCTCAGCATCATTGATTCTACCAGCCCACCAATTTTTATGAATATCGAAGACGTGATTCAAATGTACAAACTTTTTAAGAATAGCACTAATGTGAGTTTCAATGTGCCTACAATGGTCATCTTTCCTGTCATCAGCATCACTAACATTGTAAAATTCTGAATAATTATATTAACCATTAACCTTTTGACCGCCCTAGTCTGATATACTCGTATCACACACCTCGACACCTCATCGGAATCCGATAAATAAGACAAAGGTCTGATTTGGTTTTCATAATACAGGGTGTTCCACGAGCCACTGAAAACCTTGAACGGGGTGATTTGGTAGGTTAAACTGAATAACTTTTACTATGGAGCTAACCCAGAAATCTCAAAAAAAATGCCTTTTTCATATAAAATGTCGTGATCAATCTGTTTAAATTTCGTGATTGGCCCCATATTAAAAGTTGTTCAGTATAGCCTACTAAATCACCCCGTTTTCAGGGGCTCGTGAAACACCCTGAATAAACATTGTCCCATTCAAATGGAAGCTCTGATTTGCGCGGTGTTACAGCACGCACGAAGAAAAATTCACGGCGGTCAAAAGGTTAAAGCTAGTATAATATGGCGGATTCCACAAGAAGGTAAACTTTGTTGGAAACGTGACGGCTATGACAGCTACCTTAGAAATATATGGAAAGTGCGAGATTTCTCTATTAATACAAACACCACGTTATATAATTAAGAAACACCAAAAATTTTAGGTATTCCATACATTCTTAAAAGTATGCGAAAAACGGCGTCACGTACCCGACATTAAAAGAAAAAAAAAAATATCTTGGGACATCTCACACAAATCAACCTAGTCCCACGGTAAGCTCAATTAAGGCTTGTGTTGTGGGTACCAGGCGACGATACATATAATAGATAGATACGTATAGATACTTAGATACATACACAGCCATGACCAAGGAACAAACATTTGTGATAAATAAATACACAAAGAATGCCCTCGCCGGGATTCGAACCCGGAACCTCCAGCTTCGTAGGCAGGGTCACTACCAACTAGGCTACAGATGCTGGCATTCTGGTGGAATTCACCATATGTTATTATATTAGTGATGATTTTTATGATACTTACGTAGCAATCTGTTCCTGCAAGTCGAATACAAGCGTCTCTTTGGGCTGAACCGCACACCACGTGACCATCGCTTTGCTCCTCTCCTTGCGTATTTGGTCGACGACGGCTCGAGTGTCCTTGCCGTAAGGACCCACCCAGGTTGACAGCATTCGCTGAGAATAGAGAAAATAGGGGCAATCACGGTCAGAGTGGTTACTGGATATGACTGAACTAAGCAAGATCCTGCTACAAAATTTGCGATTTTTAGTTCAAAATATTGGCGTGGTCTGAGGTATCTTCAGTGTAAGGATCTCACAGAAAATAATCTACTCTTTTTTTTCTAGTTATGTACGATGTAGGTGATGTTAGGGACACAAATAATTTATACACAAATTACCAATAACAATTATTGGTAAAATTATTTAAATGGTAGAAGGTAAAATTGTTGTGTACAAATATTTATGCTTTTGACAATATCAGTGTTGTATATTTTATTTTTCCCTTTATGACCCTTTTTTCACTAAGAACACAGGAATATGTTTTATTTTTGCATCCAATAAAACGTTTAAAATCCTTGATGTAGTCATAAAATAATGATTTTAATACATAAAAGGTACGTCATTATATCGACCGTGAGCGTTTCCTGCTGTTACATTTATACATAAAAGACTTCTCTTCCGATACCATTGCAAAAGTGGTAGGTATATACCAACTAGTTACTTTGCCCAGAGTTGGGCAATAACTAATCTGATTAGTAGTTACTACTGTTAATAATCACTTTTGTTATATGTACTCTGTAACCTAAATTATAGAGTAATCGGAGTAATCAGATTTGATCTTGCCCAACTATGACTATACTGAAACGAACTTCATAACCTGTTCCAGTATCTATTATTCTCTCTGATATTTTATTAGTCATAAACATTTACACAGCAAAATACAATAAAAAACTTTTACTCTATTATTTAATTCATTTCCTTGTTGCTAATAATTTCCAGAACATACGGTTTTGTTTTTTAAACTTACTACTTGGAATGTAAAGAATTTATGAGTGAAGTGAATATATATAAGAGCGGCCACGGTGCTCAAAAATATATGAACGTTTAGAACCTAAAGGCAACAACGACAAACGAATTAAACGCGGGACCATCATAAATCTACTGGAGTTTGTGAGCATCCTGTCCAAACTAATATATTCGATGGCAACTGAAGCTACAGGTAGTGACGAATAAACGTCTAAATTGTTTAGGAGTCAAGTCAAATGTAGGCCATTGTAGGCCACCCGTAAAGTAATCCTCACATTTGGCCCAAAGCATATAGATAGTATGCCAGTGGCAACAAAATAGTGGCACGACAGCATCTTGCAGTCAGAATCGTAGTCATCGTCAGTGTTCAATGAATACATTAGACAGTGACAGGTAGTATTATGTCACGCACAAAAAACTACCTTTTCGTGTTACTTTTATGTTAAGAGGTTGCAGGGTTTTATGGAAGAGGTTGAGGTCGCAGTGACCAAATAATTAGGGACATTTTGTTGAAATCTAGAGACTATAACGTCTAGCCTAGCCTAGCTCTTCAAATTCGTAGTGTGTAATGATTTTAAGACACGTAGAGGTCGGTGGGATAAGAGGAGAATTTAAAAATATTTTATTAATAAAACCTCTGTTTTAAATTGCACCCTGTAACACATTTTATGAATCAAAATCTTTTTCTTTTAGAAAACAACTTACCTCTTTGCCAGGTGGTACGTAGGCCCCTATCGCATTAATGACGTTCCATGCGATCAGAGCCGGCACGGCCCTCTCTAATTTACTCAGTCTCGTGCGAAGCTCCTCCTAGAATATGAAAAGTATTTTTTAGATTTTGGAGATTTTAGTCAAGTAATGTACATTACAAAGAAGTCACAGGAGCTATCGCTAGCCAGATTAGATAGTTTAGGTCTTAAACTCCTAAAATCCTGTTAGCCCCATTGTAATTTAATAATGATGACGATAATTGAGTTATTATAGCTGCTTATAGATCAAAATGAGACAGACAGAAGTATTCAGGTGATTCACACTGACAACGCAATTCGTTGCGATGAGTAAATCTACTAATTTAGAAATGTATAACTCATCAATGTATATATCGCTCCTTACTAAAACCTTGTAGTAGATTTAGGTATACCTCCGAGATCTAAAACTCAACACTTTAGTAATTAAAGGTAATCAATTCATCAATACGTGAGTAGGATACAGCGATCTCCTCGCTCGATCAATAATCCACTAATCAAACTGGTGGTGACCTGACTCTTGCCGGCCTTGGCCGGTAGGTAAGTACCTACATCGTGTCCTCATTCCTTTGTGAACAATGTATTGACAACCTGACCACTTCGCTAAAGAATGTCGTTATACATTTACAGGCGGTTTATTTCAAAGGTCTATTCAATTAGATTCAACACAATTTCCACATTGTTTAATAAATTATTAACTAAGGGCGACAATTGAACACACTTTGTATCCAATGTACAAAAAAATTGTCTCAGTCTGTCTACCTTATATATATGGAACATTGTAAGTAGGTGGGCAGGTACTTAGTTACCTGGGTAGCCAGGGCGACAATTTCCAAATAAGAATGGTGGTGAGAAGTAATAAGGTGTCAATAAATAGGGGTGAAGGTATCTGTCCAAACCCGATAAGAAAACTGGGGAAAGGAAGCTTACTAGGTTCACTCTACAACGGGTCGAGTCTGATACGCTATATTGTAGGCTTTTCTAGTCGGTTCCAACATCTAGTACGTAACGTACAGTCAAGGAAATGGATTCACAAATACCTACCTCTTTCGCGCTTTTCACTATAACAATAAATAAAACCAATAACGCAAAAAAAAGATACGCGAATACATTTCCTTCTCCGTACGCACGTACTTTCTGTAGAAAATATAAAAACACGTCCCGTAACTGTTCTAGTGGCAGTCATGAAAAGTCATGATTCATCAATCATCATCCTGCAAAACGTCAAATTGTTGAGTTAAGCTATAAGATATATTCTCGTTCTGCCAGTCATATTCAGTTTTAGCTATTGAAATGTATGCCTAATGAATAATGAATATTAAAATATAGTCGCTTTTCCGTTGTTCCACATTTTACTTAAAAGAAAAGATTTTCCCCCTCACTAGCTCGTAAAGTGCTCGATTATCCTTTAATACGAACGTGTAAAAACGCATATTATTCACTTGTGTGGCAAAGTAATGACCTTGGAGCGTAGCATAAGCGTAAGAATTTAGTGTAAAATACAAACCTTTATATAATATGATGATTTTAACACATAAATCCTAAAATTCCATAAGTAACAATTGTTTTAGTGAATGATGATAAGATGACTAGATGCAATCACAAAACGCAGAAACTGTCAACGTCAACATTGTCAATGAATATTATAGGTTATAATCTTTATTTAGCGACTCGAACACGCATAAAAATAGTAAACTAAACAAGTTTCAGAGTGTTCTGTTATAATTTTGTAAAAATAATGAATGAGAATGATTTAATAATGTATTGGCGTTGGTGTGCAACTACAGGAATGTGTTAAAATCATGCTGCGTTTACTTTTTCGTGCTAAGTTTACTGCGACAAAATCTTGCATTAAATTTGGAAAATTATTATCACTAACCCGATGATGATTGTAATGTGAACAAATAATTACCTTTTTTGAGTTTCCTCGCTATAGTGAGGGGAAAAGTTTTGTGTTACACACGGGTGCAAATGTATTTTACATCTCGTATGTTAAAACACTCGCTGCGCTCAGGATTCTATTTTAGAACCACTCGCTTCGCTCGTGGTTCAACTATAGAATCCTTTCGCTTGCTCGTGTTTCAATTTCATACTCACGGGTAAAATACAACTTTGCACCCTTGTATAACAAATAACTATTAAGTGTAACCTTAACTTAAACAGGCGTTTCATTCATTATTTGACAAAAATCGAATATGTCCTTCAGACATCACAATGGGCACGACGAGGTTATGGAACTGAGGCATCGCGATTCAGATTAGGTCCTAAACTGACATTACTAGACCGGTAGACCCACTCACCTGTTTATGCTTGAGTGCGCACTCGTTCCTGTTGAGTTCAGCCATCAGCCGCTCGGCCTGCGCCCGCGAGCATTCCCGCTGCTCCGTCATGTCTCGCAGTTGCGCCGAACAGAGCTCGTAGTCCATCTCTAACCTGTACAATACCATGAATCTTCGGAATAACGGCCTTCGTAGCGTAAATGGTCCTAGCCTAGCCTACGAAGCTGGACCATTTACGCATTGCATTATTTTGAATAAATGTTTTTATCACAAATTATTTATTAAGTAGCTGGGTCAATCACTTTTTTTATGTCACTCGTTGCCATGGTTACGTTCTCCGGGGTCACCCTTAAAATCACACTTCAATAGCATTAAAATTTACAAAATTTTGTATTTTTTTAACAGTTATGGGGCCCTTTCAAGGTTGGTCACCCACTGATCATGATAGTAGAGCTTGCAGTATACTTTCTTCCAGCAAACTATCCCACTGTTGTCCCCTGGGTGATGTGACAGAATAACAACAAAAAAAAAGTGATTGACCCACCTACGTTTGACGAGAAGTACTATACTCCTCCCTCCTTTGGTGTATCAAAGACTAAGTGATTTTTTTTTGTGTACTCTGCGGACGGTTTCCTGCCCAAGCCAGGAAACCTATTATCAGTATTAGTTGTCAATTGGTTTTACTGATAAATACCAATTGGCAACAGACATAATTAACGGTAGTTGCAAAATTTAACAGTGCATTATAGAAAAGTAACTCATAGACGGTAAGATTTTAGCTTATTAGTGAGACATAATTATCGACTCATCATGATATTTTTGTGTAGAGGATAGATCAATATTTTACGTAGACGGCTAGATAATTGTACGTTTTGTTCAGAAAGAGACAACTGTGTTCACATACATAAGTAAACCCTTGATTAAATACTATAGATTGTTAATAGGTAGTTTAATGAATCATAATTGCGACGCGATCGATCGCATCATTAAATTAGCTTAATGATGCTTGACGCATATTGGATGAGTTTGGAAAGTGACGAATTAATTGAACTCACTGCTGCCAGTGCAAACGTGTGTCATTCTCTATTTCTTCCAATTCACAACATTCCTCTTCGAGCCTCTCGTACTTATCTTGAAGTTCTGAAAGTTGCAATTCGAGCTCCTGCAACAGAAAAAACAACTCAATGCACATCTTACATAGTCTCAATAGCCATACTCAATGACATGCGTGATATAATTATGTTAGATTTTATTAATCTTACGTAAACAGGTGGAAGTGTTTCTAAACACCTACTATAATTAAATAGGTAAGTTAAAAGTACACTCAACCACCAATTGGAATCTTGTCATAATGACAAGTAGTAAGAGATTTCTTACAATTAAATTTATGGCATCACAGTTGTAGTAGTAGTTGATACAGTTTTCAGGTGGCGTAGGGTTCAAATTGGTTGACTGTACATACATTGAACAGAATACCCAAAGCTTGCAGAATTAATGACACATATGAGTGTTGAAGCTGGGAGTGTTCGTAATAATTGTTATTGGTAAGGATCCAGAAATAAAGACTTGTTGATATAAATAGTGGAAAAAAAATGTGTAATAAAAAGTGTGCGACTTACTTGTATCCTATTCTCTAATATAAACTCCGTCTGCAATCTCTGTGCAAGTTTAGCTTCTTTTACATCCTGCGCCGCCTCGTATATAGAGATCTTTCCCTCCAAGAACTTCAGCCTCCTCTCGTAATACTGCTTATGTTTCTTCCCAAGCTTCACACACCTACATTCTAAACTATCGCCTTCCTCTTTACTATTAAGCGTCCTATTTCTAACTCCTTGTCTCTCTAACTTCTCCCTAATACTATTCAGTCGTTGGATTTCAGTGTTAAGTTCACCGGAGCATTCGAAACTGTCGTTGACGTCTGTTTGGGTACTCCTGGTTTCTGTCTCGACTCCCTCGAATATTCCACTTTCTTGAAGGATGTTACTTGGTTTTCTTTCGTCACTGCAAAGACTTTCGAGGGACTCGCACTTGTATCCTTTCTGTTGATACGGGGTGACCGTTGCAATTGCCTTCTGGATTTTGAGGGCTGGGATTTCGGTTTCCGGTTTCGTTTTTAGGTCACATATTCTTTTCGGTTTGATCTGGAAGAGAAATTACACTTTAGATTTTTACATTTTACCCAACATTGTGCTGACACTTGGAGACAATGGACAATTTGTGTCAATGTCAAATATTATTATAAGTGACAGCTTCTTCTGTTGAGTTTATAAAGCTGCTATTTAGAGGTTCTATCACAGCTCATGTTCCAACATTATATTTAATAAACATAAGTATGTATCTAACAATACCAATATACTTACAAAGCTAATCAAAGATTCTAATACAGATAAAAATAAACTTTAAAACGCACCTGATAACACTCATCCTCACTAACAGAACTGCTCAGCGCCTGCAAATTATACAGCAGCATCAACACTTGTTCCAAGCAGTTCCTGTCTTCCACCGACCCCGCGTTCAAGATCATCTGCTCCAAATGCTCTTTCACCGGGTTACTTCTCAACGAGTCACTGGACTCGGAGGTGCGGTCCAGGATATCAGCGAGGACCTGGGCTTTCGCGAAGTCATCTTTGAAGTCGTCATGGGGGGTGGTGAGATGGCGGCGGGGGTGGGGGCTGCTTGGCGCGGGGGATTTGTACCCGGAATCCATTCGCTTGAGCTCGGGGGACGCGGAATCTTTGATTCGTGAGCCAGGGGACACGCAGCCAGAGTCAGAGTCTGTTAGGTTGTCCCTTGCCTGCGGAAGAAAATTGTGCTTTAGACTTTGGCTGTTAGAAAGATATGTTATATGGTCCTAAAACATACAATTAGAAGTAAAGCCAAGTATGTGGATGACCATAATAGGTATGTTGCGACGCATGGTTATATCTTTCTTATCTAGGACTAGTCTCCTGAATCGTATATGTATGCCATGA
Organism: Thaumatotibia leucotreta; assembly: GCA_025490895.1. NCBI lineage: Eukaryota > Metazoa > Arthropoda > Insecta > Lepidoptera > Tortricidae > Thaumatotibia > Thaumatotibia leucotreta. Next base: position 778,006 of record JALPQI010030248.1, on the reverse strand, counting down.
AGCTCAAGAAAGTGTGCAGCAGTAAAGTATACGAGTGCAAATCTATATGTAGGTATATTTAAATACTATTCTCATCTCGTTAAAAGTCCTCATGTATAGCGCCAATCCAGATCACAAATAAGTAAATAGTTCTTATCACCATGGAATAAGGTTTATAACAGTGTAAACATTACGTTGGGCTCTAGTTGGCCGCAGTTTCGAATGGCAATTGCCGGAACTATCGGAGTCCGTATCAGAACTCATTACAGTGAAGATTTAGTCGTCGGCTCCTACGGTGCGCAAATTGGTATGAACATGTCAAGAAACTACTCAATCATAATCATTTTACGCAAAATCCTGCAAATTAGAAAATCTGTACATCAGTTACTCTATTGATCCCCTAAGCCCTACGAACAAAAAAAACATGGAAGCCGCACGCCGTATTAAATTGCCTTTCAAAAACGGTCCTGAATTTTAGTTGACAAGTGTCACCACCTCTTCAATGCATTACGATAATGAATTTCAAAATCAACCTACAAAAAATTGTGATTGGTCCATCAAAGTTTTGATTGGCTAATTCTATAAACATTTGTCAAAGTTGTTGCGCCGAAATATGCGCGGTTTTAAGAAAAGCGCTATGTCCAGCCCATCTTGGCACAATTGAACAATTGCTTTTGGGGGCATTTTTGAGCTAGCGTTAGACGTCCATGTTATACATTATTACTATTGTATATGGTCGTAGCCTAAGCCGTTGTAAAAAAACGCTATAACATGGTTAAAGGTGGCCCATGTTAACTATCATCATCATATCAGCCGAAAGATGTACACTGCAGAACATAGACCTCCCCCAAAGATTGCCATAATGACCGGTCCTGCGCCACCCGCATCCAGCGGACTCCTGCGATCTTTACCAGGTCATCAGTCTATCTGACTATGAATACATCATAATATAAGAAGCATAAGTGATGTAAGCGTCCATCTTACTTAGTCCTAACAACATACCTACTAGGTAATCTAGGTAAGTATGTTATTTGACAATGAAAAAACATTTATTTTATGATTTTTTTTTGGATTTTATGATTATAAGGATATGGACTACAAATTTATTTCAAATAAGAATTTAATTAATGTTCATAACTGAGTTCCGCTATTGATCGACTTATGAAGAGCATAATTATAAATGTTATTTCTAAACATTCGATAAGCGATTCAACGGGTAAAGATATCTTCGCGTCATTCAGTTCCTCGCTTACAATGCAACATTTGCAACAAATTAACCCGAATACAGTAAAGATATTTCCATTCAAAATGAATCACATCCAACGGGCCAAACACGGATATCCTGTATGATCCATACGCTCAAAGACGTAAAACGTCCGGATCCTGACGCGAATTCATAAATCATAATAATATTATGTAGTTGAATACAGCGAGCATTCACTTGTAAACTGTGAATTATTCCATTATTATACGTTTTATATTTCATGGTTTTCTGGTACAGTCGCTATCAGATATATCTGAGTGGCCACGGTGATCAAAAATATCCGAACATAAATACTATGACTATAAAGACCCGTACAAATATTTGTGAGTACACCCTAGCCTACTATAAATAAAATAGGTGGTGGTTAAAATACTAAGTATCGGGTAGAGGGACAGTGAAGGAGCATTCCAAGAAAAAGTCTACTTTGTTGGAAACGTGAGGGCTATGATAGCTACCTTAGAAATATATGGAAAATTTTGTCCGCGAAAATCCAGATTTATTCAAATTAAAACGAGAAAAGGAAAACACTAGACCACAATACAGGAATAAACTCCTTTTACCAAAAACTAATTTCCAATTGTGTAAAAATAGTCCCCAATATAAATGTATTTTGATATTCAATAAAATTCCTAATACAATCAAATTAGAACCTAGAATAAAATTATTTAAAAACAAATTAAAAAAAATACTAATTGAGAAATGCTATTATTCGGTTAAGGATTTCCTAAATGATAATAGTTTGGATAGCATACCGTAATCTTATAAATATTTAATTATTTGTATTTATTGAATGTAATGAAATGTAATCATTAATTGTTAATGTATAATAATAACATTTTTAGTTTTTAGTTTATTTTTAAGTTACTGTAGCATGCCCTTCCAGGGTGTCATGGCCTTACTTGTACCTTATTATGTAACATCCTATTATTATTGTACATTACTACAACGAATAAATGAATGAATGAATGAATGAATGAATTCTCTATAAATACAAGCACCCAGTTATAAAATTAAGATACACCAAATCTTTCTTCGCGAAGAACGGCGTCACGTACCCGACATTCTCGTAGAATGCACCTAAAACATAAGCTCAGTAGGCTCATGGTGGGTTGACAGCGCAAGGCTTTCGCAGTTCGTACGCAACCGCCGTAACAGGGAACTGCGGCTGATCTGATGGGACCCGTTATCCGCCTATAGGTTCAGGCGCAGATAGCCCTAGTGTTCCGAGGTGCTGGCGGCAGAGTTGGGCAAAAAGTGATCCGATTACTCCTTCCGATTACTTTTGTTTGTGTACTTTTGTTACTTCTACTAAACTTTGAGGTAATTTACAGAAGATTACTACTGCTCGAGTAGCATACAAGATAGACCCACAAGGGCGACGCTCAATCAGTTTCGGAGGTTCGCAATAGCTTTCCCGAAACCCCATATGAAGGGAGAGCGGTGGAACACCCCAGTTGCCCTACCGCGAACTCCGAAGTTCGCACAGGGTTCGAAAAATTTCGAGGATTTGTCTCTGTCACACCAACGAAGGTGTCATTAGAGTAACAGAGACAGATCCCGAAATTTGCGAACTTCGGAATTCACGGTAGGGCAGGGGCTTAGCTCGTGCGAGTTCGATTCAGGCAGTTTCTACCAGAGGTCGGGTGGTATCTATTACGGATTCCACTGGGTTAACTAAAAACGTATTGATTTTAGCATTACCTAAGTAGCTGTATATCTAATGTTTAATTTTACGATGACATTATCTACCGATCTACTACCTAAGTAGGTAATACTTGTTCTAGCGCCTGCTTGATTCGCTCTAAATGCCCTTCAGGTGAAGCGTTAAAAATGGAATGTAAACATGCTAGTAAGCGGAACGTGTGATATTTATCAGCATAATATATCTTAATTACAACATTGCTACTTCATAAGCTGAGCTAGAGTAACTTCTAACTTTTAAACGCTCACTCCACACGCGAGTTTATGTCAGCTGAAACACATTTAAACCCCGTTCATCCTGGTTGTCTTATTTAGTAAACAACTATCTAACCTTAAAATAACCGAGTCAATATTTTGGTCAACATCAACTGTTTATTTTTCCGTAACTTGCTTTATTTTTAATCACGTTTGCGGCCGAAAATATGCATTTTTAGGTTAAAAAGTTGTTTACTATATTATATTGCATAAAATTATTAACAAACACACATTTTATGTTGTATATTTACAATAGGCCAGTGTCGGTCGAAGGTCTAACACTTATTGGAACATGTAGTAGGCGATATGCCTACCCACAGTCCCCGGCTTCTAATAAGGCTAGTATTCTAATTAATTCTATTTGCATCTATCTCTACCTTTCCGATTTGGGCTTCATTGAAGTGACAGATATCCATGCCGAATAATAATTTTCGATTTTCAGGGTAGGACTCCCGGGTCCCGGCCGAAAAGAAAAATATCAGAGAGCTGTAGAGGCTAACACTTAGCCTAGTAAGAGGGCCCATAGGACGCAACGCACTCAAGAATTTTCCATCCCGACGGTAGTCGGTTCTACGTGCAATATGGCCCGCCCACTGCCACTTAATTTTAGCTATTCGGAAAGCTACATACTCGTATATCGGTTGCTCTGGTTCTGCTGCGAATAGCCTCATTTCTGATACGATCTCGCAGAGAGACTCACCATTGCCCTTTGGGTGAATTTGAGCCCTTTTATGAGGCCCATTGTAATCAAGTAAGTAATCAGTAATCAAGTAATCTTTTGTGTCGTGTTAGCAGCATTAAATTATTTTTCACCTCAGCAGCTCGAAAATACTTCTTTTGATTCGCGAAATCAGTGAGCAAAGTGCGATTTTGCTCACTGAGTGAATGTTGTTTTCCATGACGTTTAGACTTCAACTTTTTCTTTTGTTTCTTTCACTTGTTAGTAAAAAGACAGAGATGAAAAATGTTACGTTATAAATTGTCATAATATGCATTTTTTTTTTCGTTCATGGCATCCTAGCGTATTCAGCCAGTTGTATTAGACAACGCGTTTTATCGGACCCGATTCCTTGTATCCGAACGGCATATGGCCCCTACCACCAAGCATACATAACATTGGCGTCCGTCATTCCACCTCTCTATCGCTCTTATATATAAGTGTGACAGAGAGAAAGACAGCCGTTTTAAAACGGACGGATATCGTGGTACTAGGCGAGTCAGAATCGCGTTCAGAAATTCGACACGAGTTCATTTCTAAATAATTATAACTGTTTTATAAAAAAAATTTTCATCAAAATGTTAACCTAAGAGATAAGAATGGTACCTCAACACTGGTATGTACCAATAATGATATGTACTAAAACTAATTTTGATTAAATAAATGATTTAATATTATTATTATTTCCTTTTCTCCCTGCTGAAGTTATTTTATTTCCTTTTCTCCATGCTGAGGTGAAAAGTTGTATGTATGTACAACTTGAGAGCAAAGTTATTTGAATCTCGTGTCTTTCGAGTCTCTCGCTACGACTCAAAACTGACACTCGCATCAAATACGTACTTTGCTCTCATGTTGTACAAATAACTATTCTATTATTCCTCTCAAGCAGAAACATAATAAGTATATCTTTTGAACACGCTACACATATTATGCAAAATATAAAATTATGTTCGCTCCATTACATTTGATCTTAGATTGCAGGTTCTGCTAGCATAACACAACTGAACGTATTAGGTAAATCTATGCGCATTCAACCATACATGAGGCCGCACCAGAACACAAGTATTCTATCACTTTTCTACTCTATGATTCTACTTTAAAGTCCAAAATCAATATGTCTTTTTTTGCTTGCCGTATTGATTTCAACGTTAAAGTAAATAATGCTAGACCTTGTGATTTTGCAATAAGGTGTACGTATGGTCTGTCATAATTATGGCCGTGTGGTGACTGCAGCAACTCCTCCTGCGGGTGTCGTAAGAGTCGACTAAGGGATTGAAATGTCACTGACCATTCTACAAGATTGATGGTGGGCAGCAGCGTCATCATCTCATCATAGTGGATACATATGTTATGTTATTGTTCAAGAATGCAAATAAACAAATAAACACATTACTGCGATCGCCAATCCACTTGCCCAGCGAAGCTATTATAGGCATTTACCTCCTAATGCCTCTACATAAACGCGTAGTTAATAGGAGAGGCCTACGTCCAGCAGTGGACTAACACAGGCTGATGATGTCATGTGATGTGATTGGCTGTTAATATGTTCATGTTCAGATATAGGCATAGACATACTAGGTATCTACTTGAAGACTTAAAAATACTATTTAATAAATGTCTCCGTGAGAGCACTTATCCCGATAATTGGAAAATGTCTCTCGTCACACCCATACATAAATCAGGATCTAAAGCTCAGGTAAAAAATTATAGGCCGATATCAATTCAATCCTGTATATCGAAATTACTTGAATCCCTTGTACACGACATAATCTATCCGCTTGTTCAAAACAATATCATACCCCAACAACACGGCTTCATGAAATATAAATCTACGTCTACAAATTTACTAGTGTTTTCTAACTTCCTATTCTCTTCTATGGATAAACGTGTTCAGGTAGACGCGGTGTACACAGATTTTCGGAAAGCGTTTGATAAAGTCGATCACCTCTTACTCCTCCGTAAATTAGCCTATAATGGCATTAAAGGTAATCTGTTGAGATGGTTTGCTTCCTACCTAGACAATCGATCTCAAAAAGTTGCTATAAATGGATATGAATCGAGAGCAGCCGATGTAGCATCCGGGGTAATTCAGGGTTCAATTCTGGGGCCTCTCCTGTATTCCCTGTTTGTCAACGATATAGGTAACTGTTTTTTGAATTGTAAATTTGCTATGTTTGCAGATGACTTAAAGATATTTAAATCAGTTAAGAACCATTACGATTGCACTCTTATCCAGGACGACTTGCATCGGTTTCATAACTACTGTCTAGAAAATAAACTTTACTTAGCGTACGATAAATGCTTACATATTACTTTCACTAAAAATAAAAATGTTATACTTTCGCGATATAATATAGGAGGAGTAACAGTGCAAAAAGTTTCACAAGTAAAGGACTTGGGGGTGATATTTGACGAGAAACTTACTCTTGACCAACATATCTACACAATAAAGGCTAAGGCTCTTCAAATGCTTGGATTTGTTCTTAGATCTGCTAAGCCTCTAAAAAAAAGTTCGTCATATCTTTTACTCTACAATTCTTTAGTGCGTCCGTACCTAGAATATGCATCAGAAGTGTGGAACCCCCATTACGCCATCTATATAAATGCTGTTGAGGCCGTCCAGAAACGATTCCTGAGAGCCCTTCACTATAGACTCAAGCATACGACTTTGCCTTACGACAAGTTGCTAGATATTTATAATATGAGGACCCTGGCGAGTAGACGTAACGCCAAGGATGCTACCGTTTTATTCAATATCTGTAGAGGTATTTACAACTGCCCAGAGCTGTTGGAGAATATCGGTTTCCGAGCTCCTACTCATAGGACACGAACCCAAACTCTGTTTGCGGTCTCGATGGCCGCAACCAACGCCGGAGTGCGCGCTCCGCTTCGCAGGATATGCGATCACTATAATAAATGCCTTGTCTCGGTCGACATATTTAATTGTACGCGTGACAATTTTAAGAGAAAAATCAATCTACTGTTATAATACGTATGTGTTGCATGACTTGTTAGCATAGCTCTTTCATTGTAAAAATGTGTAGCTCTTAGTTAAATAAGAATACTAGAATAGTTTTTGTAGATTAGTTGAACTTTGAACTTGCACCGATAACAATGCCATCCAAAAACCTGTTTAAAATCCTAGTGGGAATTGTCGTAGGATATAAGCTATAAATATTGTTGTTTATCTTGCATGTATAATGTTATTGGTTTATGTCTGTTTTATTCCCCAATAAAGAAAATAAAATAAAATAAAGACATTGACAAACCATACGTATACGTAATACATGCGTTTATGCCGATAATTAAACTAAGGTTTTCAGGAAGTGATGTGGAAGGGCAGCCCCTTATTAGTTTGTTTTTTCATCCTCGTTGACCATTTGCTTAAATCCTACATTGTGAGTTATCGTTGAATCATCATCATTATATCAGCCAAAAGACGTCCACTGCTGAACATAGCCTCCCCCAAAGATTGCCACAATGACCGGTCCTGTGCCACCCGCACCCAGCGGACTCCTGCGACCTTCACCAGGTCAACAGTTCACCTGGTGGGGGGCCTACCCACGCTGTGCCTTCCGGTACGTGGCCGCCACTCGAGAACCTTCCCGCCCCAATGGTCATCGGTTCTACGCGCAATGTGTCCCGCCCACTGCCACTTCAGTTTAGCGATTCGGAGAATATGTATACCCAATGACATGACTGAAGCAGGTAAAACTAAAATAGCGTGTACCAGATATTTTTTTATCAGAAACTTAGCAGAAAACACTTAACCGTGATCTCGTTTACGGTGGGATAGCTCTTGTTTCCCAGGAACAAAATAACTATATATTTACACTTTGCAGTAAATAAACGAGACACGTCTATAATTTAAAACAATAAAGAGGCTAAGGGCAATAAAGATGGTTGTTTATATAGCCAACTCACTGCACAAGCTAATTTGATTAGCAAATTTAATCTTCATGCCATAATTTACTATTCATTTATCGCTCTTATAAGTCACATTATACATAATTATTATGGTTTCCGTACTTTACTCTTCAGGGGCATGAAACCCGAATTAAATCATTTTGTCGTCCACTAGTCTCAGTGTGTTTACCTATTTGTCAAAAAAAGGGTATTTATTTATTTAGAGTACCCGTTTTTAACCGACTTCAAAACAAAGAGGAGAATCTCAAATCCACAGTTTTTTTTGTTGTATGTATGTTACCCGATATCTCCGAGAATCGTGAACCAATGGTCTAGTTTGCACCAATTGGGGTCTGACGATGGGATCTTGGGGAAATCGAGGGATCTCTTCAAATGTTATAGGTACCTGTATGGCGCTTTTGGTAATTTTCATTCATTTACAAGAATTTACATTCAGAAAGTAGGATTTGATGATAGGAAACCAATGACAGAAACCATAGATGATAGGATCTCGGAGAAATCGGTTAAAGTTGGTTGTTGTTACATTTTTAATTTGGTGATTATTGGTAGTCGGTATAGATAGATTCAAATTCAAAAGAGACGTGAAGCCGCGATAAAAGTGACATGAATTTGGCCGGATTTATATTACAGTTTAATTTATGTTTTGTCACCTTCTCTCAAACGCAACAGTCAAATCGATAAGGAGAATGGAATAATTAGTTAATGGAGGTTTGATGTGCGTTTATGAAGGGCATTAGGAAATAATAGAACTTGTTGGAAATGCACCAGTTTATTCTAACATTACTTAAACTACTTAAGTAGACTAACAACCACATTTGACGAGTTTTTAGTGCATATCAGTTCTATGTGGGACTCATTGTTCCTTTGTAAGAATATGGTGTTTATGCATTATACTGTTTCTTGCAAGTACTATATTGTTAATTCAGGAATGCGTAAGCATTGCAAATATAACAAACAATGATTTGAATAAAAACTTATTTCACATTAGAAAATATGCTATGATGCATAGTCAGAAAAGGGAAAAATAGTACATTGTGCATCTAGGGAGGTACGTACGGTATTACTAATGAAGTGTTAGAAGCCCGACGCAGTAGGGTTTTTAACGACTCGAGTTCGTATGCCTCTTACCGCCCGTGATGCATACAATGTTTTTCAAAAACTTAACCTTCAAAAACTTTCAAAAACCTTCTAGGACCTATTCCCGAAACCTCTTATAGGTAATGAGAATGCTCTTTTTTGCCACCTTATGTGATCGTATATTATATCGGGAGCGGACATTAATATGTTGATTATGATTACCTATAAGAATAGCAGATCTAGCGAAAAATCGTGTAGATAATTCCATAAAATATTTTGGTACACTTTCCGATGAATGATTTATATCAGCTCGGCTAGCTCGAGTCTATAAATAGTTATGTATCAACTACCTACTACTACGATACCTACAGGTCTCTTATTCCTTATTCGTATTCCGTATTTATGAACTCGACCAATACAAAGCCACAATTGGCAGTGAAAGTGTTAATTCATTATCAAAATTATTTCCTATTCAAGTAACCCTAATTCGATACAAAAAAGACGTGGGTTCGATACGGGTCAAGAGGTTTACTACATTTAATACGCCCTGAAGATAAAATTAGGCAAGATTAGGTACCCTTTGCGTAGTTGGCATAAGGTTCAAATTCGCAGGAATATCTTCAAATTGATTTACTGTCACACTGTTACCTGTATCTCCGGTGTGCTATTGTTGCGAAAGTATTTAACGTGGCCTTTGATTGCTAATGCTTTTTGAATCTAACCTGTGTAAAGGAGAACTTTGATCACGTGTAGCTACAGCATGCTGGGAATAAAGTTAGTCGACTGTACTTTCTTTATTCGTTTCGTCTAAGTACTCATTAAGATGATTATAATGATCTCAAACTTATTAGTGCTACGTCGTTCCGTTTCCAAGTTCCTGTGGCAAACTTCCAACTCCATCATCAGGGACGTATTTCTTAAAAGCTTGTATAATAAACGGTGTTAAAAGAAACTTCCACTTGTATTACAAGTTACAAGCTGTTGAAAAATCCCCTGGTCTGTCCGGATTTGTCAACCTAGCAATCCTCAGACTAATTCCGCAACATAATTAATACAGTAACTGAGTGAGATGCACTGTCTGTCTGTGTTAATGGCGTGTAAGATTTTTTTACAAGTACCACCATAATGTACCCTACTGTAGGCTTATGGTGACCGGACATTTATTGTCTATTATAAATATCAGATAACATGGCTGTCATGTTCTCACATTACCATCACAACTCATAGGACGCCTCATTTACTAAGGAAGCTAGAATATAAAACGATTTCGGAAGACGCTAGTTGTTTGCACTACTACGATGGATAAATAGAATGCCGAAGTTGTTAATTAGATTAGATTCGTCACTTCCTGAATAGAACGGAAGGTAAAACATTATACGGTCGGCTCTATAAATATGACAACGACTTTGATCCTTAAGTATAAGACTTACGTTCTCAAATGTAAACATATTAATGTGTCACTTTTTTGTATGTAGGTGTAGGTACTTCATGAGAAGGTTATATTGAAAACTTCTAAAAGTGTTAAAACGTTCGCGTTATAACGCCATCACGATTGCTATTTAACACCTGATTTATTTTGCATTATACCTTTCAAAGTTAATTGCTTTTAGCACTTTGTAGATAGTTAAACTAATTAGTCCGATTAACGAAAACAACCTATACACACTGTAGGACAATAAAAACCCAAAACTTCTTAATACTACTACAGTTTTTTTAAATGGCTTGATAATTAGCGACATAAAAACTTAAATACTTTGAGCCGGTAAAGACATTTTTTGTACCTTAATTAGTTCTACAACACAAAGTACACAAACTCAAACCAGGTAAGTGATAATCGCACTCGAGCGCTGAGGGTTCCGTACTACTACATGATTTAATGCCTTATATTATGATGACTGTGTGTTAATAGTGTATTGACGGTCTGACACACGACGAAATTATATTAATTAAACATGTGTGATTACATAATAATGCCACATTTTACAATTCACAGTAAAACATAGTAAGTATATTTTACAAAAAAAATGAGCATGTTTTATTATTCAATTTCATCTGATTTAGTTTGCCTCCATGAAAATGTGTAGGGTAAGAGATCTTGCGAGAGATCGCGTTTTTGTATTAGATAAAAACATCCAGTTCACAAAGCAAATTTTACATGCTGCCTAAGAAAACAAATATCAAATAGTTCTAATGACACCCATATATTATGCAGATACTTAAAGCCCCATATTAAGGTACGACATTAGAAACGCGAGGATCCTGTGGCGGCCTTCGCAATCCATATTATAAGCCGATCACGATCTTCGAAGTTCAAACCAATTTATATAACTGCTTATATCGCGTTTATGACACCCGTCTTGCCGAAAACGCTTTATTTGATTATATGCCTACACAATGATGATCTTAATGTTCTAGGAGTGTATTATTACCTGGTTGCCCTGAAAACCAGCGCCATAACTAAAACCCTTTAGTTATCGGCATATGCTGAGTGGCATCCATTTTGATGCTTTGTACTTAGGTTACGATTTAGCATAGATTAAGTTTTCTTTTTGTTTCTATTTTTAGCATCAAATAAACATTTTTCATTTCATTTCATTTCATTTCATTTCATTTCATTTCATTTCATATTATCTTATTATTTATTACTTAGTGGGCTGGATTGTATTAGTTTACTTTCAACCGGTACAAAACGGTAGAGGGGGGTATTAGAGTTAGACTTTTTCGGCGGCGGACCCCTATTTACTGTAATGTTGCCTGCCAAAAAGGTAAAAGGTACCAAGGAGTTTTAAAATTGTCTTATAGTTTGGCTATGGTTTCACTCACTTGAGACATAAACGGAAAGAAACATACCGTCTCTTTCTTACACTAATGTTATTAACTCAAAAAGGGATGCTTGTCGTTTTTTGTTCCTGCTGTTACTACCAAATTTGGTTTGCCAGACTATACTTTTTCCTGATCAGAATACTATATCGAATGGGCCTTTAAACGGATCACCGCTATTTTTGTTACATCCTGTAATATTTGCAAACACTTTGTCAAGTTTTTTTTCATTATGAATATTATTAACGGAGCTCGTTAAAAAAACATTGTGTTTCTTAAATACTATGATCATGTATAATATTTTGGTAATAGCTGAAGAGATAAAAAGATACGGCTTGGGGAAATTAGATAATCAAGGCTTTTAATACAATCTTACAAGGAATTACGGGAATTAACGTTTTTAAATTGTTTCCTCCTAACTTTGTCGCAAACTAACAACTTGCTAAAAAAACCTCTTAAATTATAAAACGAATAAAAAAGTCTAATGACGCTACAAAATCGCTTACTTTATCACCGCAATGTCCGCAAGCAATAAACATCCTCCTTCAATTAATCCAATTTGTCACTTAAATTCTTAAGCACATTTGGACCATTTCACACAGCTAATGCACACCTTCACTCTTATCATAAACTAAAAAAAAACAACAATTCACCACTATATTCATTCAAAGTTCAATAGCATTCTCAAATAATAATTCTAAATTCAATTCCGTTTAAATTTCGAACGCGCAAATCAAAACTGACGACCGATTTTCATTTGTTTTCCGCGCGAGTCACCAACATTCAATTTATTTCAAATAAATTCTAATAAAGGTGGCTTTACACGTGCGCTTCGCGTCGCGATGCCGCGTTCACTAGTAAACAGTATGAAAGTGTGGTGGCCTTCTTCGCACTCAGGGTTATGGAGTACGGAGATAATGCTCAAATTGTTCTAAGCATGTTGTTATCGCTAGAATTGCTGTTATGCATTATTACTTTAAGAAGATTTGTTACAGAATGGCAGAGATTTTGTACATAGATGTTACTTTATGTAGTCTATTGTTAAATGGTTCTTAGTCACGCCCGACTCGCAACATATTTCATATTACTAACACGGTAAACACATATTGTATCATACAGTATGAGTAAGTATAAAATCAACTCATTCCGTCAATAAGGTAATATTTGTGACGTATTTATTTATCTTCATGATTTTTCATAACCACTAAAACAATGTTTTAAGTATATTTTATACCTACTTAAAACATTGCGGGAATTGGAGCATTTTATACACCAAAATATTAAAGAAATATTTTGATTTCCTTTGTAATAATTTGGAAACCGAACGAATATTGATACCGTTACTATATTTCACTACCATTGTTTCAGATTAATTGGGTAATTTGACGTTACAAATTAGATTAAAGAAAGAGGAAAATGGTTACATTAATAAAAAATGAAGTCGGCATCACGATTGGTTCTTAAGCATGGAAGTCTCTAGGTCATTTCCTGGAGTTTCATGACACTATCGCGTGATACGATATTCAAGATGATTGACTTAATTTCTTAGCATAAAATAAAAGAACAACTGTTCGCAACTTCTGTAAGTACACTTACTAATTGTTACCATCAAAACCTATAAGAAAACTGATATAACTAGAACGGGTCGATTCTGATGCGTGGTGGTCGGCTTTTATAATTAGTTGCGATATCTAGTCACGTACTTTCTATAAAAAAAATAAGCTTCGAAAAACACATTGTCCCGTACCCGACCCGTCCCAGTGGGAGCCATCTTTTGTCACTATCATGCATCAGCCTATTTCAGTCAAATGCTGGACAAGGGCTTTTCCTATTACATAAACGTATCGACCCTTCTCCGGTCTCCACAATGGCGATCCCAATACTCGTATTTTGTCCACTATGCTGATCCTGCCGCCCATCATACATTGTTAATAAATTAATGGTGCAGTGACACTTCAGGTCTTCTTACATCTCCCATGGAAAAACTTGGGGTGGTGACAATTTTTCTCTTAATGCTGTCACCACGCGGCAAGGGAGCACTTGATGTAACCCAACCTCCCCTTGTCTGGCAAAGCGTCCAGCATCAGAAGCCGGAATTCCATCAGCTCGAACTGAAGGCTTACCATGAACTACGATCGACGTTTTGCCTCCCTGTCACACTTACGTTCACATTTACAAGTGCGAGAAAGAGGCAAGACTCCGTTTTTGGTTCGTGGTAAGCCCTCTGGTCTCTAGCATTATGCAGCATTATCCACGTGACTGATATCAGAACTACTCTAACCCAACTTCACCATGTCTGGCATAGCGTTCAGCTCTAGAAGCCAGAACTCCATCAGCTCGAGCTGATCGTTACTATTACGCAGCATTATCCTCGTGACTGATGTCAGAACTACTCTAACCCAACTTCATCATGTCTGGCAAAGCGTACAGCTCTAGAAGCCAGAACTCCATCGACTCGAGCTGATCGTGACTATTACGCAGCATTATCCACGTGACTGATGTCAGAACTGCCCTACGCCAACCTCACTTTGTCCGACAATGCGTCGAGCTCCAAAAACGGAAACTCCACAATAGCTTCAAGGTTGTTTGTGTCCAATAGCGCGTTTCCCAGCACTGCCAGTTTGACTAATGACTGGGAACTCTGCTCTAACCCAACCTCACCTTGTCCGGCATAATCGCCACGCTGGGCGGATTGGCGATCGCAGTAACGTGTCCACTATGATGACGCTGCTGCCCATCATCAATGTTTTATCAAAGAATGGTCAGTGACACTTCAATCCCTTAGTCGACTCTTACGACACCCGCAGGAGGAGTTGGAGTGGTGACAAATGTATTCTTACTGCCGTCTAGTGTCCAGCTCTAAAAGCCGAAGTTCCATTAGCTCCAGCTGGTCGATTGTGACCAGTATGACTAGTGACTACTGACAGGGAATTCTGCTCACCTTGTCCGGCAAAGCGTCGAGCTCCAAAAGCCGGAATTCCATTAGTTCGAGCTGGTCGCGCGCATCCCGCAGCGCGTCGCCCAGCCGCGCGCACTCCCGCGCAGCCGTCGCCGCGCGCTCCTGCGCCGCGCGACATTGCCCGCATGACTGTTGACAACAGAGAAAGTACAATTAGCTAAATAAGTTTCTTTTAAAAAATCATATTTTTGTTGTTAGCTTTTGTCGCCATCATTTTTATTTGATCATTAAATTTCATCTACCATGTCGTTTCAGTACAGCATTCCTATGATGTAGGTGTTCCTTCCAGGCTAAAAGTTTATGTTGTTTCAAAAATCTTCGAATATGTGTTAATTTTGATACAATCTGCAGTCTGCGATACAACGCATCAGTATTGCGATACAGCGAGGAAATGCCGCCAGCATCCTCGGTACAATGCCACAAGGGCCAATCTTAGATATAGGTTAGGTTAAGTAGATTAGTTAGATTTAATCTATGTACATAAATTGTAGTTTTGAAAATAAATATATTAAAGATTATCTGCAGTCGCTATAAATACACAAGTTGAAGATTCGAAATTCGTCAGTTTTTAATTTGCATTTAGGTACATTACATTTGCACTTACATTAGGAAGGCCAAAAAATAAAGGCAATTCCACTGCTAGTGAGGTTTTGGGAAGCAAAAGGGGCTTATTCTGCTTCGCCAAATCTCGCTGACAGAAAAAATGCACTTATTTTTTGGCCACCTTGATTAAACTGATTGGTTATGAGACTTATGACAGAGTTTTATGTAGAAACTTACAGAAACAACTAACGGAAAACATCTTTTTGTGCTTGAAGCACCCGGATCAGATTATAAATCAGACGTCAAACGAACGATAACTGCAGAAGACAGCATGTCACGAAAAGTTTCAAAGAACGTAGGTCATGCCCAAACTGTCCAAAGTTGGACGTATAAAAAGTTATGTCGTGGATTCAGAGCTTGGCAAAAAGTAATCAAATTTTTCTGACGAGCACAATTTATATGTGGAATATGGAATATTCATTACAAATATAAAATATTTTTTTGTAACACTGCGTGAATTATGCCAATTACAGCGAATAACTTCGCGTTTTGATAAACAATAAGTCTTTTTCACGTTTTCTTTATATGGCATGAATTACGGTTGGGTTTTTTTTTATGGGCGTGAAGTTAAGCTTAAGTTTATTGTTAAAAACCATTAATACGTTGAGTGCTGGGGAAGTTGTGAAACTGCTCGCAGGTATGTTAGGCAAAAATTACATATTGTCTATTGGCTATTGTCGGATGGAATAGTGGGAATTATTCCGTTTCCTACTGTACTGAATGAATTAACCAAGACAATCGTTTCCGCAACAAATTGGTTTGCATTGATAAACGTTATGTAGACGTTGATTCTTGTGAGCAATTATCAAGCACGCAAAAGAAGGCGGATCAGCCACAGTAGCCATTGTAGGTAAATGTAATGGAGTATAGTTCAGCAAACAATGTTTGAAGTAGCAATTGACAGAGGCGGGGTAATAATATGCGATACGGTACGAGTCGTGTCAGTCTAAAATGAGTGTTTTGTAGTTAAAATTCTTGTCTTACCGATTCTAGTAAAAGCTATTAGGGTAGGTACTCATGACAGTCTTGACGCATACTCTCATATATTGACATGCTCGTACAGTATCAGAGAGAGTTTACTTTTAAACTGCTCCGGAAACCAAAATAGTTAAGAAAGGGGGATATCTTCACACGAGGCTAAGGGTAGATGAATCTCTTTGGTGCCATATAAAAACAAAATAAATTACTGATCTGCACTTTTTGGTCGTGCTGATAATTGAGCCTTACAAATTATTCTGGTAAAATATTGCCAAAAGCAGGTTATATTAAAATAAAACTAATAAGAAGAGATTATGAAACAGTAAATTGCAAACAATCCCTTTTCATAGCACAATTTAACAGCGCCCAATGCTGCAAGAATCAACACAAATATTGCAATAGGTACTTGACATTTGACACTAATAGCACTCGAGCTTTGTTAAACAAGCTCAAGAATGCTCTGAATCATGGACTGAATAGCAATTGAAGTTCATGACAACTTGAAGCTTAAGGATATCCTTATCCGGACGGCTCAGGGTTATAACTTATGAAGCCCAAGTCAACAAACCTAGTACCTGTAGACCTGTCAACCAAATATTAGCAGAAACTAATCTAAAAGGGCCTCCGCAAAGAGTAGTATTTTGTTCCGTTTGGCGTATCAGGATAGCGCATTCGATTTCAGGATAGTGCACGTAAA
The DNA here is from genome assembly GCA_025490895.1 of Thaumatotibia leucotreta. Taxonomy (NCBI): domain Eukaryota; kingdom Metazoa; phylum Arthropoda; class Insecta; order Lepidoptera; family Tortricidae; genus Thaumatotibia; species Thaumatotibia leucotreta. The sequence continues at coordinate 761,028 of JALPQI010030248.1, read as the reverse complement.
TTTTTTGCTGAAATCGCGTAACGTCCAGTTGACGTAACTAAAGACCGAAGAGCTGGCGACTTCCTCGTATAACGCACAACACGTCAGTATTGCGACACAGCGAGGAAATGGCGCCAGCATCCTTAAGCAATACCACAAGGGCCAATCTTATATGTAGATTAGGTTAGTTAGATTCGTTATATTTAATTTGTGTATATAAATTGTACAGTTTTGAGAACAAAGACCGATAAAAAAACAGTGGTGGTGGTATAATTATTAGTTTATAATAAGTACGCAATCAGTCAATTAATCTCAGTGACTCCACAAACCTCCAAGTTCCCATAAATACAGTCTATAATCATCTTCATCAATATCATCATTTAACCACGTGCTTGCACTAACACGGCAACAATAGGTGACGCAAGCACCAATACTGTGCTAGCAAACTTGCAAGACATGACCTAACTAGCCACGCCAAAATAGCTCTTCCACCTCACTGATAAGGGCATCCTCAGAGCCAACAAGATGCGATCAGCTGGCATTTATTAGATGATTCAAGGCCGGGCGGATTCCTGAGATCCATGTCACTCGATTTTTATGTCAACACCGACATTTCATGAAGATTGGCATTATAGGAATGATGTACACAAAGTTTTGAATTACAACAATATTTTGTTGCTAAGTAACTGCACTTGGGGTGGTGTGTCGTGTACCTACCTACGTAGTTCAGCATCATAATATGATATCGTCATAGATGATTTTTTGAAGACGCCATCTTACACAGTTTAATTTGTTTGGAAGAGTTACAGTCTAGCAAAAAAGAGTAGAAATTAAGAAGTGGCTACACTGTTATGTTGTCCCGTATTCATTAAAAAGGACGAGACTAAAGAGTTGTCACTTTATAGTTTCTAATATGCACTCTTTTTTTTAGCAGACTGTTGAGGTTGTGGACCAACTCTATAAAACTGCATATATAATACAGCCTCCTTTTTTTGACGTATTAAATATCTGGCTGGACTGGACACGGACTTCAATACAAGAAACTAAAAAACTATAAGCAAACAAACTGGTGTCAACGCCATTCGAACTCGTAAGGTCGAAGTCTTGAAATCCTAGTTGTGCCACTAATTTCCAGACAGAGCAAAGGACTAGGAAAGTAAGTCCTTTTTTTTCGATATAGTTTATACTTAGTTTAGTTAAGCAATGTTGTTGGTAATGTTGTTAGAATGTAGTATGTAGGGGTGTTGTTGTATACAGTTGTTTTGCATTATATTTAGGTATCTACTCGTAAAATATCTTTTTGTCCAGTAGTTTTAGAGAAGAGTTAAAAGCAAAATGTGTATGCAAATTATTATGCCACATTTGGTGCTCCAGATCCAAGCTAAATGGTGTCCAAAGACAAATATGTATTAAGCATAAAATAATTCACGATAATGCCAACCATAGACATTCGCTATTAGGGACACTACAAAGAGTATAAAATATCTTAACGTAGTAGGTCCTGAAATAAACTGCCATACTGTTCAGAACCTACTTTTTAGGCAGTCTACTCTAATCCACTCTAGAGTACTACCTACTCTAACTCTACACACTTAAATATACATATGTGTGAAATCATCCTTCTGAAGCCTTTATTGCTTATATTGGATGGGAAAGCCATATAACTATATGAAGTTCACTGATAAGCCTACCCACCTATTGTCTGCCAATCTTTATATCTAAAACAAACATTGTACTACAGATTAGATAAGCAATCTATGCAATCTAGAATGTTATCAGTGACGTTAGCTACATAGTAGATACATATCGCTAGGGTGTGAATTTGGATATTGTCGGCAAATGGAGCATGTATCAAACATAAACGTTAACACTAGAATTAAGATTATTGAAATAAATTATTGTATTCTATTCTATAAAATGCATAAATTCAAAAATATATGTTATCAATACATATATGTATACTTACAGAATCTGCTCGTCGTGTTAAATATTTCCTATATTTATCTTGTTACAATTTATTCGTAACTAAAATGAACAAAATATTCGCGCATCTTAAGAGATGCGATTTTCATAGTTATATCAAGGTGCAATCAGACCAAACGAGCAATCGCTGTTCTATCCCCCACTCTACGAAATCAACGAATCATGTTTTGTGTAGCGATTGAATTTCGTACAGTAGGGGGTTAGAATAGCGAATGCTCTTTTGGTCTGAATGCACCTTCAGATTATACACTATACTAGTTATAGTGCTCGGCCGCTACGAACTCAAACCTGACACCTGTCATTTCAATATTATTATATATTTAAGTTATGTGTAAAAAAGGTGACATTGTTGACAGATAATGTATTGAACTGACAGCTGTCAGAATTGAGTATAGCGGCCGAGCACTATAAGTACTCGTACGAAAAATTATTATGTAACAAATATGGGTGATGTTACTTACTACTACGTTAGGTAGGTATCTACTATAGCATTTGTATTTGTAGAATATCCTGAAATCCTAGATTTATTTTTACGTTAAGACTAAAAATAGGTATCTAAGTTTCCATTTTTTTCCGCAACTCGACATCATACGTGCCTATTTTGCGTAGTATCAAGTCCCAATGCTGGCCCGTTTTGTTGGGGACTTCACATACACCCATGAATTTCTTCGTAAGTGTATGCAGGTTTCCTCACGATGTTTTCCTTCACCGTAAAGCACTTGTGAATATTAAATAATATTTCGTACATACATTTTTGATAAACTCATTGGTACGAGTCGGGGATCGAACTCACGGCCGCTGCATAGCAGCCGTGCGTTTTACCGCTAGGCCCCAAGCGCTTAAAAATATCTATCATTTAAACTAAAAATGTATGTGAACTCGAGGTTTAAGTTTGTAAGTTGGTGATGAGACCGAGATTGTCTTCTGAAAGTGCATGATTATGAAATGATGCTAGTTTTTACATTTGTTTATTTTTCTTTTTAATTTTCTGCTGGCGCACGGTATAGGTAAATCTACCGAAATCTCCGCGAAGACAAACGAATCCCACTAAAATACAGGCAAGCAATTGCCAGCTTTTATAAAACGGAATTCTCTTACTACTACGTCATTTCGACATGGTTCTAGAGTGGCCTACGTTTCCAATTGTTTCAATGTACGTAAGCAATTAAAGTCGACACATAATTATTGCCTAATCTCAGTAATCTCCATTAAAGAGTGCACCTACGCAAAATATTATTTACAAATGAAACAAAAACGTAAGTGACCTAGTTGTTGAAAAACGAGCCTTCCGTTTGCGGTGAAAGATAAAAAGTTGCCAAAAAGTAAATTTGACAGTTTTAATCCTATAATGCGATATTAGTGATATTACGCACGTGCTGCTAATCCGCTAAATCCGGCTTCACGTAAGCCGAATTGTAGCAATATTAGCTGTTATACCCACGTATTCTATCAGCAGCATACTCGTATTTGCATACCATTAATTAAATTGCCATTAATAATATATGTAAGGTAAAAGTTCTAGCTTAGATAAACATAGATAATCTTGTAAAATTCACCACCTTCGATAGCAATTTCCTACTGGACAGGCATGACTATTGAAATTCTAGATACATGTACCTATTCATTCGGCCAGGATAATGCCTAGTTTACGAGTTTTTAACCGACTTCAAAAAGGAGGAGGTTTACAATTCGTCGAAATCTTTTTTTTTTTTTTATGTATGTTCCCCGATTACTCGAAGACGCGTGGACCGATTTGATATATTCTTTTTTTGTTTGAAAGGGTATACCTTCTAGTTGGTCCCATTGTCACCGAATCCAGATCTGATGATGGAATCCTGGAGAAATCGAGGGAACTCTTCAAATGTTGTAGGCACACATGACATTTTTCATTTATTTTCGAAGACTAATCAAGTATTTGCATCTAGTCATGAACATCTTAAGTTGGTGATCTGATGATGGAAGGTACAACTCTTTAGCAATTAGGAGTTGGGGGATAATTCTTTAAATATAACATATTTCGTGTATTTTGGAAGCTATTTGAGTATTTGCCTTTAGGTGGTCATCCTTTCATGTTGGTGAGCTGATGATGTAAGGTACAACTCCTTGGAGATTAGGAGTTGGGGGATAATTCTGTAAATATAACATATTTCATATATTTTGGAGGCTATTCGAGTATTTGCCTTTAGGTGGTCATAGTCTCATGTTGGTGAGCTGATGATGAAAGGAATAACTCCTTAACGATTAGGGGTTGGAGGATCATTCTTTGTATATAACAAATGTCATACATTTTCGAGATCTATTCAAGTGTTTGCTTAGTAGTTATGACATGTCGGTTAGCGGTTAGTGATTCTTTAAATAATATTGGCATGCTAAGTCTGTTACCTTTGAAATTGTTTTTGTATTCATATAAGTTCGCCAGTTTAGGTTTTATGGCCTACTACAGTGCAGTACATTCTAATTATAAGTATTTAGAGCACACTGAATAACGATCTTATATTTACACTACTAAAAAGCAAAAAATAAAATATTTTAAAAATAAAAATAAAACCGCCTTCAAAAATTCGCCCGAACTAAAAAGTTAAAAATAATTTTGGCTCCTACTTCTTAGGATTTCCTACCCAAACCTTTAAACCTTTTACCCTATTCATTGAAATAAAACATTATGGCTAGGTACCCTACAGATTTCTTAGAAGTCGGTGCCAAGCCAAATATGTTCACTTTGCGAGTACTTAATATGTATTTGATAGAGCTTTGTAACTTACTGTCACTCTGGTTATGCTTTCATGAAAATGACTGAGGCAGACCATTCTGTTGATAAAAGCGTAATCGGAGTGACAGTAAGTTACAAAGCTCTATCTAATATATACCTATGAACGTATTCGGCTTGGCACCGACTTCTAAGAAATCTGTAGGGTACCTAGCCATAATGTTTTATTTCAATGAATAGGGTAAAAGGTTTAAAGGTTTGGGTAGGAAATCCTAAGAAGTAGGAGCCAAAATTATTTTTAACTTTTTAGTTCGGGCGAATTTTTGAAGGCGGTTTTATTTTTATTTTTAAAATATTTTATTTCACTTTTAGGAGTTTTAGGGTCACCCAAATTTAGTCAGCTTTGTAACGACAATTAAGCAATAAATTTCAATTAAAACTCTGTTTTGGCGTTAAACATAAAAACGCCGATCAAGCTGAAATTCCTAAAGATAAATAAATAAATATTTTTGGACATCTTTACACAAATTGACCTAGTCCCACGGGCTTGTGATGTGGGTACCAGGCGATGATATATAAAATTGATAGATACATATAGATACTTAAATACATAGACAGCCATGATGAAGGAACAAATATTTGTGATAAATAATAATACACAAATATCGTACTTAGTTGTCGTTACGAACCTGACTAACAGTGAAAATGCCCCTACACTACACTTCTTGTCAGTTTTTACGTATGTTGCAGTGCAGGGATGGAGCTATACTTAGGAATTCACTATTTCATTCCTTACCTACTACCTACAGCTCCATTATACATGGGAAGTGAACTACATAGACTCATTTCATGTAGCTTTTATTTTAACGGCAAGACTCGTGACCAGTGTTCGTATAATACATGAAGGTCTTCAAGTTTCGTTTACAATAGTATGTTACATGAGGTCCAATCCGTGTCGTGAACCGTCACCCATGTCACGTTCTCAGACACAAAGTGCCACTTTGCCCAGAAGGTCGATTTCCAATAGAACCTTTGGGGCAGTAGCAAATTAAAGCCAACCTCGGTAGCGTAGTTGGTTGCCCTGCCTGCGAAGTTTCCATCTTCTAATAAGGTCAATGCGGGTAATACCGTATATCGGGAAAGTCCGTCTAGCAATTGATTTTCAACCCTTAACTGAACAATATAAGATGCATATGACGGACTTTCCCTACAAATAAAATATGCAGGAATTATCCACACTGACCTTACCGGCAAGGAAATTTATCACCAAAAGTCATTTCGCCGAATAAGTATCAATTCTCCACCAACATAATAATATGGCAGAATTTCATTTCGCCGTGATATCACCTGCTGACTGTAGATAACGTTTCGCAGATGTATAATATTTGCTGAAAATTATTTTCCTTCAGTGTGATCGTAATTTACTGATTATGAACTCGGCGAACTTAAAAGTTGCACAAATGTTAGCTGCATCTTCTAATTTCATGACTTATTTTTTTTTTATGTGATGAAGGTAAACAACTGAGCTCTCAGCCCACCTGATGGAAAGCGAGAACTCGGGCCCATGGACATAGTGACCAAAAAATCGCCTGCCTACCCTAAGCACTTAGATGGATTGCTTCTATGCCAGCAGTGTTATTCACTAAGGAAACCGCCTTGCTGTCAGCGCTGTGTCAGTGCTGCGGCAGCGTCGAGCCTAAAAATGGTATTCACTAATGTACTTTAAACGACACTAGTGCTCGGCGACGAATGCGGCGTGAGCTGGAACTACATTGCGTCGAAAGTTTGACGTTTAATGTATGAACTTCGTATTCTCTAACGAAAAACAGCGACGAACTCGCCCACAACATCGCTCACAGCCTCGATTCCTAATGTCAAATCAAACAGCTAGGATTTTAGACAAGGCTGTCTCGACATCGAGCTCGTTGACGAACGCAGCGTCGAATGTGTCAATAAGAGAATAGCATAGCAGTATTTACACCGGCTATCTTACCCCCAAAGCGGAACACAGCAGTGCAAACACTGCTATTATATATTAGCGGCAGGTTAACGGGTAAGACGTTATCTATCCGGGCGGACCCTGCACGAGGTCCTACCAATAGCTACGAACTACTTAATACGAATATATTTATATTTATAACAATTTATTTTACAATCTGCGGTATTAACACTTGACTACTAGTATTACGGATGGTAATATTTACTTTCGTTGTCAACATGCAATTATAAAGCCGGTTCTCATGATGCGGTATGTTAAGCGTGCATGCATATTTACATGTGTAATACACTTCACACATTGCTGTAATCATGTGTTTCTTATGGTAATGAGTCGCGGTCCATTTGTTTAAGAACGGTTCAGTTAGATAAATCGGACAACGGTAGATCATTATACTCATTATCAACTAAGAGTCTCTCCAAATCAATTGACGCGGAATCGTCTTAAGTCAGTCCAGAGAAAAATGTCGACATTGTCGACGGCATAAAAGCGAAATGGCATAAGGAAGAATCATGAAACTCCTTTCTATGTACTTGATCTGGACTACCTATTCTAATTCTATGAAAGCTTTGCAATTCTCATAAAATTTATACATTTGGATCACGTCTACGAGATTGATAAAATTTGGTAGACTGGTAGATTAATTAATGATGCTGATCAAAATCGACCACATTTCCTAAAATTCCCAAGTGTATGGACTTTTCCTTTTTTGTTACCAAATTGCTATACATTTTTGCTAAGAAAAGGAAATGTTTTTATACAAACATATTGGGACATTTTGGGAAATGTGCTGTATGCTTTTAGCACATGATTGACGCGACAGTATCTCGAGATAGTCTATCCGTCCCTCTTTTGTTAATATAGCTAGTGAAGGATGGGAGATCTATCTCGCGGCGACATACTGTCGCACCAATCATGTGCTAAGCCTGCTGGATCTTGCTTAGCATCATTGACTCTATCAGCCGACCAATTTTTATCATTACCGAAGACGTGATACAAATGTACAAGCTTTTTGAGAAATGCTCAGGATGCTTAGCCAAGTTGCCAATCGCTAACGCTTAGTAGCGTATCGTAATTTTCCCTCTCTGTCGAGTGACAGACAGAGACTAATATAAAAACGTTTTTGTATTAGTGCGACAAAGACAGTTAGCTGCCTTTCGTTTACGATTGACATTAAGCGTTAGCGATTGGCAACTTGGCTAAGGATCCAGATAGGTTTGTTTTATGGATGCGTTTGACATCGAATAATCACAATACATCCTCGAAGCGTACGTAGTTAGCTACGATTGTGTAGGTCTGGTGCAAAGGCTCTCAAACTCTGGTGCAAAGAGACATTAGCGTGTAAGTATCTACTTGACATATAAACAACAGGGGCCTATTTCTCGAAACCTTGTAACTTGTAATACAAGCGGAAATCCTTGTCTAATTAATAGTGTTAAAAAGAGACTTCCACTTGTATTACAAGTTACCTACAAGCGCTCGAGAAACGGGACCCAGGGCGCATATTTGCACCAAAGTCAAAGACATGACATTGTATTTTACAAAATTGTAATATAGCAGGTCGAATTTGTCTTTTGAGAAACAAAAGCAGTACTTCCGAAGAAACAATACGGCTATTGGCGTCATTGCGTCCTTGCAGAAACAATAGAAAGCCTGATCACAGATTATCTATTCTATTCTGTGACCACTGTGACCAGTGAACACCTACAGTTAGTACACTAGATACATGTAAACAGACATACGTCTATTATTAGTTAAAAGAGAATGGCGTCATTTGAATCACAAACCGACACCCACGTTTTGACTAAAAAGGATTCATGATACAAACGAGTAAACAGAAATAGTTATAATATAATGATTATGAATTTATGATTAATTGACGAATAGTTTTTATGGACCTCAGTACCAACTTAATTAGTATCCCAATTATTAAACGTAAAAAGTAGGTATTCAAATGCATAATATTGATTTAGCTTTGTATGGATTTAAATAGCCAATGTATTTAGACCAAAAGGCAATAAAAACTTTAAATAATTTGAATGTACCTATCGATCGTCAATAATACCTACATACAAAGGATCATTCAATATGAACTTCTCAGAAATAGTTATTTATATTACATTTAAATACAGTAGGTAGACCCTTTTGTATTAAATATAGAACAACATAATATATTACAGCAAACCAATGTTTGTGTTATTGTAAAAAATTAAGCGCCTATAAAAATGGAATAGCAACAGATACTAACCCACATATCGGTGAGCGGTTGCGGCGAGAGCGAGGCAGGCGCGGACGAAACCGCTGAGTCTGCCGGGGGAGCCTCCTGAAACAAAAACATACATTTAGATATTTGTAGCATAATTTCAGTCTCTCAAAATCATCGACGGAAACAACATACAAGGTTATCTAAGTTCTTAACAAACCACTTTACACCTTATAAGTACGTTGTTGTCATCGAGGTTTGGTCATACTGCTTTCCAACACATTGCTCGTTTGATTTTGGAGTAGGTTTAACTGCTTTTGCAACCAAGACCGTCCAGAAATACTCATTGTATTGACACTATTGGATTTTACAACACACGTACACAAATCGACTTTTAAACTTATAACTTTTTCTTAAGTATTTGAAGTTAATTAAACATGTGTACCACATGTATCCTCAGGCTTTGATGATTGTCTTTATGTAGGTATGTACTCACCCTATAAAATGTTTCTTTTCTATGTTGTATGTCCGTTTTCAAATCGTCACGGTCACTGTTTTCTTTACTCTGTAACAACAAACAATTCCAAATTAATTCTGGAAAATAACGTGTATGCATACCTAAGTTATGAAAAGTTATGGCAACATTCTTCCGGTTTCTAATAGTTGATTTTGTCTGTTTTTACGGAAGTCGTCTGTCTATTAAAACATGCAATATTACACAACATTAAATCGCAAGAAACAAAGTCAATATTTAAAATGACAGATTCGTGTGGATTGGTTCTTGGTTCCCTTTTGCATAATTACGTCCAATTACAAAACTGTAACGAAAGCAAAAACTAGAGCTGCAAGTATAAACTAGCGAAAGTCGATAGAAAGCTCGCGTTATCGACTTATCGGTAAACGGATCAATCGAGATGTACATCAAAGATGGCTCCGATTGATCTGCGCATGTCCAATTTAATGAGCATGCTGAATAAATTATTGTTAAAAATTGTGACGCAAGCGAAACTGTGAGGTATCTTTGAATTCGGAGTTTGCTCCTAATAGTTACGAGTTGATGTCAAAAGCCTTTTCTGTCACGTTTCCCGGTTTGAACAGAGTTCTGAGAATAGATAAGAGGGTATTTTTTGAAAATCAAATAATGATCTGCAATCACATTCAACATAACTACTTATACGTAGGTACATATATTATGTAACTCTTGTACTTTAACTCAAATACGTCGACTACTTACATAGGTACAAGTAGAAGCAAAATTACTGTACTCAAAACAAGAAACCTACCTATAAAAATATTTTAATTTCACTATTTTAATTCGATTCCCACGCATTTATTACTATTTATAAAAGGTATGGTATAAACAACCGATTGAATAAATAAACTGCCCAGCGTGTGCACAATATACTGCACTATTGTTTTACAATTTATTGTTCTGAACTTTAAAGCCTAGCCGGACTTCTAGTTTAAATATGTACCGACTAGTAATAAATCCACTCTCAGTTTGGAGTCTAAAATTACTCGAAATAATAACACGAACCGAACAATGCGGATATCATTCTAAGCAGAGTTCGTATCCAAAAGTTATATTCGGTCGTTTTTAGTTTACTAGTGCTGTCCAGTGTCGACAAAACTATCGGTATAAAATTTACCACTACAAGAAGACTGACATATACAATCAATATACATACATGTGCTTCGTTTTAATCTGGCGTAATAATATACGTTCATGAATGAATCGTAACAATCAATTTTTACTAAATAATGCTAGAAGTATATAGTTAATGACAAGATATCTTACAATTATATCTAACGTGAGACTCAAACATATTAAAATATTATCGAACCGAGCTACTCACGTATTTCAGTCGATGATTGCTTGACATGTTTCGCGTACTGAGTACGCGTCGGGCTTTGGCCGAGGGTGCTCCGGACGAGGACCCTCTTAATGGGTCGAAAAATGTCGAGTAATCATCGACTTAAATACGTGAGTAACCCGGTTCGATAATATTTTAACAAGATATCTTTTTATATCTAAGTAATGCCGTTTTTCCTATGATACCTTCTAGTCAAATAAGTACGTGACCCGACATACGCCTAGTGTAACACCAGGATGCTTAGCCAAGTTGCCAATCGCTAGCGCTTGCTAGCGCATTGTAGTTTTCCCTCTCTGTCACTCCTTCATATTAGTGCGACAAAGAGGGAAAACTACGATGCGCTAGCAAGCGCTAGCGATTGGCAACTTGGCTAAGCACCCAGGGCCGGATTTAAGGGGGGGCAACCGGCGCTACAGCCCCGGGGCCTCCACGAGAGAGGGCCCCCCACAATAGAGATTTCAATAAAAATTATTTCACATTCATTCAAATTATCCAACTAGTAAACACTTGTAAAAAAATTTTTACGCTGTTTTGAGAACTCGACAGAAACAATAGTCTACTTTATTTGGAAAATAGTTGGAGGCCAGGGGGCCTCCACTCTTTTGTTTCCCGAAGCCTCTTAACCTCTAAATCCGGCCCTGTGTAACACCTCCACAAGTTTCAATTTATGGGTATCGAGATCGAATTTGATACAGTGCCAGTAACCAAATTTATGTGTTGTAACTGTATCGTAAAATGACGCCTTTTTCAAAGTCTGTACTGATTTATACAGAACGATTAGCTTTCGTAACTACGGTCATAAATTAAACGACCGAATTTCGTAAGACGAATGTACCGTACCTACTCGCAAGCCCTTTAGTAAAATGTATTTAGGATATTGTTAGTGCCCGTAATGGAACCACACAACAATGTAATATTTATTGCATACATTTAGGGTTTCATCACCGAAATGTCGAATTTTCATCCGTTTGTTTGTTCGTAGGTATGTCACAGAAATTTCACCATAATCATCTTTATATACGATTTTGACACCTAAATTCGAAAATGTATTTAAAATGGCGCGCTTTTTATCCGACTATAATTTTCATGAACGTATATAAATCATAAATCATAACAAGAATACAATAGCAGCAATCTAGAAACAGTACTTCAGTCTAGATCTAATAAATCCGCACAAAGTTCAAATTACGGGAACAAGTTTGATATCATAATTAAAGTGTCGGACCGGCGCGGCGCTACCAAGGAAACAAATTACTAGATCTAATCTAGCCGCTGAGGTATTCCTATTCGACATATAGGTTCAGGCGAGTTGGACGATCAAGGGCCAATGTGAAAGAATGTACATTGGCACGGCCGTAAGAAATGTATACCTAATTTTTTTATTACCACGACGCATTGGGCTGCCTGATAGTGAACAACTACGGTAGCCTGAGCACGCCTGAAACTTCCAATTGATACATCTAATTTAACATCCAGAACTCACGATACCGACCCTCTCATATAAAGAAGACCTCACCCTGTTGACGGTTAAAAGAACACCAGGGTTCCTCATCGTCAACACACGGCATACTTTCCTCTCTTGCCTACTACCGCGAACACCGAAGTTCGTAAAGTTCGGGGATTTGTCTCTGCCACTCCAACGATGGCGTCATTAGAGTGTCAAAGAAAAATCCCCGAATTTTGAGTGTTTGCGGTAGCATGCCGCTTAGTATCATATCGTAGTTTTCCCACACTGTCACTCTCTCATATTAGTGCGATAAAGACAGTCAGCTGCCTTTCGTTTACGATTGACGATTAAGCGTCAGCGATTGGCAACTTGGCTAAGCACCTTGAGCTCTCATCACATCAAGGAACACAAGTAGAAGACCCAGGGTCTAGTGGCACTTGGTGATGGCATGATTTTCTTTAAGATGGAAGGTACTGAAGGTCAAGTTTCAAGGAGAACCAACTTCGAACGTTGACTGTCGAGTCCTGACCTACCAAGATAACACAACATTGAAAATTTTGTTTTGGAAATGTTCCCGGAATTTAAATTCTAAGTCTATGGCACGCAAAAAATAGCGCAGTCACCATTATATATGCTGGCAATGTGTTTAAATAAATAAATAAAGAAATATTTTCGGACATCTTTACACAAATCGACCTAGTCCTACGGTAAGCTCAATTAAGGCTTGTACCAAGTACCAGGCGACGATATCCCAATCGGGTTTTGCTCCAGATTTTTAGCAATATTCGGCATGGACAAACGAGGCAGAAATATCTCGTCTTTACTCAGTAGCGATTGGAATAACCCAGACCCTGTTCCATAAATCAGAGTATAAGTTATAATGTATAGTTCAGACGAATTACAGTACTGTCCAGCGGGGCATGGGAACTGGGGCAACTATCGGCTGTACAAACAGCCGCAGGACCGCAAGGACAGCACACTTGGATATTGGATACCAGTATTGTAATGTATTTGTACCTAATTGCACTTAAAATACTATTCAATTACTTATCTAGATAACTATTGTTCACTATTCACTAGGCACACATAGAGTGTAGGCTTAGCACATAATTTGCGCACATTATTTCGCGGCGATATAATTTTCCGGCCCTTTTATCAGGTAATATGTTTAGAAAAAACTGGTCAAGAGAGAGTTGAATTCGCATATGGAGGGTGTCATTATCAATTTATCATAAAAAATCACGTTTGTTATATTGATTATATTTAATATATATTATACAAGTATTATGCTTTTTAGTATGTATAATATCACTTCTAACCTAATGTTCAAACTGCAACTGAATGTAAGTGTTTACTATTTTTTATAATAAAAAAACGCGAGGAGGTCAGTGTTCCTTTGTTTACTTGGCTAGTGTTACCAGAGACCATTGTGTTGCATAGACAGGGTACAGAACTCTACAAATCTCTATCTATCTCAGCACAGCAGCAATCTAACGACAATTTTATTTTTTTGTTTTTTTAGCCACAGTGATAAATGCAAGGAAAGGCCAATACAACCTAATGGATAATATTCTACCTATACTATAAATATGAAAAAAAAAAAACAAATTAGCATGTTTGCATTTTTTTCTATGAAAAATTCCACCTGACGCGTATCTAAATAGACCGTACTAAAATGTACCTAAAAAGATATTATTCTATCGACGTATAAATCAATATTATTATAATTAGGTAGTGTCACTCTTGTGTTTTTAGCGATACGTTTCAACTTGCAGATAGTGATGTTTACAAGAACACTTTTTCAAGTTCCTGCGTAACGGAATTTTACGCATTGTATTTCATAGAAAATGTTACTTATACGACTTTAACTGCATAGTTTGCATAGGCGTGAGTAAAACGTTACAACACCGGCTTCCGTTAAACCACATTCTCGTAATACGTATCACATGACTAATGAGCAATCACACCTTCAGATTACTCTCATTCGAACAATACTCGGATTTCGCAGCTTTCCTCCGAATACTAATTATCGCACAATGTAGTGAAAGTTATTTTGGTCAGCGTCCAACTGTGATCAAACAAAACATGTATTCCGTTTGAGTATAACACGGTGAGATGGGAATCCGGGTGGGCTTTCTATGTGAAATTCGAAGCATTGTACAGTCACATCTACCTTCTGTTTACCGCACGTTATGGATAAATGAAATGGCTTTGGAAAACGTGGAAACCGCAGGCCGCTAGAAGCTTATTAGAGAAAAATCGTTGTTCAGAAGACATTGATATTTTTTTTGCGTTAGACAAAATGCATACTGCTGTACTCTGGATACCTGTACTGTACTGTACCTACTAATGAGCTGCCTACGTGGGTTTATCACGGACTTACTTTCTATCCCTCTCGTTCGCACTAATAATCGAGTGAGGATATCGAGTATCGCTGTCTTTGGACTAGGAAATAAAATAAGACATCTTTGTCCCAAAACCCAAGATACCATAAAAAAAGAATACCAGCGAGGCTCGTATCTGAGATGAGAAGAGATGATGTGAAATGACAATGAGACCATTTCATTACATTCTTTATTTCTGTTTTGTTAGTATAATATGTGGTTTTTGTTTAGATAAGTATTACGAAGCAAACTACTACAAATAAATCACTCATATATGTAAACCTTTCTAATCTATTCTATTCTATCTCATCTTCGTCTTCGCCTAGGATACCTGTCTTTGCCTAGTTTAAGTTGAAGTTCCGCATTCATTTTAGAGCAGGGTGCACAGAAAATTACTAAATAGCAAGTGTGAAAAACATGTACTTTACTCCGTCAGTCTGCCTTAAAAATAAGGCGGGAACTTCAACTTTTCACACTATATAGGCGAAGATAGGCATCATAGGCGAAGATACGAGACTCGACTGTACCTATAAAAAGCTTTTACTCAAGATAATACACGGTGCTCGCGAGTATTGCGAAAGATTTTAACTATGCATTCTAGACATCAAAATAAACAAAAAATATTATTAGACCCAATGTCAAATTCCACAAAAATTTTTTTTTTTCGAAAATCTTATTTCGAAAAAAGGTCAATTATCTCTGGAACCAAGCCGAATCCAGAAAATGTTCCATAACATTAAATACTCTAAATTTGCTCAGGAATTCAGCATTAAAATCTTTCGGAATGCTCACGAGCACCGTGTATAGGTAAATAGGTATGTACAAGGGGCGGCTGAAAAGTTCGCGGCCTTGAAAAAAAAAATAAAGAAAGTATTAAAGTAAATATTTTTATTTTTTAATATAATTGTCTTTGAGTAATATACACTTCTCACATCGAGCAAATAATGCTTTAATACCTCTGAAAAAAAAAATCCTTTCTCTCCCCTTCAAAATAGCGCTCTACCGCCGCCTTGATATCATTATCGTCGGAAAATCTTCGGCTTTATAAGTTTTTTTTTAATTTGAAAAAAGGAATTAGTCGCTCGGAATTAGGTCTAGGCTATAGGGTGGGTGATTAATTTTACCAAAACCCGTGTCTCTTAAAGCCAGCCTAGCAATACGCGACATGTGAACAGGTGCGTGTTCCTGTAATAGCTGTACTTCAAGCCGAAGTTTACCGCGTCGCTTCTGCAAGACAGCTTCACGTGCTTGGGTCAATAAATTTACGTAATATTGACCATTCATTGTACTCCCTTTTGGCAAATAATAAATTAACAAAACACCTTCACAGTCCCAAAACACGGTCGCCATAAGCTTCGAAACCGATTTTTCTACTTTAACTTTCTTCGGTGCACTCTCCCTTTTTTTAACCACTGCATAGATTCCTGTTTGGATTCAGGATCATTTTGGCGAACCCATGTTTTATCTACGGACACAATCCGGGTGCAAATCTAGTCAAGATTCCCTTCGGCTAACTCCAAAAAAATTTCACAACTCTTGCGTCCTCATTCCTTACCAAGCGGTGAAAGCATTTTTTGTACCTGACGCACACTTTTTTTTTTCATGTGTAAATGTTCGTGCAAATTTTTCTTTATTCATTCCTTACTCATCTGCAGCTCTTCCGCAATTTGCCACATTTTAATTCTTCTGTTGGCCAATACACATTTTTCAACTTTTTTGGCATTTTCTTCAGTAACTACCGTCACAGGCCGCCAAGAGCGAGGGTCATCTTCACAGATCTGTCGCCCTGGCTTAATTAAGCGAGCCCATTTTTTATCATAGTGTACGTAGGGCTGAATTGCTGTAAAGTATCCACCACATCTTCAAAAATTTATTTAGGCGATTTCCTTTTTTTTACAGATTATTGCATTACCGCGCAGTGTTCAAAATTATGAAAATTTCCGCAACCTGAAGACATCGTTAACTTTGTCCAGGCACAGATAATAATATAAAAACAATTGAACGAAATGGCGGTAATTTTCGAATTACCAAAGAGGAGGACTACGTAATTTTTTTTTTCTATTTAAACTTTTCTCTCACTTTTATACTTAGGCTGCGAACTTTTCAGCCGCCCCTCGTATAATCATAAGTCATCTGGCACCATTAGCAATCGTCATCATAGTCACCAATGACCTATTTATTGGGAAACGGTATCAACACCTTATGACCCACGCCGACAATGCCATTGCCACGGGAAAGTTGACCCTAGGGTCAGCGCGATGATACGCGAAACTAATGACGGGGTCCGACCTGCAATTACTCAGATGATACAGTACCCTATAGGATATGCTTGGGTGTTGGTGCTTTATTGTTTCAGATGATGTCAAAATACGAATAAATGCATATGGGATTTCTAGGGATGTTCTTCTATAATAATGAGTCAAACGTTGTTGATTTTCAAAAGAATATCTTATATTTAAAAACACAACGAATACAGGCTCAGCGCTTGATAATGGAGATCTAGGCTCTCCGAAACATGTCGCGCGTGAACACTTCTTATAGTAAGTACTTATAGTTTCTGAGTCACCATCATCATCAGCCTATGATAGTCCACTACTGGACGTGGACGTAGGCCTCTCCTATTAACTGTGCGTATAGACGCATTAGGAGGTAAATGCCCATAATCGCCACGCTGTGCAAGCGGATTGGCGATCGCAGTAATGTGTCTACTGTTATAACGCTGCTGCTCATCATCAATCTTTTATTAAATAATGGTCAATGACACTTCAATCCCTTAGTCGACTTTTACGACACCCGCAGGAGGAGCTGGGGTGGTGACAAATGTATTCTTACTGCCGTCACCACACAGCCAAAGCCAAAGTTTCTGAGTAAACTATGACAACTGTGACAGACGGATATGACGAATCTATAAAGGTTCCGTTTATACCATTTTAGCTACGGAACCCTGATAAAAACCGGCACGTGAGTCACGTGACAGACTCCGGAACAGGTGAAACTGCGTAAATAGAAACTTATATTATACTATCACATCTTATGGTCGGTCGAGTGACCCCAAACACGTTACTGACGCATACTGATGGGGACACACCTTAGACAAGAGGTCCACTAGGTAACCCGATAGATAGGTATCAATGCATGAATCATGTTTGCCAAACCTTGGGTCACAGCTGTGACCCGGTCTACACTGTCAATAATGAATATTATGATGTTTGTTTTTATGTGAACTCAATGATCAATGTGTTTTGTTTATGGTGCCGGTACTTTTATAATGTTTATTAAGACACACTTTCTGAATGGCGCTGGGGGCGTAGCCAAGATATCATTTACATGTAATTATCTTCACAATTGCCAAAATGTCGGGTAACTACGGTTACACGCTTAAGACTCGCTCGCCCATTGACTGACTACAGGTATTTAACAAATGTAACCTAACCACCTATCAAATAATATAAATATACAGGATGTTATTATAATACAAGATGTTAAAACATTAATTAATTAATAATTTTGAACAAATTTTAATATGTGGTCAAATATCACTAAAAAAAAGTAGCATAGAAGGCTGAATATCTGAGCGTTTCAACCGCCTAATTTTGGTGGCATCATTTTTGCCGAAGTTTCTATTCGTCACAATGTGCTGCTTTATCATTTGAAGGAGGCATGGTACCTTATGGAAATGACGAAGTATAACATTGAGGCGTTTAGAAACTTCGGCGAAAATGATGCCACCAAAATTAGGCGGTTGAAACGCTCGGATATTCACTCAAAAATGGTCAACGATAGCATGACCAAGTGTTATTTTTTTGTGTTTTCAGGTACATAATCTCATATTTTATTACCCCGTATTAAGTACCATTTTGATAACATTCTATACATATAATATGTATAATATACTCGTAGGTACTACGTTATTTTTAGAAGACTGTATACCTGCGAAAATAGCGCATAGACTAAAATTAGTATGAAATACACAAAAACTATATACAAAATTATATACAAACGTAAGTTAATTGCGAGTCAACATAGTTGCAAAATAAGTAAAGTGCAGCTCATAAAACCGTCGATGCGAGTTGATTATAATTATTATGCATTACATTATAATGCAAGTAATAAAATCCGGACAAGCATCTTGAGCATAGTCCACATATCATGTCGAATTAACATCTTGACATTGGTTGTACGCGGTAATAAAGATTAACCGCAATATTTACGGTTACCGGACGATTACAGCCATTGGATTGGAAACCGGTGTAACTTGAATAAATATTTAAAGTAATCCACTTAGTAGGTATTGTTTATATCGTCACGGCGCTTAGCAAATGTGTCAGGGCTTAGAAATTGCATATGTAAACAATGTCATCTACATACAATATGCTACTTTACAGAAAATCACGTAATACTTCACTATACTGTACTTGAGCATAGAATTACCTGAGCCCGCTGCATACAGACTTTGTTTGTTAGATTACTCTATCTTCGACTGTACTTACACGGGTTGACCACGCAATCCTCGATACTGTCCGTGATGAATTGATGATAGTAGTCAGTATCTAGTTACTCTATCATTGACTGTAGTATAATTCATCATCATTATCATTTCAGCCATAAGATGTCCACTGCTGAACATAGGCATTATCTTTGGACCTCAACGTGCACAGTTTAAGAAACGACCTGCATCCAGCGTCTCCCGGCGATCATCATAAGATCGTCTGTCCAGCTTGTGGATGGACGTTCTACACTGCGTTTGCCAGGCCCATTGCCACTTCATTTTGCTAATCCGGAGGGCTATGCCGGTGACCTTTGTTCGTCTACGGATCTGCTCGTTTCTGATTCGATAACGTAGAGAAACCCCCAGCATAATAGCCCTCTCCATAGCTCGTTGAAAGACTTGGAGATTTGAGATGAGCCCGATAGTGAAGGACCATGTTTCGACGCCGTAAGCCATCCCTTGATTGAAGACTTTCGTCTTGAGCCACTCAGGTATGTTGGACGGCAAGACGTTGCGTAGTTTCCCGAACGCTGCCCAACCAAGTTAGATTCGGCGGTTGACCTCTTTCTATCATTAATTATGTATTTTTAGTATCATTAGTCTTCCAATATTTGTAAATTATTTACATATCGTACAGATTTTCTGCATACCTAAGTACCTATACAGGGGTTGTCACTTTTCCTTCAATCCTGATTGGCACAAGTATTATGTACATTCATGGCATTAATCTCTTATGTTATCCAAAGACTAGGATTTTCACTCTACTGTAGGTAAGCGTAACTATCCTCACAAAAAACACGGTTGGTATGGAAAGCTTGTCAGTTTTCTATGCAACGCGTACGTTGCGTGCAGTGCAAGTTGCATTTAGTATCTCTACTGACAAATATAACCGAGCAGAATACGAGTAAGTTAATTATTGATATTTATTTCTTATTGTAGCATAGTTCTTTGTTTACTTTGACCTATGCTATTAACAACGACTTTTACGCGAAAACAACAAAATATTAAATTGCACAACAACCGGTCGTAAAAGGAAGGCATCGCTCACATTACGCAATCGAATAATGGAAAAGTATTCGTTAAATTGTTACCGAATCGATTCCGATTGTCGGTGCATACTGACCGTGTCCGGTAAAAGTAGGCGCATCGTCTGGCAGGTTCGGCGTGCTACTTTTAGGTAAAATACGAATAGGGGGCTCTATTAAATCAGATGTTATCGTTCCTTTCTTTGTGGTACAGTCACTAACAGATAAGGGGCTGAGGCCTTTATTTTGATATCTAATTTATGCATTCCGATTGTTTACAATTTTATTTACTTACTTAGATCTCTCTTAATCAGTTAGAATCGTATTAATTAATGATTAGGTTTCCAGTCTCGTATCTTCGCCTAGGATATCTATCTTCGCCTAGTGTAAAACTTCAGTTCCTGCCTTTATTTTTAAGTCAGACTGTCACGTGATAAAACACATACATGTTTTACATACTTGCTATTTAGTAATTTTCTGTGCACCCTCGTAGGTGAAGATACGAGATTCGACGGTACATTTAAGGACTATAGAAAGTGCATTTGGCAATGAAAGTAAATAAATAAATAAAATAAATAAATAAATATCTTGGGACATCTTACACAAATCGACCTAGTCCCACGGTAAGCTCAATTAAGGCTTGTGGTGTGGGTACCAGGTGACGATATATATAATAGATAGATACATATAGATACTTAAATACATAGACAGCCATGACCAAGGAACAAACATTTGTGATAAATAAATACACAAAGAATGCCCTCGCCGGGATTCGAACCCGGAACCTCCAGCTTCGTAGGCAGGGTCACTACCAACTAGGCTACGTAGGCTGACAGACCAACGTACCTACTAATTTTAGTTTTTCTAAAACAATGTGTCATCAAAATTGAGTTGCGATGCATTGAGGTTCGAGTATAGACGTCGGCACCGCCGCATGCGCACGGGGCACGGGCAGGTGTCCCGCCCACAGCGCGGCCCACTTCACCACTTTCCA
Organism: Thaumatotibia leucotreta; assembly: GCA_025490895.1. Lineage (NCBI taxonomy): Eukaryota > Metazoa > Arthropoda > Insecta > Lepidoptera > Tortricidae > Thaumatotibia > Thaumatotibia leucotreta. The sequence goes on along the minus strand of JALPQI010030248.1, from coordinate 739,947 downwards.
ACCAGCGCGCTTAGGGTTGCCTCTAGGTTTTGCCAACTTTCCTGGTACTATCGACAAAATTTAATCCTGACCCATAATAGGAGCTTATCATAGTAACATTGAAATTCAAATTGTACGACAGATGCTGCAATATCACTTTCAATGTTACTGTGACAAGCTCCTATTGTGGGTCAGGATTCAATTTCGTCAAATTGTAAAACGTACAATTGTACAATTTGTACACCTGGATGCTTAGCCAAGTTGCCAATCGCTTAGTAGCGTATCGTAGTTTTCCCTCTCCGTCACTCTTTCATATTAGTGCGACAGAGACAGTTATCTGTCTTTCGTTTATGATTGACGATTAAGCGTTAGTGATTGGCAACTTGTGTAAGCACCCTGATACTTCAACTATTTAGGGACTACCTATTGTATGAAGTTCTGGGGTTTCCTACGGTATGCTTGCATCAGATCGGAGGGATTTGCCACAGCCATTGACGAATAGCAGTCTGTCAGTGCTGTCAGTCTTATTTTACATAGCAATAGGTGATATAGCCACAGCTACATAAAGCGTGTCAGTGATTACACGGTACACGACAGGTACATGAACTTACAGTGACATTTATCAAAAAGAGCATTTGCAAAGACTTTTGTTATCTTTTATAAGAAAGCTCGACTCACCACCGCATCGTGGTGGTGCCTACATCAAAGTATGCCCAATATGCTCATTAAAAAGTGCTGGAATAAAAAAAAATAAAGGTAGGGAAGTAAAATAAGTTTCTGACTAAACCAAAGTAATGATTTCTTCAAGACTCGAATTGCTGGATCCTGAATACACGCGTCATTGCTTGACGGACTACTTTTCGTGTATTTAATTATTTATGTAAGTAACTTGCCTAAATGTACAATTTCTACCAGTTAGAGTTTCGTATTTTTTGTTTTTGCCATGCAGTCAAAAGTTCATCTATCGTATTATTTATCTTAAGTGGAACACAAACACAAGCCCTAAAACGCGCCTAATCGTCAAGCAAGTAATGGGATTAACTTACGCATTGCGTAGAAAGTTAATCTTGATTGATGCGATTGCTAAACAATTTCGGAAACCGATCTATTCATATTGAAATTTACGATAATATTGAACTGCCTTAGAAACGGAGGCGGTATCGACCTACGCGTTATAACTATTAACGCTTTTATTTTTAGAGCCATTGGAAATGGGTTTTAAACAGTTTTGAAATATATTAGTATTACAGTTGTAGGATAATTTATAAGTATTTGTTGATAATGGTATCAATAAATACGTATAAATTATCCAAAACGTATAATATACGTCGTATACAGTGTGTAAATCTAATACGGGCGATCAATTAAACCAGGCATGGGATTCATAAGTGTAATCATGGATTACAAGGTTTTTTTAAAGTTACTCTTAATTACGACCCCACAGAATTTTTTTAAGATTATCGGAGCAGCAATGTAGGTACGAACATTTGTTATTGCTGATATGACAGTTATGTCATCTGCTTTTGAAATTAGCTGTCAACAAGAGTTTAACTCGCGTATGTTGCTCTACATTGCGCGCCGAATTATTTTGTAAGGAAAAATTTTATGCTCTAATTTTAAGCAAAAATTATTTGAATGTACTTATTATGTCGTAAACTAACACCCGTTAAGAGCTTCGTCCGTATTAGACTTACACCCTGTATATCCCCTAAATGCATATTTTAAGACTACAACTAGCTTCTCAAGTACCTACATGTATTTATTAATTATGCATTTTAAATTTAAAATTAATAAATTTAAGAGTTAAATAAACGTATGTGCTGGTGCGTATGCCTAATCATCATCATCATCATCATAATTTTAGCCATAAAACGTCCACTGCTGAACATGGGCCTCCTCTTTAGACCTGCACATAATTACGCCTAATATAATAATGTAAAATAATCTACCTTAATTTAAGAGTTGGTAACTTGGAACTTAGTTGCTACCTAAAGTGCTTAATGGCTACATATTTTATGTTGTAAATAATAGCTAACTGATATAAAAGTCCAGATGTTCATGTTATTAACTATATAGGTACTTAATTTAAATATTATTTACATAGAATATAGTAAACGACATAATAAATGTAAAAAGGCATAAGAAACCTTCATTATTTAATGGCAATTTAAATACTGACAGTGACAACCCTACCATGTAAGAGGAGGGTCAAAAGTCCCGGTCGCTACTCGTAAGTTGTACGTGCACCATACAGGTTCATGCAAAACTGTATGGGAACTCATTTAACCGCGACCGTAGAAAACTGTTCACTTTTTATACAATAAAGCTTATCAATATTTAATCTCTTTGTTTTAGTTTACCTTTTTTGTTTTACTTCTGCAAGTTTTGAAACAGCTATAAAGAGAGAGAGCTATTAGAAAGAGATGCTCATATTTGTCACATACCCAAAGTTGCATCTATACAGGTTGGAAAGGAACTACGTTCCTTCACGCTACCGACAGAGTCTACCAACCATTACGATGAACTTTCAGTATGGGACCAAAGCGTACATAGAAAATTGATTTGTCCATACTACGTATGGAACTCTTAACTAATCACTCACTTTTCATCGTAATAGTTGGTAGACTCGCTAGTAGCGGGAAGGACGTTCGTCCCTTTCTACTCTGTACACTTGAAGCAATAACTGACAAGTGCAACTCAGCTTAATTGCATTGAATTTTGCCTACCTACTCATTGGATCTCTAAGTCTTCCCTATAACATAAAGTATCACGATTTCTATCCGAAATCCCGAACTCCGATTTATAATGAATTTTAATGATGGTTATTTTTATCAATGATTTTAGAAATACTTAATCAAATATAAGGTAATCTGTAATATTTCCGTTATTTATGGCAGAAAGTTAAATCTGAAAATTGCATAACAAATGATTAAGTAGCATAAGCGAGAAAGTTCACGTTAAGAATCCTTACAAGGTAAGGAAATTATAAAATGAGCTCGTAAGGTAATCTCCGCGGGGTCGCAAAAAAAATTAACAAGAGCGAGTTGATAAACCAAGTTGGTTCCGCTGTAAATACAATATTGAAAAAAAACATACAATCGAATTGAGAACCTCCTCCTTTTTTTGAAAAGTATATCTCGTCGGTTGACAACCAAAACCCACTAAGTAACAATTCTTCTTCTTCTTCTACCTAGCGTTATCCCGGACTTTGCCAGGGTCCGCTTTCCTGCTACGTTTCCTCCACTTTGCGCGATCCTGGGTATCGATAAGCTCATGTCACAGTGTTCACACTCATGTCAGCCTTCAAGACATCTAGCCATCGCTTCTTTGGTCTGCCGCGGGGTCGGTGGCCGTAACAATACCTACTTGAAATAAAGCTTGTCAACCAGTTCTGATTCAATACGGTCATACGAGGTTGCTAAGAGTATGTAGTAACAGCTTTTGTAGGAGTTTTGGCTGTCAGCCGACGAACTACAAAAGAGTTGGTGTGAAGTTATAAGTATTATTTTTTTATTCAGTTCCGTCCTTCCGTCTGGGTACTCTGGCTGTCGAAACCATCTGAGTTCTATGAATATATCATATATGTATCATGGACTCTCTACTTGATGGTCCTCGGGCATCAGGATGACCATAAAATGAAATCATGTAAGTGTCGCAGAAACATATCAGAAATACATATCTGGGGGCACGGCAGTGCCCCCGCCAAGTCGAGCAAAAAAGGCACGGCCGTACCATCCTTTTCTCGAAGCCGTTCAGGCCATTTTCAACCGTCTGTAATTTCGCGCTGGTTACAGCTAGAAGTCTGAATTTTCTGCGACGTGTAGGCCGTAACATGAGTTACATAATAATCTTGTTTGATTTCAATTATAACTTGTAGTTTAAAAATCACCGCATGTCAAAGTTCCTTAGTTTTGTCACTCACTGACTCACCGATCATCAATAATCTAAGGTATTTCTAGATGGCCTAGGAGCTCAAAATTTGAAACATAAGTAGTTTATAGCCTACCTATTTCACAAAAAATCTGAAAGGTGGAAATTTCTGCCAGATTTTAAAGTTATGCAAACTACTCAAATAAATTTGTAATCCCATACAAATACATGCTAATACAAAATTAATTATGCGGTTGTTGCAAATAAGTTTATATGGCGGAATGAAGCGGGTCAAGCGGGTTGGAACAAAGAGTTCTTTGGATTGTGGGTTTTCTAGCCAAATATTTTTATTGGTCCCATACCTACAAGTTTTAAATTCTGTTATTTTTTTAGTTTTCATGCTAATCCCAATTTTCATAAATCCCAAATTATCCCTCAATCTCTGAAGGCCCTCCAGCAGCACGGAATCTGGTAGCGGCCCTCCTGACCCAAAATCTATTTCCATTGTCATCATCATCATCATATCAGCCATAAGAAGTCCACTGCGCAAATCATCATTATAAACGTAGTTACCGTAAAATTGTTTAATATTATAATAAACTGTATTTTAAAATAACATCTTATTCGGATTTCCACTGTAAAATTTACATTAACGCTTTTATGCGGAAGTCAACCATTAATAATTAAGTACCTACCTATACCTCACATCACAAAATTCACTTATTATGTATTATCAAATATGACTACGGACAACCTAGCCAAACGAATTGGAAATGTATTTGTAGTACAACAAAGTTCAAATTACTTTAAATCAAACGCGGGGTCGGGAGTACGCAGTGCTTGTTAAACAAAAAGTAACTTTTAAATGATGCCAGTACAAAATAAATCAGATACCTATATAAACAAGAATATCAAAAACTAAAAAAAATTATAATTGTGGTTTGTAATAATACAGTCGTATTTTAAAATGGCGCGGGTGAGACGCGGGTAGTGCCGCGCAGACGCGCACCGCCAACGCCACCGTGTGACAGTCACAGTCAGTTGCCCGTGCGCCGTAGGTAATGGATGGCTATTTGGGTGCTTCAGAATTAATTTGCGATTCTCGTGTGCGTACTGAAGCGATTATTTGTCTTTTTCAACGTCTGTAAGGATTACGAATTTGTTTAGGTTTTGATTTGCTAGAGATTTGGATATTGTGGTGAAGGTAATTTCAACGTAGGTCCACCACCACTGCGAAATGCTGACGGTAATCTGGTCCATAGTGCAAAAGAGAAAGCCGATCTTCTAGGTGCTCTTTTTGCCTCGAACTCAACTGTGAGCGATGACGGCAGCATTATACCGCCTACCATCCCGCGGTGCGCACACTCCATGCCAGAAATTCGCATCTCCCAGAAAGATGTTCGGCGGGAGTTGCTGTCGTTAAACGTTCACAAGTCGAGCGGGCCAGACGGCATACCTGCAGTAGTGCTTAAACGTTGTGCTCCTGAGCTGTGTCCTGTGTTAACGCGTCTCTTCGCTCTTTCCAGTATCAAACGAGAAGTTCCATCTTCGTGGAAGACGGCCCTTGTGCACCCTGTTCCAAAAAAGGGTGACAGATCGGATCCATCGAATTATAGGCCTATCGCTATCACCTCCCTTCTCTCTAAAGTCATGGAGCGTATAGTTAACGCTAAGCTCCTTGGTTACCTAGAAGAACACGATCTTATAAGCGACCGCCAGTATGGCTTTCGCCACGGTCGCTCTACCGGTGATCTTCTTGTGTATCTCACTCACCACTGGGCCTCAGCCATGGAGAGTCAAGGCGAGGCTTTGACAGTCAGCCTAGATAATAATGAAGGCGTTCGATCGGGTCTGGCATAGGGGCCTTTTGTCGAAGTTGCCATCTTATGGACTGCCCGAGGGATTATGCAGATGGATAGCTAGCTTTTTGTCCGGCAGACGCATTCGTGCCGTAGTAGATGGTAGCTGCTCTAATAGCATGGACATAAACGCTGGCGTCCCGCAAGGCTCTGTGCTATCCCCAACGCTGTTCCTTCTGCACATCAATGACATGTTGTATATCGGCGACCTCCATTGCTATGCGGATGACAGTACTGGGGATACTTTTTACCGTGCTAATATCCCTCGTTCTGTGGTACTGGAAAGTCGCGGAAAACTTGTGTCTGACATCGAGAACACTTTATCTAGAGTCTCGTTATGGGGTCGGGATAACCTAGTAAGGTTCAACCCCACAAAGACACAAGTTTGCGCGTTTACCGCTAAAAAAACCCATTTACTGTGGCTCCAAAGTTCCAAGACACAGCTCTTACCATGTCAGGGAGTATTGGGATCCTTGGAGTCGACATTTCCAACGACGTCCAATTCCGATGTCACCTAGAGGGAAAAGCTACGCTGGCATCCAAAAAGCTCGGTGTGCTCAATAAAGCGAGGGGATACGTATACTTTACTCCGGGGCAAAGACTTCTGTTATGTGTATAAGTCGCAAGTCAGACCCCATATGGAGTATTGCTGTCACCTTTGGGCAGGAGCACCTGTGTACCAGCTTGCACCCTTTGACTCGGTTCAGAGACGAGCTGTCTGAATAGTCGACGATCCCAGACTCACAGGCGGTATTGAACCCTTAAGTCTAAGGAGAGACTTCGCCTCCTTATGTGTGTTCTATCGTCTGTCTGTACAATGGGTTTTGCTCTGAAGAACTGTTCGACATGATGCCAACGTCCACTTTTCATCATCGCACCGCTCGCCACCGACTGGGCGCTCATCCTCACACCTTGCAACCTAAATGGTCGCGCACCGTGCGGTTTCAAAGAAACTTCCTCCCGCGGACGGTCCGTCTGTGGAATGAGCTCCCTGCCGAGGTTTTCCCGTTGGACTACAGTATGGGGTTCTTCAAAAGAGGAGTGTACAAGTTTTTATTGGGTCGGCAACGCGCATGTGACACCCCTGGGGTTGCAGGCGCCCATAGGCTACGGTGACTGCTTTCCATCAGGCGGGCCGTATGCTTGTTTGCCACCGACATGGTATAAAAAAAGGGTCTTTCGTATGAACGAAATAATACGTTGGGGTTAAAGTAATAAAAAAATGGTTACTTTCTTTGTTGTGTTAGCGACTGTTAATTGTGTTCATATACTAATTTAGAAATTGTTTGTGTAGGTAATTTTAGGATTACGAACTTGTTTAGGAATTTGATTTGCTAGAGATTTGGACATTGTTGTGTAGGTAATTTCAACGAAGTAATGCGTTGAAGTTAAAATAAAGCTACTGTTAATTGTGTTCAATGCTCTAATGGATATCGGTTCTGGAGTGTTTACATGTGGGCAAGCGTATGTAGCACTTTCCAGGGTCACAAGTTTGAACGGTATACATCAAGTAAATATCGATTTCGGTAGCATTAAAGCGCAGGAATCTGCAATATTAGAATATAATAGACTAAGACGCAAATACCGTCCAGACTTGTCAGAAATTGTTCCATCAAAGCCCCGGAAAAAAGCCCATAAAGACAGGGAGTGGGCTATGAGAAAAATGGTAGCTGACGTACAAGAAGTAGTACCCGAAAAGAAAAAAAAGAAGAATACCTACAAAAAGAGATGAGATCCCATCAAAAACATTACATGTAAAAAGGTGCAAGTCTCGCAGCATAGCAGTTGTTACACCACAAAAAAGTTATGAGATCAATTGTTTAACCAAGTCAATAATTCTGTAGTTACTACAAGGGGGTATCCATAAAACTCGATTTCTACTAACTTGCCTAACTTGAAACTGCATGTAGAAATACTCATTTTATTATAGGTATCAATAAAGAGTAAGCCAAATTAGCTTGAGATTACCAAGCGAATTAAGTTTGATGATCCACCACTACCTATCCATGGGAACATTTGTCTAGCATCTTTGTCATAAATTGTTACCTTATAACAATTACTTAATTAACAACATCTTATAGTAACTGTATTAATATAAGATATCTGTATTTTTTTAATATAAAGAATGACTTGGCCATCGACCACATCTTACTGAATGTCTTTAGGGCATTGCTAAATTAGGGTTGTTTTAAGCAGTTGATTTTATTACTTACCTATGTACCGAGTGTTTTTGAGGTCGTGAAGAAAAATAATGGACATAATACGGAATTAAATCTGAGAGTGAGATAAAGAGTGTTTTTCAAGAAATAGAAAAATTTCGTTTGTCGTCGAGAAAAACGTCGAGTTGTAAATTGCTCGATATAATTACATTAGTTACATGATTCCTTTCTTATAGAAAATTTAACTCTAACTACATAAGTGTTTCAGTTCCCTTACTGTTTCACTGGCCTACCCACGTTAACACAAACCTTGTTGAGTTTACTGTAGTCCGCCATAATACATAACAATTTCTTACAAGGTATTATTTTGATTTCATATCATACTTAAGGACCCATAAAATGTATAACATAACAAAATGTCGCACCTGAGAATGCGGCCGCTTCCTCGACAAGCACCTCAGAGGAAGATTGGGGTAATTTACCAATTAAACAATTAAAATCTGTCGTTAACATAACTCTTTATGCGTGACTTCTGTGACGCAACATTCTTGAGAACATATTAGTTAGGTTACTATATAAAATAAATATCTTAAATATTTTGGTACATTTTAACACAAATCCACCTAGTCCCACGGTTAGCTCAATTGGAAGTTGTTATGCAAAAAAAACAATTCCACAGGAATTTGACATATGAAATATTGACTTGTTGGTTTTGATTTAAGGTGTTAATTAGGATGAAACATTCATGTAGGTTGGTTCCCTTTTGCATAGCAACGTCCAATTTTATTAAGGCTTGTGATGTGGGTACCAGGTGACGACATATATAATAGATATATAAATATGGACACTTAAATACATTGACAGCCATGACCAAGGAACAAATATTTGTGATTAATAAATACACAAATAATGTAGGGATCATATTTTAAAGACCCGTTTGTCTTTAAAATATGACTGCTACAGTAGTTCATACTTAAGAATCAATTATATTTATGTAACAGAAGTAACAGCAATAACTTCCGGCACCCGGCCTAAAAAAGTTATTGTACGTATACCTAAATTATCGAAAACTGAACATATAGAACAACAACCAAACCCGAATGTTTTAGAGTCGCACGATACTGATAGCATTTTGTACCGTCTATAAAATAAATATTGTCAGGACGACCTCCTTGTTCACTTTGTCCATTAACAATAAACAATGTATGTGCTTTCATCGTTTTTTTGTGATAACAATAACTTAACATGTCCCAACACCCATATGAATGAACCACACCTCCTGGCTAAAAAACGACAGGTATACCACGACCCTCCGAATTCCTGAATGAATCACACCAAAACTGGTTCGAGCCTCGCCACGGACCCTCAGGATAAAAAAAAACTATAATTTAGCTGAAGAATTCATTGACTTAAAATTTAATAGTAGGTTGTTCTGAAATGAATTAGGTTGAGGTTTTTTAAAAAGAAATGTGGGAAAAGTTGAAGTAAAAGTTGAGCTTTGAGTAATAAATCAAGTTGAAATACAATATGACAGCTTGGAAGTATGTCGCGGGTCGCGATTTTATTGTGAGATACAGTTTTATTGTTGTCGCAAATGGATTCGAATATTGACTACGTATCGTGGACGTATTAAGCGCAAAATGGTTAGTCCGGACGTATACCAAAGCGGTATTTAATGTCATTTGTGCTTATAATATACCTGTGATATGTCCAAGGTGATATGATATTAGCAGGTAAAACGTATAGCCTCAAAGTCTGTTTATCGATATAAATGTCATAATAAAAGGGCAATGGACCATAAGACGATAAAATATTGGCAAAGGAGTGACTATAAACTCATTCAGGACATCAGAGCAACTAAACTATTACCAGTACCATAAGCGGGCAAAACGTAATTTCCTCCAATATAAGGGCTAATACCACGAGCCGCGATCGTTATATTGCCTCTCCGTCAAGCTTACGTATTATTTGCAAGTGCAAAAGAGAGGCAACACGTCGTAGGCCTGCTCTATATCGGTAATACAGCCCGGTGCTCCACATTGACAAACTCGTACAGCTATTAAGGGTAAGCGTGAGGAAGCGAGATAAAAACATGAATCGCTCATCCGCAGGTAGTCGCGTGCGCACCTACTGGCACACGTCGCTTTGACAGGCGATGCATATGCAACGATCGGCGTATTCTGAATGTTCTGACCGTCATTTTACCACCAGAATGACGAGAAATGTTAAAACAAATAAGAACTCCCGAAATAAATTTACCCCAAATCATCCCGCGGGTTTCGTAAGAGTCGATTTAGGAATTGAAGTGTCACTGAATAATCGTTTCTAGAACATTGATGATGGGCAGCAGAGTCTATAGTACCTACATTACGATACAAATGCGAAAAAAATTAAGTACGAAACGAATGGTGATAAATTAATTCAGTTGAGTGTTTTAAATCGACACGAATTACGAATTTCCTTTTCGCATTTCATAGGTTAGTTTGGTTATCTGGTAGATACGCAAGATCTTAATTACACCATTTTGAAATACCAATGTGTACCATTTTGTTAAAAAGGTGATCCAAAGTAAGGTGTCTAAACCTCTGTAATGATAATGACAACACTACAATAGTTAGTCTCCATCATTATCGTCGTATACATTAGAGTGAACAAGGTGGCATAAACATGTGAAAATTTGTATTAAATAAATAAGGCGTTGTGTTGATATATTATTGAACTCCTGATACTGTAGTCATATTAATGACGTGACTGGCATCGTACCTATTTACTGTTAAATCAAAACACGTAAACGCTATGTAAAGATTGTCAGTCAAAATTTATAGCTTACACGAAGACAAAAACGTATAATATGTTCATCATCGCTTGAATGCTAGTGAGAGTTGACATTCCTTACAAATTTACGATCGCAGATTATATCTACATGACAGGCACTATGCGCACAATCTTAGGATTAAACAAAAACGCAATCGTTTAAGTTTTTATGCTAACGTGATCATTTACGTTACTAGTATGACTCAAAACGGGGTATTTACTATGTAAATTTATATTATTGAGCACCCGATATTTCGGCATTGAACGTTGCAAATACCATATTCACGGAGTAACTGAGAAATATTGAGTGCTCCAAAATTAAAATTGTTTGTCAATAAAAAAATATTGTGTAATAATACACAATAGTTCATTGACAAATAGGCACTGGTCTCACCGCGAGCTACTAAGCTATGAACTATGAGCTATAAACACGAACAAAAGATACGCACTCCCGTGTAAATAAAAGAGACACGGCGATACTCGCCCGGCGGTGATAGCTAATAGCTGGGCGAGTATCGCCATGTCTCTTTTATTTACACGGGAGTGCGTATCTTTTGTTCGTGTTTATAGCCGATAGTTCATAGCTTAGTAGCTCGCGGTGAGACCAGTGCCTTACTCTCACTTCAAGTGAATAACAGCGATGACTATTTATTCTGAGAATAATAACTTTCATTCTCGATCAAATTGCAAGGAAGTTCTCAACACAATAACAAAAATGATAATCAAATATGATTTACGAGTACATCAATGGACTATCTATAACTATTTTTGAATAAGATTCAAATCATAACAATGACATATGTACAAAATACAGCTCATTTCGAGGACTATCGAACAGACCAAAACAGATTCTTATTAAGTTACCATAAAAACCGTTTTTATTATTTAGGTCAGTACTCGAAAAGATCTATTTTTTTAACTTATATAAGTTAGCCAAAACATTCAAGCCAGAAGCCAGTCTAAGTCATTTTCCTCGGGTTATTTGCAAGCATCTGGTTGTTTTTATCACCCAGCCTTCCACACTGCAATTTTTTGACGAAACTAAATAAGTGACTAGAGTTTGGTCGTTAAATCTCTTAGAAAATGAATGAAACGATGAGTTGCGTTTCCCACGGTGCGCTATCAGGGGGACTACCACTGTACAACTCGGATCATTCGATTATACATAGCTTTATCGCTCTTGCACGTTTATGTGAAAGAGGTTCAGCTTGGATATTCCGATTTGTCGATTCCGGCCTCTGGCTCTGTGACCCTACCGCAAACTACGCAATCTGCAAATTTCGGGGATTTTTCTCTGTCACTCTAATGACGCCTTCATTGGAGTGACAGAGACAAATCACCGAAATTTACGAACTTCGGTGTTCGCGGTAGCAGGCCGTACCGCATGGGTTAAGGCTAGTGACATAGAAAGCAACTATGCGAATAGCGGATAGTATCTATCTCGCGGATATTCTATGGCAATGAGTAAGCCCATTTCAAATAAATAAAAAAATACACTGTGCCGAGATGAATCACTTATTTCTTACACTAATGTTCATAACTCCAAAAAAGTGAAGATCAGCTATGCTATTCTCTTATTGAAACATTCGACGCTGCGTTCGTCAACGAGCTCGATGTCGAGACAGCCTTGTCTAAAATCCTGGCTGTTTGATTTGACATTAGGAATCGAGGCTGTGAACGAGGTTGTGGGCGAGTTCGTCGCTGTTTTTCGTTAGAGAATACGAAGTTCATACATTTAAACGTCAAACTCTCGACGCAGTGTAGTTCCAGCTCACGCTGCATTCGTCGCCGAGCGCTAGTGTCGTTTAAAGTGCATTAGTGAATACCATTTTTAGGCTCGACGCTGCCGCAGCGCTGTCACAGCGCTGACAGCAAGGCGGTTTCCTTAGTGAATAACACTGCTGTGTGGGTAATTCCGGCATATTTTATTTGTAGACAAAGTCCGCCTTATATTGTTGATTTAGGGGTGAAAATCAGTTGGTATTATCCGCATTGACCATACATAGTGTTTCGTTCCTACTGTTTCAGCCAAATTTGGCTTGTCAGACTATACATAATACTCGTATCTACTTTTACGGTTTACTCAAATCATTAGTTTTAATTCGTTTAGTTATTGACTAAAAAGCGTGACTGACTACCTGTCTTATTATTATGAAATTATAAAACCGCACGTATCTAATTATAAAATCAATTAATTATTAATGAACCTACATACTTTAAAAGAAACGATATAGGTATGTGTTGAAAGCATTGAAGTCAAACGAAAGTAAATATATAATAACCTTTAGACTGCTGAAATTCCTAGGAACAGGTTTAGTGTATGTGCACTACACCACGTCAACGATACGTACCTAAATGTTTTATTGTGGCCTAAATGTTTAGATCAATGGAATTTCCCTTAATTGAATTGATATTAAAAAGTTTCATGAAACATATGAACGTAAAACATTGTAATTAAACGATTTAAACATGTTACGCAAAAATACGTCAGTTCATTGAATTGTTTTGATGTAAAAATGGTGTTGGTGGCATATGCCTAATTTGTATTAATTAATTTGTTATTCGTTGTGATATTGGGGTTGGCGAATATTTAAAAGCGTTGAAATGGTTATTTTTCCCTATTCATTTTATGTATTTGACTCGAAAGCATAGTACTTGTACTCCATTGGCATTTAACTTCAATATGTTTACTATTGGGTCATTAGTGTAATTTACCAATGAAGTTAGCGTTTTTGGTGAAAGACTTAAGTTGGTCCCTAATTTTATTACCTATCTAAATAGTAACTTCGATTTTTGTTTTGTTTTTAACAGTGCACTATGTAAAAAAGGATTTTACTCAATAATAAGGGTTTTATTTTCTTAAGTAATATTAACAAATAAGCCTTGAATACATCTCCTGTCATATGCTGCCGGTTCAAATGTTTTGAATAGGGACCTACGTATTTTATGATAGTAAGTAGGTACCTAGTTTCATGGAGTAGAGATAAATAAAAAATATACATTTAGAAGTGTTAAATATTATTAGTTTGATTTTGACATCAACAAATAATAGATACACAAAATTCATTGTATGGAAAATAGACTTTCCTCAAAATCCTTCATACCATACGTCAATTTCATAAGCAAGTTTTTATACCCTGATATTTTTTATACCCAGAAGTCGCAAGGATACACTAAATAATATCATCATCTGTGGGAATTGCTCGCTCTTGACAGCTTAGCTTTCATTAGATCTCATGCGCAATCATCACAATAAGACAATAAACAATATGGGAGGGCTGCCTACATTAAGTATGGCTGTGTATGTCAGTCCTCCCATACACCGTAATATGCTTGAATGACTCACTTGTTGCCAATTGTATGAATCAGTCGTGTGAAGATAGAAATATTGTTGATTGGCTACAGCGAATGGTTTTAGTCCTTGGGTCGTAGCCTGGCCTGGTAAAGGTAAATTTGTTTATATTTATATCACAATTATTTATTTCTACCTAAGTTGTCGATGTATTCAAGTTAAACGCATTTGAGCTCGATGTGTAACTAATTCAATTGGTGCAATATTTATTATAATTTTACCATTGTACAATGGTCCTGTACAGTCGTCACGGTGCTGAAAAACAATTGAACATGCACTCTAACGCACACACAATAGAGGTCTGCTAGATATTTATGAGCACCCGTGCCGCTCGGATAATTATATCTGATGGCGACTTTACTAGGTAGTTTTTACTATTGTTGTGGTTATCACCATAGTAAGTCATTTCTTATTTGTAGTCACGTTATCTCAAAAAGTAGAAGTCATAATCGGCTCAACTTGAATAAAAGTAAAAGAAGTATAGGAACGTCATAATACATTTATTACGTGTTGCGTATGTTTGGTGGTTAATTTGACATAATCTTAACCTCGCAAAATTTTAAATAGTAATGCTAAATATAAATGTTTAAATTACAGGTATGTACGTGGTAAAATAGTACATTACGGTGATACAAGTGCGAAAAAATGAAGTTCAAAACGAGCGGAGATAAATAAAAGCACGACCGAAAGGAGTGCTTTAAATCGACACGAGTTACGAATTCCGTTTTCGCACGTGTATGCTACGAAGTTTTTCAATACATATGGCCCTCTGAAGATTTCGACCGGATGTAAAAAAAAACAGCCATCTGTACTGAAAAAGGAGATTTAAGGCCATCTCACTTTCAAAATACCTACGCCAGCAAAGCAAACTCTGCTGTTTTTAAACAGCACATCAATTATCACCCACCTACTATTTAGATTTAACGCAAACTCTATGAAGACATCGCGACCGCGATCCTTAAGCAATCAGGTTAATTTTACGACCTGGAAATGATACACAACTCCAAACAGATGCCCGAGGCACCGATCATTCGATTGTTAACTCGATGCAGTTGTGCAATCGATAATTCTCACATATCGATGATCATCGGTTCGGGAACACCAGAGGCGATCAATGTGTTATTTATTTGACTTTCTGTTTCGTAACATAGGAAATGCTCGGTCATTATTCTTTTTGTGATTGCAAGTGACACATGTGCTGCTCATTAGGTAATGGAATTGTAATTCCACAGTGCACGGTGCCTATGGCGAACTATTATAGCTGAGGCAGATCATTTGCTATTCACTTAACTCGTTACTTGTTTTGCAAGATTTATAAAATAGTGCTAGTTGTATAGATACTGATCCAGCGTGATGACGATGATTTGAATTAACACAAAACTATTAATTTATCGACCTTAAAAGTTGAATGTGTAATCGGTCTATCACTAACTTACCTACGTGATTCAAATTGACTTGAAAAAAAAAACGATGTGTTCGCATCTGCGGTGTACGGCTATCTATAGCATTTCAGCATGGATCTTTACAGTTCACAAAAATTAAAAATTATGAAAATGAATCCAAACCTTAGTTATAATGTTTGCATTGATTAGAATCTTTTTGCCAAATCCTTTCGAAAAAAAACTTTATCTACTTAAGTCGCCAATCAATTCATAACTCCATACATTTTTGCCACTCGTGCAGTGACAAAATGTATGCAGTAGCTGAGCAGCAGACCCAAAAATGGCAAATTGTTGTAGTGGTATGGGAAATCGTTAAATTTTGGCATCGCTCATGGGAAAGACTGTCTTTCCCGCGTGAGATAATTTGGACTCATTAAACAATCTAACCATTAACGAGTTACTATTGCATTACACAACATAAGTGATCGCAGCGCCGATAATTATTTTAACAATCGATCGTCGGTGGAAAGGAGGTCGCGTAATTTACAAGCCGATTATATTAAACAGGCTTAATACAGGGGGCTTCTGTAGTGTGACAGGGACAACGAATAAGGATGGTCATTTCAGAACAGAGTGCTTAGACAAGTTGCCAATCGCTAACGCTTAATCGTCAATCGTAAACGAAAGGCAGCTAACCGTCTTTGTCGCACTAATATGAAAGAGTGACAGAGAGGGAAAACTACGATACGCTACCAAGCGTTAGCGATTGGCAACTTGGCTAAGCATCCAGGAAATAAAGAAAACATACGGTGACTGTACAGTGCTTGGCCGCTATGAAGTCATTCCTGACAGATGTCAGTTCAATACTGAATATGCATTATCTGTCAACAATGCCACTTTTTGACACATAATGTATTTAAATGACATGTGTCAGGATCATAAAGTTAGTATCCGCGCTAGTGCTTAATAGAGAAAGGAAGCGTGGGAAAGGGAAGCCACCAGTCATATGACTATTACACGAGTGCAAAAGATATAGAAAACAATCCCAAAAGCGTACCCACTTTCGAAGAGACATATCAGCCGTATCAGCCTACTTGACGGAGACTGTTATTTAAAAGTGATTTTACATTTAATTCCAGTAAGAAGTAAATTTACACCAATAATTTAACCAACATGGTATCGTGTAGTGTAAAGGATTGCCCTGTTACCCACCGAAGAAATGACGGCAAACACTCGTTTCACAGTGAAATACGATTTGCCAGTTGATTGTTTTCAAACCATATTTTGTCGATTTAGTAGCATAAATCGTGTAAGTTATCACTTTCTAGCATTCATTGTTAGTTGTCCTATCACTGTGCGCTAATAATTTATCACGATAGTTAATATTAAAGGATATTTTGTGTAAAAATATAAATTGTCACGCTACGCTAGAGCTTGACTAAATGTTGAACTACCAATATCGATATTCGTTCGATAAACATACCTAATCAGTCTATTACATAACAATGCCGTCATAGTCCTAGATTTTAAATACGAATGTGTATTTAACAGACTTGAAGGACCTTACTATGTTTTGTGAGATTTTTTAGATAATATACGATTTTTATTATTTCTGTTAAATTTAAGGGATAGGTCAGGTAATAAGTTAACACACGTTTGCAATTTGTAATTCGACACCCTCAATTCACATTGTACTATAAAACTTATAGAAAAAAAGCGAAGATAAAAAATACTATGTTTTCGATAAAACAGTCAAATATCGATAGATAATTGCTCTGTTGTAATAGGCAACCCTATTCCTGACCACACATAGACAAATTTACGCACACACTTGCGTTTGGTTTTTGGTTATGCCTTTAATCGTTGTCGATCATTCTTTGTCATTTTAGTTCTGTGGTCAGGATTGACTTCATTTCGGCCGAGTACTGTGCGTTAAAAAACTAGTTTCCAAGTCTCTAAATAGGTGTTCATGTTAGTGAAGAAAATGTCGGAATGTGATATTATTTTGATTCTACAGTTTTGTAAGTTCTCAATTATTTGACATCCACTATAATTGTATCGCACACTCAAATAGCACTCTTAAAATGTTTAGACGTTTCTACTTATTTTGCGCTAAACAATCGAAATGAACAAAAACTTGACGCCAAATCCCCATTTTAAAACAATAACTTATCACCTGAAAAGATCGAAGAAATAATAGTTAAAAATCTAATAAAATCTAACCGGTAATCGAAAATCTCATTTGATTACCGTTTACGCTCTTATTTTTATTCTACATCGATAATTACGATTCGATTAATCGATGTTCGACATTCGACTTCACGCGTTACCGTTACATAAACCGCTCGCAGCTATCACTCGACTCGATTCTCATCGGTTTCTATCGTATAGTGTTTGATAAGATATTCAGTATTTTAATGTAATAATAATTATTATTAACACACCTGTTTCAACTTTAAAATCATCAATTTAGAAACAAAGACATGTTTACTAATGATTGGATGCGGTATATATTTAAAGTACTCATAGATGTCTTCTTTGAAGATGAAGGACATTTCTTTCTTCACTTTTTAAAACACAAAGAATTTTATAAGTGACGTCTCTTGTCTGGTTGATTAAGTGCAGGTTAATTGAAAGACTAATTATTATTATTAAACTTAGTTACCCGCATCAACTTATTTAGTTTTTTTTTTTATACCACGTCGGTGGCAAACAAGCATACGGCCCCCCTGATGGAAAGCAGTCACCGTAGCCTATGGGCGCCTGCAACCCCAGGGGTGTCACATGCGCGTTGCCGACCCAATAAAAACTTGTACACTCCTCTTTTGAAGAACCCCATACTGTAGTCCAACGGGAAAACCTCGGCAGGGAGCTCATTCCGCAGACGGACCATATATCAATACATCAGCATTCATCACACTCAAAAGGAAAAAAATCACATTCATATAGCTATAATCATTACGATAGGTACTGCTAGTTTCAAAAAGAGAGCGTCTGACAAAAAACACGATTTATTATATAATTTTCATGACAGAAAGTTACAATTATCGTTCAAATTAAATAAAATTATGTCATGTTAAATTAAAAGGCCCAGTTAAAACATGTGCTTTAAATTATAATAATATTAAACGGCAAGTGATCGACATCGGATAATTGGCTTCGGTAAAAAGCTTACAAGTTACAAGCCGCGTTCTGTTTATTTATTTTTTTAAACAAACAGGTGGCAAACCGGTCTAGTTGGCTTACTTACCGTAATTTGACAGATGTCAAATAGACCTACAAAGAATACTAGAAAGTGAATAAAGAACATATGATGTATTATAACGGGTCTAAAGGGCAGCCTGGTGGGAATTCCAAAAGATAACGGACAAGGTTGCACGTTTGCTCTTACTTTTAAAAACCTGTCAAGTTTTCAACTGCGTCTGCTTTGTAAAAAGAAAAGGCAAGTTTCCCTATTTAAGAAAAAATTCGACTCATTTTAAGCACACATACAAATGTAAATTCATAGAAACGCGCGTAGTATAATTTGAACATTATAGAAAATGTAAATCACCTGGTCGACTCGTAGTTTTCTACTGAGCTCTGCGGCACCACACTCCATTCTCGGTGCCTGAAACAAAAATAATACCGAATGAATAACCTGAAAATAGTTCTTCCTAACTAGAACGGAAAAGTAAAGTTTGCATACGCTTCGCGTGCGTAAATTTTTCTTTTTAAGGCACTTGTTATGAAAAAAGTCGTTCGATACACGTGTAAAAACTTCTTTTTAACTCGAGTGATTGTCGCTTTCGTTTCACTCGGGCTCTAAATTTCACCCTTGTCGAAAAAAAATTGTTTGCACTTGTATCGAAATGTACTATTTCGTAGCTACCATTTTATCTTAAAATATTCTATCAAGAAGTCATCAGATTAACAGCTTGTATTTTTTGGAAAACTGGTCGTAGTGGTATCGAATTCAGTTATTCATTTACGTATATTATTATGTAGGTATTAATATCATATTCATAAGCTTTGAAAATCTGTTTATTTTGTTTTAGATCGACATCAATGTAGTAGGTATGTAGATATATTATACACATTCGCGTCTTATTTCTACTTTATCTTACACTCCAAACAATATTCATGCAGCATTACGAAAAACTCATGTTTTATTTTCTCAAACAATAGCACATGAGAGTTCATCAAAGTGTTCATTCACGGGTTTAACATTTATTTCAGTATCACACCAACTTACGACCAGTATCAATTGCGACTACAAAAAAAGTAGCATTAGCCACACTAACCCAGCAGGATACAGGAAAGCAACAAGCATTACATTCTCTGACATCCGGGATCTCACAACCATGTGACATCTCATCCTTCATCTTAATCAAACCATTACCAACCTTAATCCTTCGAATTAATGCTTACAACAGCAGCACAACTAAGCTTGACAATGTAATAGAAATTGCAAGGAACTATAAACCTTATACGAAAAGCTTTAAAGACGATTGAAAGATCGGAAGCAGATAAGATGATAAATGACTTTGCATCGAGGATGCGTGCAATTATGGATAGTGAAGTTCGCGAATACATTGACGCCTTTCAAAAGTTATGTCGCATTCGGTTACGTCGCGGGTGCTATAGAATAGATCTCCATTTGGAGATCCTAAGTATAGTTAAAAATTGCATAGTCACGGCAATTTGTACGGAGTGAATTGTGGTGATTATGAGTTATCACAGCTTTAGGTAAGTGCCTATTTACTGATAATGTATTTTATGTGGAAAATAAGCTTATAGATCTGTTCTCCATATCATGTTCGACAACATCATTAAGATGGGTTTACACCAAATGAGGAAATGCTCTTTCTATCTCCCATTCTACGAAATCAACGAATTTCGTTGTGTGTAACGAACGTATTTCGTAGAGTGGGGATAGAATAAGCATTCACTCGTTTGGTGTAAACCCACATTTACCCTCTGATCAGCCCGTATGTGGCTCGTTTAACCCTTACTCCTGAATGTCCTGTTGCACAAAGGATAGAAAACTGCCCAAAACTGCTCCAAAATAGGAAACAAACTACTAAGTATTAACAGAAGACCGAAGAATATAACCTGCCCCTCTGTTTAGCGTTTGTGGACTACGAGAAAGCCTTCGATTCGATCGAAACATGGGCAGTACTACAGTCTCTCCAACGGTGCCAAGTCGACTACCGCTATATCGAGGTGTTGAAGTGTTTATACGAGAGCGCCACAATGTCAGTCCGACTCCAAGACCAGAGCTCGAAGCCTATTCTGCTGCAGCGGGGAGTTAGGCAAGGAGATGTCATCTCCCCTAAGCTGTTTACCGCTGCACTGGAGGATGTCTTTAAGACTCTGGACTGGAGAAGGCTGGGTATCAACATAAACGGCGAGTACCTCACTCACCTTCGATTCGCTGACGATATAGTAGTCTTGGCTGAGACCTTGGAGGACTTAAGTACTATGCTCGTTGACCTCAGTAAAGCCTCCGAGCGAGTTGGTCTTAGGATGAACATGGATAAGACGAAAATCATGTCGAATTCCCATGTAGCACCAACTCCCGTAATAATCGGAGACTTTACACTCGAAGTTGTAGACGAATATATATACCTAGGGCAAACTATTCAGTTAGGTAGGTCCAACTTCGAGAAAGAGGTCAATCGTCGAATCCGACTCGGTTGGGCAGCGTTCGGGAAGCTACGACACATATTTTCGTCCAATATTCCGCAGTGTTTGAAGACGAAAGTCTTTAATCAGTGTGTGTTGCCAGTGATGACATACGGTACTGAAACGTGGCCGCTTATAATGGGTCTCATAAGAAGGCTCAAAGTCACCCAAAGGGCAATGGAGAGGGCTATGCTAGGAGTCTCTCTGCGTGATCGGATTAAAAATGAGACCATCCGCAGCAGAACCAAAGTAACCGAAATAGCTCTCCGAATCGCTAAACTGAAGTGGCAGTGGGCGGGGCACATTGCGCGTAGAACCGATGGCCGTTGGGGCGGGAAGGTTCTTGAGTGGCGGCCACGTACCGGAAGGCGTAGCGTGGGTAGGCCCCCCACAAGGTGGACCGATGACCTGGTGAAGGTCGCAGGAGTCCGCTGGATGCGGGTGGCGCAGGACCGGTCATTGTGGCAATCTTTGGGGGAGGCCTATGTTCAGCAGTGGACGTCTTTCGGCTGATATGATGATGATGATGATGAAGTATTAACTGAGGGAGTCAGCTGAGAGATTGATCGGATAACGCTACGTCTTCATTTCATCAAGTAGGTACTCATAGTATAAATCAACTCTCTTTGTACCTATTTCACGTGGCAGTAAATCCTTACAAAGAACACTAACTCGTCGCAAGAACCTCTACTAATTCAATACAGCACACAGTTATAATTAATATCTCTCCATATAAGGAGTAGTGAGGCATTGAATCGCACCGTCGGATACGGCAGACGGTGTGGCTTTGTGCCATGATGCATTCTGAGTGGAAAATCAGCCTTGAAGGCTGCCATGACTTCACCGGTGACCTAAGTCAAGAACTAGGAAAATCCTTGTTCTTGATGTGCCTAATATGCATACTTGGGATAACTGGGGGCAAGTTATAGGGATTTGATATCGATTAAAAAGATGTCGATATAATTATAATAAAAGACGTGCTTATTGAACATTCTCGATTACAGTACAGAGGTTCGATATCATCTGATATCGGGCCTCTTCAGAGAGTAAAAGAATGCAGATGTTATTTTAATCAAATGACAATTTAAATATTGATATTTTAATATTGATTGTATATTTCGAAAACTATTGTAAAATAAACCCGTTTAAATTTATTTTAATTTTAATTGAGTAGTGACTACCTATTATTTATTTATACCCAATAACATTTTGATGTTGTCATTCACAATAACATCGATATATTTTTAATCGATAAAATATTTTGCTACATCACTTTCGTATAAATGCCCCGAGTCATCCCAGGTATGCTAATATGTAGTAAGTATAGGTAGATTAGGTAGAACCTTTCGAAGATTAGGTACTGTTTTGAAGTTAGTTTTGACGTTAGATGAAATGAAGTTAGATTGATTATTCGCCCCAAATACCATTTATACGTATATATATATACAGGGTGTTTGGTTAGCGGTGTCGGAGCTTTTAAGGGCTTAAACTACAATCAATTCTATCGATAAATTACCATACAATTTTTTTTTTGTGCCAACGATAATTAAATGGCGGCCATTTTAAAATTTCAAACAGACGAATACGGCCGCACGTGATATTTCTGGAATTATACGTTTGTTATCGGTCCTATCCCAGCAAAAAAAATCTCGTTAGAGAGCTCATTAGATACGCAAACTAATTAAGCTAATCATTTGACTCAACTATTTGAACAACAAGGCTAAAAAAAAATTTTTTATTAAAAGTATTAAAAAATTCACCTTAATTTTTCAATTAATTTAATTTTGCATGAAAACTAGGTCGTTAAGATAGGTTTTTGGTGTTGTTATTTATTAGTACAGTATGTTAGCTAAAAAATAACACCATAATTACAGTTATAACTTAAGTACTTTAGGAATTACAAGTGCTCAAACATACACCAAAACAGCTGCATTTATCGTTCCCGATGCAAAATCCATAAACAAATGAATGTCAGCAGTATACTGACTAGTGAAGTGCCCGCCTTCCATCCGTCCAGTGCATGTTTGAGCACTTCTAATTCCTAAAGTACTTAAGGTATAACTGTAATTATGGTGTTATTTTTTAGCTAACATCCTGTACTAACAAATAACAACACCAAAAACCTATCTTAACGACCTAGTTTTCATGCAAAATTAAATTAATTGAAAAATTAAGGTGAATTTTTTAATACTTTTAATAAAAAATTTTTTTTTTAGCCTTGTTGTTCAAATAGTTGAGTCAAATGATTAGCTTAATTAGTTTGCTTATTTAATGAGCTCTCTAACGACATTTTTTTTGCAAGGATAGGACCGATAACAAACGTATAATTCCAGAAATATCACGTGCGCCCGTATTCGTCTGTTTGAAATTTTAAAATGGCCGCCATTTAATTATCGTTGGCACAAAAAAAAAATTGTATGGTAATTTATCGATAAAATTGATTGTAGTTTAAACCCTTAAAAGCTCCGACACCGCTAACCAAACACCCTGTATATATCAGGGATAAGAAATTCGGATGCTTTTATACCCATTTTGATGGCGGCGCCTTTGATGTCGAGCGGTAAGCATGGATATTTGGACATAGTTTAGCGAAAAGGATCCAAACTCTGTAATTAGTCACAGAAATACATAAATGAATTTTTGACGTAAGATTTAAATTGAACTGGCAGATTTTTGTGGACTGGATCCCTTTCCATAAACTACTCGTAAATATGTCCATTTATTGTTCGACGTCAAAAGCACCACTACTATAATTATAACCTCTGCAAACATTTTAAAAATAGCATGATACAGATAACCTTTTCTAGCTCAATAATTTTTGATTTGAATAGTCAAACCCCGCGTAACTACTAAAGCAGATAGAGTTGAAATATCAAACAATTGACACTCAAATTGACTTTAATTGAATTTGTTAGTTACGCGGTATCGCACTATCCCCGACGATATTATATTTTTTGCTACCGTAGTTTCGATACAAATGAGTCATTTAGAAGTGGAGTTCATGATAAAATAACGCGTAAAGTTATAACTCTCACCCTATTAGATTATGGATATAGTAAGAAAAGTCCACACGCGAAACTGTTGAGGTTTAATGAACTAATTTTCGCCTAAAATAACGTATCATAGTGCAAAACACAAAGAACTAATTTAACAAATTTAGCACTATGAGGGAAACCATGAACTTCGAAAACTGAAGCCATTTAAACCGCTAAACTCCCTAACGACCTGCATAAAAGCGTGAAACTTGGAACTATTAATTATATTGGAAAGTCCGTTGAAGATGAAATGGCGTAGAGCACGCGATGGCGGTTACGCAATTATCAATTGTGACTGATTTAGGACTGAATTTAATTGACGATCTAGGAGATTCACTAAGTTCACTCACACCTGAGGTTTTAATAATTGATAATGCCAGCGATCATGAAACGAATCTCGAGCGACGCAGATTATAGTGCCTGAGAAATACGAAGTTTTCTTTATGTTTTAGGGGTTAGGTAGGGGGTGCCTATTAGTATAACTTACTCAAGATATGATTTCCAAGAAATAGGTTTGTCCTTCACCAATCAAGTTATTTTAATATTTTTAACTAATGTATTTAAGTATGTTTTCTAAATCAAAATCAGATTCGCTGCTACAATCATAACTAAGTAATCATAAGTTTCAAGTGACTGTACATTTAATTACACTCATACGTACGTGGATTTTAACTACAAAATTATAGAGTGGATAATTTGTTAAAAAGTAATTTACGAAAGTTATTTACCATAACCTTTTAATTATAAACCGAACAAGACACCACTCGCGTGCGTTGCCATTACACAGATCATAAATCACTCCCTAATTGTTACTAATCAGAAATACAGATAAATAACATTACTATTAACATAATTAGGCGTTCAGCTGTCTAGTGATGCAATATACTGACTTTTACTAAAAGAAAATGTGAAAATGTATAAATATTTATCAGTCCCTTCATGGCTGTCCCTGGGTGTCAAATGACGCAAGTAATGTTGCGCAAGTAAGAAAGCGACCGCGCCCTGCGACTTTTTACTGATAACTCGGATAATACCGGACAGGAAATTACCATGTCTACGATACTGCATAATGCACTAGATAAGAGTGATTTTCCATTATTTCTCTTCCATGGTTAAGTGATTGATGAAGGTCTAGTCTACATTGTTTTATCAGTTCCTGATTGAACGATCTAAGAAATTGCGGCTCAATCTGTTCTTTTGTATACCTATTTGAAACTTTTAAATTAGAAAATAATATTTATGAGTTTTAATATTTTAATACATACTTAGATAGGTGCATTTGTGATTAGTTTATAAGAAGAAATGGGACAGTATGAAAAGTTTTTAAAATTGGGGATGATAATGTCAAGTATAAAAACAAATATTAGAACCGATTAGATTTTTGTGAGATTATCTACATAGTTAATAATTTAAAGTAAGCAAGAGCAGGTTTGTCAAAATACCTAAACGAATAAGATATTAAAAACAACGAGAAATTACAATTAGAGTAGATACATTATTTGCCAGGTGACCCGAGCTGAAGTAACATAATTGATTTTCCTTATCTTATCAACATAAATTGTTTATTTAGTCCTCGTTCTGAATCTATTGATTACAAGATGGGTTCATTTCCATTTTTCTAATATGAGACTAAGTACAAATATATTATATAATCATGACATAACATAATCTCTACAAAACATAAACATGACATAACTAATTGAATACCTAAGTTATCTGCATTAAGATTAGAAACAATTAAAATACTATTAGCGTTTACGACCATCTTCTATTTGGCGTGTAAATTAGCTGTCTATTCCAATCAACATATTCATTAAGAAGTGTTTGGGGTCCTGAAGTTACCCATGTTTCTGTTATTGCATTAGGTCTTGTTTATGAAAGCAGTCTTGTGTAACTAATAAGGGAGTTAATAAAAATATTTCTTGCAGCTGGTTTTGCATTAATGCTATTCATCTTTGGCGATCATCTTTCTTCTCGGAGAGACAATACAAGTGATAAGCGAATGAAAGTTTCTTCAACTAATTCACATTTCTTCGAATTTGCCCAGATAGATGTTATGATATATTTACCTACGAACAAATAAAATATGGAGGCCGCACGCCATAGTAAATTGCCTTTCAAAAACGGTCCTCAATTTTACTTGACAAATGTCACCCCCTCTTTAATGCATCACGGCAAGGAATTTCAATATCAACCTATAAAAACTAAACCCGCCATTTAAAATAGTTGTGATTGGTCCATCAAACTTTTGATTGGCTATATTCTATAAACATTTGTCAAAGGTGTTGTGCCGAAATATGCGCGGTGTTAAGAAAAGCGCTATGTCCTGCCCATCTTGGTACAATTGAACAATTGATTTTGGGGGCATTTTTGAGCTGGCGTTAGACGTCCATGTTATATATGGTCGCAGTATAAGTAAATGACTGATTAAAATTGTGGCATTGTCTTTACGAAGCTGTATTTTACCTGACTTATTGATTCTCGGCACTTATTTATATGGTATACATAAAACAATAAAACAAAATACCTAAATCCATCATCTTCACCTTCTATAAATAAATAGGTGCATATAATACCTATTTATTACTATACGCCAATTCGTTCCAACATGCAGTTTGCATGTTTGAGGGTCAATGCAGAAGGTTATATCTGTGTCTAGGATAAACCAAATGTGTATAAGTAAAAAAATATAATGAAACAATTGAAAAATGTATTTGGGTTTTCTAAGCTACTATTTAATAACCTCACACACACCGTGTATAGAAGTCATACTAAGCAACTTTTAGTAAGGGGCCAACGCAGAAATCGCGATATAAAAAGATTTTTTCATACATATTAGTCACGTAATCTCGATATTTTTTACGGGAAAGGGGAAACTGTTTTTTTGCGACTTCGGTGTTGGTCCCATACTAAAAGTTGTTTAGTATAACTTATATATATGTACGGTGTGTGCGGGGTTATTAGTGACGAGGAAACGCCGTGTATTAATACTAGCCAAAGTAAAACTGTCGACGTAGAAATTAAGCCAATTAAGTAGAGCGAAGTTTTAAATCGCCGGATCTTGTCACTTCGACGGAAAGATACTTTGTCCACGTGATTTCTCTCGGTCGTCTTGCAGTCATTTGAATAATTCGTCCATCGCCATTTGGACGCGCTCACAACAGGTGCTTTCATTTAAACATCCGCAGAAGATACATTATCAATCACCCATTGTGTAATATTGTTTAAGCAATCAGTTCAGCCTCATTTGATACTGTATAAGTCGCACAATTATATTTAAACAAAACATGGATTGAGTGTACATTTGGGACCAACAACTGACGCCATTAAAACTAAAAGCATTAAAAACTTGCTGCCAAATAGAATATTGACAGCTTGTAAAGCTAATAGTCAATATTAAGGTGGAGTGAAAAAATTTTTTTTTTTATTTAGTTTTTCCTGTATTACCAATCGATGTTCGACATCCTCAGATGTCTAGAAAAAAAATTACAAGGTTCTACATCAACGTCTTGAGGTGGCGCATCAGATTTGAAGTTTGAAGAAAAACGCAAATTACAGTTATTTTCAACATTTTTGTTAAACCAAATTTATTGCTAATGTTTTAATTCTAATAACTTTAGAAGAATAATTATACTTCTAGCTTAAAAAAAAAATATCAGGTGCGATGCTAAACCTTCGAAATCCGAAGCAATAAACTCTTCATTCACTCTGAAATACTGGGACTTTGTGTCAAATATTGATATGTCCTGCCTGGCCTTTATTTTACAATGAATGGACCCATCTCTCGCTTCTAGTACACAAACAGATGTCGAAGCCTCAGTTACGAGCTTGATGCACCATTCCACTGCCTGAGTGCGACAAGGATAGTTTTCAAGCTGAAATAATTTATCTCCTGAGTATCATTTCTGAAATCTCTGCGTCACTGTATTTCATGTTCACTGGAGGTTCTATTGTATTTCTTTTGACCAATTAATGAAATCATAATAATTTAAAACCTCTGTTCTAACATTTGGTAGCAATAAAATTGCCTTACGCTTTCCTTTACACTCTTTTGTTGTTTTTTTTTAACACCTTCTACGGCGCCAGTTCTCTTAATTATGGTTCATCATAGTGCAACATAGCTAAAAGTAATTATTCCGGGTGCGCAAACAATATAGTTTTTTATAATAATTGTATTTAGGTATTCAAGCAACTACAAACAACCTTTAATCATGCTAAAGATATGAATAGGCTCATGTTTACGATATTAAATAATTTTGATTGAGAGTCTTCGTAAAACATCTGTTTTTTTGTTTGTTTACGTAATTTCTTCGGAGTTTTGTAATTATTACAATAAACATAATAATAAAATCAACCGTAATGATTTGTTGGTAACTTATTATGGGAATGATGCTTTGTTTCAAATGTTTTCAATATCGGTGGCGATCATTTCACACAAGTCTTTAACAGCAGGGTATTTACCACTATTAAGTTCCAGAAGTTCATTTATTAGCCACAAATAATATTTTATTATATCACATTACGTTAGTAACTTAGTACAATTTAGTTTTATTGGATCGCCAAACAAAGGGCACCGCAAGTGTCAAAAGTCAAAATTAACAACAATTCAACTTTTTTACACTTGCCCTTAAGAGTTATTGACGAGTTTTATTTTCTATGTAGCGCTAGTACAACCAGTATAATACACTATACTGAACAGAAATGTAAGTTTTATGACATTTAGATACAATAAAACATTAACTTGCGGCTACACCTTAGAGGCAAAATTTTATCTTTTTTGCAAACTACCCTCGTGGTGCGCCACCTTAAGATAAAGTCGTAGAGTCTTGATTTTTGGTCTGAATGAAGCTTTCGTATACGGTCAACTATTGATGATACAGGAGAATTAAAATTTGGAAAAAAATTTTTTTTGTTCAAATTCGCTCCACCCTAGTCAATATTCGTACTGAGCATGTGCCACGTTGTTTTTCAAAAACTAACGTATTTATAAAGACATAGAACATTATGACAAAGGTATATTTAAACTCAAATTATGTTACTATTAAGCTTATTAAAATAATAAGAGTTCAATGCATCTGCAAGTCTATTTCAGTCACAATAGCACACTTCATCCCGTTTTGCAACAAAAACAGAAATTACATGATTATCTTCAGCTGCCTGCGACAGGTGACCAAAAGTTGTCTAGACTGGTTTTGCAACAATGAAATGCTTGAAAACTCATATTTTTATTACAAGTATAATCTTAAGCCATTTGAAACAAGGCTGGGTTCGGCATGACTCTGAACTTCAAAACAAAGGTCCGCCAATTTAAGGAATGTACCCGCCATCATATATATTGCAGCAGCCAGGCTGCCCATAAATGTCTGAGCAGACCTCTATTGTCATCACATTAGAGTGTATGTTCGGATATTTTTGAGCACCGTGGCCGCCGCTTCGTTATATCTAATGATGACTGTAACTGCTCGTGACGCGACATAAAGGATCTTTGGCTACATCCTTATTCTACACATAACAATATTAAGTTTTTATTGTCGGTTTCTGAATAAAATAGCTACTTACGTATACGTAACCGCAAAATAAGAGCTTACTTGTCCTTTACATGACTGAGTTCAATAATAAAGTAAACATTTTAACAAGCTCTTGGACCACTGGACGAATTATTGGCAAAGGTTACGAGGTGTCCGTCCCCTTACAGCGGTTATGTAAAGGTGAGAGGGGTAACAAGATACACGATGGAATCCGGTCAAAAAACAACATAATTACATGATTAAGTTATTGCATAAACCTGCCTATATTTCAAATGCAAAATAAGATGGAGTCTTATTTATCTAGGTAGACATGGATGGCAGCTAAGTTTATATAGGATAGTGAGACTCCTACTAATAGCATTTGAAAAGGAGGTCTAAAGGTGCATTTAGACCAAACGAGCATTCGCTCATTCTATCCCCCACTCTACGAAATCAACGAATTTCAACGAATCACGTTATGAGTAACGAACGCATTTCGTAAAGTGGGGGATAGAATGAGCGAATGCTCGTTTGGTCTAAATCCACCTTAAAGTGTGATTTGTTTTGTGGAGAACTTAAATAAAATGATTTTGTTTTGGTTTTCGTTTATATGTAGTTGAGAACCGCAATTCAACAAAGAAGTATATAATATAATGTGTCTAAGATTTTTTATTAATTACTTAAATAAAACAAAAAAATATTCTGATATGCTCTTTAGTCTCTCTAATAGCGAACACCTGTAAGAATGTTTAAAAGTTACTTAACTTTCCACCTTTTCACTTTTCACGTGAACAATGTAATGTAACATGTTAAAGAAACGTAAACGGTTTGGATGACATAATGGCATCATTTGTATTCAGCGGACGAAGCTGAACAAGTGGACATGACATTCTCTTGTTTTCGTATATCACAATTCACAATGGTTTGATGCTTAATGACTAATCATCATATTGTTCTCAAAATAAACAGGAACATGAGATTACATTTTTGAACACAATTGAAATAAAAACTACTAAGACTTACTCGACTTTTAACGCTCCAAAATTACATTTTAAGCTAAGCTTTTTAATTTCGTTTCCATTCATTCATTAATTCTCAGCCAATTTCAGTAGGCATCAGGGATCGGAACCGTTATTTTCTCCATACAAAAAGAACGGTTCTTTTTTCGTTATTTTTCGTTCGTCTCTATATAAATTGCAAGTCAATGGAGTAATTTAAAAATATGATATTGTAAATTACATAAAATATTGAGCACTACATAAAGAGTATACAACATTTTAAAATATTGGGCTATTTCGAGGTTTTTGTAAAATACCGGTTTCGGTCCCTGGTAGGCATCTCCTATGACCTATGCATCTGGAAGCATTAGCAGATACAAAAATGCCTATGATCGTCACGTTTGGCAAGCGAATTGTATAAGTACCTGTGTACACTATCGACGCTGCTGCTCGTCATCAATCTTCTGTAAACGAATGGTCAATGACACTTCAATCCCGTAGTCAACTCTTACGACACCCGGTCCCACCAGGGTAATTCTCCGAAGAGCGTTTTAACCGCTCAAATTCGTCCCGCGATTATTACCGAAACGGAAGGAAGAGTAGCAACACAGATGTCATATATACCATAGATCAAGCAAACGTATCTACTTAGCGTGTCAAATGAACTCAGTGAAATCTACTGAGTTGTCCGTCTTTAATCGCAGCTTGCAGCTTTCGGGCGTCAAATTTTGCAAGTTGAAGTGAACAAAAACATTAATAATGCCTCCTTAAGTAATATTAATTGCAACAACACAAAAAAATATGAACACTCAAGGGCTCATAGGCAAGTCGATACCTCCTACGTATACTGGTGCAAGTGCAAAATCATCATTTTCCAGGAGAGCCGTTCAAAGGTACAAAGTTCTGTAACTAGCTCATACAATGAAATAATTTCGTGATATTTTCAAGAATTTATAACAAATACATTTTAATACAATCTACATATTTACTTTTTTGAAATAATTAGTAGTTTTTGAAAAAATGGTAGTTACACCAGTATACGAGAAATTTACGAGTTCTTGTTTTTGATGAACTGAGACAACTGCCGTATACGTAGTATACTATGACTCGATTAATACGGACATATTTTAAGTGCCTTTGAGGTATATTTTGTATCATGCACCGTAAATATCTAAACAAACCGGAATTGTTGCTCTGATGTTTTTTATTGGATAGTTTTCGCCTGATTTGTCACTTGTACCAGTATACGCCTAAATTGATTAATCATGTACCAGTATACGTTGAAGCTTTTTTTGTATGTTATGGGCATTGCAGGAAGTCTAAAAGTACATAAATACAAAGAAAAATAAACGCTTAAAATAAAAAAAATAAAACTGATTTACCGTCATTTTTAAATAAGTATATTTTTATTATTCTTAATGTCCTACCGCATTAATGGTTACTGGAAGAAAGTCTTGAAACAAACACATAGTTTTAATTTCAAGTAATCAAGACAAATGTCTTACAACATCAAAAGGCAATATAACAATTGAAGCGATTTGGGCTCTACTTTTCACTTACGATCAGGTGGAGTGGAGCCACTTTGTTGTGCCAACATAAAAAAAAATGAAGAAATAACATCAACATAAATATTTCGGCGTTGCTTTTACAAAATAAATATATACACGAATTCGATGCCATACTTCAATACTTCTTAGGTGCGTACAGTAAGACGTAACTACTAAGTAATAAATTTAAGACTCAAATTAAAAGAAGTATATATTGGAACTACTAAGTAGGCTTCTTTTGTTTTAGTGTAAGTATGGCAAAATTCAATGTCTTTATAAGTAGCTGAAATACTGTTTTTACTGTCTGGGCTATCAGACTTAAAATTATAAACGACGCGACGTGTCGTCCATCCAATATTGGTGGTAGGTTTGAGAAGACGATATTATTAAAGACATTATATATGAATTAGAAAACAATTTAAATGGTTACGAATATTATCCACTTGTTATTCAACATGGACCAAAGGGAATATTGTAAGCTCTGATTTCATTTAGTAATTAGAATTCATAATATCGGCTCGCAAAGAATATGTATGCTTATGAGCAGCCGTCGGTATCTTCTTACCCCTTGACTTAGCGTTCCGATAAACATAGTTTGTCCCTTTCGGTCTTATCCGTACATATATAAGGCGGTTAGCAGGCAAGCGCTCTGTCTAAGCTTCTACATTAATGTACTTCTAATATATTGTTATTGAACACGGGACACTCGAAATACATAAGACGGTTATAAAAAAAAATGTGGGAAAATTAAGGAACGTCAGTTGTGTTGCTGTGTCAGTTGTGTTATTTGAAATACACACTACCAAATTGCTGGCCAGATTCGTATTCGTATTCGGCCTTGCTAATATTCAGCTATCTATGTATATTAGCTTAGCTGGCAAGCAGTAATCTACTATTTTTTTATATTTAGTTAGGTAGGTAGGTTACGCATAATTCATTTAATTTATCATAACAACTAATCAAATAACAACAATGTTGCTAAATAATAAGCAATAGAGCCTACTTTTATGTGTAGATTTTAGAGTGTTGCTCGCGCATACTGGTATAACTTCCGCCCGCGGCGATAAGTGTACTGCGTATAGTGGTACAAGTCACTTAGCTCAGTATACGACGTTCGAACCAAAAAAAAGGTGTTAGTTATATCAGTATACGCCACTTTATTTCAAAAACTAGCGGTAATTTCGCCACAAAATTTTTATAGCTTGTAGATATAAGTATTTTGAACCCAAATATGCAATAAAACGAAAATGGTAAAAATGTCACTTGCACCAGTATACGTAGGAGGTATCGAAGTAACAACTTCAGTACAAAATCTGACACGCTCGGCCGCCATACAAATGAATGAACTTGTTTCTTCTATCCAAATCTAATTCTGTGAGTAGCAACAACATTGATTACGCCAGTCTTGGTATTGGTACTCAAGTTACATTAAAATAAGAAGCGGAAGAAAGCGGAAGAAGCGGAAGAAAAACCAGGACTGGTTCGATGATTCTGATGTGGCAATACGAAGCCTTGTTGAGAAATCCCGTCTTGCTCTGAAAGGTAACATCGATGCTGGGCATCGCAGGTCAATACAGCAAGATCTCAAACATAAGATCCGAGAACTGAAGGATAGTTGGTGGCGCCGAAAAGCTGAAGAACTGCAGATGTTGGCGGATAGCGGGCAGTCTGCAAGATTCTTCGAAGGGCTTAAGTCTGTTTTCGGACCTCGCGCCAAGAAGACAGCTCCAGTTTATTCGCGAGATAATTCTGAAAGACTGACAGATCCGGGAAAGGTGCTCCTTCGGTGGGCTGAGCACTTTAATGAAGTGTTGAATCCCGGCAGCCAGGGAGCAGATCTGTCTTTCATCAGCTCTCTCGAGAGTTTGCCCACAGCAACGGACTTGGATGACCCTCCTTCGTACGATGAGTTCGAACAGTCAGTACGCCGTTTAAAAAACGGCAAGTCACCAGGATCAGATAGTCTTCCCTCCGAAGTATTTAAATATGGAGGACCTAGTATCAAAACCAGACTATTTGACCTAATTAATAAAATTTGGGATGTTGAGGCAGTTCCACAAGGCTGGAAGGATGCTTCCTTAAGCAAGCTTTATAAGGGTAAAGGAGACCTTTCTGATTGCAGTTCTTTTAGAGGTATTGCCTTGCTGTCTGTCGCCGGTAAAATACTGGCGCATATCATCAATAGGCGGCTTAGTACCCTGGCAGAAAGTTTCCTTCCTGAGACTCAATGTGGCTTTCGACCTAATAGAGGCACGGTTGATGCTATTTTTGTTCTCAAACAACTTCAAGAGAAAAGTCTTGAACAACATCGTGATCTCTATTTATGCTTTGTGGACTTGGAAAAGGCCTTTGACCGCGTACCCAGAGCAGCTCTTTGGGCTGTTCTCGAGAAATATGGCTGTCCTGTGAAGTTTGTTAATTTAGTGCGTCAGTTCCACGAGGGCATGACAGCCCGCGTACGTCACGGGAACGACTTCACAGAACAGTTCCCTGTCACCAGCGGTGTGAAGCAAGGCTGTGTCATGGCTCCAACCCTATTCGCAATCTACTTTGC
Source organism: Thaumatotibia leucotreta (assembly GCA_025490895.1). NCBI lineage: Eukaryota > Metazoa > Arthropoda > Insecta > Lepidoptera > Tortricidae > Thaumatotibia > Thaumatotibia leucotreta. Next base: position 705,224 of record JALPQI010030248.1, on the reverse strand, counting down.
TGCTGTAATGAACGACGCTCTTAAGAGGTGTAACAACCAGATCACCATAAATGTCCGCATGGATAAAAGCGTATTCGATCTCACTCGTTTCAGAGCCAAACGCAAAACACGCTCTATTCCAGTCACAGAAGTGCTTTATGCCGACGATGTTTGCCTTATGGCTGACAGCCTGAGTGAACTGCAGTGTTATCTCGACAATTTAGACGAATCCTGTCGCAAATTTGGCTTAGTAATCAGCGTTTCGAAAACCCAGATTCTTAAACAACCTGCAAGAGGTAAATCTGCGGTAGAGGCAGCTGTTTACCTACAGGGTAAGCCACTCGATGAAGTAGGAACTTTCCGTTACCTTGGAAGTCTAGTGCGCAGTGATAATCGTCTCGAGTCAGAGATCTCTGCACGTATCGCTAAAGCCGCTGCAGCATTTGGTGGACTTAACCAACGAGTCTGGAAGTCACACGACCTGAAGCTCCACACGAAACTCGCCGTTTATAGAGCAATCATTCTGCCTCTGTTGCTCTATGCCTCGGAGAGCTGGTGTCTCTATAAATGCGACATCAGACGACTTGATATCTTCCACATGAAGTGTCTTCGGGCTATCCTGCGGTTGAGTTGGCAGGATCGTATTCCAAATTCGGAGGTTCTACGTCGTACCAATCTGACTGGAATGGAGTGTCTTTTAATGAAAGGACAACTCCGCTGGTGTGGACACCTTGTTCGCATGGAGTCTACCAGGTTGCCTAAAGCAATCTTTTACTCTGAGCTTTGCTCAGGTAAGCGCAAACCAGGTGGACAGTATCTGCGATACAGGGATGTCTTGAAGCGCCACCTGACTGCTACTAAATTGTCCAGTGAATCGTGGGAGGAACTTGCTACTCGGAGGTCGGAATGGCGAACTGCTGTCAAATCGGGCTTAGTAAATTTTGAACTCGCTCGTCTTGAAGACCTTGACGCCAAACGTCAGCTCCGCAAAACTCGGCCCAAGCCCTCCTACAACTACACTTACGATCGTACTGGGAATCTATATTGTGTTTCATGCAACAGAACTTTTAGAACCAAGTTTGGGTTTGCTAGTCACGCCCGCGCTCATGAAAGAGCTAGCAAAAACTAGCCAGGGTGTCGCCGTCGACGGATACGTCTGGGAGGACATCATCATCATCATCACATTAAAATAACACTCTTAGGGTGATTTCTTGTAACAATACTTACCAAGACGACAATGACGAAATAAAAACGCAGTAAAACGCCAAATATTCACCCACCACGGAGTTGGGGTGGTGACAATCGTATTGTTACTTACTAATCAACATATTTTTCCCCTCACTAGCTCGTAAAGTGCTCGTTTATCCTTTAATACGAACGTGTAAAAACGCATATTATTCACTTGTGTGGCAAAGTAATGATCTTGGTTTTGGAATAACAAAACGTAAAATGCTCATGGAAATTGTTCCATATTAATGATAATTAAATAATTTGTTTGAGAATTTAGTGTAAAATACAAACCTTTATATAATATGATGATTTTAACACATAAATCCTAAAATTCCATAAGTAACAATTGTTTTACTGAATGATGATAAGATGACTAGATGCAATCACAAAACGCAGAAAATGTCAACGTCAACATTGTCAAAGAATATTATAGGTTATAAATAACTTATAATCTTTATTTACCGACTCGAACACGCATAAAAATAGTAAACTAAACAACTTTCAGGGTGTTCTGTTATAATTTTGTAAAAATAATGAATGAGAATGATTTAATAATGCATTGGCGTTGGTGTGCAACTACAGGAATGTGTTAAAATCGTGCTGAGTTTACTTTTTCGTGCTAAGTTTACTGCGACAAAATCTTGCATTAAATAGGTACATGATGCATTTGGAAAATTATTATCACTAACCCGATGATGATTGTAATGTGAACAAATAATTACTTTTTTTGAGTTTCCTCGCTATAGTGAGGGGAAAAGTTTTGTGTTACACACGGGTGCAAATGTATTTTACTTCTCGTATGTTAAAACACTCGCTGCTCAGGATTCTATTTTAGAACTATAGAATCCTTTCGCTTGCTCGTGTTTCAATTTCATACTCGCGGGTAAAATACAACTTTGCACCCTTGTATAACAAATAACTATTAATTTCTGCTCTATTTTAAGGTACCTAAACAAACTAAGCCCACGATACCGTAAGTACAGTTAGCCACATATGACGCCGTATCGCTTTCCATCGATAAGGAAGCTCGCATTCACATGGGCTCGAATTGCGGGAAATCCATCCTCGCCTTCCTTAACCGGCGATAACTGTACTCTGCGTGGAAAAACTGGATTTGTGCAACCCGGTAAAGGATTTGATTATGAAACTGGACTAGCCTGAATTGGATATGGACGAGATAAAAAGTTGTGATTGGTTACTGATTACTGTGTTAGGTACTTTATTTTTAAAGAAGGAAGTAAAGTTCATGGGGCCCCAGCGCACGCAAATTGTTTGCTGAGATCGCGAAACGTCTGGTTGAAGTAACTAAAGTAAAGACCGAAGAGCTGGTGACTTCCTCGCACAACGCATCAGTATTGTGATACAGAGAGGAAATGCCGCCAGCAATGCCAGCATCCTCGGTAAAATGCCAAAGGGCCAATCTTAGATTTTTTGACAATTGATTAATCTAATGAAAGTGATGATATCATACGTCTAATTTTGCCATAATAATATCATCAATATCATCATAATAAGGACCTACTGAGTTCTGTGGTTAAATTAAGTATACCCTAGGCAAGTTGCCTAGCATGGACGCCCATTTCCCCATTAGTCAAAACAATCCAAGTAATCAATCAATCCTACATGCAAATGTTCCGTTAATACAACAAACGAAAGGTACTTTATGTACTATGTACAGTAAAAGAAAAAATAAAGTGTACACAAAAATGTTCAAAAATATGTCCCAGTGTATTCTAATTCTGTGTAATAAGAACATCGTAACATATTTATTAAGGTGCATTCCGACCAAACCAGCATTCGCTATTCTAACCCCCTACTCTACAAAATTTACAAGTTACACAAAACGTGATTGGTTGATTGCGTACAGTGGGCGATAGAATAGCGAATGCTCGTTTGGTCTGAATGCACCTTTAGCGGATTCTTTCGATACTTAGACTTGTTTTTGTACTTGACTGTACTATAGTATACATCTATAGTACTACAAAAATATATTTGATTAAACAAACAGGCATGTCAATTTATATGTCAACGGAATCTGCAAATTCAGTAGGCATGTGCCCAGAATATTTTAACCGTACCCATTTACATTTTGACTAATAGCCATTCCAACTAAGATTGCCATGCAGCTTAACCTTATGCTAAAGGCCAATAAAAATTCAGCACATTCGTTTAGCAATAAACAATTAACGATTCAAAGCATGCGACACGCCATGAGAACGATACTACGTGATGCTATTCTGATTTCGGTTTCTACGGACCTAGTGCAATATTTCATGTTTCTTTAAAGCTGGGCCAGACCAAATGCGCGTGCCGTCGGTGTGCTATCTAATATGACATTTATATAAACTACAACGCGCACGTCACGCACAAGCGCACGTGTTCGTGCGAAGATTTATGTTGTAAAAAAAAAAAGAAATATAAGAAATATAAGAATTGGGGTCAGTGACAATTCATTGTTGTGACGTATATTATTGTGAGTGGTGACGGCAGTAAGAATACATTTGTCGCCTTTATAACTATTCCCGTGGGTGTCGTAAGAGTCGACTAAGGGATTGAAGTGTCACCGACCATTCATTTATTGATGGTAGCAGCATCATCATAGTAGACACTAGCCACTGAGATCGCCAACCTACTCGCCCACCGTGACGATTATAGACATTACCTCGTATTCCTCCTATAATGCATTCATACGCATAGCATAGGTAATAAGTGAGGCCAGCAGTTGACTGAAATGGGCTGATGTGATGAGATGTGCCATAGAACCAAAGTGAATGTATTCAATTTTTTCGGGTAGGCATATAACCACACGTAAAGTGGGGATGATTGTTTTATTTTGCTAAAGTCCTATACTGTAGGGTGTCGTTGAATAGGTTGCTATTAAAATAGACATAGGTTTCAAAAAAAAGTTTTTCATGTCTTTGTTTTAAGCTCCGGAATGAAAAAAAAAAATGTTCCTTCCTCTATCTTTAGGTCCGTGTGTCTGAACAATATTAAAAAAAATCATAACAGGAGAAGATAAATACTTTAAATGAAAACTATTTCGACAATATTCGGCCTAGCCGTTTTTGAAAATCTGCGGACTCTAAACTAAGCATGGCCCGACATGCTGGTTTTTTTAAGTAGACATTACAAACTTATTATGCACCCAAATATAACAGAGGCATTAGCCAGTAGCCACTTATAGAAAATTCGCTGGGTCAATGTCAGTTGAATGATCGGTTAAGTTTCGTTTTGAATTTTGATGGTCGTTCCCAGGATAGCTTGGTTGCGTTCACGTTATATTACGGCAAAATGATCGATACTCGCACACATTGCGGATTTCCTCTGGCGTTCTTTTAGAACTGTTAGCAAACGCAACCTATGCTGAGTGGCAACCTTTTTGGTGTGTTTATTTCTTTTTATTCGTTTCTTTGTAAATGTACCTATTTTATCGCCAAATAAATAATATTCTATTCTATTCTATTCTTCAAACTATTAATATTTAAGCCGGCCAGCCAGCCTTTTGAGAGATTAAGGTGGCGATAAAAGAAAATAACCAATAAATCATCCATTTAGGTATTGCATATGACCAAGCTTTGGATATGAGGAGAGAATTGCTCTCGAGTATTATTTTTTAGTAATAAGTACATTATTAATTTCATGGCTTATGCCAAAAACTCCTTTAATTTTTTAATAATTTTCTAAATTCCGGGATTTGTTTGATTTGTAACTACTGCTGCAATTCCTCAAAATAAAATGACTAAAGAGTCATGCAATTAGAATATTATATTATGTAGGCGGCATTAAAATTATGACAACACGACACGTTATAATATATTATGAACCGGTGTAACAATGGGCACGTGCAGATGGGTATCAGAACCAAGTTTCGGCGATATATGTCGAAAATAAATGTTCAGCATACCAAATGAGGCAAATGAGTAAACCCCCATTCATAAAAGTACACAGTTACAAAACGTTTACTGAATTATTAATGCTAGTTGACAGTGATACACTCAAGATAAAAAAATCAAAATCTAAGATTGTTATGGGTAGTTTGAATAGCTGTAAACCACTGTCCAATAAAGCGTCTGGCTGGATACATAAGTGTGTTTTTATTGTCAGTGGCAAGGTAATACTGCGTGTAAATCTAATACGGGCGATCAATGAAACCAAGCATGGAATTCATCAGTGTAATCATGGATTACGAGGTTTTTTTTAAGTGACACTTAATTACAACCCCACAGACATATTTTAAGATTTTTGAAGCAGCAATGTAGGTTCGTGTTCGAACATTTGTTATTATTGATATGGCAGTTATGTCATCTGCCTTTGAAATTAGCTGTCAACGAGCGTTTAACTTGAACACGTTGCTCTACATTGCGCGCCGAATTATATATTATTTTGTATGGATAATTTTGTTGCTCAAATTTTAAGTAAAAGTTATCTAATTGTACTTATTATATGTCCTAAAGTAACACCAGTTAAGAGCTATGCCCTTTTTAGACTTACACCATGTATATGCTCTGCCAGATGGTGACTGGAGGTTATAAATGCCTGGAACCCCTTTTTAAAGTCTGTGTGTCTTTTTTAGAGGGGTTTGAGTAGGTTCCGGTATGTTATGTACGGTTTATCTACATCGTAACAAGTGTCTACTCCCCAAGCCTCGCAAATTCCCGAAATCACCCAGAAGTTTTAAATCAGATCCCGACTTGTGTAACTGTGAGTAACCGTTCGTGTTTATAGCCAGCAAACTGGAAAAGGTTCGCAAGACAAAACACCTCGTAATCTGATCATGCTCGCAAATAAATATTTACTTTCGTCTGTGTTTGATAAGAATCCGTACAATTAGCTACTGAACTCAAATCAGTGTACATAAATTCGAAACCCTTGAACTCTTTTCTTGGTATGGTTAATAATACCAAGAAAAGAGTTCAAGGGTTTCGAAACAGACAAAGGGTTAAATCAAAAGTATGGGTTCATTTCTTTTTTACATGACATTTTGTCACGACTTGTGTCTCGCTCATCACTGCCATAGATATCCGTGTATCTTTGTTCTTATGACAAGCTAAAAGGGCGTAAAGGACTTAGAACTGTAACAAAAACAGCAAAGTGAAGTAACCGCAATAATAAAATCAGCACGCAATCTCGTCAGTCTCCCATAACCAGCAATCTGCAATAAATAACAGACAATCAAACTCGGGATAATCGGGCGTTCTCAAGTTGCCAATGTACTAGGCTTGCATACAATGCAACAATGAAAGTAATTAAGAAATGGCCGTGCGACCGTCACACGAACGTTTGGCAGATCGCAGGGCTAATTCAACTCGTTTTAATGTCTGCTCAAGATATACCTACCTAATTATGTGTGCAATCTTGGAATTTAATCTATCGTATAACCTAATAATTGTTTGTCCCTTTTGCTCTTTGGACACATTATTAAGACCGAAAGGGACAAAATTGTTATTAGCGGCTTGTTAAGTTGACAAACGTTTATGAATAAGGGGGTAAGACATTAGCTTTGTTATTATAGTTTAATTGGATCATGTTCGAAATGTCGAGAACAAATTTTGGTTTTGTAGATAAATAAAGCTCCCGTATTTTTAACCACACCATTTGACGTGTAAAGGGCAATGAGTAACCACTGCTATTTTGAAGTACCTAAGTATGCGTTATGTTTCTGACAAAGATTTGACTTTACTCTAAATGTAACGCACTGGAATCACGATATATCATATATCACAACTGAACCGTTGATCACACGTACGTGTGACCTGAAAACGAAATTCATCCCCTTATCAAGTACAAAGTCGTTGTAGTGTCTATTGCGAGGAAGACGCAATGTCACGCATAGTTTGATCTAAATGGTCAAATTCACGTATTTTTGTCAATTAATATTAGGTATGGTTTTAATGTATTAAAATACTATCGAACCAGGTTACTCACGTATTTAAATACGTGAGTAACCCGGCTCGATAATATATCAGCCCAATTTAGTTCGACATGTTTCGGCCCATTAAGAGGGTCCTCGTCCGGAGCACCCTCGGCCAAATCCCGACGCGCACTATACGTGAGTAACCCGGTTCAATAATATTTTAATATGTTTGAGTCTCACGTTAGTTTAATTCTAAAATGGTTTCAATGTAACTAATGTAATTTTTAACAAATGGATATTTTTTTCTGGATATTAACGAAACGGCCATGAAAACTTTAAATGTTTGTGAGTTGGTAACTATTCGTAAGTTATAATTACAGAGGACATACATTTACTACCTATTTGATGAAGTAGCAATGTCCCCAGCTATTTTAAACAATGCGAAACAGTTCCCCAGACTCTGGGCTGGGCTGGCCGAGCAATGCGGAATGAATATGGTACATACTTACTTTTTTAAATCTCCGCGTTCTCAATAGCCCATTGTTTACTACTCACACAGTCAAAACACAAAGATATATAAGAATAAAATCATTTTGATCTTTATCTAACCTTGTCAAGAACCACATTAGTATTGTCTAGTTCAGTGACTTGAAGCGTTATTCTTTCGAACGAGCGAATGTCCGATGAGAATGGATCAGTCAAGAACAGAACAATACGATGCTATGGAGTGAAACAGGAAACCAAAGGTTTTTGCTTAATTTTATTCGCTTTTTAAAGGTTGATGCTAATTGTTGGGAAGTAAATAGCAATCTAAAGAATCGACTGCATTGCAAAAAAATGGATTGCAGAAGATTCTTACAAGGTCAGTGTGGGTGGATAAGTATTTTATTTTTAAGTCCGTCATATGCATGTTATATCGTATATAGGTATATGTAGCACTTGCAAACAAACTATCACTCTTGGAATGGGCATGATGAATGGCAAGTGAAACCCTCATTGTTTTTCGAACTGTCAAAACTATCGCCACTATAAAGTTTTATATGAAATACACAAAGGTGACGTCATGTTTGTAAACTGCCAAACGACCTACTCTTTTAAATTCTTTCCAGTTTATTAAATAGAAGTTCTGTACAAAAGTTACTGCCATCTACATTTTGTGTCGTGCATAATGCGAAATAATTTATTTTAAATACAGTCATCATCCCTACTACATATATTATTCATAGTTATAGTGGAGGCTACTTTCCTGTCACTTACTAGTTCATCATAATAGCTTAGCTAGGAAGGAAGCACCTGATTACTTAACCATGATGTTCTAGAAACACTTTAAAATGATAACTGTTTGTTTACTTTACGGCATTAAACTACGTTACTACATTATTAATTTTACGGGAGATTTAAATAATTGATATATTTTAAAAAGGTATACATTTATAATTGAATTAGAAAGTGTATAAAGTAGGGATTATCACGCGAGGTGACAATATATCGTCTTTAGAAACCGCTTAAAAGGAAAGTGGGCAATAAATCTGCCTTGTCCTATAAAAGGGCAAAGTGAGCAATAATTATTCAGTTTTATTGAAATGCCGAGCACCATAAAATGATAATGAGTATTTTAACTTAAAGAAAAAAATTCTAACCTCACACGCACGAAATTATTCGAATCTTTAATAGTTTTGCGGAACTCTTACATCAGAGTTCATTTCTGCTTTTTGTCACAATTGACATAGAATATTGAATAATTATATTAATTATACAAACAATTACCTTTCTAATGTAAACGTCTAGTACGTTTTATATTACTACGAATTAACAAAAATAAAAGATATGTAATAATAAAAAAATACCTATTGATGTGAGTCATGATCAATGTTTGTTGATAATATGATCATCAAAATTTTAGTATCTTCGTAAATGTATTTCACAAGTATATATTATACAAGTTACATTGTTGTACAAGTACACAAGTAATTATAATTATTATTATTCTATGTAAAGCAGGAACTCACGCAAAATAGGTAAAGTGGATGTTGATTTCCGGAAAAATCACGAATGAGTCCACATTAGTGTGAATGGCAGTAATATTTGAGTTCCAATACTGTTTATATATTAACCTTGCCTCCATCAGGTGCAGCGGAAGTGATGTTTTGTTAATAATTAACGACCGAGGAGGTGTGAAGCCGACTGACATGGAAAATACTGGTTTACGGCTTTCTGAGAATTGATTTGTTTGATAAAGGTTTGTTTGTTTTGGATTAGGGTTATCAAAAAAGAGGAACAAAAAATCCCTAGAAATTTTAATGATCTGCAGAGTAGTTATTAATCAATTAGTGTCGTTTATTTACGTGTCCGAAATAATGGTAATATTATCAGTAGCGAAGCGACCCTAGCTAAAAACTGTGACTAATTAATAAGTAGTTTTTGATGAATTTGAAAGAGGAAAAGTAGCAAATAACAGGCTAGCAAATGATTGTTTACTAAAAAGAGTAACGTATGTAATTTATACTCACAAAACTCAGTAACCAAACCTAACCCAACCATATACATATTTATGGTCGCGGTAATCTCTGACGAGTACGAGTAGGTATGGAAATTCATAGAAGTTATACTTACTAGCCACTGACGTGCTTCATGTAACTGTAGCTACATGTCATCACTCTTATTTTACATAGGAATAGAGTCTATCCCAAAAATCAAAGCATGTGAGTGGTTTAGAAGTACCTACATTCAAGCAATTGGAATCCTACGCCACTCAAGAACCATGTCAAAGTAACGTCATCAGTCATATTGTAAGACATTTCAAACTTGTTTTCATTTTGACGAACAAATAAAGCATGGAAGCCGCACGCCATACTAAATTGCCTTTCAAAAACGGTCCTGAATTTTATTTGACAAGTGTCACCCCCTCTTCAATCCATCACGGTAATGAATTTCAATATCAACCTATAAAACCTTAAAGCGCCATTTAAAAATAGTTGTGAATTGTGATCGGTCAGTCAAAGTTTTGATTGGCTATATTCTATAAACATTTGTCAACGATGTTGCGCCGAAATATGCGTGGTGTTAAGAAAAGCGCTATGTCCTGCCCATCTTGGTACAATGGAACAATTGTGTTTGGGGGCATTTTTGAGCTGGCATTAGACGTCCATGTTATATATGTATGGTCGCAGGACATGGTCCTACTGTGGCCTAGCTCCTCACTCGCACTAATACGCGAGTGCGAGCAGGATGGATAGAAACTAAATGCGCATTAATAGGGATGATGACTGTAGTTAAAATAAATTATATGCACGACATAATACACGAAGAAATTATTACTAAGATGTAGATTGCAGTATTTTTGTACACAACTTCTATTTAATAAAATGAAAAGAACTTAAAAGAGTAGGTCATTTGGCAGTACTCAAACGTGACGTCACTTTTGAGTATTTCATATAAAATTCCATAGTGGTGATCGTTTTGACAGTTCGAAAAAGATGCTGATTTGACTTGGCAGTCATCATGCCTATTAGGTAGCGGCACCTCATGGTACGGCTATTGGTGTCTGTGTATAGTATTGGGGGTTCGTACCCGAGTTATGTCTTGCGAATCTCTTCCTCTTATCTTGTATTATTGTGGCTATACCTGAATGAAGTAAACTTGGCCCCGTACAAGCACCTATAGGTTAAGAGCTGTATTCGAGGACAGATGCTTATGCGATAGGCAAACAATCGGAAAGGGACCAGACGTGGGAAACGCAAACACCCGCCACTTAGCCATAAGTGTTAACCTTCTACAACTTTAACCTATAGGGAAGAATGTAAGTCAATTGCCTCCATCGGTTTAAGGACGGCTTAAGAGAACTACACTCTCTACAGAAGTGTCCTACTCGAGTTTGCCTTTTTTTGTGAGCCTCCGTAGCCTAGTTTGTATTTTATAGTAACCCTGCCTACGAAGCAGGAGGTTCTGGCTTTGAATTCCGGCTACCACTATTTGTGTATTTATTTATCACAAACATTTGTTCCTTGGTCGTGGCTGTCTATGTCTATGTATGTATTTAAGTACCTATCTGTATGTATCTATCTATTATATAATTATATCGTCGCTTAGCACCCCCGTCACAAGCCTTAATTGATTTATACATGTAAGATGTCCCAAGATATATATTTTTTTTTTTAACTTTATATTCATAGATTTCATTAACATATTGGTGCAAACAATAGCCCGGATCAATTAGGACAATTTTAGAGGGGAAGAATCTTCTTGTCAGAAATTAATGTGTGGGCATTAGGTAATCTTTTATCATCGTTTTTATCTGTGATTTAAAGTTGCACCAACCAGAGTTGATAGGGCCGATTAACATTAACAATCAGATTACTATTTTTCATACATTTAGTATGGGAGTAACTAAACTGAGTAATCTCAATTTACATACTTATTTTCGTGACATTAGAGACATACTTTTTTTGTTTCATAACTGAAAAGTACGCACGATGCCGATTAAAATGGTGTATTACAGTCCATGATCGCATATAAAAATTAAAAGGTACACTTTTACTGCAAATGACCCAAATATCAATGATTTCAACTAAAAATGTGTCCGAAGGTCCGAACTCAAGGGTTAAGGTTTTAAGTTGGTGATAAAACCAAGATTGAGTTCTAAAAGTGCGTGATTGTGAAACAATGCAAGTTTTTAAGCTTTTTTTTTCTTTTCTACTGACGTACGGTATATACCTTCCAAACGGTATGTACCTACTTATTCTTGTATCATGACATGATACTACAACAGTGTAAAAATAAATAAATAGGTACCTATAGACATTTTTTTATTTTTCCATATAATTCTGTAGATATTTCAGATAGCGGGTAAAGGTGCATTCAGACTAAACGAGCATTCACTATTCAAACCCCCTACTCTACGAAATTCGATCGTTACACACAACGTGATTCGTTGATTTCGTAGAGTGGGGGATAGAATAAGAATGGTCGTTTGGTCTAAATGCACCTAATGGTGAGTTTAAACCAAAAGAGCATTCGCTGTTCTAGCGCCCGTTCTAAGAAATCAACCAATCACGTTTTGTGTACCGATCGAATTTCGTAGTTCGTAGAGTGGGAGGTTAGATTAGAACAGCGAATGCTCTTTTAGTTTGAACGCACCTTTAAGTTAACACACTTCCCCAAGGCACTGAAGCGTTGCGTTGTAAGTCCAGTGAGTTCGGTCGTTTCGGAAGCAGGCTGCTTAAAATGTGAATGGGACCCGTGAATGAAGTTGTTGTGAGTCGTGAGATCCGTTTTTAACTTCGACCTATTGACCAAAAAAGTTTTTAGCTAAGCCACTTGTTCGGTAGAAATTTATGGACTGAAAGAATTTCAAAAGTTTACGCGTTTAACTCAGGGAGCGGATACCGGTTTTTTCTCCATACAATAGAACGGTTCGAATTCCGTTCTTTTTGGTTCTTCGGTTTATAATTTTTTTGTTAATGGAGTAATTATTATTGAAAAACATGATGTTAATAATTACATAAAATGTTGAATACTAGGTACATAAAGAGCGTAAAACATTTTAAAATATTGAGCTATATCGAGGTTTTTCTAAAAAAACCGGTTCCGAACCCTGGTTTAACTGTTATTCTAGAAACTTTTTTCGTCTCAGAGAAGAGTATTTAATTTACATTACAATTACGTTATACATGCTTATAGCCTGTTTCACGAACCCCGGATACCTAAAATGTCTATCCATCGGTTAAAATTATCGCTATAATTTTCCCCTGGCTTTATAATTTTTTTATATCGGTCCTTGAATGTACATGACAGATATAAACCGTGTTTTTATTGATTTCCGTTAAATTAAAGGGAAGCTTATTTAGGTCAAAAATAATCAATTTGTCTAAGAAACTAGTACCTTAACTCTTACTGTTATTGAGTTATTAAAAAAATAAGTTTAATGACTGAACAAGTGTATTGCAACCTTTATTACATCTTAATGAAACTTATTTTGACATGTGCCGTCAGTCACCTGAGATCTTATTCTTAAGGTTATCTCACACTTGCTATTTCAATTATTATTGTATGAAAACGAAAAAAAATTTTTTTACGAATTAAACAAAAGCCGATATACTAGGCAACTTCTATTAATGTTCCAAATAACCTGTCCTATTTAACGGAAATCAATAAAAACACGGTGTATATCTTATCCGGGGATGTTGAACTTGAAACAGGCCCATAGAGTACACCATAGGCCATAGGTGATGAATTGGCGTTCACTATTGACGTAATTAGCCCTTCGGTTAGTATTAACGATTATAATATTTGTAACTGGCGCTTATTTAATCGAATTAAATCGTGTCAAATCGATTATGACCCGCGGTTGCATGTTGCACGATTTTATCTATGTAAGTACACCTTAATTTGACCCTTATGTCTTAAATAATAGTGTTTATGAAGATCTGGTTCTGATTGGATGTCGAAATTATTGTTATTAGCAATTCTCTTCGTCGTGCGTGAATTTTGTTGCATTTATCTTCACTGCAATGACTTTATACTTAAATAATGTCATGCCTGTGTAAAATCACCATTTGCTATCTATAAATCATATTTATGAAATGTTCACTGAATCTAGAATAGTTTATAATAATGTATCTTTTTCATCTTAAAGGCAAAATAAGGTGCAAATACAAATGCTCAATACTATGTCCCAGTACACTTCAATTCTGTGTTATAAGAAAATCGTAACATAATTATTTATAAAGGTGGATTTACACGAAATGAGCGAATGCTCATTCTATCCCCCACTCTACGAAATTCGTTCGTTACACGAAACATAAGTAACGTAACTCGTCGAAATTCGTTGATTTCGTAGAGTGGAGGATAAAGGATTCTTTCGATACATATTTTTGCACTTGACTACAAAACAGTAAACTTTGAATAATTATACTAATAAGTATGCAATAAAAATATAATAATAGTAGTCGGTTTATTTTACTAAAACTCGCATTCTAATGGACCTCGAATCGCCTGCGCACACAAAATGAATGCACGGCCCATAATCTGCCACGTTTGACCGCACTACCGGTACCTCTATATTTGCTTTTGCATAAACATTTTCACTCGGCATTTCCTGTTTGCACTTTCATCTGTCATTATTCTTAATAGAAATAACAATTGTGGAATCCATTGTTTGATGAGAGTTTAGCCCGTATTTCGTAGTTTATTTGTTATTTGTCTTAAGGTGCGTTTAAACCAAAAGAGCATTCGCTGTTCTAGCGCCCGTTCTACGAAATCAACCAATCACGTTTTGTGTACCGATCGAATTTCGTAGAGTGGGAGGTTAGAACAGCGAATGCTCTTTTAGTTTGAACGCACCTTTAATGATCCCACGAATATACTAGTTATGAGCATATCTTTTTTTTGTCCACTTTCATAATTTTGAATCTATGAGTAATTCTTGGGTTATGTCTACTCAGAACTCAGAATCATGAGCTCTTTCGAACCCGATGGGAAACAGAAATGTCCTACGGATTTTCCTATTTTGTTACCATTTTCCAAACTTTGTACGGCGATAACAAAGGAGGAAATCCGGAAATGTGAGGAAATTTTGGGACATTTTGTTTCCTTTTGTGGTCAAAATAGCTCGTAATCCTTAGTAGAAATAACCCAAAATTACTCATAAATTCAAAATTATTAAATGACAAAATAAAACAAAATGCTCTTATCGGTTTTTATTGGTAATAATGCAAATAGATATGATTTAGGCCGCCTGGCCGCTTCGATAATCTGGTGACGCATCGCATGTACAAGTACCTACATCTGACCACGCAAAGACGTCGAATAATACTAAGGACACGTTAAGTGAGGCTCTTTCATAATTATATAATTATACTTACCTACAATAAGTGTCACCTCTCCACACATTTTTAACGAAGGATGCTCTAATAGCCTGAGAACCGCCCTTTCCGCGTTCTAAACGGTTCTAAACGTTGCTTGATTACACTCCTCATGGCAAATGGGAAGTAGTTTCCGCGGGAGTACCTACAGTCGCATATTAGATATATCGGAGCGACCACGGTGCTCAAAAATATCTAAACATGCACTAATGGCGGGACAAGGTAGGCTTGGATGCTTAGCCAAGTTGCCAATCGCTAGCGCTTGGTAGCGTATCGTAGTTTTCCCTGTCTGTCACACTTGCATATTAGTGCGACAAAGACAGTTAGCTGCGATTAGCGATGAAGCGCTAGCGATTGGCAACTTGGCTAAGCACCCTGCTCAGATATTTTTGAGCACCCTAACCGCTCCGATATATCTGATGGTAACATGTCAGCTTGACAGCCTTGCCAGATGCCAGCACAGTAGCGATAGTGACAGTGACAGTTTTCGTGTCGGTAGGTAAAATGGTATGGTAGGTATATTATGGTATGTATTAATAGTTATACAGTGTGTTTTTTATATCATTAGCCATATTGCAATATGTGTTGGGTAAAGGCGTAAAAAAATATTTGGTAAAACAAAAAAAATCCATTTTTCATTATCCTTTTTGTTACAATTTTTTTTTAAATCTCATTATCTAACAAATGTTTGGTCACTATGATCACTTGCTTACTTTGCGTACTGCCCCACGATCTCATAACTGCCAAATCAGATTGGAAAGGGTGTTTGAGTTTGCAACTTTAATTAACCCGCATAAGGTAACTAATTCAATGCGTTATAACGTACGTAACAAGTTTCCTACGCGTGGTGGGGAATGGAGGTGGAGCTTAACTTACAGGTAAATCCCACGAGACAGCATTATCAGTCTATCGCATACAGTACTAATAATGAGGGTATTTTGAGTTGCGCGCCGATCTGAGGGTAGTTTGACTCGAGCGCGTTCACGCAAGCGCACTCCTTCTTTGTTTACAGAGTGCTGTACAAATGGCACATGCCATCTTGCGATCAGCCGAGCCAGCATAATTTGACCTCAAGAACGGAGTAACTTAAATGTTCCGTCATACAAACGCGTACTGGTTTACCTCAGATATCGGTTCTAATGCACTCTCTAAGCAAATTGAATTGTTGATGACGACGAGCAGGTACAGCTAGGTATGGGCTTGGGCAGTTTTATTCAAATAACAATCGTGTGTGCATGTAGTTAGGACAGGGGGAGCTCAGTCGCTAACGATTCCACCCCTCGATACCGGGCGACCTCGAGGGTTACTTTTAGCCTTATTCCGGCAAGCGGGGCTCTGCTGGAATTGACCTACTTTACCCTAGCTTTTCGTGGGACTTATATGGAAAGAAAAGAACAAAAAGAAAAACAAGGTTCCCTGGAAAACCTTTACCAGGAACTACTTCCTCTGGTGGAAGGTGCGGAAAACTCTGCCCAAGCACCAGTGGAAATCATGGAGGTTGTGGAGGAATCCGACACGGCTGAAAGACGCGCTAGCCGCCCAAGCAACCAATCGGACGACCCCCAACCTGAACCGCAGATGCCCGCCAAGAGATTGACGGGCGCCGCAAGAGGGCGCTTCAAGGCTCTTAAAGGTCTGGGAGTAGAGTCTGATAAGGCGCTACAACTAGCCACAAAGAGCTTTGGAGAGCTCAAAAAGATGGGGTACAAGTTCGGGTCCTCCAACTCAAAACCCGAGCAAAGGTCGGCAAAGCGACCTCGCCCGGATGAGAGCTCACCAAAGGGAAACGCTCCCAAGAACCCAAAGGTGAGTGAGACCCCCCCGGACCAACCCCAACAACCACGGCCCTACAATGAGGTCCTCGCCCAGATTCGTGTCGGGATCAGGAACTCCAGCCCGATGGCAGTCGCCCAGCTGGATTCCATCTGCGAAGCCATCCTGCAGAAGATCGCGACACTGAAGATGGACGAAGGACCCAAATTTAAGAGCTACTCCCACAAGCCAGGCTGGCTGCTGATCACCTGCAGCGACCAACGCTCTAAAGCCTGGCTAGAAGAGATAACGCCGTCCCTAAAGCCATGGCCGGAAGCCAACCTCACGGTCATACCGGAAAATGAGCTTCCCAAGCCAAACATAGCCATGGTGTTTATCCCAGAGATAGATGACTCCAAGGTGCAGCAGTCACTATCTCTCATCTACGCGCAGAACCAGGGGCTTCACACAGAGTTCTGGAAGGTTCTCCACACCAAGGTCGAAAAAGGTGGGGTCCTGGTGACCCTATCCTTAGACGACATATCTGTGGAGAATCTGAAAAAGATGGGACTCAAAGTGAACCTCGGGTTCCGCGAGGTCATGTTCCGCCTTAAGGGTCAACACAAAGCCCAAGAGGCCGGAACAAGCGCACCTCCTAACCCACCACCGCCACCCACAAACCCAGCCCAACCCACAAACCCGGCCCAACCCACCACCCACTCACAAACGCCAGCCCGAAAGGTGTCTTTAGGCCCAAAAAGGGCTGTGCAGTCCTCACCCCATCCCAGACCAGGGCCATCGGGCGCATCAGCTGGGCAACAGCAGCGGTTTCTCGCCGGCAGGGGAGACACCAGGGGCAGAACTCGCCCCAGGGGCAGAGGGGGCAGAGGCCGCCAGCGAGGGCATGGAGATGCCCAACGCAGCGGCAAATAATATGAAGACGCGGACAAAGGGGGTGACGTTCCTCCAGGCCAACATTCACCACGCCATCGCGGCCACTGCGGTCGTGGAGAAGATCCTTGGCGACAATGGCCTGGACATCGCCCTCATACAAGAACCATGGTTGAACAACAAAGCCATGGTAACCGGACTTAACAGGGCAGGAAAGGTACTCGTACATGAAAAAGGTCTTAAACCCAGAGCCTGCATTGTGTTTAACAAACGTATTAACTTCTTACCTGTTACAGAAATCTGCAGTGACGACACCGTAGCTGCCTACGTCGATCTCAAAGGCAGAGGAACACGGAAGGTACTAGTCTGCTCCGCCTATCTGCCTGGAGACAAACTAGACCCCACAGAAGAACTGTCTAAGGTTGTAGAGTACGCTCAAGCACAAAAGGCAGAACTCATCGTGGGCTGCGACGCCAATGCCCACCACACCATCTGGGGGAGCACTGGAATTAACAAAAGAGGTGAGTTACTCGCTGATTTTATCTTTACTAACTGTCTGCAACTGTTAAACAGAGGCAATACGCCCACCTTTGTAACTAGGGCGAGACAGGAAGTATTAGATATAACGTTCGCAACAGAAAAGGTGGCTAGGTGCCTGTCGAACTGGCATGTCAGTTGCGAAAACTCAATGTCGGACCATAAACACATAATCTTTGGTGTTAGGGACTCTTTAGATGACGACATAGCTATGCGTAGAAATCCAAAAGACACATCGTGGGAGGCATATAGGGCCGAACTAGATTCTCGTCTAAAGGAAATTCATACACAAGTTAAATCACCATTGTCGCTCAACTTAGCAGTCGATCTTATCTCGGAAGGCATGACTAAGGCCTATGAGCAGAGCTGCCCGTTGAAGGCAATAAAGTCATCTAATACTGTGACGTGGTGGAACAAAAAGCTGGAGAAACTCCGCAAATCCACACGCCGCTTATTCAATCACTCTGCCACGCCATCTGAGTGGGAACGGTACGGCAGGGCACTGACTGAATACAATAAACAAATCAGGAAAGCAAAAAGGCGGTCTTGGAGAAGATTCTGTGACGAAATTGCCCAAACAAATAAAGGTGCGAGAATTCACAGAATACTCTCAAAGACTCCAACCAACTATCTTGGTCTACTCAAGAGACCGGATGGAGTGTTTACGAACACGGAAGCGGAAACCCTCGACCTCCTTAGGGCAACCCACTTCCCAGGTTCGTATACCAACAGTAACACACAAACATGCACCCAAAGGAATCAAGAAATCCATAGGGCAAGCAACAAAGACTGGAATTTGGCATCTAACATCTTTAGACCAAACCAAATTAAGTGGGCATTGAGCAAATTCAAGCCATTTAAATCGGCCGGAGAAGATGGAGTGTTCCCTGCGCTCCTACAACATGGACAGGACCTCCTACTCCCGCACCTGGTCAGAATATTTCGAGCGAGCTTTGCGTTAAGATATATACCAGAAAAATGGACTCAGGTCAAGGTAAAATTCATACCTAAAGCAGGGAAAAAGGACTACTCGCAGCCTAAATCCTTCAGACCAATCAGTCTAACATCCTTCCTTCTAAAAACAATGGAAAGAATCATTGATCAGCACATTAGAGCGCGTTACCTGGTGGCAAAACCACTCAGCCACAATCAGCATGCTTACCAAAAGGGAAAATCAACAGAAACTGCCCTACTTGACCTGGTTGACAAGGTGCACAAAACCCTAGAGGAAAAGCAAACCGCTCTCTGTGCGTTCCTTGATGTAGAAGGTGCTTTCGATAATACACCCACGGAAACCATTCTTAATGGAATGAGATCAAAGGGAGTAGATGAAACCACCACTAGATGGGTAGAGAATATGCTCTCCAACAGAGTAGCTACTCTAACCCTCAATGAAATAGAACATAAATTCCACACCACGAGAGGATGTCCTCAGGGAGGCGTTTTATCCCCACTACTATGGACCCTCGCAGTGGATCAACTCCTTACAATACTGCGGGACAAAGATTATGACACACAGGGATATGCCGACGACCTTGTAATCATAATCAAAGGACCCAGCCTCCATACGATCTCAGATTTGATGCAAGGAGCTCTTTATACAATATCTAAATGGTGTAAAGAAAATGAATTGTCCATTAATCCGAGCAAAACGGTGTTAGTACCTTTCACAAAAAAGAGGAAACTGGAAAAACTCGGAAAACTAGAACTTAATGGACAAACAATACCCTATTCAAGTGAGGTGAAATACCTAGGGGTCACATTTGACCAAAAGTTGACATGGAATCCTCACATGAAAAATATTTTACAAAAAGCAAAAATGGCCCTATGGTCTTGTTGTCGCATGGCTGGAGCAAGGTGGGGATTAAAACCCAAAATTGCTCTATGGCTCTATACAGCGGTAGTGCGACCCATCATCACCTACGCCTCCGCTGTATGGTGCTCCAAAGCTAGCCAAAAGACAACAATAAATTCCCTTAATAGCCTACAACGTACGGCCTGCCT
Source organism: Thaumatotibia leucotreta (assembly GCA_025490895.1). Lineage (NCBI taxonomy): Eukaryota > Metazoa > Arthropoda > Insecta > Lepidoptera > Tortricidae > Thaumatotibia > Thaumatotibia leucotreta. Next base: position 685,115 of record JALPQI010030248.1, on the reverse strand, counting down.
AACGGCAACAGGGGCCTTCTCCTCTACACCAGGGGCGGCCCTAGACGCACTGCTTAATATAACACCACTCCACTTGCAAGTGCAGAAGGAGGCAAAGCAATGCGTCTACAGAATAAGCACGCTGAACAGGCCTACATGGCGCTCTCAAGCCCTTGTCTCACTTAAGGCACAGGTATTTGAAAACTGTACCCTCAGCATGCCATCAGATGATATTCATACAGAATGTCAATTCACCAAACTGTACAAGGTGGAAATTCCCTCGAGACACAAATGGGCGAACGACCAAATGTCTGTCGAAAAGGGAAGCCACATTTGGTACACGGATGGATCCAAAAAAGGCGAAAAAGTAGGATGTGGCATATATGGGGAGAGGCCTAAGCTCAGAGCGAGCGTCAGCATGGGTGAATTGGCCTCAATCTTCCAGGCAGAAGTCTTCGCCATCAACAGATGTGCTGAGATTAACCTGGACAGAAACCTCAGAAATCAAAACATCTACATCAATTCGGACAGTCAAGCTGCCCTGTTAGCACTAGAGTCCCTAGAAACCAACTCTAGACTTGTCCTGGATTGCAAGATAAATCTAAACGTCCTGGCTAACTCCAACAAAGTCACACTTAGATGGGTACCAGGACACTCCAACATTGCCGGAAATAAAGCAGCGGATGAACTTGCCAGGAAAGGTGCGGACACTCCCCTGATCGGACCAGAACCGTTCTGTGGAACCACCAAACAACAGGCTTACTCGCTGATTAACAATCTGGAAAAAATGAGAGCCATCAGAGAGTGGAAAGCCGTCAAAGGAAACACACACTCTAAAGCTCTGATACAAGGGTTCAACAACAAAACTACTACAGAGCTACTAGGGCTCAAAAGATACAAAACTTGTGCGGTGGTCAGAATTCTGACCGGCCACTGCAAACTGAACAAACACATGTTTCTAATGGGTAAGAAACAAGAAGCACTATGCAGGTTCTGCCAGGAAGAGGAAGAAACTGCGATGCATATCCTCTGCTCCTGCGGACCATTAATGCATAAAAGAAGTATCCACCTAGGTAGGCACATACTGCAACCATATGAGGTACACAGCATTACAGCCCAAAGAATCTGGAAATTTCTGGACTCAACGGGAATAAGTAACATCCTTTAAAATACAAAGGGCCGCCACAATAGATCAACCGATTGGTCGAAGCGGCATAGACTGGCCCAATACATCAATAATAATAATAGGACATTTTATTCATTGTTTAGTGCCGATGGTGGGGTGAGTGACGTCGGCCGATCGGTGCTTGTAATGAACTCCTGATTGGCTAAGACTTGACTACTCAAACCCCTTTTGTCTGCCATCGAATCGCACGGATTGAAACAAACTTGCCTAGTGACCACAAATTATGTTTTTGCCGGATAAAAAACGGGAAAAAAAAACTAAAAAAAGAGTCACTATTTTTCAAAAATGTTGTGTACTGGTGATTGCGAATGACATATCCAAATTTGGCTAACGACATAACAAACACCCTGTATTAAGCGCCATTGATTGACTTGGTAGATCTACCTATTCTCCGCTTCTAATTCTACCTATTTTTGTATGTCGTTCTATTAATTCGCCCAGATTGTATGTGACAGCGCTGTTAGGGAAGCTGTTGTTACGTTTACAATTGCATTGTCGATCAATCATTATTAACATCTAATGATTAATTCAGGAGATGAAAGATCACACCTCGTGTATTTCCGAGTTATTAACACATACGAGGAGAGACAAATTTAATGTAGTAATTATTGTTAGTAACACCTTTTTATGGTGTGCTCATTAGTAACACTTATTCGTTGACAGGCGAAATAGGAAATGCGTACAGATTGTATAAAATTGAAATGAGTAGATACACTTCTGTCTTTCACACATTTCATTAACCAACTTCAAAAAGGAAGAGGTTCTCAATCCGACAATTTTTTTATTGTTATTCGATATCTCCGAGAATCGTGAACCGTTCTTAATTTATTTTTATCGATAATGAGATCGAGCAATCGGTTGAAATCGGTTTTTATTATTTTCATTTTGTGATTCTATTTAAATATTTATCATTTAAAACCGTCAAAAGTTAAAATCATTCAATCAAATCAATTTATGATTGGGGAAGGAAATTCCACTAATAGCAAACATATTTAAAATCCACCAAGTAGGTATTGCCTGTATTGGTAACAGACACAATGAAAAGTTACAAAATCACTATATTAATTTGGTACGTAACTGTACTTCTTAACTATGTACTTAATATTTATTTTGAGGACTTCAAATAATTGTTTGTTATTCATGTTAAATATTGTCTTTCACAATAAAAAATAAAAAATCATAATTTTAATTACATAGTACCCATTGAAATGTTCAGTTTAACCCTTGTGTTAAATTCAAATAAAAATGTGATTTTGTAACTTCCAGGAGTATTCTGTAATTTTATAATGCAACACCAAAGTGTGAAATATTATGTGATGTCTAAAACCACCAATTATCACCTAAGATTGGACGAAAGTTACTGTTATGTGGAATTTCTGACGACAGTCGCCATCAGGATGCTTAGCCAAATTGCCAATCGCTAACGCTTAGTAGCGTATCGTAGTTTTCCCTCTCTGTCACTCTTTCAAATTAGTGGGACAAAGACAGTTAGCTGCCCTTCCTTTACGTTTAACGATTAAGCGCTAGCGATTGGCAAATTGTATAAGCACCCAGATATATCGGAGCAGCCAGGCTGCTCACAAATATCTGAGCAAACCTCTATTACGTAGCTCTAAAGGTGGGTTTACACCAAACGAGAGAATGCTCAATCTGTTCCCACTCTACGAAATTCGTTCGCTACACAAAACGTAATTCGTCAAAATTCTTTGATTTCGTGTGGGGGATAGAATGAGCATTCGGGGCATTCCACGAGAATGTCGCTTACGTAACGCGATTCTTTTAGTACTTCTAAAAATGATAGGAACCCGAGTTCTAGTGTGGTAATATTTTGGGACGTAACTTACACGTTCACACAGTTTTTTCTAACTATGAGCATTTATTTAACGTAGCTGCCATAGATAGTATAGGTAAGCGTCACGTAAGCGACATTCTCGTGGAATGCCTCGTTCGCTTGTTTGGTGTAAATCCACCTTACCATGTTCAGATATAATTGGTAATAGGTATAATTGATGTCAAAGATATTCTATGCAGTTAAATTTTTTTTTTACGGCCTGTTTTGACTTGAAAGGTCGTATAAAGATATTTTTGGCATCTAACCTGTAATAATATAACTCGCCGTTCAATATTTACTTAACCCGGCGAGAGTGTGGTGAAAAAAAGTAAAACAAAAATAAACTCTAAATATATTGACATAAGTCAAACGCAGGGTATGAGATACCCTGCCATACTCCCGCCGGGTTAAACAACTTTTTATTATCATGTGAATAGGTAGATAATTATGTAAATTTCGTTAGACATAAAACCTATAAAACTAGCGCAAGAGTATTAAATGTAAAGTGTACCAACAAGTAATATGAGAGTACAGTTGCGGTCCAACACATTCGATTACTAACATAAATAATCGCATATGTAACAATTGTAAACCTGAGTTTACATGCGCAAGTTATTAATGCAAGTTTTGAAAGAAAGAGTTGCATATCTAACTCTCACTCTTACAAATAGTTGCGTCTCGAAACTTGAGGTAATAACTTAACTAAACTCAGCTTAGTATTAGTGATTCTAGCCATAATACGATTTTTTTACGATTTTTTTCAAAACTTTACTCCTAAAATGATCAGAGAATTGTAGATGCATTAAAATACTTTTCAAAGGAATCTCACAAATAAATGTTATAAATTCGTTTGTTCAATATTTTTTTTATAATACAAGGGAATTAGAATCAGAATCTCCGTAAATAAACATCAATTAGGTACATAGATGCATCAATATTCTTCGCACAGGCAAATTCCAGCAAATTAAAATATTTAGCATACGTTTCTCAGGCCAAGAATTCGTACATTGCACCTTACCGATGGAAATGCAGTAATTTATTTAGATTAATTCTGTGGATAATTGACTTTCTATGATTCCTTGAAACGTGGTTACGATTGCAATCTACGGTCACACGTGCAATCGTGCATGCAATACGTTATAGGTAATATCTATGTGGAATTTAGGGACTTTTTTTATTTTCTAACTAATATTAGTCTACTCAAGTAAACGATGCCAAATGCAAATATAAAATATTCTAAAGCCAACTTCTCGCCGATATTATTTAAAGCCGCCTTTTTCCCTTGCGGATGTCACTTGTCAGTTCATGTGACTGACCGAATGATTGTTGTTCGCTTATTTCTCTCGTAATATTTTCTGACCTTAAATACTTATAAAATGCTTTAACAACGTTAGCTAATCAATAAAACTAGTACAAGGTTGAACAAAACTGCATGCAGTTATTGCATTTATTGCAATTGTTTGATCAAAACAATGATTTAGCCGAGTTACTGGTTCACTTCCTCGTCAGCGAAAACCATTTTGAAAGCAGGTCGATATTTTAAATGTATATTTGTCACGTCATATACAGGGTGTTTGGTTAGCGGTGTCGGAGCTTTTTAGAGCTTAAACTACAATCAATTTCATCGATAAATTACCATACATTTTTTTTTTTTGTGCCAACGATAATTAAATGGTGGCCATTTTAAAATTTCAAACAGACGAATACGGGCGCACGTGATATTTCTGGAATTATACGTTTGTTATCGGTCCTATCCCTCCAAAAAATATTTCGTTAGAGAGCTCATTAGATAAGCAAACTAATTAAGCTAAACATTTGACTCAACTATTTGAACAACTAGGCTAAAAAATTTTTTTTTAATTAAAAATTGTACAAAATTCACCTTAATTTTTCAATTAATTTAATTTTGCATGAAAACTAGGTCGTTAAGATAGGTTTTTAGTGTTGTTATTTATTAGTACAGTATGTTAGCTAAAAAATAACACCATAATTACAGTTATACCTTAAGTACTTTAGGAATTACAAGTGCTCAAACATACACCAAAACAGCTGCATTTAGCGTTCCCGATGCAAAATCCATAAACAAATGAATGTCAGCGGTGTACTGACTAGTGAAATGGCCGCCTTCCATCCATCCAGTGTATGTTTGAGGACTTGTAATTCCTAAAGTACTTAAGGTATAACTATAATTATGATGTTGTGTTTAAGCTAACATCCTGTACTAACAAATAACAACACCAAAAACCTATCTTAACCACCTAGTTTTCATGCAAAATTAAATTAATTGAAAAATTAAGGTGAATTTTTTACTATTTTGAATTTTAAAAAATTTTTTTAGCCTCGTTGTTCAAATAGTTGAGTCAAATGATTAGCTTAATTAGTTTGCTTATCTAATGAGCTCTCTAACGAGATTTTTTTTGTAGGGATAGGACCGATAACAAACGTATAATTCCAGAAATATCACGTGCGCCCGTATTCGCCTGTTTGAAATTTTAAAATGGCCGCCATTTAATTAAGGTTGGCACAAAAAAAAAATTGTATGGTAATTTATCGATAAAATTGATTGTAGTTTAAGCCCTTAAAAGCTCCGACACTGCTAACCAAACACCCTGTATACAATTATTAGTATTTAGGTAGGCACTCGACACATGGTGTTTTTTAACCACTGCTGCATGATTTTTCATGTTTATTTATTCCAGATTATAACAAAATTAAAATATAAAATATTTTCCACTGACTGATAAATCTGTTAGACTGATATGATCGAGTTTGACAAGGTATTTCTAAATAAAAATGCTCGTCCATACAAAATGTACATGTGCCATTGGGTCCATTTAAATGGATAAGGCCTTTTAAGGATAATTAGCTGTGTATTGCAATATAAAATGTTTTTAAAGTTTAATGACAACAAGATTAGCATACAATTATGACAAAATGTCAGTAGACAATGCAATGATTGCACAGGTGACTGACGATAAAATCATTATCTGCCAGCCCACGGGCAGTCAAATGTCAATTGACATATGTATTAGTCTGATGACAAAATTACAGTACGTAAATGGGTTACGTAACGTCTTTTGATGGATGATTTTGTCAATTTGACGTTGTCGTCAGAGTTGTCAAAAAAAACGTTCATAAGTTTTGATCCCTTTAACTCTATGCCTCTATTTATCTTATACTGAAACGATCAATTGCAGTTTGCAGTTACCTACGTTAAAAAAATCAAATATTTAACTGTTTATTTATAAGAAAATAACTAAAGTTACAATGTTTTAGCTTAGTACAATCTTTAAGGTCTAAGATGATTTACTAAACATTTACTTATAAACATTTATTTATTTCTGAGAGCTTTGAAATTACTATAACGATTTAAATTTGGTAAGTATATGGGGTTTTTGAGGACTAACACTTGATAGAGCATAGTCTCATCTCTTAAAAAAATGTGTGCTATTTTTCGAGCAAAGCGCAATAACGTTTTTATTTTATTTACTGTAAATAAAGGGCAATATTTTTTTTTATTTACTGTACCTACGACTTACCAACTGATGCCCATGGTTATCACATTAGTAATAATAATAACAGCGACAATTACCTGTAACAAAAAAAAAAACAATTTACAGACATGTAAATTACACTATAATGCGGGAATTGTATTAGACAATAATATACTTAGGCCTGCTCAAGTGCTCAGATATTTGTGATCACCCTCCGATGCTCCGATATATCTGATAGCATATGCACATTAATCAAATACCGATGGATATGAAAATTAACAAATGAATGACATTATAATAACTATACCTGCACGTGAGTTTAGCAAGAGCCGCGGCCTAGATACATACTAGCACCTAGCACTCATATCACAACACATGATACTGTAGGTGATCGAATTAGGCAAGTATGACCTAGGCGTGGACCTGCCCATACGTCGAGGTGTAAAGTTGTATATGATTTTGATTGCAACATTATTTCTATGAAATGAAAGATCACGATTTGACTGACCATTCTGGTTTAATGTGTACGTAGGTAGTAGTTAAGCTTCGACTGTCACATTTTTAGATAGAAGTATCTTATTGGTATTATAATAAAACTAATAAGCCTTTATTTTAATTCCTTATATGAAGTACACGTTGTTATATAAAAAAAAATATGAATTCTAAATTAAGGACCCTTTCTGGGGGTACATAGGCCTCCGTGAAACTTTTCCAGTCCATCCTGTTCTGTGCCGTTTTAAGTAGACGTATCTTATTGGGATGTGTAAAAACCTACAATTAATGGCGAATTTGAATTCTACATCCTCACAGCAAGTAAAGTTTGAACTAAAAAATTAAAAAAATGAACCTTTAGAGCTATTTTTATCATTATCGTCCGTAAAATTTAGGTATAAATTCTGTCTAGTTATTCTTATAATCAGCAGTTTAACATTATCCATCTAGTCCACTGATGGATATAGGCCTTTCATATTACCTACGCGTATGGACCTTATGGACGCACTACTAGGTACTAGTAAATGCCCGATTAGTAGACGATCGCAGTAGTTTGTCCATCAATCTTCAATAAACAAATGGTCAGTGACACTTAAATTAAAATTTAACAACAAGTACGAGTATTTCACAAAGAAATAACTTACGAGGAAATTGCATGCATATTACCTAATTATTAGATTCTCTCTAGGTTCCTGTGCTGCGAAATTAAATTGAAAATTGTCGAAAGTTTTCCTTTGGCACGTAGGTACCAAAAATGGCAACACCACGGGCGAAGAAAGCGTCCCACATGCATTGTTACATACACGTCCATAGCTCAATCATGTTTCTATACGGACCTATTAGGACCTAAAAGTTTCAAACACTCACATTCACTAAATTGAACCATTGCGTATCAACTTTACAGCGCTAACTATAAAGTTCAAAATGAATTCGTAATAAAATTGAGATACGATGTTTACAAGGAAAGTTTGAATGTTTGTTATGTGCAATGGCGTGCATACTGATATATCATTATTGAATTTATTGATTCGAAATCAGTCCCCGCCGGCGCTTAAGTGTAGTAATAGATAAGTACTTCCGTTAGTTATGTATTATTAGGTTAGAATGAGTATAATAGGTTTGATAGATTATTGTTGTTATTTTATATCATTATTTTATCGATTGCTCTATGTAGCCCTTGTTGTATAAAGAAACAAGCATATAGATAGTTACTAGCTTGTTTCCTAGTAGGTAACCGAATAATTTTTGTTTCCATAAAATTCTGACAGTTTTAAGAACATCTGCCTTCTGAAATTTTGAATACAGTTGACCGCGATTAGACTACCACAATACTTGTCAACAGTACTAACTATAATGTAAATATGTTAATTTCCTTCGGTATTTTAATCCATTTTCAAGTAAGTGGCTTGATAAGTGCCGAAGGCGATCCGTACACAGTGGCAGAAACATGCCGTTGGCAAACAATTCTTCACAGCACAACGCAAATTAAATAGGATGACTTTCTGTCAATCTATAGAAATGAAATAAGCAAATTTTGTCAAATTGTTCACAAGTTCATACACGAAGTCTTACAAGTACATATTTGCATTATACCATCGAGGAATTTGGATGTTATAACACATTAAAACCACTTAGTTTAAAAGATCATTCAGATACCTCAAATGTATTCCAAAGTTTGAGGTTTTGCTGGTTTCGATTAGATTGATGTTGAGCAGCACCATCATTATAGTGGACGTCACGTCATTGCCGTCGCCAATCCGCTTGCACAGGGGCATATCTCCTAATGCGCTCATAAGCATTGGGTAATAGGAGAGACCTATATTCAGCAGTATATGTAACCGATATAGCTCTGCGAATCGCTAAACTCAACTGGCGGGGCACATTGCACGTAGAACCGATGCCTGTTGAAGCTGAAAGGTTCTCGAGTGGCGGCCACATACCGGAAGGCGCAGCATGGGTAGGCCCCCCACAAGTTGGACTGATAACCTGGTGAAGATCGCAGGAGTCCGCTGGATACGGGTGGCGCAGGATCGGTCATTGTGGCAATCTTTAAGGAGGCCTATGTTTAGATGTGGAAGTCTTCCAGCTGATGTGATATGCGATGATGACCATATTCAGCAGTGTGAGTCAAAAGTCAAGCTAGTAATCACACACGCGTTGTGTGTGATTACTAGTTTGACTTTTGACTTTAGTGAGGATGCACATGAGGAGACTAAAATGTTCTATCAACCAGGATTTACCCTCTAATGAAAGCATTAATCAGCGGCAAGTAGGTTAATAGCGATTCAATGGCACGACCCCACACAAGCAATTAATTCCTACGCCTGTTTTAAATGCGGAGCCTTAGCCTGATGACTCAGGGTTTACTTAGTCTGAAGCTGCACTTTGTGAAGGAGCCGAATATGGAAATCATGTCGAGGTTATAAGTACCTATGTACTTTTAATAAATAAATAATAAATGTCTTAGGACATTTTACATAAATCCACTTAGTCCCATGATAAGCTCAATTAAGGCTTGTGATGTGGGTACTATACTAAGCGACGATATACATATACAAGATACTTATATACATAGACAGCCATGACCAAGAAACAAATATTTATAAATAAATACACAAATAATGCCCTCGCCTGGATTTGAACCCGGAACCTCCAGTCTACGGAGGCTGACTTTGTTTTAAACAATTAGGTGTTATTAATCCTCAGCAAGCCTAACCAAGTGGCTTATGATGGTCCCGTTTTATCTATTTATAGTGCTACGCATCACTTTCGCACTTACATACTTGTTAGAACCTGACGGCAACAATGACAAACGATTAAACACGGTACCATCATAAGCCTACAAGATACCATTCTGCAATCGTATACGATAAGCGATACTTGCCTAATAAAAGTACGAAAAGTCACGTCACCATTTATTTTTCATACATTATTATGGTCACGTGACTTATCGCTTATCGTATACGATTCCAGAATGGCATCTTGCCTAGGCCTGCAGGCTTACTTAATGTCACCTAGTGTTGGTTTCAAAACTTGAGTTATTTTACAATGTTACAGAGACTCGAGTCCTTCAAGAAAACTCGAGTCCTTTAATAAGACTCGCTAGATTTGTGTTTTGAAATTAAGGTTTTGCTATATAAAATAACTTAAATAAAAATAAGCTTCTTATTTGTAATTAAGTATATGCTTATTTCCAACCTTGAACATTTTTTATATATGGCATTCTATCATTTCATAATGTTTAAACCGACATAAAAAAAAATGAATCTTATTAGAACTTGAGCTTTATATGCAGGACACAGTAAGCCTACAAGAAGGTCAATAAATTTAAGCTCAATATCCTGAAATGGGACTTAAAGAACTCGAGTCTTTAACAACACTATTGTCACCTCTCACTCATCCCATAGCCTTCAAACAACGTCCAGCTTCGCTGCCGACAATAGAACCAGCGGGCCTTGACCGGCTAAACCGAACTGCACGATGCATCTGGTCCACAACCTTAGTAGTCCTTATATCCTTGTAATAAGGTCGAGTTTAAACGATGGCACGCAGATTCGCCACGGTTTTTTATTCCCACGACTTTGATTTGTTGTTTGATAGAATAGTTTATTCGCTTTAATGACGTGGTACGATAATAAACGAGTTCGGTGGCTACTTTTTTGATAATCGGTCTGACTGGAAGATTTATTCGTTGTTTAGTTAGTATAAGTGCATTTCCGTTGCCCGTGAGGTTTTGCCTCTTTATGTACCTATACAGTGTGTTACCATAACCCAGGCTTTTACGAAAGTGAGTATACTGGCAATCGTTTTCAACTATTAAGAATTGAATTGACAAATATTAAAACTAACTGTACCCGAGAAAATTGACTGGTGGTTGCTAAGACCTGTGGCCGAGCGGTGCAGGCATCAGCCGCAAAAACTGAGCACATGGGTTTAATTTCCCATCTCGGATGATTTTGGTCGTTTTTTCTTTGGTATATGACATTCAATATTTATAATTTAACTGCACCATTAATTTAATTTCCTTTGCATGATCAATGTAACGAGTGTCCTGCTTAGTTGTCAAACGCCGCGAGTGGCTGCGGACTGTCAAAATTAGAATTTTTAATCAAATAATTCTCACGATTTGGCTAAAAATCAGCATCACAATCCTCGATTTCAATAAAAACCTGCATGATGTTAACACACTGTACAGCTACGTCATCTTTAATAAATTGTTATAATAACAAACGACTATAATAAGCGAAGGATCGCTTTACAGACAATAGAACACAGAATAGCAGCAATGTTATCAAATATTCTATTAATTCTCTGTCAATAATAATTAATTATGTTCCAACATTATTGCAATATAATTAATGTTCATCTACAATAAAACATAATTTGATAGTCAATTACTATGCCGTGGACCCACAAGGACAAAACAGGTCCCAAGTGTGTCAACGTTAAGCACCTGAATGCATAACATTAAGGTACGTAGTACGTAGAAGCGTATCTCGACGGGACATCGAACCCGCACCCTCGGCGCGACAGCTTGATGCTATCTGCGCCACCGGCACTGTACCACAGAATAAGAAATAGTACTCTCAGAAAGTTCTCTGTTGAAACAATCTTGTTTACGAATGCTTATAGGATTCGTAGTTTGTTTCCATTTTTAAACAGCTTTTATTAACCGACTTCAAAAAAAGGAGGTTCTTAATTAAACAGATTTTTTTTTGTATTTATGTTACCCGATATCTCCGAGAATCGTGAACTGTTTGATTTTTTTTGTAATCGATCGTGTATGTATAGCTATATCCCCGAGATGGTCCCGTTGGCACCAAGTTGAGGTCTGATGATGATGGGATCTTGGAGAAATCGAGGGATCTCTTAAAAATGTTATAGGTACCTATATGTATGGCGTTTTTGGTAATTTTAATTCATTTACAAGTATTTGCATTCAGAAATAATTATATCGTCGCGAGATAGACTTCCCGTCTTTTACTAAATGTATTAATAAAAGAGGAACGGGTGAGATTCTTGTGGTGACATACCGTCGCACAATACTGATTGAAAAAAGTACGAGAAAAATATTTTTTCGTGAAAAATATATCTTTTTGTGTGAAGTATTGGTCTATTTGGGCGACCGGTTTCATACAAAAACAAAATTGAGTTACACGAAAAAAAAATTTTCTCCTGCTTTCTCCTAATCAGAACAGAATACGATAACTGAGTGGCCCCTTAAAAGGATCACTACTATTGTTTCTGTATATTTGGTGTTTTTTTACGCACTAGTGCGAGAAGTTGTTCATTTTTTGTCATGTCGAAACGAAACTTTGGAAGGCCATCTGTACTGAAAAACATCGTACGATACACGTGCGAAAAGTCATATTTCATGTCAATTAAAAACTCTCCCTTCGGTCGTGTTTTAATTTATCGCCACTCGTTTCAAACTTCACTTTTTCCGCACTTGTATCGTAATGTACCTATACTTGTATCGTAACCTACCTACTATTGTTAAACCGTGTACTAAAGCTTGTAAATTTATCAGCAGAATTGCTTCAAGAAAAGTCTGAACTGTTCTGAAACTTATAAAAAACATTTTTAATTCGTAATAGACCATCTGTCCCTATTAGCTACATCTTAGCTTAACTGAGATCTTAATGTGAGGTTTACGTTTTCGGATGTCGGGTCGTGACAGCGGCGATAATACCGTTTAGGCTTATATTGTACGATCTGTGCTGTAATGAAGCTATTGTTGGCCAGGATTGCGCAACCGTGACGGACTGTTGACGGCCCACGGGCGGAGGCAGGGTTGCCAGTGGGGTTCCCTCTATCTGGCATAATTTTTTTGCCCGAAAGGACATAACAGACTTGGCATAATCTATTTAGGCATAATCTTAATGAGGCAGAAACATCACTTTGCATAAATAACAATATTTGGAACATTATTTTGCCCGAAACTATCTTGGCATAATTACTATTTGCGCTGAGTGTTAAAAGACAGAAATTAAATTAGCATATTTTTTTTTGGCATATAGCCACATGTTCGAAACTTACCAGCCTTGCATTTTTCGTCAGGCAGAATTTATTGTGAGGGTGAAAATGTCTGCAGTGAGCGAGCGAAGCGAGCGAACAAAACCTTCCGGGGCAGATCCTACTCGGATAGGTTAGGTTAAGTTATAATTTGGCATAAAGCCACATGTTCGAAATTTATTTTGCATACATTTGTCGTCAGGCAGAATTTGTTATGAGGGTGAAAATATCTGCAGTGAGCGAGCGAAGGAGCGAACAAAACCTTCCTGGGCAGATCCGACTCGGATAGGTTAGGTTAGAGGTAATTTTTTTAGCAACCTAGAAAGTACTCAGCTCAGTAACACAGTAAGTAACGTGCAGAATATTACGACTACCTCGATTATATGAGAGGTTGTAATTATTCCTTCTCTGTTAAAACAAACTATGCCGATACTTTTTATGCACATCCAGATTATGCCTCATCATAAATAGCAGCATCGTAAATCGTAATTATGCTCAATATAATATTCGAACAACTCGAAATCTGCCACAACAAAATATGCTAAAGTTGAGTATGCCACAACAGTTTCTGCACAAAGCCCATTATAACTACATAGTTTAAATGCCATATAGAATTATTCATAAAATAATTATGCCACACCAGGGTGAACCATGCCAGTGAGAGATAAGCTGCCACCGCGTTATTTTACTGTACCGCGGACGTACTGTGACCAACATCGATGACGTACATGTAACATTGACTTTTCCATATTCAACTCTAACTAATCACTAACTTTGTATGAGGGGTTAGTTTTTTCTACGATATTTCGATGTTGGTACTATACTGAAAGTTCATTGTAATGGTTGGTGGACTCAGTCGGTAGCGGGTAGGATCTTCTTTCCGTTTCAGCCTGTATATCATCGCTTAGTACTCATAATACAAACCTCAATCGAGCATACCGTGGAATTAGTCGATTTTTGTTAGTACATCTCATGATAATGATACAAATTAAAAAAATGTAAGCGCGAAAAGTTGGTTGCCCATAGAAAATCCGCCTTTTTCTACTGACAAGCTGTTTAGCCAGAGTATAATTTTATTTATAGGTATCTGGGTGCTTATACAAGTTGCCAATCGCTAACGCTTAATCGTCAATCGTAAACGAAAGGCAGCTACCTGTCTTGGTCGCACTACTGTGAAAGAGTGACAGGGAGGGAAAACTACGATACGCTACTGAGCGTTAGCGATTGGCAACTTGGCTAAGCATCCTGATCTGTCTAGCTTTGACCGTATCTTGTGATTCAACCCATCGTTCCACCGATGCGATCATATCAAATATCAATGAAAACGTATGAAAACAATCAAAGTCCGACTTTACAATTTTATGTGTTGGCAACCCTAGTTCAAGCATACGTTGATTTGTTGTCGAAACAATGGAAGATGATACATGCAAAAGCAGGCCGTTATAGAAGACCATCGGTACAGTCATGTGCATAAATACAGGTGCATAAAAACTGCTCTAAATTTGCTGCATATCTCTATATTTCGGTCTGATAAGACTCTCATAACGTACCAAATTGTTAGCGGAATAGAATTGTGCTAGATTATGAATAGATGTTTCTCGACTGTTTCAATTGTTTATCCTCTCCTTAGCCTATGCGCAATTGCGCATAAACGCATTAGGCGGTAAATGCCCATAATCGCCACGCTGGGCAAGCGGGTTGACGATCGCAGTAGGGTTGGCGACTGCCCATCATAAATCTTCGATAAATAAATAGTCAGTGACACTTCAATCCGTTAACCGACTCTTACGACACGCCCACGACGAGCCCACGGGAAGAGTCGGGCTGGTGACAGATGTATTTTTACTGCCGTCACCACACGGCGGCAAAAGCGTCCATGCGCATAGGCTAAGCAGAGGCTGCTGACCAGCAGTGAACTAAATATAGGCTGGTGATGTGTGTATGTGTGGTTTATTTAATTCCATTTGTTCAATTCCTATTGACAGCGACTTCACGGTTCAGTGTTAGACATATTTATAATTAATAGATATGTTTAGATCCAAAAGAGTTGAGAAAATAAACGGTCATTATTATCATGTAAAATTATGATCTATAATTCATAGTCCTGCCATGTCGTACCTAACTACCTAACCTGTACGTCATAAACAGCTGGAATAAATAAAATTATGATTATGTTTAGCACTTTCTTTATAAATTTTATCACGAAATTTATCGAGGTATTAATTGACTCGCAATTTAATTAAAATTCTTGCAAAACTTCTATTAGCAAAATCCTTCAACCTTCTCTAAGAAATTATTATAACACCGATTAAACACCTGACACCGAATCATTACTGTATTTTATGATGTGACTTCAATAAAATCAGAGATACGTAAATATAAAGGACTGACAATCCATGAGTCCATGACACTGTTAAAATATTCATAGTTTAGCACTATTTTTCCGTTTTAATGGTTTAGCATAATGTACCTAATGGTAAAATTAACTTATGATATGATAGTATTTTATACTTAAAACAGCGCCTAGGCATTGCCCACAGCTGCAAATATACGATGTGTCACTGCGATTCCCTACGCCAAGACCCACTAACCAAGACTTAATGTGGTAATCGTGTCGTGTGTTGTGGGATAGAGAAGGCGTTTAAGGTTAAAGTAGGTAGCAGTGTGGTGACGGCGGGGTAGAAGACTGGCCCAATTTGGTGCCCGGCTAAACCCTGTGTAATGCCAGCGGGTTTAGGGGACCTGCATTGCACGGCGTTGCACGTGTGAGGGAAATCTCCTCTACATCGGCGTGGGTATCTTGGCATAACACAAGCCAGGCCTGTCAGAGAGAGCTGCGGTCGAATCTTAGGCATCCCGTAGCTCACTCATAACTGGCATGCGATGTTAACGCCGGAGTGGTTTTTAGTGGGTATACCTCCAGCCCTATCGCTAAGGCTGGAGGGAGTCCCACATATCCCCCCAAATGGCTCCCCAAGCCGGGGGGAATGCGTAACGCATTTTCCCACTCCGTCAACAAAAAAAAAGTAGCAGTGTGGTCGAACTTTAATGTATATAAAATTGTTGTCATTATTTTATTTGTCTCTGATGATAAGATTACATTTACCCAATACTGAACAAATTAGTGTTTACGAACATCAAAGGTCACCCTATAACGGGTAACACACGACTGACATTTACTACTGCTCCCGCAATTTAGTACCTCGTTATTTTAAATCGTATGAGGACTATAATGTGATGTTGCAATATACGCTTATTTATAATATCTACGCATCGATTCTATTTTGAAAGTCACATAAACCGAATCTACTGCAAAATCTTCGAAGTGAATAGCAATAAATATTGGGGTGTGGTTGTGTACGAACCTAAGCAAATAGAAAGGAAAGAAAGAAAGAATATATCTATGACACCACTTTATAAACAAGTTAAGCTACATTTAAACTGAAAATAAAAAAGACAAAGTTCACAAAGTGGGCCACAAACCTCGAGTATATTTAATTTACTTTTCACGTACCTATGCATGATAATTGAATGCAAAACCCATAGACTGATGTATTAGCAACGAAAGGAACCTAATTCAAAACCTATAATTAGGTGAACTTGAAACTTAAATAGCGTGACCAATACTGGCGCGCCAGGCCATAATGTTTACCAAACAAAGACACGTGCTAAACACGAGATTCAATCATATACATAAAGATAATTACAATAAAGTTCTCAATCGAACAGTTGCCCTCGCAGACGGATGCCCAGACATATTGATATATCGACATCAAAGCCCAGTTTCCATTTAAGTACAGTTCCATATAAAGAAACGCAAAATCGCCAAGAAAACGGCAACAAAACGAACTCTGGCCTATTTAATATAAGGCCGAGAATCAAGTGCTTGTTACTCAGGATATCAAATTGATTGGGATTGCTGCTGTATATTCATTATTTCATCCTGATTAGGTCGATGACATTTAGTGGTTTATAAAGGTTCTATAAGCGTGCTGTAACAATAAATTAAGTTTTTTGTGAGTTCTTGTCAAGGACAATGTGTCATCGGGTTAGGTTTGGACCACATAGAGTAGGTATATTATGATGACTCATTTAATTGCTTATGGCTAATGGGCTATTATTTTGACGATTGGGACGTCAAAAGCGCGACAGACCTTATTTGCCAAAATATCACATATTTTATTTAAGTTTTCAGATTTACTTGGCTCTGTATTAATAATTGTTGTTGTCAATGATATATCTAATTTATTGTAATTAGTGTATCTCTACGTAAAATAAAATATAACAAAAGCATTCCAATTTGCGACATTGACCTACTCGTACCTGTGAACTTATATCTCTAGATTACACATGTTATTCTACATTTAGACACATGACAGTTAAAATATTACAAAACAAATATTTACCGCTGATAACGAACTTAACACTTCGCAATAAGTATCATTTTATTACAGCTATCAAACTACATAACTTTGTATATGTTTAATAATAGCTAATGCTTAATAGAAATTGCGCGGGAAGTAATGGCGTCTGGTAGAAAATAATGTCTATATATCTCGCGTGCCTCCACTTTCCGACCAAACTACAAATTAAAAACAACAAGGTCATGTCAAGCCGCAATTGTCTGCCGCGCCCTTGCACCGATAAAATCAACTAATGTCACATCTCTTCAACAGCTTAGTTAAAAAAACACCTTAATTACTTACAATCTAAAGCTCAAAGTCAAATGAAATGACCTTCCAGGATAGGTGTTTGCGAAAGCAATTTTCCCACAATAAAAAGAACGACCAATTTACGTTTGCATGTGGCTATAAACACGTTTATATGCAAACTTTAGTATGCAGCTTTACGTTAGCTACGCTATTAAGTGTAATATAAACTTTGTATTAAGTATACGCATAAAAAATATTAACCCATCAAAACACGCCATGCCCCGGCCTTGACATGCGGCTTCTATATTTTATATGTCTCACATGGCTTCAAAGGTTTAGAAATAGACATTAAAATTATTGGGAATTGCATTATTTTTTTCAGTAATAATAGTAACTATTCACACTTACATATGAACTGTAAAGGCTATCACCCATCTGTCGATAGCCAATCCGTATTAGCCGGTCAAAAAAGCTTATTATTATACCTCGATATTTTTCTAGCAGGAACGAGAGATTGACAAAATTAAACATCGACATAACTGTTATCGATAAGTCTCATTGTAGTCGATAAATAAATTTAATAAATAAATAAATTAATTAAAAAATTAAAAAACACGACTGCCGTTTTAAGCGAACTGAAAAATAACAAATAATTCCTTTTTCAGGTTAATTCTTGTTAGCGTATCTACATAATAATAGGCGCTTGTCTTATTACTTACTATATTTTGCTTCGATTACAGCCGGGGAACCTTTCATTGCGGAAAATATAAATATATGAAGGTTCCCCGACTGCAATCGAAACAAAATCTAGTAAGTAATAAGACAAGCGCCTATTATTATGTAGATACGCTAACAAGAATTAACCTGAAAAAGGAATTATTTGTTATTTTTCAGTTCGCTTAAAACGGCAGTCGTGTTTTTTAATTTTTTAATTAATTTATTTATTTGAAACCTTTTAGTGAATCTGGAGATTCCTTAAAGTTGGTTAGAATTTCAAAAACCGATTTCGCAGAGGGCTTAAGCTTCACCCCGGGGGCCCGAGGAGTTCCCATCCCGCTAATTTTGGGCGAATCCGAAGGGCACGCCACGTGAGGGCCGGAACATTACTGGAACGAGTTTAAATTTATGTTGAGCGAGTCCGAAGGGCGAGCTTCAGGGTGGGAAGCCGAAAACTGAGCTCGCGGAGGCCCCGTACTTCACTTCGAGAGCCCAAGCACGTAACTTGCAAATTTAAATCGAGACCGAAGGCCGAGCTGCGAGAAAATTGAACTACGATGCTTCTTCGAATACCACAGCATCTAAAAAACCGACATCCGCGTAGGGCCCAAGGTACGACGAGCGAGACCACATGGTACAACCGTCCCTCCCAACTAATTTAATAATCGAACCGGAGGACCAAACGTGCAACGGTTCGCTTTGAACTCCAACGAAGACTTACCGCCGAGCTCCGCGTAGAGCCAAAAGCGGCACTCAGAGGCGCGCTAGTTCGCGAGGCGGAAGGCCGAGCCGCTAAAACCCAGCACTACCACATCAGCCGACGGAATAGTGTAACGTTCAAATGGATCCGGCGATCGTTTCAACAACCTGCAAAGGCCGTAGGACGTACTCCGCGTAGGGCCGAAGGCCCGAATCGTTCCTTAGAGAAGCGCTGGTTTGCGAGGCCAAAAGCCGAGCCCCCAGCCCGGACCACCGGGGTCAGAGGCATAGACTGGAGCGTAACTATCGAGGTGCTTCAAGCGCAAGCCCGATGGTCGGAGTCCCGACGAGCGAGCCCAAGCGGTACAACCGTCTTTCTTAACTGCCTTAACAATCGAAGCCAGAGCCCAGCGCTACCACACTACGTGATGGAATAGTGTAACATGAAAACGAATCGGAGATCTGCAGACCCGACGATCGTTTCCACCACCTGCGAAGGCTGTAAACTGTGCTCCGCGTAAGGCCGAAGGCCCGGAGTGTCTTTCAAGCTACCAGAGCCAAGCGCTCCTTCGCTATACAATGGAAAAGTAGCATTAGAACGAATCTCAGGGCCGCAGGCCCGAAAAACCTTTTTGAGAAAATGCGGAGGCTGAAAATGCACAGGGCCGAAGGCCTGGAGTGCGGCCACCCAGCGCGCTTGCCTGCGAGCTGCGTGAGACTCAAGTTTCCAGGCCAACCTGCCTTCATTCATACCAACTCCCCTGCGCAAATGTTAAGCGCAAATCTGACCCTGATCTGACCAAAAACCAACGGCAGAACGTTCAAAACCTTGCCCCCCCCCCCCCCCTTTAGTGTTCCTCTCCAGCACCATATGTCTGACTATGCTCGTATTCTAATGACGATGACGTTGTTGTACCTATCGTTTGCTTAATTACTAATTTGACATTTAACAAACATTGTAGGCTCATATTTTGGATGAAAAAAACCGACCCATATTAAAAGTCTCTTATCTCGCAAACTACGTAGGTACAGATTATTAATATATTTCAAGATATTAATTATTAAGATATCATATTGTTAAGATACTTATTTCAAGTTTTAAATTTTATACGCATGTTACAACACGTATAGCAATTTTATTTGGCTACAATTGCTATTGTTATTGTATTTTTGGGACATTCCTGATATGCGAACCATATCGTACGTTATTTTGACAACCTCCGTAGCCTAGTTGGTAGTGACGCTGCCTACGAAGGTGGAAGTTCCGAGTTCGAATCCCGGCGAAGGCATTATTTGTGTATTTATGTATCACAAATATTTGTTCCTTGGTCATGGCTGTCTATATATTTAAGTATCTATATGTATCTATCTATTATATATATCGTCGCCTGGTACCCACATCACAAGCCTTAATTGAGCTTATCGTGGGACTAGGTCGATTTGTGTAAGATATTTATTATTTAGATATTTATTTAAATTTTTTGATATTGTATTTTGGCCATTCTCGGCAACGCTGGCCTAATACTTGTTGGGAACTTCTCATACATCCTTGAATTTCTTCACAGATGTAAGTTCCCTCACGATGTTTTCCTTCACCGTAAAGCACTTTTTGTACAGTACTGGACTAAATGTTAAGTTCACACCACGATTTTGATACGAAATCGACTGTTTGGGCTATCATTTTTCCAGCATTCAAGTCGACACTTATTTACAACTAATATAATTAGGACTGATTATTGAGCTATTTCTTTTTAATTAACCGTTACTTTCGAACAGTTCAGACAACTGAGGCAGCTGTGGCAGCTTTTGGTAGTCGTCATGTCATCATCAAAATATGACAACTTCACTTGCCTATGAATTATTATCGGATCCAATGTATAAAATTGTTCAGATTCTATGGGAAATTAATATTATTTAGCTCTTGAATTTTACTGCTAACACTGAAAAAAAAAATATCGCCTGAAAGTCTTATTTAGTATCGCAATCATGGAGTGCACTTAAACTTTTGACCGGTACTGTATATCAAACGATATATCGTATATAAGTTTTATTTGAAAAACTCATCGGTTACGAGCCGGGGATTGAACCCACGACCGCTGCGTTGCAGCCGTGCAATTTACCCCTTGACCACAAGCACGTACATACAATCTATCTGTTTCGTCATACACACTTAGCGTTCAAGAAGATGTGTCAAGGGTGACAGTCCTGTCACGGCTCAGGCATTGAAGAAAAACTTAAATAGTGCGATGTAGAACATTTCGAGTTTTCTCTTCAAACATATACTTAAACATATAACTTGTATATATATTTGCAATCGGCATACAAAGTGCTTTAATTTGATACCCAAATCATAGCATTAAGATGACACATTATTCTTTGCGCTTCAATTGAATTTTAATGAACCTGGCTTTTCTAGAATAAGTAACAAACATATAAGTTATATACATATTCGTAATCGTTGTTTAAAGCTCTTCATTTTGATACCAAACTCGATAGATTTCTTTCATATTTATTTTTTTTGTTTAGATAATATTGAATTTTTAGGCCGCCATATTGTTTTTAACATGACGTCACATATCCTATGTTACCCGCGACGTCACGAGGATTCTAATGATACCTTACACCATTAAAAACGGTTAAGCGGTCGCGAAGATCTGCGCGTTTAAAGAAAATATGAAACATACATAGGGGCTGAACACATATACTCTCCTTTTGGCAGTCGTGTAATAAACAATGTGCCGTACGTAACTTAGCGATAAATTACATGAATGTAAATTATACCACTCAAAATGATACATTATTTTTCTCATATCTTGTATTTAGCACTCACCCATCAAAATAACAAAGACTAACAAAATATACTCTAAAGCCATAGGAGAATAGAGCCAATTAATACGAGGTATTAGGTATTAGATATTTAGGACCCTGTATTTCTTGATTATCTGTTTTTACGAAGTTAGTATTTTATGAGAACAGGGTGTACCTACTGATCGATAACATTTATGTCGATATATCATTTTGTCAATATCTCGTTCCTGCTAGAAAAATATCGAGGTATACTTATTATAAATAAGCTCTTAAGTCAATGTCATTAGTGCGAGACATGTGTGTCTTTGCAGCGTGATTTCAAGTCGCGTCGACTGAGGCGTGGCGATTGACACATTTATCGCTATGACAATGACATGAAGCTGTCAGTGTCGATGTTGAGACTGGCCTGATGTAATTTAATCTAGAGATACCACTGTACGGTTGGGTCCCAAAACATTGATTTTTTTAACGATTTTAAACTTTGTGCGTTGGACATACGTTCTGAAATGTGTACATACATATTCATAGACGTGACTGTACATGTATCTGGCCCTACCGCGATCTACGAAATCCGCAAATTTCGGGGATTTTTTGACAGAGACAGAGACAAATCCCCGAAATTTACGAACTTCAGTGTTCACGGTATAGTTCGGGAAATATTATTTGACCGACTCTTATCTTACTTACGACCTTTTGTTCTGCATCTTTAACAATAGAAAAGTGCCAGACTGCTGATTGTTTAGTAAGTGTTAACCCAAAACAAAAGGTCGTAAGTAAGATCGTCAAAAGTCGTAGTAAAGTCGGTAAAATAACGTTTCCCTAACTATACCTGTTTTCTTTTCGTTTTCCTTCCTTCTTGTTACCGTTGTAGTTTGTTCTGAACCTCTATATTTTGTGCCTCAGGAATATACTGTTAATTTTTTTAGGCACCTTGTATATTCTCACGAATGCTATATGAGAAAACAAACGAAAGCCATATCTCGATCAGAACCGTACGCATTCCGTACGATTATAGAATACCAACCACAAACTATTAGTTATTATACCATTACTCTGTCACACCAAGACTGACAAGCGATAGAGCTATCACCATGACTTCAGACTCCTCCAATAAAAACATTACATGTACAGGGAAATTCCAAAGGAATGTAGTCCTAAAGACTATAAACTTAAAGGTCAAATAAGTATGATCAAATTTTTACATAAGACGTTTTATGAAATTAGATGATGATCACGCTATGAACTTGATCTTGTGGTTTTGATAACTATGATTAGTTCAATTAAAACGTTTTATAAACGGAGTCCATATTCATTTGATTGCCATAATTGTAACATGTTTTGATTGTTATAGCTTTGTTAGGATTCCGTAAAACAACCCAAACATTAAAATGTTGTAAGATAAAAATGATTTCCACATAATTTTAAAGGGTAAATTTATAAACACGAGGCTCTTGAATGTGTATTTATTTATCATTATCATAGATATAAGTCTATGAAAATTTTAGATAAAAAATTTGGAGAGTATTTCAAATACGAAGGCCCGATGCCACTAGAAACTTTTGTCATTTAATTGGTCCACTACAAATTGGCACGTGTTGTCCACCGATGTGTGCAAAGAACACGCCACAAAAGGGTCTGGCCAAGTATCTTTTGTTATCACTTATGCAATTGTTGACGCCTAATGACTTTGCCAAGCGGAATCGGTCCTTCGTATTTGAAATGCACTATACCCACCTATTAGGCCCCGATTTGGTTCCAACGGGACAATTTCAGGCTTATGCCTCAAAAAATCGGTTCATGATTATTGGAAAAACAGTCCAATTGAGAACCACCTTTTTGAAGTTGATCAATAAGAAATATACAAAATATTCGTTGCTAATGCTAATATAAAATGCTACTCTATTTAACATGGGAACGGCTCGGTCGTGTGGTTTCGCCACCGCAACTATATCTTTATCATGAGGCGGACGTAAGCGTGAGTGTGTCTATTTGTTCTAAGCCTATCTCGCTTGGACAAAATGTTTTACAAGGGTGCAAAGTTGTTGTTTATCGTCACGTAATATTGACCTACGCTTATACCACAAAACTTTACAAGCGTATAATTCTTGTATAAATTCCCTTACAAAAAGTTGACAATTTTGTAGAATTGTACGCTTGTAAAGTTTTGTGGTAGGTATAGGGGCCTAATATTCGGAAGAATACGGGTCACTTTTGGATAAGGTTAGCTCAGGACCGGGACCAGTGGCGTACAAGAAGAGAGGCCTATGCTCAGCAGTGGGCGAATAACGGCTGAATATGATGATAATGATGATAGGGGCCTGGGTTAGCGAAAGCGTCCAAATTTAGCTTTAAGGTATATACATGGGATGAACAATGTTTTTCCAGAGAACTGTTCTAGAATAAGCGGTTATCTTCCAAAATATCGACTTACAAAAACTTTATTTTAAGACAAAAGACCTATTGCTCGGTTCCTTGTTTACTACGGAATCCTAAAAATTATGAATCTAGCGATGGGTGATGCTAACTCATGGCAATGGCTATGTAATTCGAGATTCGTGATCAAACCTCAAAGATGTTTGGACATCGTGTTCATCGCAGAATCGATAAGAAGCCTCAAAACGTCGAAACAAAATACAATTAGATTTATCAGTTAATATCTGAGTATCTTCTTCAAAGTTTTAAAGGTCTCTCCGTTTCCACGGTGCAGTCAAGTGCAAAAGTAAGTATCGAAAGAATCCGCACATAAATATGTTATGACGTTCTTATTACACAGAATTAGAGTGCACTGGGACATGTTTTTGAACATTTTTGTGTACACCTTATTTTGTCTTTGAGTGTACAGTCGCCATAAGATATATCGTAGCGTCTGGGGCGTCCAAAAATATCTGAACACGCTTTTATTGTCATAACGATAAAAGCAGTTAGTCTCAATACTAATATTTGTCGATAAATAGATTTCCTCTTAATAAATTGGATTCAAAGTACAGTCAACCAATCAATTCCTAGACCACTATACACATTAGGCACCTCATCTAGCGGATAGAAAGAAAGCAGCTTGAAATTTGGCACAGAAAGTAACATGACTTGGTCCAAAATATTTTTTTTAGTACAGATGGTGTACTTGGTGCGAGGCTCTAGTGCGAGAAGTGGGTCATTTTACGTCAGGTCCAAAATTCGGAGGGCCATCTGTACTAAAAAACGTCGTACGAGACACGTGCAAAAACGAAATTTGTAACTCGTATCAATTTAAAACACTCCCTATCGGTCGTGTTTTAAAACATCGCCACTCGTTTCGAATTTCATGTTTTTCGCACTTGTGTCGTAATGTACTATTTTTATTTAATTTGTTATCTTAATAAAATAGATAGGAGGATTATAACTATTGCAACTATCTGCTTGTCAATACTTCTTTTTATTTTAAAATCATGGATGGAACCAACACGGTTGATAAACTTTTTGGCGTTTATTTGATGGGCATTTTCACTTCTGGGGACACCCAATTAGCTTAAAACTCACAAAAAAGTTAACTTCGATGTCAGCTTTGTAACAAAAATTAAGCATGAAATATTTACGTAAATCCACTTTGTTCGTGTTTTTATATTGCATATACGCGTATTCTTTCTGGATTAAATGATAAAAAAATATTTTTGTTATTCCCGTGTCCCAAGAAGTGAAAATGCCCTGATATATCTAGTGACCAGGGAAGTTACCATGACGTACTAATGCGATTCAGTTTAGGTTGGGAAAAATGGACAAGGCTATACGAGTCGTATCACTCGTCGCTTTCCCTGAACCTAAACTGAATCGCATTAGTAGGTCATGGTAACCCCCCAGATAGTTGATTCCTTTGATCCGCACTGACGTTATGTTTATTATCATCTATTAGTGAATGCGACAAGGTTCAGTGGCCTAGGAATCAAATTCGTTGACTGTACATAAGATATATTATACTTGAAATAATAAAAACTAACGGTAAATGAGTCAAGGCGAGCGGCAATTGTTTGCGAGGAGCATCCAAAGAATGCATGCAATCATACGAAATGCACGAATGTTGCAATTAAACCTAATTCCATAGAATTATATACTGCATGAGAATAAACTGCTGAACAGTTGTTTCCAATTATATGATTCGTTGTTTATTTTCAACCCCCTAATTATATAAACGTCTCCAGAGTTTGAAAACCGATAAGTATCGTTTGACGATAAACGACGACGACGATTAAACTATACACGATATTTATCGTCACATACTGTAGCGGTACCATGAGTTTTCAAGTATTGGTTACCTAGTTACCTACCTACGTTAGGTTTTAATCGATATTTAATTTTATTGGAGCGAGTGCGATAGCCTGCTTTACCTATCTAGTAAAACCTAACGTACTGATACTTGCCAACTCATGATACGATAATGAATTAATATTGTGCAAAATCGCGATGACATTGTGCAGAGTTGTTACTATTATAAGTATGATTATACGAGTATAAAAGTAACGACTGTGAAGAATAACGTATGTGAAACTTCAGCGCGTGATAATAATTTAGATGAGTAGAATCGCGACTAGGAAGAAAAATAATAGCATAAACAACCAATAATCCAGACACTTACTTACAATTAAATAAAGTTTTACATTATAAGAAATCAGTTATTACAAAATCTACACTATAACATTTTAAAACTACACTAAAAACTACAAGGCACTAAATAAATTATACCCCGCTCCGGCTCTCACCCTGTCCAAAAGTGCCAAATATGCTCGCGGCATTGCCGCGCTGGATGGCAAGCGATATTTGTTGTACGAGGTAGGAAGTTCTTTATTATTTTTCATTGCTCATGCTCGGAAAGTGGGTTGTTGTTTATCTATGATACGGGTGGAAAACGATGCATCGCGACCCTTGGGTTGCAAAAAGATTATGTTCCTATTAGTGCTCGCCTTGTAAAATTGTAAAGGTGCGTTCAAACTAAAAGAGCATTCGCTGTTCTAACCTCCCACTCTACGAAATTCGATCGGTACACAAAACGGATTGGTTGATTTCGTAGAACAGGCGCTAGAACAGCGAATGCTCTTTTGGTTTAAACGCACCTTAAGCACAAACCCGAACAAAGTGCCAACAATACTCTTATTTAGAAACAAATCGAAGATATTAGTTCTTGGTTGCTAGTTTTTGTTTTAATTTGTAGCGATAATCGTAAGTTAAATATGTCAATTCATTAAATTATTTTTATTTTTCGGTTAAAATTTAAGTTATGGTTTTATATAACGGTGACCAAGAGGAACAACCTATCAAGTTTTTTTTTTTAATTTTAATATGCGTAGGTAAGCGACGGAATAATGTTATACTGCCATATATGAATTTATACTTAAAAATAAATTCTTACTAGTAACTATTACATTCAATTAATACTTTTATGTTTTCTCTTTCCTCTCATTCGTAATGAAAAGTAAAGTGTTTAACTCGGGTGAAAGGCACCCATTTTTGACTCGCACTATTGGCGCTCTCACTTCGTTCGAGCGCCAAACTACCTCGTCGGAAATAGGTGTCTTTCCACCCTTGGTTAACAATCTACTATTAAATGGGTACGATACTTACAATTGTATACGGGTTATTAATAAATTCTAATAGGTAATCTTACTCACCTTATGTTACATGATCAGCGTGTTTACAGCTCATTTTCACAAAAAAATCCTTACCTGAAAAGAAAAACGTAATATATGAGTACTTAAAGTCCATCATCTCGCCATAAATACCTTACTAATTGTGGAAATAAAACGGGTGTTATTAAACAAAATTATATCATTTGCGGGTTTTTCAAGTGAGTGCATTCATAAGTACGTGGTTACAGTGCAAAGTTGTATCTGCCGCTAGCGGGTTGTTCATATTTTACAGACAAACGGGTCTTAATCGCGTAAACTTACGTTTAATTATATCCTGACGTTTCGGGCATGACGTTACACCCGTGGTCTGCCTGCGACCACGGGTGTAACGTCATGCCCGAAACGTCAGGATATAATTAAACGTAAGTTTACGCGATTAAGACCCGTTTGTCTGTAAAATATGAGCGGGTTGTTGTTTTGGAACAAAATATTGGAAATAATGATTTTTACACTGGTAGTAATAAATTTGTCACATCTTAAGGTAAAATAAACTTAGGTATGATGAGTAAAGCTCTTTTCTTGAATGTTTGTTCTGATTATACAGGGTGTCATTTGCGTAGTGGAGCGGGAGTAAACAGGGTACTAGGGACGGTAATACTGAGCAACTTTTAGTACGCAGACAACTAAGATATCGCGAAAAAAACTGCTAATTATAAGTTGATTGATATTCAACTCTAAATTAACCCTCAATTAACTCATAATTAGTAATTGTTTTGCGATTTCATGATTGTCTCTATAGTGAAAGTTACTAGGCATGACCGTCCCTAAAACCCTTTTCACTTCTGTTCCACGACTCAGATGTCACCTTGTATATCTATAGTTCGATGAATTTGCTCTTAAAAGTGGAAATAACATTTAAAACTAGTAGAGTTTTTTATATAAAAATCTAGAATGGTTCGCAGGTGTTAAAACATTTGCCTTGAGTATGCACTATTGAGAACGATAAAAAATGCGTTGCATTATTTTATAACGAGTAGTATATAGGTACCTTATGCGCTTTATATACTTAGGGCTTATATTTTTTATGCGTCGTGCATATTATCCCTATTATCATAAACTTACCTATCTGTAAACGAGCAATTCTTATACAGCCTTGGCCAGTATTACTTAATTTTGCATATAAATGGCAAGCTTTGAACTTAAGACTAGAACATTGGTCTATCATCATCATCATCATATCAGCCGATAGACGTCCACTGCTGAACATAGGCCTCCCCCAAAGACTGCCACAATGACCGGTCCTGCGCCACCCGCATCCAGCGGACTCCTGCGACCTTCACCAGCTCATCAGTCCACCTTGTGGGGGGCCTACCCACGCTACGCCTTCCGGTACGTGGCCGCCACTCAAGAACCTTCCCGCCCCAACGGCCATCGGTTCTATTCGCAATGTGACCCGCCCACTGCCACTTCAGTTTAGCGATTCGGAGAGCTATTTCGGTTACTTTGGTTCTGCTGCGGATGGTCTCATTTTTAATCCGATCACGCAAAGAGACTCCTAGCATAGCCCTCTCCATTGCCCTTTGGGTGACGTTGAGCCTTCTTATGAGGCCCATTGTAAGCGGCCACGTTTTAGTACCGTATGTCATCACTGGCAACACACACTGATCAAAGACTTTCGTCTTCAAACATTGGTCTATATATTTATGGAAATAATAGACACTTGCAGTATAACAATAGACTAGAATAGTCTACCACGATCTACTAATGCGATTCAGTTTAGGCCCTAAACTGAATCGAAATGTGTCAGTTCCATAGAATAACTGTCAAAACCTGACAAGCCGAACCAGGCAACAAAAAATGTGGTCTATCACTTTCGACTTTATTACCACTAAATAGAGACGAAAGCAGCTTGTTTGGTTAGCATTAAGCGCCGACAGGCTGATGATGATGATGGTGATCAAACCACACGAACTTGGCGAAATTAGCACAAAAATGCACTAGAAGCGTATACGGCGATTACGCGTATAATTGTGCCACTTGTGTCACTTTCGCCGTAATTGCGGTTTCGGCAAAACGCAGCGTTTTCGCTAATTGGCGATTGTTGAATCGATGAGTGGCTGGGAGGTGTCATATAAATATTGTAAATGGGTAGTTTTTCACCTTATCCACTCACATGCTTTAAGTATCAAACCGCGATTAGAATGGGATTCGAAAGTACTGTTGACACATCAGTCTAGAAGTAATTGTAGGATATATTCATAGTTATATTCATAATATTCGAGGGTTGCCTGGTGAAACCCTATAAGTACGTGACACCTAGTTTCGAGAAAAATGATGTTAAAGGTTTATTGTCATCGGACAATTATTTTGATAAATAGATTCGTAGTTTTATGAGTGGTTTGTGAAAAGCAATTTCATTCACTTTAAGTTTATCTATGTTTTAGTTATGTAACTCATCTAGTTTTCCTGTAAGATAACATTTTTTACCAAGGGGTATCGACTTATTGGGTTTACGCATAAATAAAAAAAACCATATTTGTTACTAAGAGGGTATTATTACCAAATAAAAACTTAAAAAATAGACGAATCTAAAAGTAATAACGGTATTATTCTACATCTGAAAAAGTAAGTGCTATGCCAATAAACGTTTTTAGGCTTCTTATCCATCCATGATACTCTTCAGGTATAATTCAGTATGTTTCAGCGGGGCAAAGTGCTTCTATGAACGGTTTGTCTGTGACTGGACCTGGTGTTTCAACGGCGGATAAAAAGATATAAACTGTTATATGAAAGGCAATGAGGATGGTGGGTTTCCATGGTTTTGAGGATCCGCACATTGTTTTGCGTTGCCTATTGTGTTTGTGGTACTCATGCTTTGGTTGGGAGAATCAGTTTCAGAAAAGGACTCCTCCGATCTTGATGAATCGCAAATTGATATTGCCACCCAAATGCGCTATATTCTCAACGACAGTAATGGCATGTCGGACTCAAATGAGTCTTTTGTGGATTGTTGAAAAAAAACTGTTGTTGGAATCGATCTGTAACTTGATTTATTGTGCTTGCATTTTTTCCGGATGATGAAGCTGACTTATTTGGCAGTGACTGTTCGGGTGAGGAACCTGCATGTGTGCCGCATCCTGGGGACTTTCGCAGTTTTGATGAGTCGCGGATTGATATCGCCGCCCAGATGCGCAGTAGTGGTGGTAAGGGGACTCAAGTGGGTCTTTTACAGATTGCTTGAAAGTGATGTTATTGGGATGAAGTTGCTTATACAGGTAATTTATTCTGCTTTCGTTTTTTTTCAGATGATTGAACTGAGGATCCTACTTGCGACTGTTTTGCCAAAACAAATGGATTTTGACTCTGATTTTGCTACTGAGGGTCCAAATGTTTCATCCAAACAGGAAGATTATTTTATGGAGCTGATTGATGAAGTTTTGGATCGAGTTTGGATTGCTGTGGAGGATGACTATTCATCGGGAGCTCCTTGTGTTCCTGATACAGATTTGGAGAGCGATGCACCTCGGCGAGATGATTCTGGCCGTGACATTGTTGTTCCTGAGGGTCCCGGTCCAGGGAAGCATCGGGAGCGTTCCTTGCCGATGCTTGACGGTGTTGGTCTTTCTGGTCAAGGTGAATGTATGTAGGGAGCTTCTTCTTGCGTTTCGGATTCCGAAGACGATACATTGAGGGTATTGGAGCCGACCGACTCTGGCCACAGTGACGGCATGATCCGTGAGCGTTCCGGTGCTTGTTCGCAGGTGGAAGGCGCTGTTGACCTGATTTTGGACAGTGTTTTGGATAGAGTTTGGGATTGTGTCGGGCCCCTGAAGTGTCTGAGTGGAGGGTGGATATCGCTAAAAGGCGAAAGCTGCTAAAGTTCCAAAGGAGGCTTCAAGGATCGAGGAGGTTCCAAGGAGGTTTTGGAACTTTAGCAGGACGTTTAACGCCTTGGGTTATATAAGGTAGCCCTTCCATTTTTCGCTTTTTAGCGATATTTACTTGGCTTGGCTTGCTTGCGTCGCTTCAGAGGTTTGACGGAATCCCAAACTTTGTCTGAAACATTGTCTAGAATTGGGTTAGCAGTGTCTTCTGCTTGTGGGCAGGCACCGGAGCGTTCGCGGATCATGCCGTCATTGTGGCTGGAGTCGGTTGGTTCTGATACTTTTGATGTATCGTCTTCGGAGTCTGGAACGTGAGAGGAGGCTATTTCTGTGCATTCGCCTTGACCAGAGGGACTGGCATTGTCGGGTGTCGGCAGGGAGCGTTCCTGGTGTTTCCTTGGACTGGGACTTTCAGGAATGATGGTGTCGTGGCCGGAGTCATTTCGCTGAGGTGCGTCGTTCTCTGAGTCTGTGTCGGGAGCGCAGGGAACTCCCGCTGAATGATCATCTTCTGCAGCGGTCCAGGCTCGATCTAAAGCTTCATCAATCAGCACCATAAGGGGGTCTTCCTGTTTGGATGAAACATTTGGACTTTCATTGGTGAAGTCTGGGTCGAAATCTATTTGTTTTGGTGAAATAGTCGTGGGTGGGATCTTCAGTTTAATCATTTGAGGAAACCGAAGGAGGAATAAATTGCCTGTATAAGTGGCTTTGTCCTAGTAACGTTGTTTTTGAGTGGTCTGTAAAAGACTTGCTTGAGTCTTCTTACTATTATGATTGTGCATTTGGGCGGTGATATCAATTTGCGATTCATCGGAATTGCGAGGGTCCTTGGGATGTGGCACATGTGTGGGATCTTCATCCGAATGGTCACTGCCCGGTGGGTCAGTTTCATTATCTGGAAAGAATTTAAGCATGATGAACTGAGTTACCGATTGATCCTAACAACGGTTTTTTTTTAGTAGTCCACAAGGGATTTGCTTGAGTCTGGCATGCTATTGTTGTCGTTGACAATATAGCGCATTTGAGTCATTTTCTGAAATTGTTTTTTTTTAATGGAGTGTGAGTATCACAAGCACAATAGGTAGTAACGTGGGACAGTGTGCGGATCTTCAAGGCCATGGAAGCTTACCATCTTCATTGTTTTGCATGTAACAGCTTACATTTTTTTCAATTGCCTTTGAAGCACTGGGTCTAGTCATGGACAAGCTGTTCATGGAGGCACTTTGCCCCGCTGAAACGTAAAAAATAATCAATATTATTTAATCAAAAGTACTAATCACAACTACCTTTTTATTATTTTTATCGTAAGAATCACTTAAAGTCGCGAAGTCTCATTAATCGTCAGTGCTAAAACCCGATAAGTTCGCATAAAACAATAACAATTATTTTCATAGTCAGTGCTAAAACCCGATAAGATCAAATAAAACAACAACAATGCTTTTCATAGTCAGTGCTAAAAACCAATAAGTTCAATAAAACAACAACAATGCTTTTCATGGTAACGGTTAGGTACAATAGCTTACATTAATTGTTACTTGAACTCATTACTATAAACACGGTGTGTAAAATATGACAATTCTACGTTTATTCTAGGTTAGAAAAGTAGATTACCTGTTTCCAGCTTATTACTGCAAGCTAGGTAGTTGCACTAATTTTCTGCCTCGGTCACCCATCACACAACTTTGAACACAATCATTCATATCCTTCTTTAATACAATACACCCCTTTTTAACAGCTATTTTCAATTAAATATGCAACGTCGCAGCGGTGCGCTTGCGTTCGTGTCGCTACTTGTCAAGGCTGCGCATGATCATGGGGCCGTCGAAAAACTTATAGGGTTCTTCCCTGGACATATTTGAAAGAAATTTGTTAAAGGCCTCTTGTGAGAATCCGATTACTGGACTTAACAAAATATTATATTAGAGAATTGTTTCAAATAAGTACTATAAGTTTATTTGTTGGGTTCTCTTTGAATAAATTTGTATGTGCAATAAATGATATCGTAAAAGTAGAATCCAACAAATGCTTTTAACGTATTCTAATTCGTAATAAAATCCTTTAAAGTTTGCAATCGTAATGAGGTGAGACCGGGTAAGTAACAGTAACTGGTTCTACATTGTGTGTTTAGTTTGATTAGGTGTAAATATCTCGGCACTAAATACCAATAAATATAAATTATGTGGTTCTTCCATTAAGTAATAAATAAAAATGAAGTCTTAAATGTAGTTGTAGTATTTAGTTTTGAATTAATAGTTGAAATCAAGTACTTATTGGGTTATTTACTCGGCATATTTCCGTGATACATGTAAAATCAGCTTATCTGATATTACCATTAGATTGACCGATACTGAATCATTCTAAAACTGTTTTTACTTTAAAATCTCACTTTTTGTCACTTATCGGGTTTCACCAGGCAACCCTCGTATATTTATAGTTTAAGTGCGACAGATTAATTAATGACTCACTACATCTATAAATAACTCCTTTCTGTGTAAATATTGTGTCATTTGTTGTGTCAACAGTACTTTCGAATCCCTTTCTGATTCCGATTTGATAATAGCTAGGAGCTGTTCCTCTTATTTTACATGTAAATAGAGTCTATCGCAAAAATCAAAGCAGTTAAAGCGACAATTACATTTCGTCGTTCGACTAATGCGGTCGCCGAATAAAGTATGAGGTTGGCAGCTAACCGACATTGTTTGCATGCGGCGAACGACGAAATTTCCCGCATTAAGACGGAATAATGTTTATACTTATTTATGCTTAATGATGAATCACCGAAAAGTTCGAGAATACACCACGAAGCTACAATGATAATTATCTAAAGACAGTAAGAGGAAAAAGGTCTATTTAGGTCACAGTTATCACAAGTCTAGAAAGCATCTGCCGGGAAGTGTTTAAATGACCACACAGAGAGAGCTACAGAAATCTAGATATGTGTTAGGATATAAGAAAACTGTTACGGGCTCTACAATTGTTTCATAAATATAAACTAGGTATGCTATTACGGCATAATCCCAACATAATACCCGCAAAATCCTAAAATGTAATACTATATTGAGTCATTGCAGCATTAAATATTCGCCACAGATAAGTAATAACTAGGCAACGAAGTTTTCATCACAAATGAGTATGAATAATATGAAACTTACTTATAGCAAATGTCGACTCCATTGCTTGCTTTTTACTCTTAATCTGCGATTAAAACTCTCATGCTTAAAAACGTGTCCTGTCTCATAAGTATTTTATAATAAAGCTATGACAATTTACTCGTAGATAAGTATTTAGCTTAGCTTAAAGCAGCAATATTAACTTGTCTGTCAAGCGCTTATCTAATGAAAGTCCTTGCCAGCAGACATAGGAACTTGTAATAAGATACACCCAGAACATAAATCCTCAAAGTACTGCCCATCAGCCCAAGATAGACAAATCCACTAACAAACCCAAGGAAAGCCGTCCTAGCAATCGAAAGTGCTCGATCGCTATCAGAACGGGTATTGATAAGGCTATACAAGGGACGAACGAACAGCTTGAAGTACCTTATAAAGCAACTTTTTGTATACATTGTGATTTTCTCTTTCTTATATTTTATTAATGTTTCTCAGAGCTTTTAAAGAGAAGTTCTCGATTATAAAAAGAAGGTAATTCAATGAGCAATTATTGTTTTTAATATTTATTGTTCGTAATATTTTCTTCGGTTACCGCGAGGATTACACATGAAATAAAACTATGAAAACGGATAAACTCGCGTATATTCTCATTATAACTTCATTCCGACGTTTCGAACACTTTACAGGGTTCATCCGCAGACCACGAACCCTGTTAAGTGTTCGAAACGTCAGAATGAAGTTAAAATTAGTTAATATACGCGAGTTTATCCGTTTTCATAGTTTTATTTCATTTATTGTTCGCTTTTTTTAATGCTTTTGTAAGATCCTTTAATATTAGTAAGTACACTTGTTTCATTTATTTTTATAACTTTTTAATGTTAATACCGAAAGGCATAATATTGAAAACAGCACTCATGAAAACTCATAAAACATGAAAATTGCTCAATTGTCATCTTTTCTTGTTAATGAGTCCTTGTCCTTTCTACTATACCTAACTTGCTCCAGTTATCGTTTTTTTCGCTGAAATCTAGACTCGCAGTTATAGTGCTTTAAAATTCATAATGCACAAGATTTCATGCATAATGTAAGTGCTAGAAAGCCAATAATGATCGAGAAAAAGTAGGTGGTCAATGTGGGCCAGCCGTGAGCATGACGATCCAATGGTCGGGGTATTCAACTTGGGATTCAATGAAAACAGAGAAAACTAGAAAATTTACAAAAATACATTATGTAGTTGAGCATTTCTCAAAAAGTTTCTAGCCTAGATTTTTCTCTGTCACTCAAACAAAGGCGTCATTAGAGTGAGAGAGACAAATCCTCGAAATTCACGATTTCGTTTTTCGCGGTAGGGCCGCTACATTTGGTTCACGACCTCGATATTGATAAAAAATGGTAGGATATTTTCCAAAATGTCGTAGATTGTTTTTGTATAAATTGTTTTTGTTACCAAAAATGTATAGGAATCTGGCAACAAAAGAGGAAACTCACATACAAACTTTCTGGGCCATTTTGGGGAATTTGATGGACCTTTTTCAGCATCATTGAATTGACCAGTCTATCAATTGGGCATTGTTATGGAACATCGAATCAAGCGACAGAAGTCTGTCACTGAAAATAATAACTTTAGTTTTTGACAGAAAGATTCAACTGAAATGACAGGCTTCAGTCGCTTGCTTGATTGATTTCCATAACTATGCCCAATTTGTATGAATATCGAAGACGTAATCCAAATGAACAAATTTTTTGAGATTAGCTCAATAAATAATTCTTCCTCATCGTGTTTTCACGGAAATTTTCGAATTTATATTTTGAGATTTCTGTATTAATTTATTAGTTTAACCTGTTGTAGGATTTTATTTCTATCGGTACCTATATCCTGCGTAGTAATTCAAAATTACCAAAATGTTCTCTCTTTATAGATATTTACTAGTTGCGTATTAATAACGGTATGACTGCGTATTATTAACGGTTTCGTTTGGTTTATCAATGTTAAAAGCGTTAACCTATTGTCGAATGTTGGTGTTAAAAGGTAAACCGGAAAATGGCATATTCTGCTAACGTTTACCGGTTCAGCTATGCATGTATGAGTGTTAAAAGTTTAAAACAATTGTTTGTTATGTTGATGACTCGTTCTATTGTTAGGAACTTATAAATAGTGGTTGGAATAAAAATAATCATCATTAGAATTCAAAACACGATAAAAACAAAGGCGATGAGAGATTAGTGACGACGATGACTGGTTGTTGACATTTTTAAATAAAAGATATTTAATATTACTATTCCTTCTCCATTGTTTTTTTGCATTGGTGCACATATCGTCTATTGTAGCCGTGCAATGTTTTCTGCATGCTTTCTGAGTACGTAGTCAATCAGTGGCGTATCGTATTTTCTTGCACAGGCAAAAAAATATTAGTCGATATATTTCTTACAAACCTTTTAAAAAATATCCATTGAGTTAGGCAGTTACAAAAATTTCGTGGATCTTTTGGAACTTTATTGAAGTTTTCAAACGAGTTTTTGACATTTCGGGATATTACATATATTTTTCTTGCAATGAGTAAAAAGTGTAAAAACGTTCGATCAATTTAAAAAAACGATATCAATATAAAAATCGGCCCATCAATTGTACGATGTGTGAAGTATCATAGTCAATAATAGACATAGATCAACAGAAACCCTATGTAATTGAGTCCATATGAAGGGTCCACGGAAAAAACATGTCCAGTACTTAAAAAAATCAGGGCAAATTCACACCTTATTCTGTTAAAAGTAAGGTGGTTTTTCCTTCTGTAATTTGAATTGACTAGACTTGTTCTTTTCATTTCCTACAGTTTATTAATGAATTAATTTACATCATTTCCAAGCGATTTTTCTATTCGCTGTATAATCAGTTACCTGGACCGGTCCCGTAGGGTTATACACACTGTGTGCTTACCATGAGTTGCCGCCAAGTTATTAACGCAGACTGGCTTTCATCCCGCTCATACTCACACCCATCCGCGGTGCGAGCGAGCCAGATAGAAAGTAAAAAGTAAGTGACATAGATCAAGCAAACGTATCTACTTAGCGTGTCAAATGAACTCAGTGAAATCCACTGAGTTGTCCGTCTTTAATCGCAGCTTGCAGCTTTCGGGCGTCAAATTTTGTAAGTTGAAGTGAATAAAAACATTAATAATGCCTCCTTAAGTAATATTAATTGCCACAACACAAAAAAATATGAATACTCAAGGGCCTGAGACATATTTAAAATCATAGGCAAGTAACAACTTCAGTACAAAATCTGACACGCTCGGCCGCCATACAAATGAATGAACTTGTTTCTTCTGTCCAAATCTAATTCTGTGGTAAGTGAGCTCATGGTAGGCTACTGAATCCGAGTTTGCATGCTAATCAACAAGAACAAGTCATCGACTTCTATTAGTGCTTTTTATGGAAGTACCTGCCGCTAATTGCTAACGATAGTAAATATTATGTAATTAACTACGTTAGCTTATCTAATTTTCTAATTATGGATAAGTATAACTAACGATACGAACGACTTTAACTCTTTCAAGCAAATGAAATAAAAAGTGACTTTTTGAATGATTTTCAGTTTATTTACTGAATGAGTTAATGTGGCATAATATGGCCATAAGATTCTTTATTGCTCTCTGGTCAATTTATGCGGTAAACGATTTTGTAACGTTTGGACAGTCTAAAAAAATATCTAGAGTCAAAGTCAAAGTCAAAGTCAAATAATTCTTTATTCAAATTGGAATAGCAACAAACTCTTTTGAATCGTCTAGATATGAAAACTACTTCCGGTTCGAACCCTACACCCTACACCGCTGACCCAAGAAGAACCGGTAAGAAACTTGGCGGGAATAATTTTTTCAATAGATAGGATGTATCGCCGGTAGACAACCAAAACTCACTAAGTAACAAATACCTACTTGAAATAAAACTCGTTTCTCAGTTCTATAGGCTTAGCACATGATTGGCGCGACAGTATGTCGCCGCGAGATAGA
The DNA here is from genome assembly GCA_025490895.1 of Thaumatotibia leucotreta. NCBI lineage: Eukaryota > Metazoa > Arthropoda > Insecta > Lepidoptera > Tortricidae > Thaumatotibia > Thaumatotibia leucotreta. The sequence goes on along the minus strand of JALPQI010030248.1, from coordinate 646,644 downwards.
TCTCCCGACCTTTACTAGCTATATTAACAAAAGAGGGACGATAGTCCATCTCGCGGCTCGCGGCGAAATACTGTCGCGCCAATCATGTGCTAAGCATACTGGTTCGATACCGACAAACGTGGTTGCCAGAAGTACTGTTTCTATAGTGAGTTTTGTCAGGACCGAGATAAAAACGAGGGAAATTCTCATTAGCGGCCGGAATCGTACATGTATTATGCAGAAACAGGATATTACGCGGCGCACATACCGCATTAGATAGTCTTAAACCTGTCTAAGATTTAGTTTTTTTTTCAACTTCAATATTAAGTCGATTGTAGTTTTTGAAATTTGCGTCCTATGACACGGGCAAAGACAATATTCGATACATGTACTCCTGAGGTGTGTAGGTAATTTGAGTTAAGTGAATGATTGTGCTACACTAACTTTTTGGTCGATGCAAACTCCTTATGATGCATGCAGACCAAACGAGCATACGCTATTCTATCCCCCACTCTACGAAATCAACGAATCACGATTTGTGTAACGATCGAATTTCGTAGAGTAGGGGCTTGGAATAGCGAATGCTCGTTTGATCTGAATGCACCTGGAAAAGTCGCAAATAAAATTTGCTTTACACTCTTAATGCAATTCAGTTTAGGTTCTGCTTGTCAATTTTTGACAGTTATTCAATGGAACTAATTCATTGTGATTCAGATTAAGTAGAATGTTGTGATTCAGATTAAAGTGAATCGCAGTGAGAGAATGGAGGAGGATCGCAACGTCAAGAAAGCATACTTGGGTCGTCCGACGGGCAGTCGTCCTGTCGGCCGCCCCAAGTATCGTTGGAAAGATCTGGTCGAGGCGGACCTGCGCGAGCTGGGTGCTGGTGACGACTGGCATGAAACTTCCCAAGACCGAGTGAAATGGCGTGCTCTTGTGTCGGAGGCCAAGACTCATTTTGGGTCGCTGCGCCCATCTAGTAAGTAAGTAAGTAAAGTGAATCGCATTAGTAGTCGTAGTAGCCTCCCAGGAAAGACATTTTTTTTAATTTCATCTTTGAAGGTTGAACGTACGAACCACTATCATTATAATCACTAACCAGGTGATTAAGAAACCTACGCAAGCGCCGGTCATGCGCACGAGAGCAAAAATCTCAACGATAAGTGTTGCGATTACATGGAGTGGGTGGACAGGTTCTGCTAATTGTCACTGACTGATTTCTAATATTTATCTTTTAATAATAGTTCGTGTAATCGTATCGAGATTGCACGGTAGTAAAAGTGCTCTTAAGTCGCGGTAGCATTTAACACTCAATTATTTCCTTGGTGAATACCCTGTGGGCCTGTGGAATCTTGATTTAAAAGACTTTTACTTGGAAAGACGTATTTTGTCTTTGCCAGGAGTCTTTATTTTCTAAATATGATTGAAAAGTGGTTTGTGTCTTTATTTTCTATTCTTGAAAACTGGTTTTTCGGTTTAGGTATATCATACCAGCCGAAAGTCGTCTACTGCTGAACGTAGGCTTCCCCCAAATATTGCCACAATGACAGGTCCTTCACATAAATTACATCATTCATACTACACATCATTCGCGTACCTAATACTCAATGATCTATTACATAAATAGCAAGGAATTAATATTATTTTTTTACTTATTTGTTTTCAGCGAACAAGCAGCATATATTATATGTGTATAACATATCATAACACACACAAAAAACGGTTTATATTTTTATTTTAAAAAATCCAATCGAGGTAATCATACTTCACAAATTTCACTCGTTCTCAATGCAATTTTAAAGTGTCAATCAATACATACAGAAAATACGACCTCAAACATTTTCGTCGACCTGTCTTAAACGGCACGAGTTAGCCTACATATACGGGTCCGAAGTAGCTGAACAAAATTAATACAAGTTGCCAAAAAAGGTATCAATGGGTAATTATTAGCCCGGCCAGTTACTCTAAATTGAAACCAGGACATTGATATATGTACTTCATATTAATATGACGCTAAGTTTGGACATGTAGGTACCTAAATATGATCGATAGGTACATGTTTTTCTGTATTTGTATTTTAATTAAGTATGTGATGTACAATAAAGAATATTTACTTACTTACTTACATAAATATACGGATATTACAGTTAGTAGGTATTAAATATTGGAACCTGCAAGTTAAAGGTGGAGGTCTTTTTTTGTTATTTTGAGTTTTGCACTTTATACAAGTGGTTTGAGCTCTACTTTTCACTTACGATCAGGTGGTGTGGAGCCACTTTGTTGTGCCAATATAAAAAAAAATTGAAAATGTGCTTTTATGAGCTAAACTTTTTACAAGTTGTTCTGTAATTTCACCTATCCCGATGTTTGTCGATAATTTACGGCCTGTTTTACAATCTTCGGATAAATAAATATATCTGTACGATAAAAAATATCACTGTCTTTTTCGTCAGGCTTATAAAAGAAAAGGACATCTAACATTTATCTCACACATATGTTTTATACGAGGATGATGAAATACGCCCTAAATCTTGCGAGTTGAATTTGATGCACTTTCCGGTTACCGATTGAGCTGCAATTTGTATTTTATAAGTCGAACGCTAAACCGGAAAAGAAAAATAGTTCCTTAAATTCCTCTGTATTCAAAAACCTCAATATAATTGGATTGGATCCATCACACTGGAATCTGGCTATTTTGATTGATGTAACACAATTAGTGGTACCTAATGAGACCAGCGATCAGGTAGCATTATGTCAGTCGCGGCCGCAGCACGTGCTATTCTCATTGCAGACTGGTGTAATGTCTTATAGTGTAACGTGTAACCAGTGTTATTCACTAAGGAAACCGCCTTGCTAACAGCGCTGTGTCAGCGCTGCGGCAGCGTCGAGCCTAAAAATGGTATTCACTACTGCACTTTAAACGACACTAGCGCTCGGCGACGAATGCGGCGTGAACTGGAACTACACTGCGTCGAGAGTTACCGCCTACAGTTCGTCGACGAGCTGCTATGTTAGTGAATACCGTTTTTCGCAGCGCTGCGCTCTACGTCGAAGTGAAGGCTGTCTCGTCGTCGAGGTCGTTGACGAACGCAGCGTCGAATGTGTGAATAATAGAATAGCATAGCAGTAGTCGTTCCATGATTTGGAAAGTAAAGGATACGTTAGGTTTTACTCGATACGTAATGCATTCTATCGCGCTCGAATTGACATATTGGAGCGAGCGCGATGGCCTGCTTTATGTGTCGAATAAAATCTAACGTTATCGATACTTTCAAAGTCATGGTATGGCTAAAGGCCCGGCCACGACATTGGTCTAAGGCGACGAGCGAATCCATGAGTTGGAGCGAGATGCCGATATGGGTACTCCCTCTCGCACGTATGGTTATCCACTAGACCAATGTCGTGGCCGCGGCATAAAGTGTGCTTATCATGAACTGACGCTGCGTTATTAACGCAGACTTACTTTCAATCTATCCCGCTATACTCGCGTATTGGTACGAGCAACCCGGATATAAAGTAAGTCCTCCTTAATAACGTCAGGTGGCTTATGATGGTCCCGTTTTATCTATTTATCGTGCTACGTGTCACATTCGCAGTTACATAGTTGTTAGAATCTGACGGCAATAACGACAAACCATTTAACTCTTCGGCTCCCACGACACACATTTGAGTCGTAACGTTATGGAGACACAAGCTGGGAATCGAGGGGTTAACACTGTACCATCATAACATAAGGCTACTGGAAGCTTAGCCAATGGTATGAGCCGTCGACTCGTGGACCAATGAAAATGACGCCGACTGCGTTTCCGCTCCAATTCGCGCATGCGTACTCGCGTGTCAGCCTTCTATTTGGCAATCGCGCGGTGCACATGCCACAGATTATTTACCAGACTCCGCGTGACTTAAGGCTGCGTTTCCACCAGAGTGTTGCGAGGACGTGTTTCCATACAAATGACACGAGCGATTTGTCATTTGTATGGAAACGGTTCACTATTGGGATGCATACTAACAAATGTAATAATATAGTTACGCATAATGTCTTCTAGCCGAAATATTGACAAGTCGAATCGTATTTATGCATATTTTTTACGCATAATATTTAAAAGCATACACATTAAAGGCATACCCGTAATAATAACTAACATCACACATCATAAATACAAAATTGCATAATAATTATTACGCATCATTTCACGATGCATACAAATAGTTAATCCTAAAATTAGACTATCAACTGGCATGATTGACAATATTGACATGCTATTTCATAAACTACAGGCGTTCTACAGCATACGGAGAATGACGGTACACACGATGTCACGTCTAGTACAGAAGTGACCTGTGTGCAGTGCATATGAAAATCTATCAGTTTTTACCAAATGTATGCGCCCGAATCGGGTTTCTATTAATTCGTGATCGTTTCCGATTAGTTGCCGGATTCAACGATTTTTAACCACAACTGCGCTATTATGAGTAATACTTATAACACAGGAAGACGTAGACGAAAAAAAAGTAGGTAATTTATTAAGTAGGTACTTATATAAGAAAAAAAATAGGCAACTTTATGTACTTACGTAAACTTTTTACTTCTAATAAATATACGGTTTTAAATATACGGATCGAAATCTAATTCAAAATGTATAATTAAAACCAAAAGCAGTAATCCATCTTATTTCCTATGTTTTTTGTTATTTAGTGAGTTTAAAAATATTTTAACTATAGGTACCTACCTTTTTTTTCTGAATCTAGTTTGCTACCACGAACCCCGTACGAAATGTTGCATGGTTCAGCTTGTCAGTTTTTGACAGTTATTCTATGGAACTGACGCATCGCGATTCAGAGTAGGTCGTAAACTGAATCGCATTAGTAGATTGTGGTAGCCCCCTGCGCGGGCGCAACGGATGCTGCGCCCTCAGAGTATTGTTACGGTTCAAACGCCTTTGTTATGTCATTTTTCTGCTCCAGTGGCATTCTAACTGCATCTAATTTGAGGTCTCGTCAACCTACGATGTCTCACATCCATGTAGGTACAGTTCCTATTGACATTACTGTACGATATCATGTGGCCATAAATGTCAGAACATAAAGGTCCAGTCAAAGACAAAATAAGGTGTAGGTACACAAAAATGTTCAAAAATATGTCCCAGTGCACTCTAATTCTGTGTAATAGTCGTAACATATTTATGAGCGGATTTTTTCGATACTTATTTTTGCACTTGACTGTACCGCTTTAATAAGAGGGTCATGTTCTGAAATACCTAATAAGATTTGTCTCTGTCTCTCCAACGAAGGCGTCATTAGAGTGACAGAGACAAATGGACTCTAACTTTACTCTTGTTTCGATGCTTAGGTAGAACATTATGAGCTTACCGAAAATATAATTAAGTGATGTCTGATGTATGATTTTAACTTAAAGTCTTTGTATAGTCGCCATCAGATATATTAGACTGGGTGGCCAGTTCATAAATATCTGCAGTGTTATTCACTAAGGAAACCGCCTTGCTATCAGCGCTGTGGCAGCGTCGAGCCTAAAAGTGGTATTCAGTATTCACTAATGCACTTTAAACGACACTAACTATAAGACGTTATAGTTTCCTATCAGTGCGGCTAAGTCCGGCATATTTTATTTTGAAGGAAAGTCAGTCATAATTATGCGTCTTATACTGTTCAATTTGGGTCGGAAATCAGTTGGTAGACGGACTTTCCTGATAGACGGTCTTACCCGCATTGACCTTATATCAGAAGACCCTATTATTGTAGCTACAGTATTTTTGGTATTTCTAGTACTACTAAAATAGTGATAGTAGGTAAAGTCCTAGGCAAAATAAGGTGTACTGTTTATACAAATGCTCAAAATTATGTCCCAGTCTCAGTGCACTTTAATTACGAATGTGTAATAAGAACGTCGTAACATTTATAAGAGGATTCTTTCGATATGTCTTTTGCACTTTACTGTACATTTTTAAATAGGTGATAAGGAGAATATACCTAACTATGCGCTACAAGAAAATATCTAGAAACTTACATCCTATAATCGAGATTAAAATCTCGCACCTTAAAATGATGGCTGTATAATTAACTAATTATCTCTAACAAAAGCCAATCTACTTGAAAATAGTGTGAAGATCCGCTTAGGTAGAACTGAAAGTGACAAGCGGGTATGAAAAAGTAACTAATAATTATACTTAATTACTTAATCGTCTATAATAAATAATAATAATAAATCATTTATTTCGAGTAAGTTACACTCATATCATGGTTAGTAAAAAATTAAATTGTAGTGATGTTAGTACTTATAATAATAATTTAGACATTATTTTTTTTTTTTTCTGAATATGGTGCATGTAGCTGACTACAGCGAAACAAATACGGACAGTCCAGCCTGTCTCCTATCATCTTCATGATGGTGTTGGGGCTGGCGCGCACCCGGCGCACCAGGGATGCGGCCCTCTTGCGGATGGTTGCATAGAAGCAGTCGACCCTGGCTTCAGCGAACATCCCTGATGCGCTACAGAAACGCGGCAGCCCCATCATCACCCGGAACGCGTTATTAAACTGGACGCGGAGGGCTCCATAGGCCCGTTGCGTGTAGTCAAGCCACAGATCACACGAGTACAGTGAGGTGCAGTAAGCTCTAAAAAGTGTAAGTTTTACCTCTCTGGTACAGCGTGAAAACTTACGTGCAATCATGTTAGCCCGGACCGATAGGGCCCTCCGCTCCCGCTCCATGTCTTTATCATCTTTGAGGTCCGTCGTGACTACGTGTCCTAAATACTTGAAGGTATCCACCCGCTCGAGAACAGACCCGTTAAGTTTAATGGGTGTCACTTCACTTGTTTTGCCTCGACCGACCTCAAAGACCATGTACTTACTCTTATTCACATTATATTTTAATCCATGTGAATTGGCGTATGTCTCACACACCTCGAGCAACTTACGAATACCACCCACAGAAGCACTTAGCAGAACCATATCATCTGCGTAACTAATATTATTAATACATATGTCGTCAATATGGCATCCGATATGCATTCTGCCAAGCGCATCCAAGCAAACAGTTCTTCATGTATTTCATAATCTTAGGAAAATTATTGTCGTACAAAAATACATGTCTGTCCATGCCATACAGTAGTTATCTATACCTAAAAGAAAGATTCTTCTTGTACTAGATTAACTCTTCTTTCAACTTATTTCACAATTTTCAATATATTGCAGTTTTATCTAACTAGATAATCACTACATAGTATAAAATGAAGTCACTTTTTCTATCTCTATGTCCCTTTGTACGCTTAAATCTTTAAAACTACGCAACGGATTTTGATCAGATTTTTTTTAATAGGTAGAGTAATTCAAGAGGAAGGTTTTTATATAGGTATACTCGTGGGCATTTCTCAGAGTGTAAACGGACATCTCATTCATCTGGTCACGTTTTTTTGGAAGTGGCTGAATGATTTGAGGTTGGCTTTGGTTGTCTTATAGAGAAATGGGTGCTGTATCTGACGACCGAAAATGATACCAAAAGATGTAGCCACTTCCAAAAAAACGTGACCAGATGAATGAGATGTCCATTTAAGCTCTGAGAAATACCCTCGTAGTACCCGTGCGCAGACGGGGCGGGTCGCTAGTACTATAATGAGTCCGTATTTCACATAATTTCAAGCATTCCTAATTTCAAAGCCTTCATGCCACTCTAGCTAAATAAATCTCATGCTTTGGAATCTAGCTGTGATTCGTTCCAAAGCATCAAAGTTATTGAGCATCATCAGGGCTCATCAAAGTTGCGATAGTGCGGCCAGTGTCGCAACCACGTCCGATGTATCGTCTCTGTTGCACTTGTAAATTAATACATAAGTGTATCAAAGACGAAGTGATCACGGAAAGCCTGAGAAGGAGCTCAAAGACGAAGTTAGTCAATGCGAAGCCGTGTACAGCAATCAGGCAGATTTTCCTGGCGAAGGTGCTTTTACTATGCAGAATAAAAAACTGATATCAGATCTGGGGCCTGTTTATCAAAAGCTTGTACTTAATACAAGAAGCGTCTTAATTAGATAAGGACTTCCGCTTGTTTTTTAAGCTTTTCATAAATGGGTCTTAGTCAAACAGACTATGCAGTCTGTTTGACTAAGACCTGCATTGTTACTAAATCCCACCTTAATCGTACCCTGAGTTGTCAAGAATGTCAAGTAACGGATACGTTCGGTTTTTTTTCAATACGTAACGCATTTTATCGCGCTTGCATTGATTTATTGGAGTGGACACGATGGCCTGCTTTACGTATCGAGTAAAACTTAACGTAAACGATACTTTAAAACTCATGGTACGGCTACAGAAATTTACTATTCTGAATATTCACCATGCTGTACTTGGGAATTTGCCGAGAATAGCACATCAATAACCGCACTTGTTTTATTACAAAAACTCGCCACGTGCCTACACCCACGGTGGTCGTAATACCCGGTCACTGATTGATTACATGCGTTGGTACTCAAAGCTCGTGCACTTCCGCGGTCACTCCGGTCATCTGTCTCCTGGTGCAACGATGCGTCCACTCACTTCGTTACAAGCTTGCGTCATATATTATGACTGTTACGGGCTTATTGATAGCTGGATTTAATTGGGAACCTAATTACAAACCAGGTTTGTGTAGGTTCGAAGTCGTGTGATCGCATCGCATGCACGCTGATATATCGAGTTCGATTAACACGGTTATTCAATGAGACTTATCAGCTAAATGGACAGGTAATCAGTCAGGTGTGAGTGTAGTTTGGTGCAGATCTTTGTTCAGTTGACTAAACAAACGTATATGGGCATGGACAGAAAAACCAAAGTAACTGCATAGTTAGACAAAAATATGACACTGCGGGAAAGAAGCTGGTTAAGTTAGTGGAAAATGTAGGGATGTAAAGGTGTAAAAGGTGATAAAAAACGAATGCTCAGACTATCCCCACTCTACGAAATTCGTTCGTTAGGTACAGAAAATGTAATTCGTCGAATTTCGTTGATTGTAACCCTACCCTAACATAAGCGCTTTTAGGAAGATTTTCCAAATTTGCATTAGAAGTCAAGATCAATAATAGAAAGGCGGACAATTCAAAAGTATGGAGATCTGCTTTTAAATTCGCTAGGTAACCTAGATAGAATAAGACCGAAAGGGATAAACAATACTTAGGCTTGCTAAATTAAACTAAGTTAGAAGATGTTTATGAATAAGAGGGTAACTGTATACGTTTTACGTCATCAAATTGTTTCATATAGTTGCCGATTTCTAAGAATGAACATTGGACAGTTTAGAAATGGGCATAATATATATGACGTAAAGACTACCTATCTGAATGGTGTCTTACCCTCATATTAATAAGGACTAATCCATAACTGCCAAAAGTTCAACTATAAGTGAAGTTCGTGTTTTACTTTATTATTCCTAAATAATAACTAGTTCCCAAAATTACTAAGCTAACAATACCAACCTGTCACTCAAAGTCTACCCTCGCCAATCTCGCCACACGTCCCCAATCCAGCTAATTAGTAATTACCAACATATTAGTTAAGTTACAACAATACGTTTGGTAACGCCGGCATGTACGATTGTTCCACTTCAGAAGTCGGCTAGTTATACAATAACTAGGCTCAAACGCTTCCTTTTTTTTAATTGGGTCTTAATTAAGAATAATGTAGTCTATAGAAAAAGTGTTATTCGTCTGAACAAAATGATTATTAGCATTTTTTGGGACAACTCTAGTCCGCATCACGTCGTGGACGTAATAGTCTTTTTTTTATGTGACGAAGGTAGACAACTGAGCTCTCAGCCCACCTGATTTAAAGCACAGTAACTAGGCCCATGGACATAGTGACCAAAAACTCGAAGAAATATTTAGTCCAACCAGCACACAGTAGTAAAAGGCAGTAAATTTAAAAAATGTAGGCGGGAAGAGTTGGTAGTCCATAGATTTTTTTATTTGGCTCTTTTTTCTACTGAGAAGCTGATTGGCCAGAATAGGTATATGATGTGTTGTTAGGCCACGAATTCTAAACATCTTAACTACTTATCCTAATTTATTTCTGTTTTATTTGATATCTAGAATCTTTGAGTAAGAACAGTCAAGTGCAATAAAATTCTCCCATGGCACTGCCAACTTAACAGTTATTAAAACAATGTCGGCCATGATTAAAAAAAAGCTCCGTAGTCATTGTTCTCTATGCTCTATTTACCCAATGCTGCCACACCGCTATAATAATGATAATTCCCTAGTTTTGTGAGCTTCCACGAAAGCAGATGAATGTCACGTTAAAAACAGTTAACAGTTTAGTTAGAAGAAAATGAGGCATTGTGTTTGTCAAATAACTCGAGACAAGTGCGCTCACTGAAAGCTACTATTAAATTGGCCACTTACTAGAAGTACCTAGCTACTTTACATGTAAATTACCTGTCCTGTATTTTATAGTACACTTGTAATTACTTAGTTTTCTCGCACTAGGTGCTGAAGTTTCTAGTGACCTAGTGACATGAAGTAATGTTTTTTATTGGTCCCTGTAGTCGATGTCTGTTTGCTAATTGACATGATGTGTGTTCATGACATGTTAGCAAATCTTGTCTTTGACAGCAACACGCGGTACCTATATGAAACACAAAAGCAGTAAAGTGTGTCGCTAGAAGGCCACGTATTGCTGTCACATATAAGATAACCTTGCCTTTCTGGGAAAAATCGAGGAACCACGAACCACGGTCTTTACTAGTTAGGTATGTCTTTTTTGGAACCTGACCTATCCTTTATGCATTGCAGTCGATGAATTGGGACCCGTTCAGACCGGGCTACGATAATTGGTGCTACACTGAAATACTTCTACAAGTTCAACCTTATCTAAGGTCGCGAATATGTCAAATAATAGGTCACATTTCATACCAGCGCTGAAGATATCCGTATGACGGCGAATGCGGTCCGACAGTCCGGTTTTAACTCGTGATGAATAGGACCTTAAATCTATCCCAGGTTAATTCTTCTAGTACCAACTTAACAGCAAAACTCAAACAATATTAGACATTCTGTCAACGCGATAACAACTGTTCTACATACTAACCAGTAAGTTTAGTAGCTGTCTTGTCTCTCATAGTGTCGGGTATTACTAAACTTGTTTATTACTGGTGTCAATCTGTTATGATATTTTACTTTGAAGGGGATGCATGATAAGTACAGATAAGTCGAATGATTGATTTATTTCGTAGGTAGGTACAATGTACACGTGCATAGTACTATCGCTGCGTATATAGGTAATTAAAATCAAATATAAATCAGCTCGTGAAACATAAATGGGTTAATCATCTTTCTTCTTCTTTATGATGACATTGATGACATGTCCTCAGGGCACACAAATTGCAGTATGCTAGAAGTAATTATCTAATTATCGAGCAAGCCCTACTAACATGATTAGCGAGTTACCCCCCATGTAATGACCACGTAACTGCCAAAAAAATCTAAATAATAATATAATAATATTTTAGCCTATATAATGTCCCACTGCTGGGCACAGACCTCCTCTCATATATGAGATTGATTGGGCTATACTCCCCACGCTGGCCCTAAGCGATTTAGGGACTTGGGGACTTCACATACACCTTTGAATTTCTTCGCGGATGTATGCAGGTTTCCTCGCGATGTTTTTCTTCACCGAAAGCTAATGGTCAATATCATCTGATAGTTATTCCGTACATAAGGTTCGGAAAAACTCGTTGGTATGAGCCAGATTTGAACCCACGACCTCCGGATTGAATGTCAAACGTCTAAACTACTGAGCCACAACCGCTTAAAAAAAATCAAAGTATTTAAAATTTTAATACTATTGAACTGTGATTAAGGTGACCCATGCGAATGTAACGATATCAATGAATAAGAAAAAGATGTTTGACCTAAATTCTACAGTAAATATTTCACTTAGTTTAGAGTCAGATTTATTACATGAAAGTATTACCTAGATACTCATAAACATTTAGTAACAGTAGGTATGATTCAGGATGCAAGGTAGACGATCTGCACAATACACGGATGCGTTTCCTGCATATTCTACTTCGGAGAACAAGTCACAATAGTCCATCAGATTGTATGCAATTTACATACAACATACGATTATTTATATTGTTTTAAAAAATAAGTTCCGCCGAGTTTCTTAACACAATACGATTATTTCCAGAATATCTACAATGTCTTTATAATTTCATATTCATAAGGCAATGTAACCTACTTAAATTAAATAAAGATGTTGCATTGTTTGTATTTCCTGGAAACATATGTATTTTTACGGGTAACAATATTTCAAATAAAATCTGGTATTTTATGGACTGATAAATATTTCGCTTAAACATTTCTACGCTATAAATAACTTAGGAAGGAATTATTATTAGAAGACACATCAAAATTCACGAGCTTGCAAACGAATACACGTTTGCAATTAAATCCAATAAAACCTTTGCAGAATCTCATAGAGCATAACAAGGTCCGGTCGTGACTCTGGCCATCTACAAATTGTCTATGCTAGGTGAAAGTATCTGTGGGTGTGAGAACATAACCGTAACGCTATCTGTGCTTAAAATGTTCCAAATTTAAATTATCATTGTTCGACCACAAAATTTCAAATGGATTGGGTGGAACCGGTTTAGTGCTTTATGGCTGTTTGATATAACTTTTAACAGGTCGCGTCATTTTAGGATGTATGGGTCCGACGTATTACTGATAGAGATAAGTTGCTATTATGTTATTGAAGCAGAGTTGGGCAAAAAGTAATATGATTACTCCTTCAGATTACTTTTGTATGTGTACTTTGTAATATTTATTACAAAGTACACATACAAATGTAATTTATAGAAGTAATCATATTACTTTTTGTCCAACTCTGTATTGAAGTCTCCAACCACGGACGTAAGGATCAAGGAATGCTTTTAACTTTTAAAACGTTTTACTGATTTAGATATCCTTTCTGTTGGTTATAAGTACCGGCTTTCTAATAGGTTAATCAGTTAGTTGGACACTGATCATGTCAACGAGGTTTATCTAGAAACTCTAAAAGCAACCATTACTGACATATCGTGTAAGTGTTCAGAGATTTACTACGTTTTAAAAACCCATTTAGAAAAAAAAACAGTAAATTAACTAACTTACGTGGTTTGTGTAATACTTAATATTAAAAGCAAAGTTTTTACGCTAAGCTACTAAATGGTAATGTAAGCGACATTTCCGAAGCTCCGTGAGGTCAGTGACCCACAAATTGTAAACAATAAAAACTCAGGTGAACGCCGCCAGCGGGACGCTCGAAAACGAAAGATAACTTTCATAATCTTGAATCTTAGGATGAAAGGAAGACGCGTTTTTGTTGGTCTACTTCTTTCAGTTTCTCGTATGTTACAATTATTTACCAGCAGCAGATTTGGCTAGGGCGCAAAGGCCTTTGACAATAGATACTAAATCATGAAAAAAAAACCTTACGCTTACATTTTTCATTAATACATGAAATAAGAGAGAAGTAAGCGAGCACAATCAAAATTTTAAGAATTATCATGAATTAATTATGTCATGCCTGCCCATTAAATAGAACGTAAACAATAATTATGGTCTCAATTGAAAATAAACAAGCCTGCTACCACGAACACCGAAGTTCGTAAATTTCGGAGAATTGTCACTGTCACTCCAACGAAGACGTCATTAGACAAATCCCCGTACGAACTTCGGTGTTCGCAGTAGCAGGCCCGAAAGAGAATCATTTGAAAATAGCATAAACTATATAAAATGAAAGCGATGTTAAAAATCAGATATAGGTACATGTAAAAATAAAAGATAAACAATAATATAAGGCGTATCCTCAATTAAGTTTTAGTATGAAGAAACAGAAACAAGTAGGAAAAGAACAACCGCCATGAAATAATACTATCATCTGGGTCATCGACCTCGTTTACTAAAATGGTCATGCCTATAAAGGGGGATTTTCCTTTGCCGATACAGCACATTTCAAAGGGGTTTTTTATAAAATAAGACTATGATAAAAACGAGAAAGATTACAATGCTAAGGTATTTAAGTGCAAAATAAATTAATATTTTTTTATAACAGTAAATTATGTTAGGTAAATAGTTAAGTTAAAAGCTATTTAGTAGTGTTGCCTCGTGTCGACCTACGGATGTCGATATTTGTTCTTCGTATAATAGATAAATTTTTAGAAGTCATAACTTGCCAAGAACACAAAATAAATAACCATAAACCACCTCACTGGCGCCATCGCCCGCAGGCGGCACTATTAAAATTCTAATTGTCAACTTCATTGTCTATGGAACCTGTTCGAACTTGACGCTTACTTCACCGGGCCTTTCAAAATCGCGATCAACTCTGAATCATTGAGAGCATTGTATTCAAATGAGTCGATGATTTAGAGCAAGCAGTGAAGTAACTCTAACGTAACTAACAAATTAGTTTTACACGCTAGTTTGGTCGGTTTAACAGTAATTAAATATTACCTGTGTAATATTTTTTACTCGAACACCTCTGCCTTCATGTAATACATATTGTAGATGTAGGTATTACATTATTCGCTTATTTGTTTAATGTACATAATTTACTTATACAGGCAGATTTTTTATTCACCGGGCAAACTTTAGAGGGTTAATTTTGAGGTCATAATTCCGATACGAGAAAAAAATCTAATGATCCATACATTTCTGCCAAACTGCCTTCAGAAAATAGTTGGTAGTTAGTTATTAGTTAGTTCCATAGTAAAAATTCGTCAAAATTACCTCAGAATAAGTGAATAAAAATCATCTTGTGAATTCACCAAGACTTCATCAACATTTTAAATACTAGAACTTAGTAGGTAGTTCAACTGAAGAAAATCGTTCTACTCCGCTCAGCAATTTTCAATTTAATTTGTAATCAATATGAAAACTGATACGTTACATGAATATTAATGTGACCTACGTGCGTGATTGATAGACGTGTGTAGATTTAATGGCTGTTGCAAGACCAATTAAAAATGTAAGCACAAATCAATTATACTTGCGAAAATGTAACCTAAAGGTTATCTGTATCGTAAGTTCTTTATTAATTGGGACATTAAGCTCAAAGAGGTCTATTAGCAGTAAATTTAGAAATGGTTATTTTAGCGTTGAAAGGAAAATTTGGATTTAGAAAAGTGAACTCACGCCACATTATTACATTTAATATGAATTATTGGTATAAATATTTATACAGGTGTTAACCTCTAGTCGCCCAGAGACCTATAAAAAGGTCTCCTGAAACAAAAGAAATTTTACTCTATTTCCTATTCCTACAATGTCAATCCAAATTTCAATTTTGAACGCGACTGTACCATACAAATCACCAATCGTAAAATAGCCACGGGGTTTACTGGTTTATTCCATACTTTTTTGTCACTTGTAACCCTTTAACCTTATATAAAACAATGGGTTTAATTTAGGGTCCACAAAGCCCAGTTATTTTTAAATGGGCTTTACCGGTTTTAACAGGTTATTTCATACGAATCATTACCATTGTATTTCCTAGTAACATTGAAAAAGTTCAAACCAATAACCATTACAAACTTGCCGCCTTTTTCGATGTCGGAAATTGTTACCCAAACTGTATAACGATACATGATACAACCACATAAGGTAACAAGATTACTCAAAACTTTGTTTCTAAATTAACGACACGTAACAAATGATCAAATAAAACGTTCCTCGCAAATAAAATCGCTATTACCCGCACTGGCCACTTTCTCTGCAATATAGCGATATGCTTTGATATTTCGATTTTCAATTTCATTGTTGCGCAACTGGCAGTTTTTAATGAGAACACTGCCTTACAATCGAATGTTGTTCTATTATGTTTAGAAAATGATGCGAATGATTATCTTCTTTAATCGTACGCCACAATAAGTATGTACCTAAATATGTAACAAACATACAAGTACAGTCAAGTGCAAAAATATGTATCGAAAGAATCATCTTATAAATATTTTACGACGTTCTTATAAAGGTGCATTTAGACCAAACGAGCATTCGCTCATTCTATCCCCCACTCTACGAAATTCGTTACACTAAACGTGATTCGTCGAAATTCGTGGATTTCATAGATTGGGGGATAGAATGAGCGAATGCTCGTTTGGTCTAAATGTACCTTTAGTATTACACAGAATTAAAGTGCACTGGGACACATTTTTGAGCATTTTTATACACACCTCATTTTGCCTTTGACTGTACCCATAATAGGTAAAATTAAGATCAGATAAACAAGCATTTAATTTTCGAATCCGAAAGGCTTTCGTTGCTTGATAAGTTTTTATAATAAAGTTTCATAAAGTTAAAAACCTTACACAAAAAGCAGAAGTTATAGTTTCATAGTTTTTCACCCAGTTCATTGCTCTTGAAGGTGTCGACCAGTTTTGATAGTGATCAGCCAACTATTGTCAGGCCTGAGCCATGAGTCATTCGACGAAATATTTTTTATCAGATAATCTCAGTCATAAAACCTACCTACAACATTATAACTGCAAATAAAATCTGTAAAACTTTATATAGGTAATTATCGTTCCGCGTCGTCCTCGTTTTAGTACAACACAAATAGACATTCAGTTTTAAATACAAAATAGTACATTACGACACAAGTGCGAAAAACATGAAATTCGAAACGAATGGCGATGTTTTAAAACACGACTGAAGGGAGTGTTTTCCATCGACACGAGATACGAATTTCCTTTTTGCACGTGTATCGTACAGGTGCGTTCAAACCAAAAGAGCATTCGCTATTCTAATCCCCCACTCTACGAAATTCGATCGTTACACAAAACGTGATTGGTTGATTTCGTAGAACGGGGGGTAGAACAGCGAATGCTCTATTGGTTTGAACGCACCTTACGACGTCATTTAGTACAGATGACCCTCCGAAGTTTTGGACCTAACGTAAAATGAGCCACTTCACTCACACTAGCGCCTAAAAAAGGCTCCATCTGTACTAAAAAAATATTTTAAAATTTTATTAAAAAGTAAACTTTACAATTACCATAAGGTTTAAGGAGATAATTATGTTTAGTGACAAAGTGGAATGTTTTACTAAATAGGCTCACATTTTATTTCAATTAAATACCTACTCTGAAATTTACATTACTTCACTTCAAGTAAAGTATATTTAAACACAGGTGCAAGTCATTTACGTTAAATCATTGTTATAATCCAAGGTAAGCTTTTCCTTACTTCGACTATTGACTCAAACCAACCGTGACCAAATTTTCAGTGTCACTGTTTTGTATCCTTGTCTTTACTTATCTTGAATAAACCAACATTATTTATGTTTTTTGCTCCATAGTGTTACACCCTTATTTTATCTTCGATCTAGATACGTTTTTGATTCGGTAACCAAATATTTATGACCAAATTATACGTCGAACCATATTGTGGAACGTTATTTTCTTTGCAATTAGTCGTAAATCGTGAAACGTAATTTTCAGCCGATTACTTATTATTAGTAAATAAATCTAGTTAATATTGCCAGGCAGTATTATGCCGATAATTTATAAAAGAAAGTGCGATATGTGGTAAGGTTGTGTAACTGGATTAATTACGTAAGTATAAATAGGAAATTATTAATCATAAATAAAACCTACTATTAAACTAGGTACTTATACATATCAAAACTACTTTAGTTATTCATGGTTTATCCGTAAATCACTTTCCATCGTGCCAATCTCGCGTCACGCCAGGCATCCCAGCCTTGAGATCGCTCGTCGCGGTATAAAGGTGCCAGTGGGCTTAGCATTAGCACATTAGCGCGTCAGTATCTAGCGGCAAGAAGACTAGACTGCCCGTCCCTCTTTTATTACATAGTTTAAAAAAGACGGGAAAACTATTTCACCGCGAGCTCGCATCGCGCCAATTATGTCCTACGCTTACTGAAGTTTACTAGGTATTCAGCCCTGTATACTACTTACCACTCTACTTTAATAATCTAGGGAGGAAACTGAGGAATAAATGAGTAACGACTACCGGTATTTCCTCTTTACACGTGTGTGAATTAACAAGATATGATTACAAACTGTAACAAAGTTGATATAACCGAGATCTTGTTACATTCTCATGTTAATTGAGTAATAGTATTTTATAATATAGTAGAAGAGCTGTTTGCAGTGATGGCAATATAACTGTTGTAAATAATGATGGTATATTCTAAGTGAACATGGATAAGACGAAAATCATGTCGAATTCCCATGTAGCACCAACTCCCGTAATAATCGGAGACTTTACACTCGAAGTTGTAGACGAATATATATACCTAGGGCAAACTATTCAGTTAGGTAGGTCCAACTTCGAGAAAGAGGTCAATCGTCGAATCCGACTCGGTTGGGCAGCGTTCGGGAAGCTACGACACATATTTTCGTCCAATATTCCGCAGTGTTTGAAGACGAAAGTCTTTAATCAGTGTGTGTTGCCAGTGATGACATACGGTACTGAAACGTGGCCGCTTACAATGGGTCTCATAAGAAGGCTCAAAGTCACCCAAAGGGCAATGGAGAGGGCTATGCTAGGAGTCTCTCTGCGTGATCGGATTAAAAAATGAGACCATCCGCAGCAGAACCAAAGTAACCGAAATAGCTCTCCGAATCGCTAAACTGAAGTGGCAGTGGGCGGGGCACATTGCGCGTAGAACCGATGGCCGTTGGGGCGGGAAGGTTCTTGAGTGGCGGCCACGTACCGGAAGGCGTAGCGTAGGTAGGCCCCCCACAAGGTGGACCGATGACCTGGTGAAGGTCGCAGGAGTCCGCTGGATGCGGGTGGCGCAGGACCGGTCATTGTGGCAATCTTTGGGGGAGGCCTATGTTCAGCAGTGGACGTCTTTCGGCTGATATGATGATGATGATGATGATATTCTAAGTGCTTATTAAATCGTTAATGAAAATGAATACAAATTAAGAGTGTCAGTTTATACTAACGTTTTCAAATAATTTCGTGTGTTGATTAGAACAACATAACTTGATGTGGAACTTCTTTCTTTTTGATTCAACATCGAATTCATTTTCGTATGAAATTTTGACATTTGGGTCGTTTGCAGAAAAAGTGTACCTTTTAATTTTTTTGCGATCATGGACTGTAATACATCATTTTACTCGGCATCGTGCGTACATTTCAGTTATGAAACAAAAAAAATGTCCCTAATGTCACGAAAATAAGTATGTAAATTGAGATTACTCTGTTTAGTTACTCCCATTCTAAATGTATGAAACGAAATGTAACGAAACTGATAAAAAAAATCTCAAATTTGTTACAGAATTTTTCATACCTTTAGTATGGGAGTAACTAAACTGAGAAATCTCTATTTACATACTTATTTTCGTGACATTAAAAGGTACACTTTTTCTGCAAATGACCCATTTACCGTCGTTTGTCAAACTGTCTAAATACGAAAAAATCTCTCTCACCACCAAGGAGCCAATGTCAAGTTCAAAGTGAGCTATCGATACGTTAAAATGTAGATACATGCTAATTGAGACGAAAACGGTACGCCATGCCAAATCTGTGGCTCAGCGGTCTGTCTTCATGACTACGAGCGAGCGTATTGCCTCATCACGGCCAGTGTAAGGATATACGCCATTAGCCCGAATACGCATCGATTTCGACGAAATGAGAGCTCATACATACACTGGCTTTCTTTGGCTAATGGCCGAGAGATAACGTTCCAGGAGTTGCATTGATTTGTAGGTTAATTGGCCTTCTTGTTTCTAAAATCATTCAGTGGTAAAAGCTTGTAAGTAATGAGCATAAAACAACCATTTTCAATTACTCGTATAATTCCCGTTAATGTAAATTAATTAAGGACTATCTCACTAGAATGAATGTATTCGTAGTTTAGTTCGATTGCAAGCCGAGTTCAAGAACGTACGTATAGCTGATTAATTCAAGTGTTAATATGCTATGAATGATTTATTACTTTTGATTTAAAGATGTATACCTACCTATAGATGCTTTAGTTACCTCAGTAGGCTTAGCACATGATTAGTGCGACAGTATGTCGCCGCGAGATACCTTATCAATCCCTCTTGTATTCATATAGTTAGTACAAGATGGAAAATCTATCATGCTGCGACACACTGCGATATCAATCATATGCTAAGCATACAGGTTCGTAAGTTATAGTTAGTAAATAACATAAGGTTTTTTTTTCAGAAAATTATAAAATCATATATTCAAACAAGAACCTTAAACAATCTAAGAAATAATAAATCAATAATAATAAACACTTCATACTAAACTAAATATAAAACTAATACTTAATTAATAGGCTTAGGACTTTTCATAGCATATCGTGGTTCTAAAATCCTTAGAGCCGCTATGTGTAAAATTTTCGAAGTCAAAGTCAAAGTATATTGTAATATTAAATATAATGATTTAAACCTATTGTCACATCGTTACTGAGTTAATTTTAATCGAACGTAATTAATTTTAAAAATCAAACTTGATTTCATAAATATTGTTTACGAAATTAATTATATCAGAAACCATTAAAAATGAAACAATTAGGTTCAAGACAAACTAGAAAAAGCCAAATTTCGAATGTCATCGAAATCACGGTTCTGATTAACTATGAAAATAACACGAAAGAACAAAAATACAGTATCTTTCGTGTAAAATACTTTTTTTTTGCATTATTTTATTGAATTATGATATTTATGATACTCCGAATGTATTGGCTCTGGTACAAACACATGACTTTTCATTTTGCTCAGACTAAATCTCAATATCAGTTGAATAAAGAGTTAAAATTATGATAAAATACTTATAAATTCGAATCATTAATCTATGCTCTATGTAACGTCAACGTGAAGTGCACTCTATTTACTTCAAAGGTAACGTCAGTTTTGTTTTTTGTTCGGAAGTTACATGTAATTTATACGAAAGATTCGAAACTTTCGAGAAGAACAACATGATACTTTCGCCATTTTCATCGCTATTTCCGATCTAAGACTTTTTCTACTTTGTCTTGAACCTAATTGTCTCATTTTTTTATGGTTTCTGATATAACTAATTTCGTAAACACTATTTATGAAATCAAGTTCGATTTTTAAAATTAATTACGTTCGATTAAAATTAACTCAGTAACGATGTGACAGTAGCTATAAATCATTATATTTAATATTACAATATACTTTGACTTTGACTTCGAAAGTTTTACACATAGCGGCTCTAAGGATTTTAGAACCACGATATGCTATGAAAAGTCCTAAGCCTATTAATTAAATATCAAAAAGATTTCCCCCCTTCGGCATAGTGCCCAAAACGCTGGCAGCATTCCCTCGCTGAATCGCTATGCTGATTCGTTGAGCGAGGAAGCTGCCAGCCCTTTTATCCCCGGTACACTCTACGAGCCTTTTTGCTAAATCATTATATAGTTTTCTAGCGTTGGAACCCCACGAGCCTAGAGTCTCGACACCGAATGGTACAAAAATGTATTCGGTGCCGAGACCACTGTATTTCAATATTTTTCGGCTTTCCGCCTCCTCCGCAGCTGCACCTGCACGACTACTGGTCCCATGGAGGTGGGAAGGGGCCAATGTGTCTATTTTTCAGAATACACCAATACTAATTTGACATAAACATTACTTAAATTTAGGCATGTATTACTAAGGAAGACTTTTATATACGATACTGTTAGCCAATTCGAATCTGACAAAATTACGTTAGAAAATGACCTAACTTACAAAAAAACACGCAGCAATTAATTGAAAACTGCTCGCAATGCAATAAAAGTTACAATACGCACGTCTAAAGAAATCGTTTTGCAATGCAATTTAAAACGTTAACAAGTAATTTGACGGTTATCGAATTCCACTGCCTACGCATCTTCAATTAAGTAATATCAAATTAGATCACGAAATACGTAGATACAATTATCACTGTACATTCAATTAGCAGTATACATATTTAATTTATACATTGCAATGCTTAAAAGCGACATGAAATATCGTGGTTTTTATCTGATTACACATACATACAAAACTATTAAAAATTTCGTCAAGATAAGTACGTGTCTTAGCTTGAATATTAAAATTTTATGTGCCTCTTTATAAGGCTCATCAATTATCAAATTAAACGACTGATTGTCCAGTATAAGATAAGTGAAACAAAATCAAAATATTGTAATAGGGTTATTTTTTTCTTTACAAGATAATCTAAGTCACGCAATCGACCAAATACCTATTAAAGCTAATTACAGACCAGTAGTTATTATTGGAGTTTTAAGTGAAGCAAATAAATCTTTTTTTGGAAGGTATGTTTGGTAAGTTGTTTTTAAAAAGAAGAAAAGAATCCTATTACAATATTTAATAAAATAAACTTATTTGTTTCGCAAAAAAATGTCAGTGAAACTTAAATCAATAATGCGATACACCCAACGGTAATTCCAGTCGTTCCGCCCAATCGACTCCACTGTTCCGACTCCGCTACAAGAAGTAGGCAATGTTTCTATTTAGACGACAAAGATAAAATATGTACACGATGCCCACCCTATTAGAATTGGATAAGGTCCAAAACTGTTCACTTATTATTGACGTCTATGTTCACGTTGAACAATAGCTCGCCTTGACCTTAGTTTTGTTTTCTTACTTGTCAAGATATCGCTGCATTTTTAAAAGCTATTTTAGAATGTAACCGAACGTGTGATGCAACTAAAAAAGGGCCGCTGGCATTAAATATTAGGGGATTTGATTGGGATAGATGATAGGGGAATTGAATTGATATGAATGTCATTGAATTCCTAGACAAAATATCAAATGTATAAATTTAATATCTTCCCAAATTACTACGAAAAAATATTATTACCATGTTATAGTGTTAACATAAACGTTTAATGTAGATATTGTGTATTAAGTGCCAACCTTCCGCTTATGTCTGGTTTACCTCGGAAAAAAATATTAAAAGCATCAACCTCTGTTAAACTGCATATAGAGTTATTCAGATAACGTGCGAGTTAAGCTAAAAAAACACTTATTAAATCTAAATCCAAATTTGCTCAAAGTTCGTCTGCAAATCTCCACTTTTTAACCGACTTCAAAAAAAGGAGGAGGTTCTCAATTCGACTGAATTTTTTTTTTTTTTTTTTGTGGTATGTATGTTACCTGATATCTCCGAGAATAGTGAACCGATTCTAAAATTTCTTTTTGTGATCGAACGTGTATTACCCCGAGATGGTCCCATTGGCACCAAGTTGGGGTCTGATGATGGGATCCTGGAGAAATCGAGGGATCTCTTCAAATGTTATAGGTACATGTATGGCGCTTTTGGTAATTTTCATTAATTTACAAGAATTTGCATTCAGAAAGTAGGATTTGAGGAAACCAATGATGGAAACAAATCGGGAATCTTGGAGAAACCGGTTGAAGTCGGTTTTTTTTTAATTTTTAATTTGGTGATTATCCTAAAAAGGATTAAGACCTATTAAGTTCTAGTGAACAAAAGTTGGGTTTGAAGTGTGACTGACCATTAATTTATGAAAGTTTGATGACTGGCAGCAGCGTCATCATGGTGGACACATACCGATCGCCAACCCGTTTGCCAAGCATGGCGATTATGGGCATTTATATCCTAAAGCGTTACGTTATCCGATACGCATAGTTAAAAAGACAGGCCTACGTCCAGGTGGGTTATGATGGTCACAAGTTTATCATGCTACGCTACGCGTCTCTTTCGCACTCGCATACTTGTTAGAACGTGACGGCAATAACGACAAACGATTAAACACTGGACCATCATAAGCCTATAGCTGTGGGCTAAGAGAGGCTGATGACGTGACGAGAACAAAAATTGGCCCAGCAAAACCTGTCATTGGCCAATTGTCACGTCCAAGTGTTCACATGACCTCTAAAAGCGAAAGAAGCAAGTGCCGCGCTACATACGATGGGAAAGTGACCGAGCCGCTTGTATCCGCGGGTCCACCGCAGCTGCGCAACCAATGTACGAAATTGTCGACGATATATGTATAATCCAAACTGTGTAAATTGGGAGCACTAAAAGTAGGTGCAGGTAGATATCACTTTGAACTAAACCTTACTCACGATGACTACGATGTTAGATATACCGGCCACAACGTTCAAATATATATAAGCATGCACTCTAACGTCGTAACAATAGAAGGCTCAGATATTAGTGAGCACCCTGGCCGCTCCGATATATCTGATGGCGACTGTACATAATATATCTATAAAGCGTCCGTCTAGACTCACATTTTAACTTCGTTTACAGAATTTCAGACTTTGTTGTTGTTCCTGAACAAAAATATTGTTTGCTTTTTGACATATTTGCAATTTTGCATTTTGATTGAATTTCCAAATTGATACTTAAAAACTCTTAATATTTAAAGGAAAAATACAGCAGGTTGGTTTGTTGCAAACAATTGAACTTACTTAGAATACTCAGGTATCAATCAAATATCATATTTGAGATCGCGTTTTGTTTCACTGCTGTATTTTTAGTCGTTAGTCTGTATTTATTTCTAATAATAAGTATAGGTACATTTCATTTTGCTCGGTATCTGTTTGTTGTCGTGTACCTATCCTACACCTTCATGATTGATTTCCAATTATCGATCTCTCACACGTGTACGAGTATAATCACAAACATAATTTGTATCATTTTCTGCTGTAATTTCATAGGTTCGTTGGTCACGCACGGACTGGTAGTGCGTATTACTTAGTAAGTAATTAAATTATTAGTAGGTAGTTAGATTAGAAATTCAAATTTGACTTTCTCAAACCGCATCGCACGTGGAGACGGCCAACGACAGTGAGTTACGATACACGTCGATGAAAGGAAATGGAGACATTTATACGTTATTTCAAGAAAAAGGGATCTTAGTGCGATGATCACTAAGGTCCTCTTTTCTATTCTATAGATTTTATTATAAACACGGCAGGAATCGTTCACCCCTGTGGTCAAATCGCTCATTAAAACCAGTAGTGAAAATGAATCGATATGATAGAAAGGAGAGACCAGGTTTAGGTTGCGATGGGTTCCCTGCTCTGCCCTACCTTGACTTTGTCACAGCCATAGACGAGGTTCTGTGCGTCCCACTCGAACTTGCATATTGGTGCAAGTGAGAGGTCCACAAAGTAACTAACTTACGTGAACACAGCAGTTAGCAATTCATGGGAAACTTGCTTACGATACCGGACCAGTAATCGGTTTTTAATCAAGATACCCCCTTTAATGGTATGATAGGGCATTAAGTGTTAGCGTCTTCTTAACAAGCTTATACGAGGGCAGTTCCGAAAGTTTTTAGTTGCTCCGGTTCTATTCATGCGATTTCAATAAAACTTACACCATTTTGAGGGATATTTCAATGACGCTTTAGGCGGTGTAAATTGGTTTTAGTGAAGATTTTAGATATTTGTATTATTTTGTTTTACTTAGACGTGTCGAACCTTACTTCAATGACCATGATACCGGTTTTTAAGACACTTTTTTAATTAGATGCTATGAACATCATTCGCTTATAAAACTATTTTATTTTATAGGTACTAGTAATTGAAGATATTTCCGTTCTTTTTAAGTACAAATTACGTGATATCCTTTACTTTAATCATAAATGAGTAGGCATTGAAAAAAATCATAAACTCTAAAACTGGAATTTCGAACATTGTAAAAATCATCATTTAATCAATAATCATTGTTATTCAAATATAATTTAAAAAACGCAAAACGAACTTATTTATTTATCCCGGGTATATTTAAGCATGGCTTTCAAAGATTTTTATACAAAATATGCTTCAATGTGTCAATAATGGCCAATTTTTCCATACAATGTTAAATTTCATACAAAACAGCTTTTTGTAAAAAAAATATAATAAAAAAACTATTCCCATTACATGCATAAATTTATTAACCATAATAAGTATTGAAATGTCCCTCACAATGATATAAATTTAATTTAAATCGCATGAATAGAACCGGAGCTACTAAAAACTTTCGGAACAGCCCTCGTATGTCACTAATTGGCCGGCTGGATGGAAGAGCTGCGACTGTGAATAATGATTTTGACGATACGTACCAAGCATGGGAAAAAATGGGCTGTGAAAAATTTCGTTTTCTATTTATTGCAATTAAAACGTCAGGCCAACCGCCAAACCTAGCTGAAGAAAATTTTGCCTATTATGATATTGTTTATAGAAGAATCGCAAAACACGTGCCAAATTTCAGCGTTCATAACATAAGCGCATCGTAATATTACCAGTTTTTCGTATTTACCTAATCAAGAACTGTCCAAAGCTACCGATACATTAATTGGCCACTAATTAAATCTGGCAATAAGCATGTCCCTCCATTAGCAGCGGCAGCGATCTGAGGCACCTTTCTCCGTGCGTGGACAAACAGTGCCTTGAGGAAACAATGCCTGTTAATAGCGGACCAACGCTTTCGTTTAGCGTTGTGGAAAACGCCCCTGAATTAGAAAATGGCGGATGAGCGATGGAAATGGAAGTGGTTTTGCGAGTAAATAGGATAATTTGAGTGTTTTATTACCCTACGTAAATGTGTTTTCGTAACTGTATATACTGATGTTTGTTAGTTTTATGGTTATCTATTATGTCCGCTATTAACAAGCCGCGAGACGTTGGGTTGGGTTTGACTTTGGAGTTCTGTAGCGTGTATAGCTGTGCCTTCAGACCACTTTGATAAAGGAAAGGAGTATAAACATTAAACATACATTTGATCCAACGACAAATAAGATTGAATTTACATTTCAATCATAACATAATACTTAAGTATTTCCGCCTACCGGAATGGACCGCAATAAGGAATATTTTACCAACATTAATTTCCTGTTCAAAATCTCAGCTACCTATACCCTGCACTTATAACATTTTATTTACTCATAGTTTCGTAAGAACAACTGCAGATAAAGTGATCGATCAAGCCTCAATTTGCAAACAAGCAATATTAAACGTAAATACGACATTACAAGAAAATGGGAGAAAAGCTATTGTAAGATATCAGTAGTGTGAAAGTGAGGTCGTGACGACTGTGGGCTAGAGGCTGATGGTAATTGCCGTATTAGCACGTAAGGGATATTGTTTACCTCACTGCATGCAACTACTTGAGATCTCGTTTGATACACGACGTCTATGTGACGTGTGATAAGCAAGATTCAATCATTCAGATGCGTATATAGTGAATTCCCGAAATGATAAGAAACTATGGAGTCTGCTTTTTATAAAATTATTGGAATATTATCGGGATTCGGAGATTGTACGAAACGTCACAAGACTATAAGACCTGGCGTAAGTCTTACAACATATAAGTAATTACAACTTGATATACTTAAAGTAAATCTGCATTATAGGTGCACTGTAGGCGTGTTGAAATCCAAATTTTGATGCTTCGGGATATCACGGGAAATTTAATAACAAAAATCAATTGAGTTCGCCGGCATATCACGCTACTTGAACTCGGTGTAGGTACTGATGTCAAAGTAGGTAGATACTCGTAGTTACATGTATATCAACGAATTGGTACTTCCGATACCTGGTGATAACTTGATAAGCAACATTTAAAACATGCAAAAATGGTCGTCCAATTTGTCGTCATTAAGGAGAAATATTGCAACTCGTTGAGCAAAGTGCTCATGCAAAGTATCCGGAATTTCCTGATATACTTACATGTTTCTTGCAAAAGGCGGGACTTGGTGGAAAGATTTATCATGCAGAATGACTCTAAATCAGGAGGATGTTCTGCCAGAACACGTCAAGTACTAATGTGCCTATAAGCAAAGCTCGAGTGGGTAGTACTTAGTTGATTGCTCAAATGTGTCACCGTCAAGCCAAATGATGGCTTATTAAAATATTTATCGAGCCCTGACGTACGATGAGTAAATGGCGGGATTTGGCCGATAGTGCTCTTGACAAGAATCCTCTTAATGGATCTCCTCTCGACTATTACGTGAGTCACCCGGTTCGTAAGTTTAGAAGCTCAAGTATGTTATGATTCAAATGATAGTTTGACCAAACGTTAGTACCTTACGTGGTAGGTGCTCAATGTGAAAAGCTCTATATTGTGTCTTTATTACAAAACAATTTACATTGACATGTGCAACCGCTCTCGACAATAAAAAAAATTTTTTTTTCACACCACCTTTTCGAATACGGGTCTTTTCTTCCCTGCTAGGAGGGATCAAAGTGGCACTTTTCTGTTCAAGGACTTTCTATTGCCAAACTAAAAAATTACAATGAAATATGAAAATGAACAGTGCGTTCATAATTGATAAAAATTTCTTCAGAATCGATTATTTGCATAAATATTAAATATGTGATATATCTTTTATTTTTCTCATAGGTGGTGTGAAAAGCAGTAGGTATGCGTCACGCGGTATCAAAATTATTTCGTCTTGGGCGTTAACGCTTGAATCCTTCATTACACTCAGAATTCAATATACGACCACGCCGAAAATATGCCATTTCGATTCCTTGTGACACAATCTACCTATACTATTATAATATTAACTACCTACTGGTATAAATACATCAATGCCTGCTGGTAGCAGTTTTCAGGCCAATGCCGTATTCGATTTGACAAAAAATAAACCTCTTTACTCACATCTATCTCGGTTGATCGAGCAAGTAACTCACCCAACAGACAATGCGAACTTATTAGACATTGTAGAATTGTATACCGTGCGCCAGTAGGATCCGAAAAAATGTAAACAAATATGGCTGACAAATACGCGTGACCAGAAGAAAGCTGGATCATATTTAGCACAGCGGACCAGCATTGCCATTCGACGTGGCAATGCTGCCACTCTTCTGGGCACGCTAGTGATTGACAGTGATCTAGGGATTTTTTTTTTATTTATAGTTTAGTAGTCTTTTTTATTTTAGGCTCTAATTTAATTATATTAAATAGTTGTTTCCGTATACGTAATGTTATTTATAGTTTTCGAAATAAAGACAACAAAATATGGCTGACTTTCAATAGAATTTGTTGACTTTGAAACATCGTGAAACACGTTTTTAGATGTATTTTTACGTAAGTACTAACAAATATCAATAATTTTAACAAAAACTGTATGTGAACTAAAGATTTAACGCTTTAAGTTGGCGATAGAGCCAAAATTGTGTTTTGGAAGTGCGTGATTATGAAATAATGCAAGTTATTAGGTTTGTTTACATTTTTTTCGGATTTTATTGGCGCACAATATACAAACGTTGTAATTTAATTTGTGATTTCTACACCGGCCAAGGAGACCGAAACTTGAACGAATCGCAATCACGCAACGCAAGTAGGTACATGTAGCATTGTACGGAGGAGAAGTTTCATAAGTTGCGAAACTTGCATAGAGAATGTTCTCGATAATCTCAATTTAACAAATAATTTAATCAAGCCAAGACCGTACAAGATACATGCCTCATGAGTTATATTTAGCCTTGTTTACTTATTTACGATTTAAAATAATCATTTATAACACATTTTTATAAGTTCTCGTGGAAACATTCTCAATGAGAACTTACTTTTCAATTCTCATGAAAATTCTCCGAAATTTCCGAGTATGTTCCCGCAATTTTGAGAATGTTCTGCAACTTGTACATTGCTAGGTACATGCGGTACCTACTATCAAATTCAGCTTATATAAAATGTTCTGACTTGGTGATTAATTGCAAAATTGAAAATTAAACTGCGACAGTTTGTCGCAATTATTCGAACGTGTGAGAAGATTGATGGATATCAGATCACTTAACTATATAATACGATTGAATAATATACTGAGATATGTTTGTTATAGTATATTATAATGATCGACCTTCGTTTCGTCTGACTGGCTCGGCGGAAGGCAGATTACTCGTAAGATCACTGGTAGGTGTAGTGCAAAAATATGTATCGAAATAATAATAAGTAATAAAATTAATGTAAGTTATTAGCTTTTTCAGGCGAGTTTCAAAAAGCTATAATAATAATTTCTATGACATCGATCCATTTATGCACTTTTAGCCACTTTGAAAGAATGTTCGAGATCCAAATTGTTGTAAATTTTTGTTGATAGGGAGACCAGGGTCGCGTTTTATAAAGCTACAATTTACAATTTCGCTGTTTGCCTCTCTAACGCACGCACATATTGGCTAGAAAGAGAGGCAAACAGCGAAATTGTAAATTGTAACTTTATAAAACGCGACCCTGGTATAAAAGTAACGCGGGATGAACGTAACAAATTCATTTAAAATTTTAATACGACATCTATCCGAACGTCCTTCAGGGCATTAGCTGTCATTTCGATTCCCCCATAACCTCAGTTACACCCACGGTGCTGTGACGGCAGGTTATGCGTTTAGTGCTATGGTCCCAGAAAAATGCGTCAAAAGTAAGTTTTTAACGATTTTTTCAATCTTAGCTAGATTTTTCATGGTAAACGCTATAGCTTGCGTTTTGCATGGGTGTTGTAAAGTCACTAATCATTTACAGTTTGAGGGTTGCAAATCAATGTTTTAATGATGCTTTTTACGTTTTTTTGCTACGTGTTTGTGGGATTCTGGAAATTCGATGCCCAGGGATGATTGAAACAACTTGTTACTTTCATCTCGATTTCCAAATTGGAGGCTCATCGGTACATCTATGTGCTAGCATTTATTAAATAACTCATATACTTAGTGCCTTTTTGTTGCAGAATGTGTAATATACATAAAATAACAACAGACAGAAATCCACCAAAATAGAAATTATAGCTTTAGTTGCAGTTGAAGTGATCTTTTTTTAAAATTCCCTACAGGGACGCAGCAAAGACGTACCAACTGCCTCACATCACTTTATATAAGACATGTAAAGTAAAGGAAAGCTTTACTTGAAAGTTCAGCGGCACTACCCAAGGCGGGATTTGTTTCTGGAAACAAATATTCACTGTCGATGAGGAGTAAAACACATTTTTTTATCATATTAGGTACATTGTATGATTAGCTTAGTAGTATACTCAGAAATAAGGACAATGCAGGAAGCATTTAATTCCTTGGATTACACCTAAGCATTTGTTTATATGCCATTTGGAGAAAGAAAGAAACTTAATTGCTTTCACGTCACTCACATATCCTATAGGTATAAATTGAAGGGATGTTTACAAAAACAACATAACTACATTGAGCATAACTTTACAGGAGAGCTAAAAAACTAAATTCCATTTTAAATAATATTCATTCAAGCTTCATATTCAGAAGCGGTAAAGATATATAACCACTAAGTTAAGATTACCCGTTTATTTGTGTTTCGGCTCAACATTTTTTTTGGAAAAAATAAAATAAGCCTTGCCACTTACGTTGTTTTTGTAAAATTTTGAGTAGTTACGTTGTTTTTGTGCAAAACTTGATGCACATTTTTGGAAAAAGTTTTTTTTTATAAAAAAAAATCGTCGTATACGCTAATATTCCCCATTTTATAAGTCGATTTAGAATATAGTTTGCTCTAAGTATTAATGCTGCAGTTTTATTCGACACTTTTTAATGCAGTTTAATATGGGAAATAAAATATTTTCAATTTTTTTGCCAATCGGGAAAGTTTTTAGACAATTTTTTTTCACATTCTGTAGCTCCTTTGATGACGAACAGTATGACATCAAAAACTCAAATTTGGAAAAAAATGTTAGTTATGTTGTTTTTGTAAACATCCCGTCAATTAATTTCGTCTCATATAATAATGTTAATTACATTCATTCATTCTTAATGTTTGTCTTTGAGATAGTGATATTGTAAGACTGTTGATTACTTAAAAATACTAATTACACATAATCATATTGATTATTTTATAGTTATTTACTTTGTTTCTATTATCCCTATGCACTGTTACAACCAGCCCTGGGGGTATGGATAATTGCAACAAATTCCATCCTTCACTGTGAGCCATTTTTCTGTAAAACTATTCAATGTATGAAGTTTATTTTGGTACCAAAAGATACATGAAATATGTGTCTATTGCACATAAAGATGCAAAGTTTGACAACTGCTACCAAAAAAATATGAAAAATCAGAAACTGAAAATTGTTACGTTCATACCTGGTCTCCCCTACGTAAATAACATTTAATTAGTCGTTTACCACGTATTGTCCCAACTCACCATGACGCTTCTGTTTATATTTCTGTTTTTGTTTACATTTATGAACCTCCAGGTCTTTTTTGTTATATTGGTAGTGGTTGGTTAGTTGGTTTGGTATTGGTAGTGGTGTTCTAAATTGAAAAAAAAAATGACAGATTCAAACGAATGCTTATGGAAATAATTGAGCTTACCGTGGGACTAGGTTGATTTGTGTAAGATGTCGCAAGATATTTTTTTTTTTAATTGTCTCGTGACATTTCTCTCGAATCTATCAACCTCATACATTTAAAACTTTTCGCTTATGGTATACGATTGCAGAATGGCATCTTGGCTAGACATGCTGTTCTCTCTCCTATTGTAAAATATCTATAGTACGAGTAATAGGTATCAAGAAAACGCGTATTTCACAAATTGATTTACTGCGCTGGTGAGAAACTGCACGCACTCTCCCATCTCCATAAACAGCACATCGTCACGAGTATCATTATACTGCACCCGTACCATGAGCTGTATGCTTAGCACATGATTGGCGCGACAGTATCTCGCCGCGAGATAGTCTATCCGTCCCTCTTTTGTTAATATAGCTAGTGAAGGACGGGAGATCTATCTCGCGGCGACATACTGTCGCACCAATCATGTGCTAAGCCTGCTGGCCGCGTTAATCGCTGCCTTACTTTCTATCCTGCTCGCTCACGCCAATATGCGAGTACGAGCGGGATGGATAGTCAAGTCAAACTATTCTTTATTCAAGTAAGCTTATTAATAAGCATTTTTGAATCGTCTGACATTATCAAGAGAGAGAAAAAAAAATCTACTACTGGTTCAAACCGTACACCGTTCCTGAGAAGAACCAGTAAGAAACTCAGGTGGACTTATTTTTTCAAAACAGTATAATAATACATCTTATTAAAATAACATGCATTAAAGAATTTATTACATAAAAAAAGATTTTTATAGACATTTTTATAAAAAAGAGAAATAAATAAAGGATCATAATATTAAACAAAAATAATGATTATTGTACAAGTTCACAATATTATTAAGCATCTATATATATCCTACTAGAGATTTAAAGTCCTCTAGTTGTCAGAATAAAGAGAAATTAAGATTTAGAGATGTAAAAGGTCTCTAATCGTCATGATTTTAACAATAATAGAACGAGAAATATGAGAGATAGAAAGTCAGTCCGCGTTCATAACGTGTCGGCAGCTCATGGTAAGCACAGTACAGAATCATTTTGTA
Source organism: Thaumatotibia leucotreta (assembly GCA_025490895.1). Lineage (NCBI taxonomy): Eukaryota > Metazoa > Arthropoda > Insecta > Lepidoptera > Tortricidae > Thaumatotibia > Thaumatotibia leucotreta. The sequence goes on along the minus strand of JALPQI010030248.1, from coordinate 613,351 downwards.
ACGGTACGCGGCGCGCGCGCAGCGAAGTTTCAATAGCGAAGAAAATTAGATCTTCGATCAATGACGTCTGTACCAGTATATTGGCCACTATGTAGTGTCATTTTGAAAGTGTACATCTCTTAACTTTTTTAACATCGTTCGCCAATTAATATCATTACCACGACCTACTAATGCGATACAGATCAGTGTAGGACCTAAACTGAATCGCCTTGTGTCAGTTCCATAGAATAAACGTACCAAGCAGCCTGTTAAATTTAACGGAATTAAAAAAAACACGGTGTAGATGCGCGCAATGTGCAAAAAATGTGTAGGTATACACAAGCAAATTACTATAAGGTCGTGCATACATATTTTTGGCTCTCTATCCGCATCTATATTTTTTGTTCTGATATGCATTCTATCTGATAGGTCTTTGACGTCCGCAGATGTCAAATCTGCCTCGCGACAGTCTCGACGGATTACAACCACATTGCGTACCCATAGCTCGACTTAACCTTGGTTATGCCATCTTTGTACGGTGGGCTCTAATAATATGTATACGATTTAGATCCTTATGCCTTTGACATACGTCCCGAAATGTATACATATTATTAGACGTGACTGTACCCGGTGACGTAGACGCTGCGGGGGGTCTATTCTGAAACACTGGTAACTTCTTACCTACATACTAACAACAACAATTAGTAAACCGAAGTAAGTATAACCGAATAAAATAAAATAAAACCATCTCGGGGTTACAACCGTTTGATTAAAAAATAATTTGAAAATCGAGTACCAAAAAAAAAATCAGTCGAATTGGGAATCTCATCCTTTTTGAAGTCGCATAAAAATATAATATTAATTAATAAAAATCATAGCATCATATAAAGACTGTGATGTGATGTGATAAACTATTTTTATGAGTTTTTCTTTATGTACGTAAAATACACATTTTTACCCCCTTATTCATAAACGTTCCCTAACTTAACAAGACAAAGTATTGTTTGTCCCTTTTATCTAATCAATATGTCTAAAAGGTTTATGGAAAACCGGTCTTCATATTAGCGGTCTTATTTCTGCGGTCTTAATATTACATAGATTTTTCTAATCACTCAAAATGCATGTGCATATCGGTATCTAGGTTATACAAACAAAGTAAAAATAAAGGTGACACGGAACTCAAATAACGTTATGCAAATGATAGTAGTTTGTCTTCAGAAACCTAAATACTAAGAATTAATAACCTGTTGACACTAGAACTCGTTATGTTCTGCGAATTATCATGTAATATGAAACTCTTGTAGCTAAGCGCCACATAGCTAATTAACTAGTTTTAAAAATAATAGGTATTCTTACAAAATTAATTGCAATTTTTTTACCGATTCACGAATATCGGTGATATCGAGTGACATACATACAAAAAAACTATTTTTATTGAGAATCTCATTCTTTTTTTGAAGTCGGTTGAAAATTATTGATTTCGAAACTCTGTCAGTGACAGAAACAGCTAACTAATGTTCGAAATTATCGATTTTCGCGGTATGCGCTCAAACACAAATGAGCTTTGCACTGCAATAGTACATACATTACTGCAGAGGCCGGGATAAAGGCTTGCAGGCTGGACAGAAATATAAATATGAGCCCTGCAAGCTCTTATTTACACCGAAGCTTGTAGAAACAAGAAATGAAAGGAAAACAAAACAATCTATTTGTTAATTTAACAATTAAAACATATTTCTAATCGAAACTCGGCTATTTAAAAAAAAAAGGCCAAAAGCCCCAATTGAACCGATCACAACAAAACGACTGCTTTACAGGCCTGTAATGTTTGTATGAAATTCTATTACAATCCACTTCTTTTTGACAAGCCCTAAATGGAATACTTGCGAGCCTATTTTTAGGCATGGAATGACAACATTTCATTGCATGTTTGAGAAAAAGTCACTTCCGCTATTCCAAGTCATCATCATCATCATACAGATACAGTTACATATGTACGCTATAATCGTAAATATGAAACTGTTAAACTGGTAGCTCTGCCTAGTATTTTATTATTTTACTGCCCATTTCCTTACGACAGATTAAGTGGTAAACTTGTTATGGTTACTATGCAACGAGTTAATTCTAAGTATCTTGAAGATTTATCAGACATAAACATAATCTTGTAATAAAAAAATAATTTCTTACGGAGAAAATTCTACACGATATGTATAGGGTATCATCGGGTGTTGCTATTTATGTTTAAATATCAATAAAAGTACTAGTTAAGTTAGATATGTATGTACATAGGTACGTAAAATTTTCCTGGTACTTAAGTATTTTTATTTTTGTTTAGATCCGAATCTCACTTTTTTTGCTATTTTTGGCACAAATTCATACCACTACGTTTACCTAACTCAACTTGAGCTCATAACAAATGTGAGTGAAATTAGTGAAAGTAAAGATATATTTACGACTAAAACCATTTAACAACTAATTGCGTTCATTTATATATCTTAAGCATTTTTAAAACTAATTAAATTAAATGTAACTTACGTAACCGCTATCAAACGCCTCATATAATTATGACTGACTCATAAAATCAAATGAAAATAGAATACCGATTTCATTGTTAGTTTGGAAACAATAACGGTAGTAATGATAAATATTTTGTTAGTGAATAGATCACAATCGAGTTAGAAACAAACAATCAATCATAAGGTATTCTACATATGCAGAGTTGTTTGTTATTATTTTTTCCATTCATTCAATTGTGTTCCATAGAACCATAGTCTACGAGGTCGTATGTCAATAGGTGAACGGGCGACCTGAATGTAAAGGCGTTTTCTCAAGATTAACTTATTCGTGATTCATTCATTCTTTATGAGAATGATATATATCACGACTATAATATTTCGTATTCAAAAATGGTTACTTACATGCACCTTACATGTAACTAATTTGAGTAAAACGTCAGTTATAAATATTAGATGTCATTATACTAAAGAAAAAATACCGTTTATCGACGTTAATAATCTCGATGACCTACTCCGCCTGAAGGGGTATTTATGTTTTGATACCTATATCACATCTAATATATAAATGTTACCACTTAAATCACAAATCAAAATTGTAAAAAAGAAATATATTTGCATTTCCTCCACAAAAAATGAAAAAGTCAGTCATTTAAATACTCTTATTACTGTAATTTTACAATAAATAATAACTTGTTTTCGATAGAGACATGTTTCAGCCTTAGATATCTCACCTAAGAACAAAAACGTGTGTATTTCATTATTCCACTTTCAAAAAGATAATTTAATTGTGCTAAGTGTTCATGGTCACACGTCGGGTTTCGTGACTGCATTTTTATCTCATCTCTATTATTACGTGCGATATCATACCTATCTAGCATCTTATCTTAAAATAATGCCAGCTTCAGTAGATAGGAAAATAAGAACGTCTTACTTTCACTGAAAACGATAACTTATAACGAATTAACGGAAACAATCGATTTAGCGTTTCATTTAACTATTGTTAGAGTATTGTTTTCATTCCTTATTTCAAACCTGTTTTTGGAACCAGAAAAAAAATCCACCAATTAAGTACAGGCAGACATTATGATAGTCTACCATAATAATCAATGGTATACCATAATTCCCCTATAAAAGTGTGTGTCACGGCCATCGCATAATTTAGTAAATTGATTTGGCTTGATCGAAAGCGTTTACATCAATTTAAATTTAGAATCCATATTGGCGGGCTATCTTTTTAATTTCCGCCGGTCAAGGCAACAACGGTCAGCCAAAAGTTGCAATATATTTAATAAAAAACGTCTTTTACTTTTAAAATAATGTACATTGAAATCGGCATTAATATTAAAGCTGCGGGCAACTTACCTATGTTTTTGTAAATAAATATTAAACTGAATTCTTACCCTTCATCAATTCGTATAAGTTTTGAAAGCACAATTATCAAGGCGCGTTGTATTCATCGGACGAGTAGAAAGTTCTTTACGAGCAGACGGACGGAGTGAATGACAGTTATTTATTATAGTGAATACTTGTCCGATGGGTGCACTTGTACCTTTATCGAGTACATTGTGCTTACCATAAGCTGCAGCAACGCAGACTTATATTCTATCCATCCCGTTCGTACTCGCGTATTGGTGCAAGCGAGCCGGATAAAAAGTAAGTCCGCGTTAATAAATCGGAGGCAGCTCATGGCACGGCTACAGGTTCCAAAGGTATGAATAGAGCGAATTATTGTGCTTCGAGTTTTTTCTTTTGACGTTGCCGCTAATGATGCATGAGCCAGCAATATGATCTCCAGTCAGCATTTTTCAGTCTTGGAAATTGTACTTTTAGCTAGTCATTATGCCAATCCAAACGACGGAAAAGTTATATTTTTTATACCACGTCGGTGGCAACGGTCACCGTAGCCTATAGACGCCTGCAACCCCAGGGGTGTCACAAATGTGCGTTGCCGACCTATTAAGAACTTGTACACTCATTTTTTGAAGAATCCCTAATACTGCTCATACTTTCATATGACCACAATCTTTGCAGATGTAGGTACATGTTTCATTGCTTAACCCTCTTTCCTGTGTTGGTTACTTTATCAGTATTATGAGACATTTGGTTCCTTCATAAAATGCATTTTGTTACTGCAATTATGCATAGCGAAACAGAACACTTACAACTGTTACGCAGAAGAAAGTGCAGCTCATAATCCTATTAAATAACGTTGAACTCTTTCTACAACTGGCGCTAGTCAGCTGTTTCGTTCCCATTCAGTCAGACATGCCATAAACAAATTATTACTTTTTATTATTCCGAACTGTGGCGAGGCAATGTACTTATATTCAGCCAGTCTGTATTATAATCATAAAATAGCTGGATATTTCGTGCAACGAGGTCCTAACCAAGCCCTCGAAGCGTATTTATAATTAAAAAGGCGTTCCATTGTTATTATTAGCTGTGGTGTGGCGAAACTGTAGGTATCATATGGGAAAATTAGTAATTACGTTATGAATTATTGTAACAAGGTTATTTGACGATTTATAGGGTTATTTGCTCAACACGCCTTATTAATCTTATTATAGCGGTCTAACTAGAATTATAGCAATAGTATCCTGACTCGTCGAACACCACAATACCTATTAGTATCAAACAATAGACCATTGATAGTTTACTACTAGGTAACCATAAGCATAACAATAACTGGTAGAGAACGCCTATTGATTGACATTTGATTTTTAGATAAATTAATTTATATGGGTACCTACACCTACCCATTCATATAACGTGTCAGAGTAAAACCATTATGACACATTCGTTCGTTGTGTCTTCACAACCGAAGTTATTTAGTCAAAGGCACTTATTTAGTCAAAGTGGCTTTAGTCAAAGGCTAAAGGTGTATTTATATAAAAATGTTTTCAAAATACGTCCTAATGCACTTTTAATCCTGCGTAATAAGAACGTTAACATATTTCTAACACGATTCTTTCGAGACATATTTTTGCACTGGACTGTAATGTATTCGTGAACGATGTAAATTATTTGATTTGATCCTTAACGATGTCACCTAGATATTTATGACAAATTTAATTTGCTTTATTTATTTAATTTAGATTGGGCCGACCGGAAAGTAGAGCACGAGTATATTATCATTTGGAGGATAAAATACAAGAGGTACTTACTCTACTTATCTGAGGATTATTTTGTCTCTATTTCGATACATAAATACAAATACTTAAGATCTATTCCAACAGCACCTGCCAAATTAAAAAAATAAACAAAATTCAAATTTAGTACAACCGTTTGGATACAAGAAACAGTTTCATGTCAACAAAAAGTTATCGCCTACAGCTCTGGCCAGTAAAATAACCGTTATTTTGTGGCGATATCACCATACCAATATTTCCTGTAAAATATACAATCAATTAAAGAGTATTCCGTTATTATTATGTTCCTGTATTTGATATTGTTGCCCGGCGATAATTATTTTTAATGATGTTGGCCAATCATAAGCGCAATGTTTACATTACTACATGCACATTTGAAACTATTTTAATTACCTGCGTTGCAGTTAATGTGGTGCAAATTTACTAAATTAGCGCAACTAACAGTGCCGACATAAACTGATAATTATCTCTAATCTCAAAATTTGCTATAAAATTCCAAGCGGATTCCAATAAGAAATTAATATGAAATGACGATTAAGGCTACAACTTAATCTACAAAGATTCCAAAACCGAAGCTTTCTCTTCGGATTGAAAATTCGAAACCAACTAATAAGATAAACAGGAACAATAAAACGGGTACTTACAGAGATAGAAAGTAAATCCGAAATATAAAGTCTCACAGCAACGTTAGATCACGACTCTACACGGCTTCACAGTCACAAAGTTAGTAAAACTTGATAAAAATAACAATAAAACTTAACACTAACGTCACAGAACACTTTTTAATTCACTGGAATAAAGTCAACGCTCGGCGAAAATGGAACGTTATTTTCAAATGAAATAGAACACGGATGGGCACCCTAGCGGCGGTGAGCGGAGTCACGTGCGCGCGCCGCGGCGTCTACGGTCCGTATGGAAGTATGGTATGGAAGTGGATGGTGCGGCGAGTTTGAACGTGGAACGGTTGCACGACCACACCGATGATAATGGGACGAAGACGCTTTTTATCCCGCATCTTATTTAGGGTACCGTTTCCAAAGGGAACCAACCAGTTTATTTTCTACTTCAACACTTTTATCGGTTTTATCAGCCGTGATTTCAGGAAATTCACAATTCGGTTCACATTAAAAACTTACCTTATTTTATTTGTATTTTCCTTTTCGTAAAAGACTTATAATAATTATTGTGTATATGGTGGCTATTTAATTGTAACCAAGCAAACCAAACTAAACCTAGAAACAACTACTTAATAACAACAAAAAAAAAACATACGTCGCACTTGAGAAAAAATTGAAATATCTAGGTAAAGTTTTAAATCTAGGTAAGGCCACATTAACTCTTCATAGTAAAATTTTGGTAAACAATTTTTTTTTCTATATGGCTGTCACTTAACAGTTAATTTGCTTGGAATTGTACGACTCTACGTTCTATTTTTCACGAAATATACAAAAATGGAACCAATTGAAGGGTCCACGGAAAGAACATGTCTAGTCAATTCAAATTTCAGAAGAAAAAAACACCTTAATTTTAACAGAATAACGTGAGAATTTACCCAGATTTTTTTAAGATTTAGGCATATTTTTTCCGTGGACCCTTCAATTGCAATTTCGACTCGCACTTCACCGAATTAAACTTTTTTTAATTATTCCATAGACACGCTTAAGTTTTTGGAAGAGGGTCTCGGCTCTTGATTGTTACGTGTGGTCCCGATGTTTTAAGCGTTTTGTTATCGATACCTTATCTCTATTGTAATTATTGTAACAGGACTAATTGGGACATGGGGTTATATTCCTTTTAAACTATTCTTTACAAGAAATACGATGTGGGTATATTAAGTTTTTTTTGTAGAAATTGTCGTGTAACATGAGTGGGAACTTTTTTTCTAAGAAAATATATCTGATATAAAGCTTTTTTAACCGGTTCCCGAAAGGAAAATATTCCGTTCATATTTTTGAGTAATCGGCCGTAAGTACATACTATCATAGGTATTAACGCAGCGTTCGCGACATTTTCCACAAATTAGGCGGTATTTATGCTTATTTTCCTTCGCCATCATATAAAAAATAAAATAAAACAAACGATGCTCAATCGATGGTGCAGAACAGATTATGATCTAAAAAGAGGAGCTGAGCTTTACTGTAATCAGATTTGCCATGCAAAAACTTTACCAGTTTATTTGAGCAGTTCTCAAAAAGTGTGTAGCACAGATGTCATATATACCATAGATCAAGCAAACGTATCTACTTAGCGTGTCAAATGAACTCAGTGAAATCCACTGAGTTGTCCGTCTTTAATCGCAGCTTGCAGCTTTCGGGTGTCAAATTTTGTAAGTTGAAGTGAACAAAAACATTAATAATGCCTCCTTAAGTAATATTAATTGCAACAACACAAAAAAATATGAATACTCAAGGGCCTGAGACATATTTAAAATCATAGGCAAGTAACAACTTCAGTACAAAATCTGACACGCTCGGCCGCCATACAAATGAATGAACTTGTTTCTTCTATCCAAATCTAATTCTGTGGTGTGTAGGTATATCAGACATCGTTTAATGACTTTTTAACTACATATAATATTTTGTGACCATTCAATTGTGTGATTAATGATTATCAACATATTTATCAGCCTCTTATTTTGCATAATCATACAGAATCTATAAAACCTTAATTCTAAATATATATTTTATCTTTGAAAATTTGGTAACAAAATGGGAATACCTACGGTATTTAACGGCATTGAGCGCTACTAATTGTATACAAACTTTTTGAAAGCTAGTCATTTTAGTGATCTTTGCTATAAAAGAAAACAAAGACAAGCGACAGGCGAACAAATGACGAACAAAATACCATTGCATTTCAGTTCATAGAGAATACCTGTAATCAGACGACATCAAAAAAATGTAAACAAACCTAATGACTTGCATTATTTCATATTCACGCACTTTTAGAACACAATCTTGGTTTTATCACCAACTTAAAACCTTAAACCTTGAATTCACATACTTTTTAGGGTTCCGTAGCCAAAATGGCAAAAACGGAACCCTTATAGATTCGTCATGTCCGTCTGTCCGTCTGTCCGTCTGTCCGTCTGTCCGTCTGTCACAGCCAATTTACTCGGAAACTATAAATGCTACAGTAACGGAATTTGGTAAGGGTATGTGTTGTATGAACCGCTACAGGATTATGATACTAAATTGTAAAAAAAACCATTGGGGTGGGGGCCCTCCATACATGTAACTGGGGGATAAAAAAAATTTTTTAGTTGTATATAAGCGTGTGGGGTATTAATAGAAAGGTCTTTGAAAATGATATGAAGGTTTATACATTTCATTTTTATTTAAGCGAATCATTTTCGAGATATCAGCTCTCAAAGTATGAAAAATGTGTCCCCCCCCCTTTATTTTTTAAACTACGCAATATAAAATTCTAAAAAAAATATATGTTATGCACATTAATAAACTCTATCAACGATTTTTGGTTTGATTAAATTACCTCCTATAGTTTTTGAAGTAGGTTGATTTAACTGTATTTTTTTAATAATAAATTGATAATGGTACGGAACCCTTTGCGCGCGAGTCCGACTCGCACTTGGCCGGTTTTTTTTTAGTTACAATTATTAATATTTTTTAGCAGTGATCGGCATCGGCACCACTCCTGCCACACGGCGGTATTTCGTGTAAAAAATGAGAGCTCAGAGGCCCTACCGCGAACCACGAACGAAATATTGCCCCTCTTTCGCACTTGTGAATTCGTACATAAGTGTGACAGGAAGGCAACACTTCGTTCGTGGTTCGCGGTAGGGCCTCAGTTGTCTATCTTCGTCACATAAAAAAATAATAGTTTAATTTAAAGTTACTCATTGTATGTTGCATGCGCATTCTATATTCAACGCTGCGTTTATCGCATAGTTCATACTTAAAACAATTACAACTCTACCATCGTTTCGAATTCTAGTTTAACTTCAACTATCCCTACTTACTGCCAACCTGCCAATAATAAAAGTACGCTCCTAAGTTAATATGGGTAATATTATCAAGTAGTACTTTTCCACTTCACCATCATCAGTCCATTCCAGACCGCTGTTAAACTTAGGCCTCTCCTATTACCTATGATATACGCATTAAGGTGCGTGCAGACCAAAAGAGCATTCGCTGTTCTATCCCCCGCTCTGCGAAATCAATCAATCACGTTTCGTGTAACGATCGAATTTCGTAGAGTAGGGGGATAGAACAGCGAATGCTCTTTTGGTCTGCACCCACCTTTAGGAGGTAAATGCCCATAATCGCCACGATGGGCAAGCGGATTGGCGATCGCAGTAATGTAATGTGTCTACTATGATGACGCTGCTGCCCATCATCAATCTTTTATCAAATAATAATTATAGGTATGTATGGCTGCTAGGAGTCTCTCTGCGTGATCGGATTAAAAATGAGACCATCCGCAGCAGATCCAAAGTAACCGAAATAGCTCTCCGAATCGCTAGAAACTGAAGTGGCAGTGGGCGGGGCACATTGCGCGTAGAACCGATGGCCGTTAGGGCGGGAAGGTTCTTGAGTGGCGGCCACGTATCGGAAGGCGTAGCGTGGGTAGGCCACCCACAAGGTTGACTGATGACCTGGTGAAGGTCGCAAGAGTCCGCTTCTTCTGGAGGAATCTTTGGGGGAGGCCTATGTTCAGCAGTGGACGTCTTTCTGGCTGATATGATGATGATGATGATTATGTATGGCTGCATCAGAAGGTAAATCACCACGCTGGACTAGATTGGTGATCACAGTACTGTTGTACACGTGCTGCTGCCCATTATCAATCTCCAAGAAAATGTCAGTGCCAATTTAGTCCTTCATTCGAGTTTTACGACACCTACGGGAATAGTTGGAGTGCATGCATCAGCCTATGATAGTCCACTATAAGACGTAGGCCTCTCCTATTAACTATGCTATACGCCACGATGGGCAAGCGGATTGGCGATCGCAGTAATGTGTCTACTATGATGACGCTGCTGCCCATCATCAATCTTTTATCAAATAATGGTCAGTGACACTTCAATCCCTTAGTCAACTCTTACGACACCCGCAACAGGAGTTGGAGTGGGGACAAATGTATTCTTACTGCCGTCACGGCACGGCCACAAAGATTGGGAAAACTGATAAATTTATTGGAAATGCCACTCATCGTCTCTAGTAACATTACAAAACGTCAGTACCAAAATTCACACCTGCCGACATTACCAACGGTTTTCTGATGATTTAACGCATCACGCCTACAGTTATTGTCTTATTGTAATTTTCGACGCCTAAACGCTAACCTAACTGCTCATGGCAGTTCACGCATGCGCGGTAACAGTATCACGATGATGCGCCAATAACATGTAACGTAATATACAGTCAGCCTAGAATGATGGTTAATATAACACATAGTCGTTACAGTTCAGTACATAAAAATAAATACTGAAACTCCAAAATCATTTTCATAACGCGTACCGAGTGCTTCTGTACCAAATAACACGTATAATAGAACCTACCAATTTCTACTCTACAAGACTTTCTTTCACTGATCTGTGATGATTGATGAGTATGTATATTAGGTTATTTAAATATTTGTTTTGTCTGTATGCTAGATTTTTTTAATTGTCTACAAAATGTTCGGAAAATTTTAAACAATAATTTATGCCAAAATCTCGCTACAAGCTACAAACACAATACTTTGATTTGATTTGATTTGATTGTTCGGTATAAAAACGTATAAAAAGATAATCGCTCCTGTATAAAGAAAAGAGACACGAAGACGTTTTGTAGTTGACCGCTGAGCTAGTAACTAGAAGTAGTAGTAGCTTTTGGTCAGTTGTCTGTTTTTAACAAGACCCGGGGCATTCAGTTACTAGCTACGAACAAATAAAACATGGAAACCGCACGCCTACTAAATTGCCTTTCAAAAACGGTCCCGAATTTTAGTTGACAATTAGTGTCACCCCTTCTTCAATGCATTACGGTAATGAATTTCAATATCAACCTATAAAAACTTAAACCGCCATTTAAAAATAGTTGTGATTGGTCCGTCAAAGTTTTGATTGGCTAAATTCTATAAACATTTGTCAAAGATGTTGCGCCGAAATATGCGCGGTGTTAAGAAAAGCACTATGTCCTGCCCACTTCATCTTGGCACAATTGAACAATTGATTTTGGGGGCATTTTTGAGATGACGTTAGACGTCCATGTTATACATGTATATGGTCGCAGGTTACTAGTTAGTAGTGGAGTTAAAAAAATATAGTGACCAGTTGACAGGTACGTCTCCGAGGTCACATCACAAGCTTTAATTGAGCTTATTGTTGGACTAGGTCGTGTAAGATTATCCCCGGATATTTATACAATGTGCCCATGAGGAAAGGGAAACAATTAAACAGAGGATTTCTGACCAAATTTGAAGTTAAAAATGCCATATGAAGTTTTCTGGATTCAGTCTATTTTAAGAAAAAAATGGATTTTTGATTAAAACCGTTTTAGACCGTTACCCTATGACAAACGCATTTTCGGAAACGATTTTGTCACCATGTTGTCTTAGTCTTGTCACACTTAATTGACAGACATCAAATGAACAAAAAATCTTTAATTACCTAGCAATGGTAAAAAAAACTTTAAAGTGTTTCATTAATAAAATCTCTTTTTTGTGTATTAAGGCATTTAAAATATTTTTTATTTGCATATTTGTCCAAAACTCATTTAACATTTTTTGCTTCTTTGAGTCTCAGGAATATGCTGTTAGAATTTTTCCCTTTCCTCATGGGCACCTTGTATTTATTGTATAATTATTACAGGAATGTTCTTTTCAAAAGACACGAGACGTTGCAACAGCTAGGTTAATAAATAGTCACATATACAGCAATACATTATGAGATGGCATGTATGCTGAAAATAAACTAATACAACGTACACCATGTGTTAGAAGAGATTGCATGTCCGTAACCCTACATTTACCTAAATAACATGATTTAATTTAATAAGTCGATTAGACCCACCCACTCCCCCGTCTTCTACAACCATTACCTTTATGCTTCATAAGTAGACCTCTTCGTTCGTTCTAACCAAAAGTAATTTGAGTTCACTTTTATTTAGCTTTCCTGTAAGATAATAAGCTTTTTGAATAAACCTTCTGCTCCCGAGTAGCCAGAGGCGAATTCACACGACTTCGGAATGCATGGATATTTATTTCACCCAATGGATTATGTTAGGAGAACCAGTTTTAATTTGGTCCCAGAATCTGTGAAAAAATATACGTGTGGATTACTACATTAGTGGGCATAAATATGCCTACACTTTTTCAGTGCACCTATGGGAGTAATATAATATAATATATTTAAGACGATAAAAGTGTTTTCTCAAACATGCAATGAAATGTTGTCATTATGTTCGTCATAATAGGCTTTAAAGTATGACGTTGCAGGTGGATGACCTAAGATAAAAGTAAAGGATTTTCATACGAATTTAACGGCCTAGGCCGGTAAGTAATATTTTTTTAAAACATGGCGTCGGTTTTAATGAACAGGCTAAACAGCTAAATTTTTTGATTGTCGTATTTTTTATTTCATTGCATTGTTTGAGAAAAGCACTATACATGCCTCAGTTGGCTCACCGTGAAATGGGCTTACCGGCTTCTTATCACTGTCCATACCTACTCAGCCGATAAGCCCATTTTTCCCGGCGTCTGCAGTAATGTACTATTACATATTCGTATAGAGCCTATAGGACTGTGAAAAATACGAGCAGCAGCAGCAAATTGAAGGATTTTAAACTTTAATTGAGAAATAAGAAAGAGTACGATTTTGTACAGTTTGGTGTAAAAACTAATTTAGAAAACGATCAAATTAGAAATGCTTTACGATACGATTAATGATTCGCAAAAAGCAATACGATTACTCCTTCCGAATACTTATGTGTACGATTACAAAGTACACATACAAATGTAATTTACAGAAGTAGTCACCTTTTGTCCAACTCTGATGCATCACATATCCAGAACTTCCCCTTAAATTTTAAAATCAGTTAAAAGCGTCTAAGGTCATGCGCCGATTACCTTAGCTTTTATTACCCGCAGACAAAATCATCTTTTTGGCTCAACCAGTTCTCAGGCAGCACAAAGCCGATGTTCCAAGAACTATAAAGTGTTTGAGTGTTTCTGGAAATCGTAAAGCGTGTTGGCATGACAAAATGAAGAGCATTATGCAACCGCCCTTAGTGTTTAGTATTCGTCTTTGAGTGTCTAGGAGGAAATGAGCGTGACATACGATCCTTATAATAGTTTAACTTTTCATTGCTCCATACGTATTCACTTGAGAAACGAATATGCCTCCTGGGTGCTTAGACAAGTTGCCAATCGCTAGCGCTTAATCGTCAATCGTAAACGAAAGGCAGCTAACTGTCTTTGTCGCACTAATATGAAAGAATGACAGAGAGGGAAAACTACGATACGCTACTAAGCGCTAGCGATTGGCAACGTATCGCAACGGATTGTAGTTCAGGAAATAGCTGGTGCTTAAGTACGTTAAATATTTTTAAAAAATTTTGGAGATACGTTAATAATTTAATGAAAATCATCAAAAGTGGATGTCGTAATTTAGTGTAACTCACAAATTGAAATCGAATTGCTTATGGGCCATACAATGCAGATGGCGCTTACAGCATTGACATTTATAAAATTATGGTGAGTACATTAGGAAGGACATAATATATTTTGTACTTAGGTACAAATTCGTATTTACGATAAATTTACTGTCTATGATTTTTTGAAACCCTTACATACGTTAATAAAAAACGTAGAAACTGAATAAAATGGCAAAGTTTTTGTTAGTATTCGACTTTTTTTCTGGATATTAATATTTTATACAGACCGTTCGATAGAGCAGAAAATTTGCAGTCGAACGGTGTACTGAACTCAATTTCGTCATTTTGGTAGTTACATTCATTCATATTACAACCGACTATATGTTAGTTAGTGCGACCGCGATAGAATGCATTACGTATCGAAAAAAATCTAACATATTCGTTACTTTCCAACTCATGGTACGACTCAGTGGTAGGGTAAGCGTATTGGCGAAAGCAGTAATGTGTCCACAATGATGATGCTGTTGCCTATCTTCAATCTCCTTATAACGAATGGTCAGTGTCTCTTTAAACCCTTGGTCGACTCCTATGACACCTAGGGCTTGTCCATTAATCACGCCATACTGTATAGGGGAGGAGGGATCAAGAAAAAATCACCAATTATCACCATAGGGGAGGGGGGTCATCGGACAAATCGCGTGTAATTTTTTGTTACTCGCTGCTGAATAGCATTATAGCTAGTAAAAAAAATTATAATCTACAGTGTGTGTCTTTCATAACGACATTGCTTTTAAGGGGTGAAAGTACAAGTCTTAATGAACTGAAATTAGCATATTTAGTTAAAGTATTTAATAAAAAAAAATTCATACAAATTAATTCGGCACGCAATGTATCGTTATATTCTTTTACTGAAAGGTTAACAACACTTTAATCTATCGTTACTTAAAAGCAATGTCGCTATGAAAGACACACACTGTATAGGTACTTTTTTCAAAACACTTTTTAAAAATAACCAGGCCCCAATTTCACCACACTGACAAATGCTACAATTGTACTGTTTCTCCAATCGGGGGCGTCTATAGGCTACAGTTACCGCTTACCATCGGAAGGGCCGTGCGTTTGTTTGCCGCCAAATCCTCAACTGAATTTTATAATTTCACATTACTTTATTTTTGCCATCTACTAGGTACTTAGTAGATAGCAAAAAGTTTTTTCCCATCACGTGAGCTTAATAAAAAACGTAAATTGAAGTATTATTAAAAGGACTACTTAAGTTGGCAATAAATTAGTGTCACCATGGGGGCTGGGGGGGTCTAAAATAAGCTAAAATCGTATTACGTGTGAAATAAAACTATGAAAACGGATAAACTCGCGTATATTAACGTTTCGAACACTTTACAGGGTTCGTGGTCTGCGGATGTAAAGTGTTCGAAACGTCGGAATGAAGTTAAAATTAGTTAATATACGCGAGTTTATCCGTTTTCATAGTTTTATTTCATGAGTAATCCTTGCGGTAACCGAAGAAAATATTTCGTATTACGTGATTAATGGACAAGCCCCTATCTACGGGAGGAATAGGCTACTTGACTCATATCAAATGTAGTGCAAAAAATTATTATTTTCCGTAATATTTATTGAAAAGATCAATATTTTTCAATTACGGTGTATTAAAAGTGTTTGATGGGTACATATTTTTTTATTGAAAAAGTTGTTTTATTTTTTTTAATTTCGTACTCTGAAAACGGTGTCCGCCATGATGTGACGTCATAGGATCTTAAACTATCTTCATGTCGAATCTTATACGAGTGAAGTTAGCCATGGACATGTGGCATGTAGCTTTGCTGTGACATTGACATAACATAAGTGACATGTCAAATGTTTGTTTTCGGTTTGAGTGACGTCACACCACAGATAATCTAAGCATTAACATGGCTAGTATCGTTTTCGCGCGGTAACGAAAGTTTAAATTTTAACATATTTAAATATTTATCACACGGGTTACTCACGTAATTTAAGTCGATAATTGCTCGACATGTTTCGATCCATTTAGAGGATCCTCATCATGGAGTATCCGCGACCAAAGCCCGACGTGTACTGCGGGCTTGCGCTCTGCTAGAGCGGGTGCTCGAAACATGTCGAGCAATTATCGACTTAAATTACGTGAGTAACCCGTGTGATAAATATTTAAATATGTTTGAGTCTCACGTTAGTTATAATTGTAAAATTTAAATTTTAAGTTATAATTTTGCGGTTTTCTAGGTCGTGAAAAAATATATTTATATTTTTTTTCAGTTAATCTGATATTGATTAATAATATACGAGTCTATATTAATTCGCATAATTTATTACGCATACTTCAAATTGGCATAGCGTTGTTAAGCATACTATTTAACACTTTCGCTACGGCAATTAGTTAACAACGCAATTAACCATACATGCATCGGGTCGAATAGATCCGATGTCGTAGCTAAGGTGTTAAGTGGCATAAGCATAATTTCGCATAAACGATTACGCATAATGTATTTACGTATAACGTAAACTATCATAACGATGATTTGGAATAATTAGGATGAGCATAATACTAATTGGTATACTTATTGAAAGGTATAAAATATAATAGATAAAATAATAATGACCGATCATAGACTGCGTAGCGAAACCGATACTATATGTATACCTAATATTTTTGCCAAGTTACTGTCGATTAGTACGTACTAATAATATTATTATATTGCTTCAAATTTAAAACTAGTTTAGATTTTTTTTTACTTGTGCGTTGTGCGTAGGTATAATAGTTAATGTTTAGGTCTTGACATATTTTATTGACTGACAAACATGAACACCTACTTATATTTTTATAGTAAATATTGATAATTTAATTATTACACACATTTTTACCCTAGCAATTTAAAATGTTCATAAATACGGCATGTGTATTTTATACGGGATACAGTTATCGTTTTGTGATCGTAAAAATCATAGTATAGGTAAATAGGTTCCCTAGATCGTATTTTAAGCATCATTAAATATACGCCCGTATTAAATAGGTACACACTCTGTACTGTGCGCCTCATGCGCCTACCAAGATGTGATTTCTTTACTAATCAAATTGATTATTAAATACCTAATGTTTTCTTTAATTGATTGTATCTGACGTGTTCATTAGGATGTGTAGGAGATATCGACGAAAGCTAGGCTTCAACTTCGCTTCGTCGCTTCTGCTTATTAGTCTTTTGAACTTAACCTTACTGTCTTGTTTTTACCCTGATCTGCCTCATTCGCTTGATTTCTAAGTTTATGCTAATCCATATTAGGACGAATAAAGTTATATTTAATAATGTTATGCATATTTCAATTATGCATAATCAGTAATATGCGTATTAAACATTATGGAATTTTATTATTTTGCCTATTCAATATTATGCTTAATTATTTATGCCAAATCCGTTATGCGAATTCATATTAGGACTATTAATATTAGGCATATTAAAGGGGACCCATAATATACGATAAACTTTAAAAATGGGTCAAGTAGCCTATTGGGAGACAAATAATGTAATCTCATGTGCCTGCACTAAACTTACCTGAGTATTTTCCTGGGCTCCCCTCGCTGCCTCTCTCTTCAGCTGCATTATAACTCGCTCCTTCGATTTGATTTCCTCCAGCTGTGAACAAGAACATTGCTATTAGTTTTCTAGTAGGCGCTAAAATTGTGCATGAGATGATATTGTTTAGTGTTTCAACGTCACTGGAGTTCTTATATAATATATTATTTTTATTCCGCAAAATTAGACATGGAGATACTACCGAACATAGAAATACAACTAATAACTCGCTGTCTTCATGCAAAGATTAGAACTAATGAGATACCTACATGCATAGTGCGTACATACTCGTACAGTGTATAAATAGAAATATAAAAAATATAGTGAACTGATTAAGAGTTCATAAAAGAAAATAATAATAATTAAGGATTTTACAGAGAAAGCAAACGTTTATCATGCGAAATGTTTCTTCTCCTTTTTCCTTACTCCAATTGTAGGTATGTATTATAATTTAATTTAGGTAATAAAAAAAACCTAAAAAATGGCCATTTGAAATTTTCGGTAAGAGGCTACTAGTGTGTTTTATTGTTTGTGTATATATATGCTAAAGTAGTTTGGAATAAAATGTCAAATCAGTAATGAAAATGTTAATTTTCTTACATGAAATATGTTTTTACAACTCCATATTTTTAAATATAGACGATATTACTCCCGTAAATAAGGAAACTTGTACCATTTCATTCTGGCTATAAACTGCCCACGTCTCTAACTTCATTAGGTAAATTATGTAATTTACGATCGAAACAATATTGGGAATGACTAATAAAATACAGGGTGTTTGGGATAACGATGTAGGAATTTCTGGAGGTGGTAAAGGAGACTAATTGGAAGTGTTTGAACCCTATTTACCTTAGTCCAATATGTGAAAGTTTTTTTTAAATAAAAAAAAATTGAACTCGCACTTGCCTACTAACTACAAGAAACTTATTTTGTTTGGTGATGGCGTTCAACAATTGATTGACGATAACTTTTAAACTAATTGCTATTTTGTTGTACTTTTTTTGTAATCAAAACCTAGAAAATCAAGCATGTTTTTACACGAATAGGAAGACTCATATTCCGACTACTTTTTTTTTCACAGGCCGATAAAGTTTAATTTACTGTTAGAAATCTGTAATGATGAACTAGAAAAAATATTTAAAAAAATGTTGTGTGTGGCAAGTGGGAGTTCATTTTTTTTTCATTTATTACTCGACTAATTGTTATGTTAATTATAAAAAAATCAATGCTATTTATTGCATATTTTGTTTTAAATTTAACTTTTTAAGTAAATTTTTGGTAAAAAATGAAACATTTTGAAAAACGTGATTTAAAAAAAAAACTGTCACATATTGGACTAAGGTAAATAGGGTTCAAACTCTTCCAATTAGTCCCCTTTACCACCTCCAGAAATTCGTACATCGTTATCCCAAACACCCTGTATATCCAATCATGCTGACATTTATGTTTCCTAGGCTAGCCCTAGTCTACCTAACTTTGACAGTGACCTTGAAACCGGAATCTCATGATTACTTACGTTACGTAAGGCTTTATTACACCTATTCCTTTTAAAAGGTGTGACTGTGATCAATCAGCATCAGTCAATTAGTAACAGAGCCAAAACCACCATAAATCATGACAAGGGACTGTCGATTCGTATCGAAATTAATGGCATCTACCTGAAAAGCTGTGATACATATAGGGAGAATAAGCTAGTCAATGGAGAATATGATCGCAAAAAAAAACCCGTAATATTGATGTTTGATCTTTTTTGTTAAGTTAAATAATATTTCCAATGTATATCTATGAATATTTCATAAAAATACAATGCCTACTACTACTACACTATGTTCTGTGCAAACTATCAGTTAAAAATCATATTATCATGTCCCAAGATTAGCACTGGGACGTTCACAAGAAATTTAAACACTAATGATTGCTTTAGGCAAATATTAAAAATTTTTAACGAACTAGGTACCTACCTAAAACCGAGCAAATGTAGCACCTGAACCTCTTGAAGTACAGAATTAGTTATCCTGTGATCCTAAATTGTATTTCTTTTGTCTAAATTATTTCGTATTTTCATAAGCCATTATACCTATTATGATGATTAACTAGGGTACCTATTCTAGAAACAAGGATTCTCATTGCTTATGTATATGGTATTTCTCCCTACTTATATCAGACTAAAGGTGAAAACACATAAATCTCGTCCAGCTTTCAGCACACGTACGCATTCTTAAGGTGCATTCGGACCAAACGAGCATTCGCTATACTAACCCCTTACTCTACGAAATTTGATCGTTACACAAAACGTGATTCGTTGATTTCGTAGAGTGGGGGATAGAATAGCGAATGCTCGTTTGGTCTGAATGTACCTTTACGCGTTTCATACTAAACAGCCAGTTTCAATAGAAAAAATGCGTACGCATGCTGATATAATGTGTCTTCACCCTGCCCTACACCTAGGACGGACGATAAGACTTTTACAAAAAATCCTCGTTGATTGGATTACCAACAAAGGTATTAGGCAAAACACCAACGAATTTTAGTTTAAAACTTTTACTAGTATCATTTGACCGTCGTCGAAGTCACATGCTTTGCCAGTGCTCCATGACTTTTAATCTGTGCTTTAAAAGAAATCATTTGATGGACATTTGCCGCACATTTACCAGTAGGAGAGAAAAGGATACACGCGAGAAATGGGTAAATGTGGTTGTTGGGCAGGACTTGCGGCATTGCTGAATAACGGAAATTTTACTAATCGCTTTGATTGATACAGTTGAGAAGATTTAGCTGATATTCGCAAAATAATAAAGTGGCATTATACACGGCATACTTAGCATCAAACAATACAGCGCCAACTGTTTACAACAGGGGCTTCGATTTATTACGTGTTAAATTACACGATTTTCCACATATTGGTTTAATTTTAATGTGACGAGATTGAATACCCTAAACTGATTGTATTCCTGACCTACTGAAAACATATTTTGCACATCCACCATCGATTACAAGCATCTAAAAGTGTAAATGTCCGAGTCCATCTTCGGGGCTTATGATGACATTATCTTGTCGAAAAATGGATTGCAAAATCAACGAAGAACGTCAGACCGAACGAAAAGTTTAGTGCGATCATGTCCAAGTATTTTCGTTTGTATAGCCGGGCAGATTATCTCACGCCAATGAGGGTTTTCGATATTTTTTCTGCCATCAGGCGGGCTAGAGTAGGCGTCGGGTCCACACAGCTGTCAGATTCATACTATTCATAGGTACTTGGACCTAAAATATCGAAATTCTACTTTATTTGGAATTTTATTGATTTTGTAATGGCTTACGACTAATACACGGTCGTCGAACTGAAGATTGAGCTCTAAAACGGGCGCTTAAAGTCACAGGTATTAAAAATAATTACTATAACTTTGTTCATTTCATGGGAATTGACTTGGAACTATTTTATTTATTTATGTTAGGTAACAATATTGCTAAAGTAATGGTTTTCACAATAAAATAAACCTATAAATATGTTGAAAATTAAATGCGCGTAGGTAAAATAAATATTTTGACAGTTCGTTAAACGTTCCGCTCAGTGCTGCCATCTCACCTCCCCATAGCGGCAGAAAAAGTATCAGAAACCCTCATTGGGTGTCCCGAAAAGTGAAAAAGCTCACTTACCAGTTTGTGGCATTGCGCGCGCGCATCCTTCCGCGCGGCGTGCTCTTGCGCCGCGTGCTTGGCCGCCTGCGCGCGCAGCTCCGCCGCGCGGGCGCACTCCGCCGCTTGCGCGACCTGCAACACACATTATACATTACACGAGGTATACTCGATACGTAAAGGTGCGTTTAAACTAAAAGAGCATGTTCTAACCTCCCACTCTACGAAATTCGATCGGTACACAAATCGTGATTGGTTGATTTCGTAGAACGGGCGCTAGAACAGCGAATGCTCTTTTGGTTTAAACGCACCTTAAAACAGTAGCCGTACCATGAGCGTATTAACCTAAGGTATACTAGAAATAAGGATTCTCCAATTGCTTATGACGTACTCGTCGGGTGAGAATGCAATTGTGCTATACGCCACTTGCCTTGGTTTAGAGGAGAGCGAAATGAAACAAAAAAAAATATTTCTTGGAATGTCTTATCATTTTGCAATATTTAACTTAACTGGCACTTTAGTATATCAATTTACTATTTTTTGTTATATACAATTAATGTTTAACTTATAATAGTCCTGAGATATAAGTAGTTTTATAATTGCCATATCCATTTTGGTAAGAAAATGTTTAACTTGCTATGTATGATATGACACAAAGTTATGGATGTGTCACAAAATGTTAGTGCAATGTCAAGAAAGGTAGACATCAAAAGCAAATAAAAGTTATTTTACGACTAGATTTATTTCAAGTCAAGACGATAATTTATCTCGAATATGAAGACATAATTATTCAAGTGAATACGTATGGTTCCAACATTGATTTCCAATATTTATGTGAATCATTGTTTTACATTCTTGTTAATAAGTACCATTTAATAGGTGACCTTCTCTATTTTGTGAAATGATAAGCTTTTCAACGATATCTAGTGCTAATGTAAAAAATATCGATGAGGACAGCTTATAATACGTTTACTAATGAATGACATATTAACGTTATTATTTCTTATTAACGAATACTATTACAGTTTAAGTACCTAAATACACGCTCTATAAATTAAAATATATGTCATGTATATGTACTTCTGGAATAATGACCGTGGTCTCCTGTGGCCAGGACTTAAATGGCATGGCATGGCAGGAAAACAGGAGGTCGCTGGATCGATTCCAGTCCTGGTCATAGGGGGTTCGGTCACTTTTTCTGTAGTATAATATATGTCATTTCATACAATTTATGGTTAGGTACTCGTAATTATAAATATTATGTATTTATACCACCAACTTATCAAGATAAAAGCTTGAAGTATGAATGACACAAATCATTATTTAAATCAAACCTACCTTCTTTATTGTCATTTATCAAAAGAGAGGGTAGGTTAAAAAAAGTATCGAATCGATACAATCAAATCGATTAATGGATTATGTCACAAAAATGTTGATCGGTTAGTCGCTTGGCACACTGATAAATAGGCTGTTAACCGTAAATTTGTGTCATGTCCGGACATGGCACAATATTGTAATCACAATTTATTGCGGTTTGAGGATATGGCACAAAAATATATGTTTTTTTTAAATATAAAATAAGAATTTTCAAAAATCGATTTACTGTTATGAACTACAAAAAAAATATGCTATCAAGAACCATTAAAAACCGATTTTGCCTGAAAATGGATATGGCACAATTGCATTCTCACCCGACGAACTAAAGACCGAAGAGCGACTTCCACGCACAATGCATCAGTATTGCGATACAGCGAGGAAATGCTGCCAGCACATCCGCGGTAGAATGCTACAAGAGGATATAGGTTAGGTTCGTTAGATTAGTTAGATTTAATTTATGTACATATAATTTGTATATGTACATAAATTAAATCTAACTACAGTTTTGAAAATAAAGACCGATAAAAAAAGTCTGATTAGTCTGACTAATATTTCTAGCGGTAGATCATCACCGATACCACACAAGTACACACCATAATCATATAGGTACTAAGTACGGACAGCTCATTTTGTAACATAATCTGAAGCGCGAAAAAAATCAATGACAGTGGGTCCAAATGAATACCTACCTTGCTGTTTTCAAGGTAATTATCAGGGTGATAAATATTAAAGTGATCCGGATTGCGCATATAGGAACAACGATTTATTTCTATGGAACTCGCGACGCAAAATCAATTCTAAATACCTAATCAATAAACAACGGTTATCTATGTTTACAACAGTGCAATCCGTGCACAAAAATATGTCATTAAACTGTATCGTAATGATCTGTCTACATCAAATGCAAAGACTACTTTGATGAGGTTACAGATTTTAATTTGTTGTGGGTGACACAATTTGCCTGAGCCAATATTTTCCTTGCAGCGTTAATTGACATGCCGTCGAATAGCGCTGACATTCTGCCTAATGATACCAACGCCCCTTTTAATACAAAACTGACCTTAAAACCTGCAGTGTCAAGTGTCCTGCCCGACGCCGCAGCCGCTCTCGTAAAATGATAATAGTTCTCGGTTTAGCGTTACTGCTAACACATTCGCTATGCGTAAATCCATCCGTTCTATTTCAAGAAGTTCAAGCGTACCACCAAGAAACAAGTGCAAAGGCCGATCTCGCTCTGGAAGTTGTCGACAAAATCTATAACGCTTTCCGCCAATGGTTTTTCACTATCATATTCTGCGATTTCACGTATTTCGAGAATAGAATTCTTAAGTACACAGAGAATTATAACGACGGATATCCGGTATTGCTCCTAGATGGTTGCCCTAACAGCAATAATAGCGAGACAAAACCCAGAATCAACAAACATGGAAGGACCGCTTACATTGTGACGTCCAATCAATTAACTGTAGAAAATAATGATTTAGTAATACATGCCCTGCGTAGAACAGGTGTATTTAAGCCGAGAAGTGTAGTTATTTTTGTTATAAACGTAGCCGTGAACATGGACAGCTACTTCAACTATGCCATGAAAGAACATTTCAAATTGTGTTGGAGTCGAAGAATCACTAACTCAATCCTAGTGCTATGGTCTGAACGCTTGAGGATTTACACATACAATCCTTTCTTTGATCGAATCGTAGATTTAACAGAAGTAAAAGATATTGGAAAATTACTGGCTCGTCAATATGATAACCTATATGGTAGGGAGCTTCGGTTAAGTGTATTTAGAAAACCTTTCATATATGACGATACTGCACAAATCGATTGTAGTTCGAGGTTGGCTTCAACTATGATGACTATTCTGAACGCTACGTGCAACCCCTTAGCACCCCGAGACGGAAGCACGGTGGGAGACCTTCTGGACAATGGAACAGCCACAGGGGTCACCCGCGACCTCATAGATGGATACACGGACCTTGAACTGAACTCCCGAATCCTCAAAAATTCTTACTATGGATACATCGACACAACATACCCCCTCTCGCAAGATTCTTTATGTTTCCTACTAAAGAAAGCTGGCCCACAATCAACATTTCTTACAACGATGAAATTGATTTCTACGGATATATTCTTAATTTTCATGTTTAACATATTCTTACTGCTTTTGATAGCATTGATTGTTTTGAAAGTGGAGATGAGATGGTGGGGTTCGAAAGATACGCATTCATCTGCAACGACTGTAGTTGAACTGATAAAATGCTTCATAAGACAGACAGTTGTTATTAAATTCCTGGGTCCCGTCTTCAGAGCCGTCGTGCTAATTATTATCGTATATTCACTCGTAATCGACTGTGCTATCGATGTAAGTATTTCTTAGGGTACAATATAATTTCAAATTGTAGTTCTATCCCAGTACAGAAATTTTAATTTGAGGAAAATCTAGAATAATGTTTTTAGTAAAACTCGTTACACTGCACGCACACTACGAAAATGAATTATTCCATATTCCTGTACATAATTCCTAAAATAAACTCTGTTGCTTTCAGGGAATACTAACGTCAGCGATAACATATCCGCGATACAAGCCCGAAATAGATTCGTCGGCTGCACTACTCGCGAGCAATTTAACACTTGGCATTCACAATAGACATTATCGACTCTTCAATAGTAGCCTGACCCCAGAGTACAGACAACGACTCGAAGCCGAGAAACGAATCGAGATATTCAATGATAAGAAAATAAAAAGATTCATTGATAACCGACAGTTTCAGTACGCTGTGCTACTGAGGCAAACCGATGCTAAATACATAAGCAGAAAAATTTCAAATTTAGAAAATGGCAGACCTATATTCCATACAATGGCCGAGTGTCCTTTACCCTGTTCTATAGTTTACGGGTTACGCTATGGAAGTCCTTACCTGCCGATAATAGATAAAAAACTTCACTATCTATTCCAAGGAGGAATTTTACAGCAATGGGTGAAAACTGAAGAATTCTCTGTTAACTCTAAAATTGGCAACGCTTTGTATCCTGGTGATAATAAAGAAAGGAAGGCATTAACTAAATACAACCTTCAAGAAGTATTTTTCGTCTTAATTGGAGGTTACGTGATAAGTGGAATAATTTTTGTTGTGGAATTATTTTTGCACAAAGCTACAAGAGTACAGGTAGAAACATTATATTTAAAATAATAGGCTTAATAGGAAACCACTGTAGAGTAGGTTACAGATATTTTTTGACACTCTATTTTGTTAGAACATGTCGACAGAGTCTATGCAGATAAACACTGCACCATCGACCGAAAGTACTGCTACAATTATACTCCAAAGTTCCAATCATGTTTGGACATCAATAGCATTTGTGTAGAAAAGTAGGATAGCATAACTAGTATATGAAAATTTTAGTCAATTACAAAATAAACTATTTTCATTTACCTTGACTTTTTCTTGAAGACCTTTATTAGCCGCTTTTAAAGACTGAATTTCGACTGTTAACCTTTTGCAATCAGGTAATCTATTAGCATCTTCGCATTTCTCTGTTTTGGAGGGTACTCTCAGTTGCTTCTCTAAGAACTCCTCCTTCTTCCTGTGTTCAGTCTTCATGTTTCTTATAGCTGCTTCATGGAGGGCCTTCAGTCCTCTGATTCCGCTCCGCTCGGTGTCGAGGGACTTCTTCAAGGTCGCGTTCTCTAGTCGGAGCCTTTCGACGAGGTTCTTGAGCCTGTTGAGGAACGCCTCGTCGACGGTCCGCTTGTCGGAGGGGCCGGTGCTGGAGGTCGAGGTGTCGGTGGACGCCATCGTGGCGTCACCGTGTCGTGTCGGATGCGTCTCGAGCGTCCGCGGTTGTGGCCTCGTGTTGGCGCTGTGACGTTCGTTGAGTGGTCCGGTTGCTTTGAGGATTCTGGAAAATAACAGAAATATATTGTGATGGATTCATGTTATTGTTAGGGCTGATTAGGCAATATCCGGAAAAGGTACAAATGATTTAGCTGACATTTTTGTCATAAAGGAGAATGGCCAAAAATGTATGGTTTAGTTTTTTCTCACACATATTTGGAAATTCCTGCCATAGTAATAGAGTCAGAGATGATAAGCTACCCAGAGACATACCGTTTGTCGTTATTCGTCAATAGGCCAATTTTGATCCTTTATTAATGTTGACCGCACATTCAAAATCAGCCCGAATACAACATCATCATCATCATCATCATATCAGCCGAAAGACGTCCACTGCTGAACATAGGCCTCCCCCAAAGATTGCCACAATGACCGGTCCCGAATACAACAAGTCAAGAAATTTTATGGCTATATACAGTGTGCTTGGTTAGTGGTGTCGGAGCTTTTCAATTTCATCGATAAATTACCATATATTTTTTGTGCCAACGATAATTAAATGGAGGCTTTTAAAATTTCATACAGAATAATACGGGTATATTCCCGATGATACGAGTATATCCCTAATTCCTAATCAAGGGCTTAGAATGTTTAGATACTTTAAGTTCTATCAGCGACTGGGACAGACGATTAAATTTGACAAATTTTCGATTCAAATACCTAATACAATGACCTAAAAGTGTAAATAAGTATAGTCAGTAATGCACTAACTATAAATGCTTTTTCGTACTAAAACAATTTCTAAAACAATTTCCTCTCTAACCTAATGGATTCATAAATCATAATACAGAGTCATGATATGTAGAAATATTTAAAGTAGGTACCGCATCATTGGGTTCATGACGGTGCAAGATCAGAAGTGGGTCAGGGCGAGACAAATGTAGGAAGACTGTGGTGTGGGCTCCCATAAGTGACTCAGGCTTGCAATTGGTGTGATGTTTCTGGTATTGGGCCTCAATTAGGTAGAGATATCAATGAACATTTTAATGATTAAGATTTATCTGACAATTCAGAATACGAGCATTCTCCTTTGTTCTAAAGTGTTTACCAATATTGCCGAAACAACAGGAAGCTTAGCCAAGTTGCCAATCGCTTGCGCTTAGTAGCGTATCGTAGTTTTCCCTCTCTGTCACTCTTTCATATCAATGCGACAAAGACAGGTAGCTGCCTTTCGTTTACGATTGACGATTAAGCGTTAGCAATTGGCAACTCGTCTAAGCACCCAGATTTGAGAAAAACGTACTGTGAGGATAGATATATACTCTGTTTGGTTTGGTGTTTAAAAAAAGGTAAAAAATCTAGCAGTATCTTTTTATTGAAAAATGCATATACAAATCCAAACTAGGTACTTAATGAATCAAAAACAATGTAAATCACTGTATTTCCTTGTTATATTATGTATATTTGCTAAAACTTATTTTCTACTTGTAGTTTTCAATAAAAAGATACCTACTGCAAGATTGTTTACCTTTTTTTAAATCCCAAACCAAACAGAGTATAGTTGAAGTTTGCCTCAGCACAATATTCGTAATCCTAAAAAAACTAAACACTGTAAAAGTAAGCTACCATTTCATTGTGGTTATTTGTTGGCTTGCCCTAAATCCTCAATCGCCCCAAATATTGAGAGCGTGATAGCAGCAAATAAAAATAGTGCTCGTTTGAAACACTCGGTGACATCATTACTCAAATTACTGTCACGCCTAGTCTAAATGTTTGCCATGTACCTACTTGCAAAAATAAATATTGCTATACATACATCATCAGCCTATGATAGTCCACTGCTGGACGTAGGCCTCTCCTATAAACTATGCGTACCTATAGACGCATTAGGAGGTAAATGCCCATAATCGCTACGCTGGGTAAGTGGATTGGCGGTCGCAGTAATGTGTCCACTATGATGACGCTGCTGCCCATCATCAATCTTTTATCAAATAATGGTCAGTGACACTTCAATCCCGTAGTCGACTCTTACGACACCCGCAGGAGGAGTTGGGGTGGTGACAAATAATAGTAATGAACATTGAAATATTATTAAACGGTTAAACTCACGTATATTTCGTTATACTTAGTCACTACGCGCGGCATGTTTCGGAGAGCCTAGGTCTCCATTATCAAGCACTGAGCCCGCGTTCACGCCAAGCGGAGTGAGTTGAACCGTTTAATTATAATATTTATAGCTATTATTTCTCACGAATGTTTAAATTCAATTAATGAACATTTTGTCACTTTTGCATTGGATATTTGTAGGAAACATTTTGATGTGTATTTTTATAAATAAAGAGCTAAACCTAGTTTCCAATAACATGTTTCTGTTGATCTTGACATTTTTAGAAAATATTGGACATTAACCATTAATAAAGACGCGTGCAATAAAAAAAGAGGGATGCCTTTGCCCAGCCGTGGGGCATCATAAATAGATAGGCTAATCGCTCATCTTCTTTCTATATAAAACTACCGATATTAAAAACGATATCATTATTGATATTCTTAAATACCTAACTACGAGTAGGTATGTATGTAGTGTAGTCGATTTTATTTGTTTTCAAAAATTTGCCACCGGTGCGGTGTGCTAATAATTTATTATTGATGAATGCTGGACCATTCAATTTAACTAGATTTGAACTTTCTTTATTATCACTCATATTTTTTAACGACAAACGGGACTTCAAGTAAACTCGTCATGCCCGAAACGCCAGGATAATATTAAACGACATAAGGAAACGTCACGATAAGTTTGTTACGTGATTTAGGCTACGTTTTACCAAACTTTTATTCGAAGAATAACGCTTACCCTTGAATACTAATGTCAAATTACTAAAAGTTTGGTCAAATCGACCCTAAGTCTGCTCATAAAGTATGAACTGAAATGTTCTGATTTATTTTATAAACCGCTCAAAATTAGATCATGAACTGCAACAATGCCGTCTTATAATTATAATAGGTATTTGTTCTTAAGATCCGCAACGAAGCTTCAATTAAACCAGTTGTATGCAGCGCCTGCGCACGAATTGGAGCGGATTTAATAAGGAAGCGCAAAGGACACGCGCAATTGCGACAATTACAGCGACCTGCGACCTGCGCGTACGGCTGCGGGGGCCTATTCTACTAGGACTTTAGAATAACCGGTAAAAGTACAGTCGCCATCAGATATATCGGAGCCACGGTGTTCAGATAAAGATAAAGATAAAGAATTTTTATTGGCAAGAATACTTATTACTAGTACAGATGGTAGTGTAGGTGGTAGGAGAAGTATTCAGTCGTCAACATGACGGCATGCAAATGATTCTTAAAACTACGTATTTATTAATTATACTGACATATAACTAACAACAAATATACAAATAATTAAGAATAAAGACCCAGAAATATCTGAGCAGGATGCTTAGCCAAGTTGCCAATCGCTAACGCTTAGTAAGCGTTTCGTATTATTCCCTCTCTGTCACTCTTTCATATTAGTGCGACAAAGATAGTTAGCTGCCTTTCGTTTACGATTGACGATTAAGCGTTAGCGATTGGCAACTTGTCTAAGCACCCTGGCTTCTACTGCCATGGCATTAGAGAGCATGTTCCAAGCCAACCCTGATAGAAGAGGAAATAAAACAGAAAAAGTGAGAAATAATGTTAGCTTCCCTACATAGTATAAAATAAAGTCACTTTTTCTGTCCCTATGTCCCTTTGTACGCTTAAGGGCTGATTTTTCAATCCTCAGTTAAAATTATCCGTCAGTTAAAATTATTACCATCCTTATCTTAGGTCATCAGTCAAAAAAGGATAGAGATAACATTTATTTGACAGATACTGTTAACTGGGGATTGAAAAATCAGTACTAAATCTTTCAAACTACGCAACGGATTTTGATGAGATTTTTTTTAATAGGTAGAGTAATTCAAGAGGAAGGTTTATATGTAGGTATAGTACCCGTGCGTAGCCGAAGCGGGTCGCTAGTAGATTATAATCACCAATAAAAAAACTGACTTCAACCGATTCCTCCAAGAATTATAAGATCCCGACTTGGTGCCAACGGGACCATCTCGGGGTTATAACCAATCGATTAAAAACATTGTGAAAATTGGTTCACGATTCTCGGAGATATCGAGTAATATCATCATCATCATCCAATTTAAGAGCTAGGCTCTTGTCGGTGGAGTAATTTCCATCTTATTCTACATTCAGCTTTTCCTTTGACCTGTTGATATGATGAAACATTTAACTTTTCTTTTACTTGGTCCATATAAGTCCTCCTAGGTCTTCCTCTTTTCCTTTTTCCTTCTATTTTTCCCTCTATAATAGTTTTTATATATTCATCGTGTCGTATGAGATGACCCAACATTCTTCCTCTCCTGTTTTCAATAGTTTCCAGCAAGGATCTTTTTTCCCGGACTATATTCAGAACATCCTCATTGCTTTTCTTTTCTGTCCAACTAATTTTTTCCATCTTCCGCCAACACCACATTTCGAAAGCTTGTAGTCTCTCTCTGTCTCTCTGGGTCATAGTCCAAGTTTCGCAGCCGTAGAGGGCTATACTCCAGATGTACACTTTTACCAGTTTCTTCCTGACGCTTTTCGATATTCTAGCTGATAGTAGGCTTCTTTTAGAGTTAAACACCTTTTTAGCCATGGCAATCCTGGTAATGATGTCTGGTGTACATCTGGAATCCTCAGTTATAATACTCCCCAGGTATCTGAACGACTTCACTTGTTCTATTGGAGTGTTTTGCAGTGTTATTGTGCAGTCGACTACTCTTTTGGAGACAGCTAGAGTTTTGGTTTTTGTTTTATTAATTTTGAGACCCCTTTCCGAAAAAACCGTGTGCATTTCCAACAACATAGCCTGCAATTCTGTGCTGTTTTCTGCCACTACTGCGATGTCGTCTGCGAACCGTACAAATTTAAATTTCTTCCCATTAATGTTGACCCCTCCTGTAGTTGAATGATTTAATTTCCTGACCGCATGTTCGATAAATAAATTAAATATGAGTGGCGATAGAGGACAGCCTTGACGAACTCCCTGACGTATTTTTGCACTTCCCTTCTGTTCTCCAACTATTACTGTGGTTTCCTGACCACAGTAATGAGTAATATACACACAATAAAAAAACAGTCGAATTAAGAACCTCCTTTTGAATGTAGTTATAAAACTACCTAATAGAGTTACCAGAATGTTGGATATGACGCATTATTTATCGCATTACTATAGTCATTATCATTATGTTTCGCGAATCATAAAGCGATAGGTACAGCATGTGTGCTCTCGATTGATTTAATTGTAATTCAATCTCACTATACCACAGACTACAGACACTCACATACCTTGCATTCCATAATTATACATCCTATACGGCTTATTGTATTGCTCTTAAAGCTTGAAGTCGGTTCACTGGTTGTAACTAAACGAAGATCAGTCGACGCTAAGGATCTGTGTTAAAAAGTTTTTGTCAAAAATAATATATTTAATACAAGTTTTTGTCGATAACTGTCCATTCTTATTCATTTGTCTGACTCTGGATGGAAAAAAATTAGGGAATTAATGCTGACTCTATACGCAACGGGATGATTTTATTAAAATAAGTAGCATTAGCGATTCAAAGAGCTATACTTTAGTTCTGCTGCGGATGGCCTTATTCTTCTATATAAGGGCTATGCTAGACCTCTAGCCTAGCCCTTTCCATTGCCATTTGGGTGACTTTGAGCCTTGATGGCAATGGGCTAGGCACTTTGCGCGTAGAACCGGTGGCCGTTGGGGCGGAAAGGTTCTCGAGTGGCGTACCGGAAGTTAGACTGATGACCTGGTGAAGGTCGCAGGAGTCCGCTGAATGCTGGTGGCGCAGGACCTGTCATTGTGGCAATCTTTGGGGGAGGGCTGTGTTCAGGAGTGGATGACTTTCAGCTGATATGATGATGACGATTAAGTAACTTTATTGTTGATATCATCATTGGTATCACATTTTAATATTCCGCATACTCCCCCGGCATCCCGAGTCGTATTTATAATGATGAGTGTATGACGGGATCAAGCAAGTCCCGAAATACCCGTGACGAGGCGATGATCACTGCAATTCTAACTCGGAAACACGGCCCACTGACGTCGTCCTTGTGAACTTTGCCAGAATTTCTTAACATGTTGCAATATTCAAAGAGAAATGCAATCAGTAAATATACAGTATGTATCACCTCGTAGAACCAAGAAAGAAACCCATTCATATTTAGATCATACTAAACAACTTTTACTATGGGACAAAACTCGAATTCGCGAAAAAAAAATTACTCTCCCATCCAACGTGTTCATGGTCACGCAATCAAAATGTATGAAAATGTCAACATTTTTTTCGTGAATTCGGGTTTGGCCTCATAGTAAAAGTTGTTTAGTATGATCTATATAATCATTAATGGGTTTCTTTCTTGGCTCTACGAGGTGATACATACTGTATTATTGTTTGCCCATCGATTTGTTTAGAAACTGTCCTTGAATTTTATAATCGTTGTTGTTATATCGAATTGTTTTATTTATTTCGTCTACTTTTAGAGTACCTATTCCAGGAACCGTGCGAATGAGCGTTTTCCTTTTAGATAGCGTTTTTAACGGACTTCAAAAAAGGAGGAGGTTCTCATTTCGACTTTGACTTGATTTGATGTTTTATGTATGATATTTTGATACTCGATATCTCCGAGAATCGTAAATCGTTTATTTATTTTCCCCA
This sequence comes from Thaumatotibia leucotreta, assembly GCA_025490895.1. Taxonomy (NCBI): domain Eukaryota; kingdom Metazoa; phylum Arthropoda; class Insecta; order Lepidoptera; family Tortricidae; genus Thaumatotibia; species Thaumatotibia leucotreta. The sequence continues at coordinate 579,904 of JALPQI010030248.1, read as the reverse complement.
ATATGACCCCATAGCATCAAGATAATGGGATATTTGAGAAATTCGTTGAAGTCGGTTTTTGAATATTTATGATTATTTTTTCTGCTATTCTTCCTCCACCAATCCTTTCGCTGTAATATTTGCGACAGTAGGTAAATTGTTAAAACATTTTTCTGAAGTGTGTATTGTACCATCGGCTCCGGAAATATGTTAATGATTTCGATCCGTACACCGAGCATATGAGGTCCTCAATGTCATATAATTATTAGAAGAGACTGTATAAGTGAGAATCACTGCATTTACGGCTGATTTTTCAATTCTCAGTTAAAAGTATCCATTAGTTAAAATTATTACCATCCTTATCTCAGGTCATCAGTCAAAAATGGATAGAGCTAACATTAATTTGACAGATACTGTTAACAGGGGATTGAAAAATCAGTACTTAGTGTATCAAAAAAAAAATCTGATATAATTTAAGAAAAGCAAGGCAAGAGTGAATAGGTATCTCATAGGTAAACGTGCTCCACCGTAGACTGCATCATCACTTACCAGCAGGTATGATCGTGGTCAAACGTCTACCTATTATGAATAAAAAAAAAGAAAATCGGACAAGTGCGAGTTGGACTCACGCGAAGGGTTCCATGCCGGGCAGCTATAGAAATACCTACCTACATTTACGAATCGTGGGAGACACGCGATACAGCCCGGTGACAGGTTTTACGTACAGTTAAGTCCTAGTAATATGGTCCCTCTAAGTAAGGAGCCCTAAAGATGAACACCACATCTTTGATTGACAAGTCTGCCTAAAAAAACTAAAACTCGTAATTAGCGTCTCCCGTGCCCTTGCTTGCCGCGCCGGGATCGTAAATCGACCGCTTTGGCGACCAGCCATAAAATATTTAAAGGAACCTCAAGGCCAGCGCTTCTGTAATGCTATTTGGGTTTTTACATTAGTGGACTAAGCGGTATTTTATCGGTGCCGGTAGAAATTTCTCCCTTTTAAGCTAGAATCGGTGCTCTAACACACATAGACATATCAGTTTAAAGACCTTTAAGAGGAAATAAGAGCTGCCCTTTTATAAACAAATGTTTTCCATACAAATAATATTTTTATTGCAACGCCTACGTCGGTATGTTTTCTGTTTTTGATATTATTATTATTATCAAAACTAGAAGGCTTCTAAAATAAAGAGAAATGCCAATTTTCAATGCATTTACAGAAAAAAAACTCTAGTCAGTACCTATGTACAAAAAAGCAAAACGTACCAACATTTTATGCTCTCTAAAATTATTTTTGAAATAAATTTGATTACTGGTATATTTTTGGAGAAGGGAACAGGTGATTATGGAACCCTGTTTTCGCCAATTTTACGAAGGTATTACAGGCTGTAGCGTTATTAACGCGGTTTTTTAGCGGGTATGTTGCATTTTTATATGTATATGTTTTAAGAATATGTAATTTTAATTATGCCAATTTATATTACTAAATAAGTAAAGTAGCACACTCTCTTAAGCTTATGAATACATATACTCGTATTAGGTAGTGTTTCAGTTTGTTTACAACCGCGCCAGTTCTCATTTACATTTCTTACTTTCATTTTAGTTGATAAATTACATTGCAAGGCTGCACTCAGACAGAAACACATTCAGCATTAGGTAGCTACAAAGTACAAACACATAAAAGAGTTCACCCCACCTTTACGTTTTTTAGAGTTCCGTACCCAACGGATAAAATTGGGACGTGGGATCTTATTTATTACTAATACTTCACTGTCCGTCTATCTGTGTCCGTCCTTCTGTCTGTCACCAGGGTGTATCTCATGAATTGTGATAGCTATAGACATAGACAGAGAACATTTTCACAGATGTATTTTTTGCCACTAAATAAACCAATAATAAAATAGATATTTACAGCACACCTAAATATTATATTATACCGTATATACTAATATCACAAATATTTTTTAACGTTATTTTGTTCTATGTTATTATCGCTAACAAATCGTACAGACTCTTGAAATACCAACTCTCAGAATTTTCGATTAATTTCGTATTATCATCACATATCAGCATATATCAGTTCACTGCTGGACGTAGGCCTCTTCTATTAATGATGCGTATGATCGCATTAGGAGGTGGGTAATCGCCATGCTGGGCAAACGGATTCCAGACCGCGGTAATGGGTCTACTATAATCATGCATGATTCTAGAAACATACGAATGTTCAATGACACTTTAATCCCCATTTTAAATTCGTTACCTTCATAATAATGGTATGAAATGAACCCTTCGTGCGCCATTCTGGCTTGCACTTGACCAATTTTTCAGTACTAACCTACCTACAAGCACAGGTAGTATACTCGTAGTATAAGCAAGGTAGGAAAAGGTGTTTGTTTAGTTCGGTTGCCTAGAAACAGCGTAGGGGTCGACGCTCGGCTACAACACTCAATAAACTACAATTTAAAATGCGGCCTTTGATTGCTCTACTAGCTCAATATGGCTACAATAGCAAACTGGATTATTTTGTTATGAGGCCAGGAAAGCAGTGCGATTATTTTAATGTATTTACTATGAAGGGTCACTGACTATTCTTTGATAAAAGATTGATGATGGACAACAACGTCATCATGTGGACATATATTACTGCGATCGCCAATCCGCTTGCCCTGCGTGGCGTTTATGGGCATTTACCTCCTAATGCGCATAGTTAATAGGATAGGCCTACTATCAGTAGACTAACTAGGCTGGCTGATAATGTGATGTTTACACAGGATGTGTATGAACTTTATACAGGGTGAAAATTTTGTTTCTTAGATTTCTTAGTTGTCTTCATTATGAAAGTTTTTCCATGGGCATCTCCATACTACCCTGTTCACTCCTACTCCACTCTCTCATTAGAAAATAGTGTAGGTATTGAACAATTCTTACTCTTTCTTCTTAGCCGGATATCACTCTACAAACGCCTGAAAAGGTATTGAATTAGGAAATTATTTTATAGTAGAGTTGTTTTTATTTACTCAGAAGAGTTAATGTGGTACAGATAGAATTGGAAATCTACTTGAAAGTGACAAAAGTACTACGTCATTTCTTTAGAATTACAATAAAGTATACAATCTTGGACGCGGGTATGTCCTTATACTCGTATAAACTGCGTCCAAGACCATCAGTGTATGGACAGCAGCATACTTTAAAATACTGTGTACTCATATGACTGCGATCGCCAACCCTAGCGTGGCGATTACTACAACAACCACCCTACTGAGGTTGGCCTATATGTACCTATGTAAGTATAACAGTGAAGTCAGTGAACGTCTATCGCCTAAGGATCATCCTTAGATCCCATCCATCATCAGATGATGATGAAACAATCTGGGGCCTATTTCTCAAAAGCTTGTAACTTGTAATACAAGCGGAAGTCCTTATCTAATTAATGGTGTTAAAAAGAGGCTACCACTTGTAAAACAAGTTACAAACTTTTGAGAAACGGGCCCCTGGACGTTTTTTTTTAAATTGGAATTTATAAATTGACAAAATATATATAAATTAGGTAGTTTATATTATAAATTAGGTAACTAATACAGTTATGAAAGAAAAACGTACTGTTACTACGAAAATTTTAAGCAACCCCACCATAACACGTTTCGTGGTGTCAAGCTATTTCCGTACAACTTATTATTCTGGCTTATTGTTTCTTTTAGGGCTGCGGTTTCTTGCGCGAGACATGTCATTTATTTAGGACAAGGCGACCATGACGCGACAGTGAAAATAGTTAAAAATAATTTGAATCGCACCAAAAATATTCTTACTCCTTAATTCATCTTGTGGGTTTGTTAGCATAAAAAGTTATCATAATAAAAAAGTTAGCATTAGCAAAAAAAAGTATACCATTCGACAATTGAATTCAAAAAAATGTAAACTAACCTAAAAACTTGCATTAATCTTGGTCTTATTACGAACTTAAAACTTTAAGCCTTGAAATACATTTTTAGTTAAAATTATTAAAACAAGTTTCATTAAAATTGCTAATGTACGAGGTTTCAATTATGAAAAATCTATATTATAAGTAACAGTGCTGCAGTCTATTCTAGAACAAAATTGTTCATAACTGCTATATTATATCGCTAGTTAGCTACAAACAAAGACAATTTACTTTTTGAAGTAAATTTTCAGACAACATTACGACATATTACCTATAGAACCTCGCGTGATTTATGCACAAGCCCTTAGACACGTAATACATACACGCACGAAAATCTCTACATTATTATTAATCCACTTATACACACAAACTTCTTAAGGCTTCTTTTTAACAAATCCTTGGACGGCTATTTCCTTACCACGTGTTCAACTTTGACACAGAAACAATTCAAGCAGAGGGAGGTCACCCCACAAATTAATTTAAGGGGTCGTTGCCCTGTATTGGTTTTGTATTAGAAGAGTCACGCAACTATTGTTATTGATAAATTTAGCTAGTAGCCATTACCGCATAGCATTTGTTTACTTTTACAAAGGAATTCTAATCGATTTTCTTTAGCGTCAGTGCAGTGATCGCAGCGTGGTATTATTAGATTTTCATTAACAAAACTGGTCATGCAAATGTTTGTCATTGGTACAGAAATTATTGTATTTTATTTGATTTGGGTATTTTATTTAAAAAATTAAGTTATTTAATCAAAAAAAGTTGCCATGTTCTATTCTTCCCTACGACACAGGACAGGTTATATAATTTTATTTTATTTGACTTATTTGAACTTTTAATTCCAAATACATATGTATAACCTGAAAGCTAGGCTTGATTTAAAACTACTTACTTACTATACCTTAAAAATGGTACAATAAAAATCCCCTTCCCTTGAAAATTTCGCTGAAAGCACTCGCGAGACTATATGAAAATACTAAACTAACTATCATCATCATCAGCCTATGTTGGTCCACTGCTGGACGTAGGCCTCTCCGTCTATACGCATAGTTAATAAACTATGCGTATAGACGCATTAGGAGGTAAATGCCCATAATCGCCACGCTGGGCAAGCGGATTGGCGATCGCAGTAATGTGTCCACTATGATGACGCTGCTGCCCATCATCAATCTTTTATCAAATAATGGTCAGTGACACTTCAATCCCCTAGTCGACTCTTACGACACCCGCAGGAGGAGTTGGGGTAGTGACAAAAAAAACTGTCAATATTGATGATTATTTATTATTATAACCAAATACCATAGCCGCTCCATTAAGGCAGTAATACATTGAATTCAGGGCATTGGTAGATTACTCATACTGACTTACCTACCTACCACATAACATTCTGAAACTCACTGACGTTCCTAATATTTTTAGTAAACTAACAAATTGTAAAACTAATTCGTTCTCTGAGCTAATTAGTAAATTGACAGATCTCCATGCCTCATAATGTAATAGAGATTTATTTTGTTTTCACGAACGGATCTTTTGAAACTAAAGCCAAGTCTTTATTGAAATCAGGTCATTGGCTTGCTAAAAACAAATGGATTCCCGCCTCCTACAACAATTATGTGACGAAAATATGTACAGAAATAACTAATTAATTGATTTGTTTACATTTCCGGACGAAATTTAAATACGTACCTGTGTAAGTATACAATATACATAGGTATAAGTCGGAACGGTACCTACCTAATTAAATCAAAGCTTTCCACTCATGTTTTTACCATTTTAGATAACGATTTCCCTGTAGAGAGTCTGCTGAAATTGAAGATGTCGGGATCCCAGTAGACACACTGTCTCAAACAGTTTTACACGACTTTTGTTAATTTCATAACCATGTATAAATTGAATGTTTATTTTACTATAATGTACATAGGTATAGTTCTGGAATTTTTATTTGACCGACTCTTATCTTACCTTTTGTTTTTCATCATTAACAATAGAAAAGTGCTAGACTGCTGATTGTCTAGTAAGTGTTAACGCAAAACTAAAGGTCGTAAGTAAGATAACAGTCTGTCAAATAATATTTCCCGAACTATAGAAAGTTACCAATTTATATTTCACGAGCTATAGATAGTATTATTAATAAATAAATAATGAAGGCACGCCCATGCATCACGTGTCTTCATTTTCCGAATAGAACTATTTTCAGGTAAGAAATCTACATAATGAATATGGCACTAATTTTGACTTCCATTATAATTTGACTATTATTTCATAACTAGCGAATTTAAAACTTAGACTTGTTTATCGATCAACTTGATATCTTGAAACCTTAATAATATAATAGCTACTGCGCTTTCCAATAATAAATGAATGTTGTACTAGAAGGTACTACAATTTGTTCGCTAATAAATAGTAGTTCCTAAGTCGTAAATTTGAAATAAGCGCAACAGAAATAATATTTAAAGTTTACGTTTAGAAGCAACATTTACAGCCAGTTCATTAATAAAAGGCAGACAATATTTATTTTTCTTTTGTATAGCGCGCTACGTCAGTTACGCAAACTGACAGATGGCTCGTCATAAAATAATCCTCTTCCTCTACTGTCATATTATGTATGACTAAGATTAAATATGATATAATATGTATTAATACTGGAAACGTTTTCCGGGCATATTAGAAGCGAAGGTACACTCAACCACAGGATTAGATTTGGATAGAAGAAACAAGTTCATTCATTTGTATGGCGGCCGAGCGTATCAAATTTTGTACTGAAGTTGTCAAGTAACTTGCCTATGATTTTAAATATGTCTCAGGCCCTTGAGTATTCATATTTTTTTGTGTTGTTGCAATTAATATTACTTAAGGAGGCATTATTAATGTTTTTGTTTACTTCAACTTACAAAATTTGACGCCCGAAAGCTGCAAGCTGCGATTAAAGACGGACAACTCAGTAGATTACACTGAGTTCATTTGACACGCTAAGTAGATACGTTTGCTTGATCTATGGTATATATGACATCTGTGCACTCAACCAATAAGGGTATTCGATATTTTCTCTGCCACTAGGCGGCGCTATGTAGGCGTGAGGTCCAAACAGCTGTCAGATTCATACTATTAATAGGTAATGAATTTGGAAGTTTATTGATATTGTAATGGATTACGACTAGTAAACGGTCGTCAAACTGAAGATTGAGCTCTAAAACAGGCGCGCAAGCAAAGTCACTGGTACTAAAAAACCACTCAGGAACCATGTCAAAGTAACGTCGTAATTTCGTAGTTTGGGGGATAGAACAGCGAATGCTCTTTTGGTCTGCATGCACCTTTAGGTATTTACATACCTGGGTATGCATAGCTTCGCTCACTAACTGGAAATAAACGATTTTCCGAAGATAAGACTTTGCTAGGTCGATCGATTATTCGCGAAACCCCGCATAGCAATTTTGTTTAATATTGTTCAAGCCATTTCCAAATTCCTCAAAATAAATAAATATTGATACCTATGTACATTTTTACTTGTGTGCCTACAAGAATTGCTCGTTTAAAGATTCTCAGTTGTATTAAGAACATTAATAATTACCTAAAGGTGCGTTCAAACCAAAAGAACATTCGCTGTTCTAGCCCCCGTTCTACGAAATCAACCAATAACGTTTTGTGTAACAATCGAATTTTGAGGGTTGGAATAGCGAATGCTCTTTTGGTTTGAATGCACCTTAAGAAAGCGGCAGGTACGAATAATGTGAGCGAGTATTGAAATTGAATCATGCCTATTTGCGAGTCTGAATACGTCACCTCTTTGGGTTTACAGACCAAAATAAACACAAAATAATTTAGAATAGAAAGTATGAATTCAAATATTGTTGAGTTTACTTAGACGGGAGCGAAAACGTATTGCCAATCCAAATTCATACATAGGTTGAAGCGCTAGATTAAAGCGTTAGTAACAGCAGATTCCTTGTACACATGTAGAACGATACGCTCGTTAAACAAAGCAGGCTAGTTATATGCATATACCTATCATAGATTCTATCGCAATAGTAAAATTGTAATTAATAATATGAAGACCGCTGAAAACATCGCTTTTTAATTCTACAGCGAACTTGACTCCAGTAACTTAATCAAATCAAAAACATCAACACCATAAATTAAATATCGATGTCAAAACTTACCAACCTTACGAAAAAATCCTTTCAATCCTTAAATGCACTACCGAAACGCACTTCAAAATTCAAATTTCGAACACTACACACTGGCGCGCATCGCTTCCCATTCGAAAAAAAAAAGAAAAACCAAAATGGCGTTACCGCGCACAGGATTTAGTACCTAGTTTGCGTGTTATTTGGGTTAGTTGGGGGTTAGTTGGCGGGAAACGACCGGCGGACCGCACGGAGAGGACGTCGAGACTGAGTTTCAGTGGGCGGCAGCCGCCTAGCGGTGGAAAGTGGCGTGCGTCATGCAATAATGTTCAGAACAAAAATATGGTATTATGGGACCTAATGTGTTTAATTTGAGGAGCTAGGAAATGTGTTTTTTCGAGGCATAAGTATTAATTAAAACGTAGCTTGGTCTTCTAACCAACACATTATACGGACCGATAAGCTTTAAGTGGAAATCTTGATTTTAAAAAGTTTACACTATAACAACATACGCCGTGAAAAAACTGATGACATCGCAGACTAAATAGTTGCAGATCCGGAGTGTTGCGATATGAAACGTAGATACTTGCAATACCTTCAATTTTGTATGAAATTTCCTTATTGACGTTTCATACTCGCTCACCAAAATATTGCGCGGCTTGCATATATAAATAAATAATTTATTTACATAGGACATTTTATCAACATTTTCGCAACATTCTTAGTGTGCGATAATAGCATTTTTTAGAAATCACTTCTAGAAATCAACTTTACACGCCTATCTTTTTTTTTATTTAGCAGGCTAAACTACATACTCGTACCTTTAAAGATTCATATAAAAAGAACAAAAATATCAATTCACTAATGAAGTGGACTTAATTAAGTATAATACTTATTGCATAAGGCGATCCCAACATTCACAGAACACGTATTAAACAGCCAACGAGCGAATTCAAAAGCTATCGACTAAAAATAACGATAACGTGCGCCTAAAAGAATTGTTTACTAGTCGTGGGGTATAAGCCTGCTAAGCCAACGCTTATGGTTAAAACTGTACAAGTAGTGAAGTGCAAAATAGCATTACCGATATCGATAGGTTTTTCTATGAACTGAGTAATATTAGAACATTTTGTGCGATGAAAAGATCACTGTCGGGTCTTTAGCATAGTTTTTCTTAGGTGCCTTTACACTGTCAGATTTGCCTTTCTTCTCTAATAAAACAACTCATGGGTCGTTCTTGCGTTTCGTTCAAAAAACAAAATTTTTTGAGATTCGTTTTTTTTGTCTTTTTTATGTCTGGTAGTTATATACTTAGACTGAAATACCTATAAATATAATAAATCAATAAAAGGCACATATATAACTATAATATTTATGAGTAAAACGACGGAAAGGAATGAGCCCACCGAAGGCAATGAATTTTGCATGGAAAGTAATAAACACGCTTGGAAAGTAATGATAAACAAAGGGTATGATAATGAATTTAAGTGTAAGACGGTGAATTTAATTAATGAATTTGTATACAAATAGACATATTCAAATAATTCAACAAAAATGCTAAACAATCTTTTATAACAATAAATATAAAAAGATGTTTCTTGAAACACTTAAAGAAAACAATATTACCTAAGCAAAAAATTAAGCTCTCAATAAATTTTGGAGCATATTTAACAGTTCTAACAATAATGTATCACACTTTAATAATGTGTAAATAGTGTAAAAACCCCTCAGAATCTGTTCGATTGAATAACGCCAAAAGCTTGGAGCAGGAGTGTGGTGATGCTATTTTTCAAAAAGGGTGACACCACTCTACTGAAAAATTCCAGGCCATCTCACTCCTGAGCCATGTATACAAGTTGTTCTCAAGAGTCATCACGAACCGTCTCGCACGTAGGCTGGATGACTTTCAACCTCCCGAACAAGCTGGTTTCCGGAAAGGTTTCAGCACCGTGGACCACATACATGCGATGTGGCAGGTTATACAGAAAACGAAAGAATATAACCTGCCCCTGTGTCTAGCATTCGTGGACTACGAAAAAGCCTCGATTCGATCGAAATATGGGCTGTGCTGCAGTCTCTTCAGCGGTGCCAAGTCGACTATCAGTACATCGAAGTATTGAAGTGCTTGTACAGAGACGCCACTATGTCGGTCCGCCTGCAAGACCAGTACTTGAAACCGATTCCAGTGCAGCGGGGTGTCAGACAAGGAGATGTAATATCCTTGTTCACCCAAAACTGTTCACCGCTGCACTGGAAGATGTTTATAAGGTTATGGAGGGGGAAAGACGCGGCATCAATATAAACGGCGAGTACATCACGCAACGCACCTTCGATTTGCCGACGACATAGCCATTATGGCTGAGACCGTTGAAGACCTCAGTGCAATGCTCGATGACCTCAGTAGAGCCTCCGGACGAGTTGGTATGAAGATGAATTTGGAAAAGATGAAAGTCATGTTCAATGCGCAAATAGTGCCATCTCCCGTTACAGTCGGAGGCTCTACTCTCGAAGTTGTTGACGAGTATGTCTACCTGGGACAAACTGTTCAGTTTGATAAATTTACCTCTTTCACAAAGTTGGACCTACCTAGTCCAACTTTGTGAAAGAGGTAAATCGTCGAATCCGACTTGGCTGGGCAGCGTTCGGGAAGTGGCAAAAAATCTTCTCATCGAATTTACCGCAGTGTCTTAAGTCAAAAGTCTTTGTCCAGTGTGTGTTCCCAGTGACGACTTAGGCACTGGTCTCACCGCGGATATACGGATACGCAAGAGACACGGATATACTCGCCCAGCTATCAGCTGTCACCGCCGGGCGAGTATCGCCGTGTCTCTTTTATTTACCCGGATGTGCGTATCTTTTGTTCGTGTTTATAGCCGATAGTTCATAGCTTAGTAGCTCGCGGTGAGACCAGTGCCTTACGGTACGGAGACGTGGGCGCTCACTATGGGCCAGATCAAAAAGCTCAAAGTCACTGAAAGGGCAATGGAGAGAGGCAATGGGAGTTTTCTTGCGTGAGCGAATCAAAAACGAAGAGATCCGCAGGAGGACCAAAGTCACCGGCATTGCTCTCAGAATCGCCAGACTTACGTGGCAGTGTGCTGGGCACATCGCCAGAAGATCAGATGGCCGATGGGGCCAGAAATTGCTGGACTGGCGACCACGTACCGGAAGACGCAGTGTGGGCAGACCTCCCACAAGATGGTCCGACGACCTGGTCAAGGTCGCGGGAACCCGCCGGAAGCAAGCAGCGCAGAACCGGTCATATTGGCGATCATTGGGGGAGGCCTATGTCCAGCAATGGACGTTTTTTGGCTGAATTCTTCTTCATTGTTATTAGTACAGGAAGCATTGGTTATACATAGTTGTCTGCCCAAATCCAAAAGCTAATGTTCCAATGTGTTTTTGGTGATCACATGGAAGGTAGCTATTCAAGCAAATGAAATAGTTTGATAATCTTAAAGCCACACTGCAGTACGGTAACTCTGTAGACCATTGCGCTTGGTGAACTTTAATGGTTCCTTTAAAAGCAGGCACGTTAGTTGGATTTTTTTTCTCTGGATGTCATCGTCGGGTATCACATATATATTTTAATCCCTTGGACGCTGTCACGAATTAATTTGACAAAATCTTCAAAACAGCCGACATCTCCACCAAATCGAACAAAGTTGCTCATTCATGCTGCTCATTCCTTTCCGTGAGTTTTTTTCACAAAATAGAAAAGAATGAATTGGAAAGTAATGAATATTTGATCTTAGAACGTTAATTACTTGTGTTTATCTAGTGTGGTATCTATTGCATTTAATATTCAGGTAATAATTCATAATAAGAGTAGTAATCAGCTAAAAAGCTTAAAAAGAAAACAAAATTTACCGAAATGGCCCCCGGACAGTAATGAAGCCAACCTCGTGACAAAATTCTCTCCGCGTCACAATATCGTAATTTTTTTCTTATTGAGTGGAGCTAAGTCCCTCAGCATCGGAGTGCGCTGGCATACTAACCGGGGGGAAGACGTGCGAGCAGGACACAGGCCGTCAAAAGGGCCCGTGTTGTTCAAAACATGCATAGTCTTCATCGAGGAATGGAATGAAGATTTTGATGTGACAAAAGTAAAAGTTCGATTCTTGTAAGGTTCTAACTATCTTAAAAATATATGAGCGTTAATATGACTTTATTAATATATCACTTAACGCGACCAAAACGTTATTAATGCGTTCAAATTAAAAACTAGTTCGTCATAAAATTTCAAAGTTTTGGAAAGGTAGTTAGACTCAGGAAAGTAATGAAGATTCACTATGTATTTTCCTATTTACTTCATGGTCCAAACCTTGACGTCAAAAAATTTTTTTTAGGTTCCCTACGTCATGGGCTATCAGAATATACCCCATGTATGTTAGCCGATTTTTTGTAGTTTTCGAGTTATGAATTTTTGAAAATTTTTTTTTGAGAAATTCTGGAATGAAGAAAAATATTGATAAAAAAAAACTATTGAGTTTTTTTTAATTTTCTTTCTGTGAAAGTATTACTACAAATAAAGCATTTACTGACAAAAACAATTGCGTCCACACTTTGATACAAGTAGGATAAAAAATACAAAATTCAAAATTTTACGTTAAAAATGCATCAAAATAGCATTAATGTACTTAAATAAAAAAAATAAAACGTATCCCAAGAATTTTTGGTAATGTAAAGACTGCCCTAGACCTTAAACCTTCGTAAAAGCAAAAAAAAAGTTATACTTAATAATGAGGATTTTTCGGAGTAGTCGGTCAAATAAACTTAAAAAAAACTTCTAAATTTTTAATTTAAAAATAAAGTGAAATTTCGTCTGTTTTGTTGTTCTTATCAATGAACAACGACAGAAAATACCACGAAAATTCAATTTGTGTAGTTATTCAAGTCATTTTTTACTACTTTAAAATTGTAAGTTTTTTTAATAGTAGTAGTAGTTTATTTGACAGACTACTCCGAAAAATCCTCATTATTAAGTATCACTTTTTTTTGGCTTTTACGAAGGTTTAAGGTCTAGGGCAGTCATTACATTACCAAAAATCCTTGGGATATGTTTTATTTTTTTTATTTAAGTACATTAATGCTATTTTGATGCATTTTTAACGTAAAATTTTGAATTTTGTATTTTTTATCCTACTTGTATCAAAGTGAGGACGCAAATTTTTTTGTCAGTAAATGCTTTATTTGTAGTAATACTTTCACAAAAAGAAAATATTTAAAAAACCCAATAGTTTTTTTTTATCAATAGTTTTCTTCATTCCAGAATTTCTCAAAAAAAAAAATTTAAAAAATTCATAACTCGAAAACTACAAAAAATCGGCTAACATACATGGGGTATATTCTGATAGCTTATGACGTGAGGAATCTAAAAAAAATTTTTTGACGTCAAGGTTTGGACCACCCTGTATATCTATATAAGTTTTTTATGGTACCGAAAAAGTCTATTTAGGCTTCTATACATCCAATAAAAAATGGTATCCATAATTGGCAAATTAATAGTACTTTTCACTTTGGAATAGTGATTTTAACGAAACGCAAGAACGACCCTCATACTATGATAAAAATAAAATTACTAGTAACGCAACAATTCAAAACCTCCATGAATTTAGACACGTGAATCTTTTATAACATTTTTGATACAAATACACCAGCATTTACATATTGGAAAAAATAACCTTTAGAGTTAATTTATTTCAAAACAACCTTGCTACTGTCACCAGCAATACGCTACAATTATTTCGTCTAAGTATCGATTTTTATATAATTAGACATCATTAAGTAAATAAAAACTTGCCACAGATTGAATTACCAAAAATATCAAAACATTAACAGGCTAACGGACTATCATATTATGATATGAGCTTTCGAGACGTAACTCGCTAATGTTGTGTGTATGTACCGCTACGTATAGTCGCTCGCAAAAAACAGTGCACAATGGTATAATCAATAAACACAAATTTTTTAAAGTGAAAATAATTAATACTAAATAGATTAGTCGATAATACTCATATTGTTTTAAAGAGAATCGGTTTAGAAAAGTGATCTGTAGATAATAACTGCAGACAAACTAACAGACAGAAAGATTTTGCACTCTACCCGCTATTATTGCTATTTATTATTTCTCTTGTACATTCACCATTTTGTCTCTTTCTCATTGCACGGGATTTGAGAGCGCGCGATTAATAATTAGCTACAACTAGCCTTCCCTAATTAGTACTTCGTTAATCGTTTTACAGTTCTGTTTAAAAAGTGCAGGACATGTAAAGTTGTAAGCTCATGCTTGAATATTTATCCAACGTCCCATCAACTAGAACGTTCGTACCTGATTGTACACAAACGTGACATTCTTAACGGTATAGGTACCACTTGTTTCGGGTTGTGTTGCAAATTACTATTTAATCCAATTTCTTTTTATTGTACACCACATGTAACCGTATTTTACCTTATCGATATCGCTTTTATTGAGTTGGTTAAATGAGCTAAATGGCTTTCACTCCATAAATAAGTTGGTTAATTAAATACATCGCATTTATTATTAAGCGTTGAAACGAATCAGCATTGCGCAAAATTTACTTAGAAGGCAAGCACCCACTTAAGTCTTAAAGTAATGTACATATTTGTTAGATGATTTATATCCAAAAAATATCTTACTTTATACACAAGCAATCGTAGATTTTAACTGAGAACAGTGAAAACTATCAAATGTGAAAGATATTAAAACCGTTTAATAAAGCTACTGTACATGTACTACCTACAGCCAACGGGTTGCTAGTTTGTGAAATAGAAAAAATAACGCATGCCACATTTTATTCAAATGCTATTTAATAATTGATCGATAATAGTTCATCCCTGTCCCATCACTAATAGTTCACCTACCTTCTCGCTACTTCAGCGTATCCAGAAGAAAATCAAAACAAACATTATCGTGTAAGCTACTTGCTGTCAGTTTTAGGTAAAATAAGCTTTAGAGCTTTACCTTAAGGCAAAGCTACAAACAAGATTAACGCGGTATTAAGCTTCCGTGAAAGTTGGTACTACTTGCTGTACTGGGACTGGGCTTACGAATAATTTACAAAATAAGTGGCTGCCAACAAGTTTGCCCCTGATTTCGATTTATCCGCATTAGATTATAAACCGTTTAATGTCAGTCCGAAGACTGTTTTTGCCGTGTATACTAACTACCGTAACTTAGGCAGTGACGTCTCAAATCTATTGCAATAGCGCACCGAAGAGATATGTAGCAGACGCGTGTAGAATAAACACCTTTTTATAGACTACCTGTACAAAATAACGTAACCCCTGCAGTTTTACTTTTTTGAAGTAACAGCAGATGCATGTACAGCATGAGTAAGTGCGTGTTTGCGTGGATTGCGCGTTATAGCGTCGGGAATGTCATAGTTAGGGCTGCCAACTGTCCCGCATTATATTGCGAGGTCCCGCAATTTATTCGCGAATGTCCCGCATATCTGTGATCTTTGGTTGGCAACCCTAGTCATAGTAGCACGCAACGCAAGCGGTTTGCCATCTAATATTACATTTACATACGCTGCAACGCGCACTCCACGCACACACGACGCTCACGTATTGCACACGATTCCGACCTTTAAGTTTACACGGAAAATGAAGGCAGAAGGGTCTGCCAGCAAGGAACTCTCATTTTATACTCGCCTGTGTCTCACTATCTCATCTCATGTGCCCTCACTTTTCTAACAGACTCTAACACTTGGGTCGCGTTTTGTAAAGTTATATTTTACAATTTCGCTGTTTGCCTCTCTAACGCACGCACATATTGGCTAGAACAAACAGTATGTATGTATACATATATGTATATATAACTTTATTGCACATAAACAAGTTTACAGAGAGTAAAAACAAAACAACAGTAAATATAAGAATATGTACAAAGGCGAACTTATCCCTAACAGGGATCTCTTCCAGCTAACCCTTGAAATAACATAAAAGGATATACAAGACAAAAATACAGTGAGAGGCAAACTAATAATGAGCACTTAATTTAAATGAGCCAAAATTTCAAATTTACTACATACCAAATCAAAATCACTAAACAAATACGCATCACCTACCTATACATTTGTATAATAGTATAATATAATACATGTTACAATTTCTAACATAAACTAATATATACCTAACACTGCTACTAATATATACATATATATACATATGTATGTAATACAAATATTAATCATTGTACCTACATAATACCTAACTTTACGAGTCTGATAGCCACAAATTTTTCAGTTTCACCTTGAGAGAAGCAACGGACTGCGACCTGCGACTGCCTAATGTCCACCGGCAGCCCATTCCACAATTTTACTGAGTAGGCAGTGAAAGATCTTGAAAATGTCCTCGTTTTTTTAGGCGGAATGGCTAGAGTGAGATTTTCACTAGAGCGCAGGCGATGACGATGACCACTAGCAGTCGCCAAAAAATCAAAATTTTCATTTAAGTATGGAGGGGACGAAGGGTTAAACAATGCATTGAAGAGTAATGACAGAACATGCACATCTCTACGCCGACGGATGGGCAACCAGCCTAGCTGCGTGCGGAAGGCAGAAACATGATCGTACTTACGCAAACCAAATACATATCTAATGCAGACATTCTGCAAACGTTCTAGCTTGTCAAGAAGCTCCTCTCTGAGGTCCACAAAGGCAATGTCGCCATAATCGAGAAGGGGAAGTAAAAGGGAACGAACCAGAGTGACTTTAGTAGGTAAGGGAAGGAAATTTTGTAGACGTCTCAGAGAGTGCAGGGAAGCAAACATCTTGCTACTAATCTCAGTTACGTGCGGCGTCCACGAGAGTGTCTGGTCCAGGATGATGCCCAAGTTTTTGACAGTAGAGGAAAGGGGGATTACAGTTCCGTCATAAATAACATTGGGCAGCACGATGTCCGACAGTTTGGAGACATAATAGGGACCACCAATGACAATTGCCTGCGACTTCCTAGCATTTACTGTTAAACCGAAATTAGAGGCCCAATCTCGAATAGACCTTAAGTCGCAATTAACCTTATCGAACAGAGATGACAGATCGTCAATGCTAGCCGCTGCGTAAATCTGCAAATCATCCGCATATAAATGATAACTTGGACTTTAGACATTTAGTAATGCCGTCAATAAAGATAGAGAAAAGAAGAGGGGAAAGTACTCCTCCCGTAACACTGTAAATTGTAACTTTATAAAACGCGACCCTGTTTATCAATACATAGGTAAAGAGATCACCTAGTTTAGGTCAACATTGGTCAAAATTATAGTCGGCCGTGTTATTATGAAGGTTGTTAGCACGCAATCGACTCGTGCTTGACTAACACTATTTGAATTTGGAAGCTCATCATACATATTGTCTATGTATGATGAGCCTTCAAACTTCTCTCGACTGACAGATCTTCAATAATAAACATGTTTTTATAAGCGAATTTAATTAAATAAATAGTGGTGAGAAAGAAGCGTTGTGCCGTTTGAATTAATGTCCAGGGCCCTCGAAGCAACCAAACAAGAGGTTATGGGCCCTTTGGAACTTTAAGGAAGGAGACAATAATTGTGAAAGCATTTACGTATTAGCATTTTATTTTTGGCATGTAAATATTTATCAAAATTAACCATAGCAACGGAAGGTTGTTTACAAAATAAGCATAGCAACGAATCAAGGAAAACCGTAAGTCAATTTTAAACAGGAATCCACATCATGGACAACTTAAAGAGTTTAAAATCAAACTCAAATTATTCGAACTGGAGAAAATTAGCAAAATTATTTCTGGATGCGAAAGGAATTGGAGCCGACTGCGAAGACAAAGGTAAAGACAGTAAAGCTAAATATTATATTTTAAATTCAATTGATGAAAATATCATACATTATGTGATAAATTGCTTAACTACAAAGGATATTTTTGAAAAATTAGACATCGTCTTCAATTATAAGGCTGAAAAAGACAGCCATTTAAACGTGATTGAATTTTATAATTACAAATCTACCGGAAATATAATAGAAGATATCAGCAAATTACAAAATATGTGTTTCGAACTAGAATCTACTGAGAACAAAATAAATAATGACATGCTTATGCAAAAGATTTTAACAATTTTACCTTCAAAATTAAATTACTTGAGAACTGTATGGGAGGTAACTCCAAAATCTGACCAAACCATACATACTCTCATAGAACGTATACAAAAAGAAATTAGGCTTCTTGAAAATAATAATTTAGAGATGAATCATCAAGCAGAGGAAGCCATGAAAAGTAACGAAAGAAAATGCTTCAGTTGTAATCAACCAGGGCATATTGCCAGGTTCTGTACCAATAAAAAATGTTCAATTTGCAATAAAAGTGGCCATACTTCTAGTGAATGTTTTTCCTTAAAAATCTGTAGGAAATGCAACAAGAAGGGACACATTGAGAAATTTTGTCGCACGTTTAGCCTGGTGAGTGAACAAATGAAGCATACCACTAATATTAGAGCCATTATCGATTCGGGTGCATCATCCCACATGTTTTTCAATAACGATATTATAAATTTTACAGAAAATATAAAGGTCGATATAAGATGTGCCAATGCAGAGAACTTAGTCGCTCAAGCCATAGGTACAATCAACGCAAACACCTTTGAACTGGAAGATGTACTACATGTTCCTGCAATTTCAAGAAACCTGATATCTGTAAGTTCAATCACTGATCACGGAGCTTCTGTACACTTCGTTGGAAATAAGGTAACTGTAAAGAAACATAATCATACCATTTTAAGTGGATATAAAACTAAAAACGGTCTTTATGAAACGGAATTTTCTGCCAATATTGTTCGCGAGGTATTGTTTTCGGAGAATGCCGATATCTGGCATCGCCGGCTAGGTCACGTATCAGATGTGCCGCGTGTTGTAATATAGTAACCTCTGTTGTGATAGACTTTTATGATTAAGTTTTCTTTTGATATTTGTAGTATTTAAATATTTTACCCTTCACTTCGAATAAACACTTCTGTCAGTAAACATCTTCATATATTTTATTTTTACAAATTATTTTATTTTCACTGAATATTCCAACACGTTATCAGCACGAACGCTCTGCAAAATAATGCGGTGATTAGTATGAAGTGAAATCTGTAAAATAAATTTTGTTTTTCGTGTGTATAATATATTCCAAAAATGGGACACGAAACTGGAGATGGATCGAGTGTGAAAAATTTCCCTGCAAGCTCATCTATTCCATCTTTTTACTTGAGGAGCAGAGATGGATATCCTACGTGGAAATTTAAGATGCGCAACTACCTTTTGCACGAGGACCTGTGGGCGACTATCGTCGGTTACCCTGAAGGAGACACGACTCCAGCCTCGAATAAGGTACGTCTTGATGAGAAAGCGCTTGCAAAAATTTGCTTAACAGTAGATGGTGCAGCGATAACGTACGTTAAATGTGCTAAAACTGCAGCCGAAGCATGGAAATCTTTGCAAAAAGCTTTTGAAGATAAGGGAATGGGACGAAGATTAGCTTTAGAGCGTAAACTGTACAGATTGAGTCTGTCAGAATTTGAAAATGTAGAGCTGTATATTACCGCAGTGATGTCAACCGCACAGGATCTTGCGGATATAGATGTAGTCATAGAAGACAAATCTATTGCTGCGATACTTTTGGGAGGTCTTACGCCAAAATATGAACCTCTTATTATGGCTCTAGAGAACTGTAATGTCGACGTGACCACTGATTTGGTAAAAACAAAACTGCTGAACGAAATGTCTAAGGACACTTCAGCCGTTCCAACAGATTCTGTTTTTAATGTGAAACGGAAGCCTATAAAGAAGAAAAAAGGCATCGTGTGTTACGAATGCAAGAAGCCTGGACATAAGAGACCAGATTGTCCACTGAGATGCAAGAAGGAGAATGTTGAAAGTATCAATAATACTAAATCTACAGCCCTCAATACTTCTGGCAACTCTAGTAGGGACATAATCTATGTGGATTCGGGCTGCACAAGGCACATGTCTTCTCGGCGAGATTGGTTTGAGAATATTAAGTTGCAGAACCAAGGTGTCGTTACTGTCGCAAACGGTGAACAGATTAAATGCTGCGGAGTTGGAAATGTCCGTATAAACACACCCGAAAATGTTGTCAACAAAATAAGTGATGTTGCTTATGTGCCAGATTTAAAGGCTAATTTGTTGTCTGTACAAAAAATTGTAGATAAGGGTTTTATATGTGTTTTTGATAAAAATGGATGTAACTTTTATAAATCTGATAATTTTCGTTTTACAGGTGAATCTGTTGCTCATGCCTCGCCCTGCGGTGGACTGTACGTTTTAGATGGTACTGTCGATGTTTCCGAGAATGTGGCAAATAATAATTTGACACAAGGCGTACACTCTGGCTGTCAGGATAGTTATCAACTTTGGCACAGGAGGTTAGGACATTTGTGTCGCATAGGCATGCACCAACTGAAGAATCACAAGGTAGGCGTAAAGTATACAGAGGTAGATAAAAATAGTTGCATTGCTTGCGTGGAAGGTAAACAAGCAAGAAAACCTTTTAAGAAAGTAGCGTTTAATAGGGCTACTTCCCCACTGGAGCTTATCCATATGGATCTCTTGGGACCTGTGTCTACTACCTCTTTTCAAGGAAACAGGTACATGTTGACGATAGTAGACGATAACACACGAAAAGTTTTTGCTTATTTTATTTCTTCCAAAACCGAGGTCAAAGATAAATTCTGTCTGTTTCAAACCTTTGTTGAAAATCAATTAGACAAGAAAATTAAATCTGTTAGGACTGATGGAGGTAAGGAGTTCATTAATAAAGAGTTTGTTGATTATCTCGTTTCAAAAGGTATCGAACATCAAACAACAACGCCTTACAGCCCTCAGCAAGTTGGAGTAGCGGAACGTACTCATCGTTCTATTACAGAAAAGGCGAGGACTTTGCTAGCTGAAAGCGCACTGCCGAAAGCATTCTGGGAAGATGCATTCCGAGTTGCCGTATACCTCAAGAATAGGTCTCCTCATCGAGCCCTAGGTGGACAAATTCCTTATGACAGATGGTATGGTCGTAAAGGTGATCTGAGTCATTTGAAAGTGTTCGGATGTAGAGCACTTGTTCACATACCTTCGTGTCACAGGAAGAAATTAGATGTCAAGGCAAAGGAAGCGATTTTCGTCGGTTACTCAGAAAATAAAAACACTTTTGTTTTTAGAGATCCTGCTAACCCACGAAAGTTCTTTACGTCCAGAGATGCAAATTTTTTCGAAACTTGTTTCACAGGATTAAAGCAGAGACAAACTGTTCCTGAAGTGCAATCAGACTCTATCTTATTGTTTGAAAGTGAAGAAGAGACGGAGCCTGAGAATTATCAATTCTACGATTGTGATGAGAGTACCGACATTGTGGTGGAACCTTTACCGGTAAGCCCAGATAATGTTAAAGAGTCAGTGACGGAAGAGCAAGATTCTTCCAGTGACCCGAGGCTACGTAGTGTTGACGAGGAGCCAGCGAGTTTGGAAGAGGAGACTCTCCCTGAGCAGAGGTACCCCTCACGAAATAGGAAACCACCAGATTTCCTCACTTACAATGTATCATCATTAGATTCTAATGAGCCTACGACTTATTACGAAGCTACTCATGCCGATGATGCTGATAGATGGCGTCATGCTATGGCTGAAGAGTACACTTCGTTAAAGAAACTTCACACATGGAATTTAGTAGAAAGACCAAATAAAAAGGTCATACCATGTAAGTGGGTTTACAAGATTAAAAAGGACGCATGCGGTAATATCACGAAGTATAAAGCAAGACTGGTCGTCAAAGGGTTTAATCAAGTCAAAGGAGTAGACTACGACGAGACTTTTGCACCAGTGATTCGACATTCTTCCCTTCGCACGTTATTTGCCCTAGCTGCAGAGATGGGGTTAAGAATGAAACACTTAGATGTTGATACAGCGTTCCTAAATGGAGATTTAGAAGAAGAAGTATTTATGGAACAACCTCTTGGCTTTCTAGAAAAAGGCAAAGAGAACAAGGTATGTTTGTTAAAAAAATCCCTTTATGGCCTTAAACAGGCGCCGCGAGCATGGAATAAAAAGTTAAACGAAACGCTTTTAAAAATAGGTTTTACAGGAACTCCTTCCGAGCCTTGCGTATACACGAAACTTTTTGGTCAGGAACTCGCAATTTTGGGTATATTTGTCGATGACATAATAGTCTTCTTTAAATCTGATCTGACATTTGACATTGTCAAGAAAGAATTGTCGAAATATTTTTCGTTAAAAGATCTTGGAATCTTGAAATGTTATTTAGGATTACAAATTGAATCCGATTCCGAGAATATTAAAGTGAACCAGCGAAATTATATTATTTCTTTATTAAAAAGGTTTAATATGACGGATTGTAAAAGTGTGAATACTCCGTTGGTTAAAAAGAATATGGAAAGAAGAAGTGATGGTCAAGTCGGTGAGCCTTATCCTTATCAAAACTTAATAGGATGTCTCATGTATCTGACGGTAAATTCACGACCCGATATTGCGTATGCAACGAGTTTTTTGAGCCAGTTTAATACGTGTTTTACTAAGGAACACTGGAATGCTGCAAAAAGAGTTCTGCAATATCTGAAGGGTACTTTAAATTATTCACTGGTTTACAGGAAGAGTGGAGAGCCTCTGAAAGGTTTCTGTGACGCGGATTGGGCTAACTGTCCGTTTGACAGAAGGTCATATACAGGATACGTTTTCAAACTTGGTGAAGGGCCAGTTTCCTGGGAGTCCAAAAAGCAACCCACAGTGGCTTTATCATCAGCAGAATCGGAATATATGTCACTAGCGTCTGCCACTAAAGAAGCATGCTATTTACGTCGTTTCATATACGAAATAACAGGTAAATTATCTCCTATTAAATTAGCTTCTGACAGCCAGAGTGCCATCAATTTAGTTCGTAATCCGGTACACCACAGCAGGACGAAGCATATAGACACTAGATTTCACTTTATTAGGGAGAAAGTATCTAATGATGTAGTTCAATTAGAGTATATTCAAAGCAGTGATATGCCTGCTGATATTCTTACGAAGCCACTCGGACCTATCGCACACAAACGGTGTACGGGTAACTTAGGGTTAGAAACTTAATGTTTTTGTTTTGTCTGTCACAACCTTGATTAAGGGCGGATGTTGTAATATAGTAACCTCTGTTGTGATAGACTTTTATGATTAAGTTTTCTTTTGATATTTGTAGTATTTAAATATTTTACCCTTCACTTCGAATAAACACTTCTGTCAGTAAACATCTTCATATATTTTATTTTTACAAATTATTTTATTTTCACTGAATATTCCAACACCGCGTTTAGCTAAACTTGTGAATGGTATCAAAATTGGGGGGGATCATAAAGAAAACTTTTGTGAAATATGTGTTAAAGCTAAAATGTCTAGAAAACCTTTCAAAAATAATAGAGTTAAAGCAAAATTCCCTTTAGACATTATTCATACCGACGTTTGCGGTCCCATTGAAATTCCCACATGGGATGATAAAAAGTATTTCATAACATTTTTGGACTATTTTACACATTTCTGTGTTGTTTATTTAATTACTTTTAAAAGTGAAGCCTTTGATAAAATAAAACAGTTTGTGACTCTAGCAGAAAATCATTTCAATACAAAAGTGAAGAAAATTAGATGCGACAACGGCCGCGAATACTCGAACAATAACCTCATGTCTTGGTGCAATTCTAAAGGTATAATACTAGATTTCACAATACCCTATACTCCGCAATTGAATGGAAAAGCCGAGAGACTCAACAGAACCCTGTTAGAAAGAACAAGAGCATTAATATTTGATGGCCGGGTTCCAAACTATCTATGGGGTGAAGCTCTTATAACTGCCAGTTTCCTGATCAATAGAAGTCCCACCGAAGGCAGAGATAAAACTCCAGCGGAAATGTGGTTTGGCATCAAACCAGATGTATCACATATAAGACGTTTTGGTTCAACAGCATACTATAAAATAAACTATGGTATACGAAAGTTAGATGTTAGATGCAATAAAGGGATCCTGATTGGATATATCAGGAATGGTTACAAAATATGGGTAGATGAAACAAAAACAATTGTAAGAGCGAGGGATGTAAGAATAAATGAAGATGAGCAAGGTATATATATAGATGAAGAAAATGATGAAGGAATTCGAGGACTTTGGACACTAGATGATGAAAATCAAGAAACAATTACAGAAGGCACAACGCAAAACAAAGAAAATAGCAGACAGGAAGAAGATCATGTTAGAAGAGTCAATGAAGGTCGAGTAGGAGACAAAGTGGGAAGAATTGAGAGAAATAGTAGTATGGAGAACGTTCGAGAAGGAGGAACATCAAAAAGAGATAAAAGTAGAAGAAATATGGAGAATTTTCGAGAAGGTGATGTTCATTTGAGAAGATTAAGCAGTGAAACAAGTGAAGATGAAACAAATGAAGGCAGAGAAGAAGATGAAATAAATGAACATGAAAGAAATGAAAACGAAACAACCGACAATGAAACAAATGAAGGTAGAAAAGATAATGAAACAAAAGCTGGTGAAATAAATGAACAGGAAAGAAATGAAAACGGAACAATTGAAAATGAAACAAATGAACATGAACATACTGAAGAAGAAATAGTTGAAGTAGAAGAAGACGATAATGATGTATTTTTTGATGGGAATGAAGAATTTTTAAATAATGATGAAAACGAAAACCGAGTCGGAAGTGATGAAAATCGAAATAATAATAGTGAAAATAATCAAAATAGAAGAGTTGAACCTGCCAGAGAACGCAGATTACCTGAAAGATATACAGATTATTTAATGAATTATGATACAGAAGCATCAATGTTAACTTACGAGGAGGCAATAGAATCAAAAGAAAAGGACAAATGGAAAAAGGCAATAGAAGAAGAAATAAAATCACTAGAAGAAAATAAGACGTGGTCATTTGTGGATGAAAAGGAAGCAAAAGGTAGAAGATTAGTTACGAGCAAGTGGATCTTCACAATAAAATCTGATGGTAGATATAAAGCTAGACTAGTTGCCAGAGGTTTTCAGCAAAAATACAAAATAGATTATGACGAGACGTACAGTCCGGTAGTTAATAGTACGTCTTTAAGAATTTTACTATCAATTGCCGCAGCAAAACGGTTAAAAATAAAACAGTTTGATGTGAAAACAGCCTTTTTACATGGAGATTTGAAAGAGTGTATATACATGAAGGTACCCAAAGGATACAGCAACAAAGAGGGGAAAGTATGCAGACTAAACAAGAGCTTATATGGCTTAAAACAAGCTCCACTCATGTGGAATATCAAGTTTACGGATTTCTTAACGAAGATGGGGTTTAAACAAATGAAACTTGATCAATGCATTTTTGTCATGGAAGGTGAAAGGAAAATTATACTTGCGGTCGATGATGGATTAGTGCTTGGTGAAAGAGAAGAGGATCTAGTGTATACAATAGAAACAATCAAAAAGGTTTTTGAACTAAGAGTTTTAGATGAAGTGACAAATTATATTGGTTTGGATATAAAACAAGATGAAAGCGGGATTAAAGTTTTTCAGAAGACATATAGTGAGAAAATCATTAAGAAATTCAATCTGAATAATGCTAAAGAATGTAAATGTCCATCAATCCTGATAGAACAACATCCCTCTATTAAAGTTGATACGAAGTCTCATGAGCTTTACCGCGAGATGATAGGGTCATTGTTATATCTTTCGAATAAAACACGACCAGATATTAGCTTTCATGTGGGTTATTGTTCGAGACATCAAAATTCACCAAATTTAAATGATTTGAATAATGCTAAAACAATTTTAAGATTTTTGAAAGGCTCAATAGAAAAAGGGGTTCATTTTTCTAAAGATGATGGGATACTTAGGGGTTATTGTGACTCGGATTTCGCAGGAGATCCAGACACTAGGCGCAGCACTTCTGGTTTTGTGATTTGGCTGAATGGTGGACCAGTGGCATGGAGTTCGAGAAAACAATCGGTAGTTGCTTTGAGCAGTACGGAAGCGGAATTTATATCAGCAGCAGAATGCTGTAAAGAACTACTGTTCATAAGAGATCTGGTGTTTGAGATAACAAAAGAAAAATTAGACGTTGAGATGAGAGTTGACAATCAATCTGCAATTTGGCTTATGAAGAAAGGAATCATGGGTAAAAGAAGCAAACATATTGATGTAAAATACTACTATCTAAAGGAGAAAATTGACGAGAATCAGATTACAGTTAAATACTGTCCGACTGGATCACAGCTGGCTGATATACTAACTAAAAGTCTACCGGCTGTAAAATTTGAAAAATGTCAACGGAGATTAGTGTCTGAGTGATATAGTGGTTACTCAATGTGAGTAGTAGAGTGTAGTTTAAGTGCGGGCTAAAGTGAACGTTACAAACTAATTTTCGGAAAATATGGGGTTTTCTTTTTATAACTATCGTAGTATGTAAGTTTTTTATAGGGTGTGTAAATGTATACTGAAAGGAGACTTAAGGATTCTAGAACAAAATAAAGTAAGAATTAAGGGGGTGATTAATAATGGTTCACTTAAGGGGGTGTGGGTGATAGTAACTGAATCATTATTCATCAATCATTACGAAGAAAACCTAATTCATAAAGTCTGGTCAGAGAGTATTATTCGTTTTAATATTTACAAAGTTTTCTGACAATATCCTTAAGTACTCTTTTTCTTTCTAAATGTATACTTATTTAATTTGAGATAATGATAATTTTATTTAGTAGTTTGTACGTGTTGGATGACTGAAGATTGACGTATCGAGTGGGAGAGAAATAAAAAGACAAGATATATTATATTGTATATATTTTATAATTGAGAAGGACGATGTATCGAGTGGGAGAAAACAGTAAAGTCGAGAAGATGAATAGAGGATAAAGGTTATTAGTAGTTATTTATGTATTGGTACAATGTGTCGAGCGGTGGAGGAAATATGAGGAGTATGAGGCGAGTTGAATTGAATAATGACAAAATTTATTTATTTACATATTAATCGTTACGTGTTGACGAGTAGAAGCGATGAGTGAATATGTAAGAATTTGAAAACTGTTATTTAGACATGTATTCGAAATTGTTGGATAGGAGAGTAGAATGGTAATAACTTTGATTATGATTTGATTAATTTGATGTTGTTATTTAAAATTGTTTTATAATCTGATGTAGTAATGTTTTGGAAATTTTTGTTGTGGTAATTAGAAGTGTTTGTAATAATACGTCAAGCAGAGTCGATTGAGGGGGTGTGTTATTATGAAGGTTGTTAGCAAGCAATCGACTCGTGCTTGACTAACACTATTTGAATTTGGAAGCTCATCATACATCTTGTCTATGTATGATGAGCCTTCAAACTTCTCTCAACTGACAGATCTTCAATAATAAACATGTTTTTATAAGCGAATTTAATTAAATAAATAGTGGTGAGAAAGAAGCGTTGTGCCGTTTGAATTAATGTCCAGGGCCCTCGAAGCAACCAAACAAGAGGCCGTAATATGGGCGACATAATCTCCTTTTTCTATTTTTATTTGAAGAAGCCAGCTGAAATTAATAACCAATGGTCCTTCAACAAAATTTTCATTTACGTAGACTTTTATAAAACAAGTCCGACTATCAAACAAGCACGTTGTTTGTAATCAGTGCGTGCGATTACTCTAAGAAAAACCATGAAGTAAATAAAGTAATCAAAATATTACAGAAGAAAAAACCTAATGCCCGTTGCGAAAATCTGTAAAAACGTTCTAGTTTGTCGCTTGCCATAAAGACGCTTCATTAAATTCGTATAAAGGTACAAGCAAATTCCGTCCTTGTAGTAAGCGACAAAGTGGGGCGTTTTTATTTTACTAAAACTCTCACATCTCATGATATTCATTTAAAAAATAAGTAGAGGTACATACCTTTATCTACTCATAATTATTATTCGTTTTCATCGAAATTCCTCTTCATCATTTATTATAAGTATTTAATTGTTTAGGTGAAGTGAGTTTTAATGACAAACGGACTTATCACGTAAACTTAGGTTTGATATTATCAATATTATCATGGTGTTTCGGGCATACCTATGAAATACCTATGAATAAGATGTATAGGTACCTGTAGCGAATTGCAGATTTCTAGTACTAACGGCCATTGAGCTATGCTGCGAACAGACAGACAGACGGACATGGCGGGTTTCTTGTTTACTACAGAACCCTAAAAAGGCGCCAAATTCAAATTTCTGTATTCTATGGAGAGACAACAACCTTTCACACCATTTTTTTTAATTCGCCGCCTTTTTCTACTGCCCGGGATTGTTGGGCAGAGTATAATTAGTTTTTGAAGACTTTTTCGTAAACCAACATTATCTAATTGTGCCTAATTTTGTGTGCCCAGTATCAATGCCGTCTTTACCATCAGGGCACAAGAGGCACGTGCCCAGGGCCCCCATTTCAGGGGGGCCCCCGAAAGATCGACAACTTTCCTCACATTTATTCTCACGTTTACTTTCCTTTCGAAAGGAGCCCCAAAATCCATGGGTGCCCAGGGGCCCCCCCATCGTTAAAGACGGCCTGGCCCAGTATAGCGCTTTTCCGGCCATCTTAGCTCCTCCACGAAGCCTAATAGCACTAGCATACCATGAGCTGCAGCCGTGTTATTAAAGCGGACTTACTTTCTATCCGGCTCGCTCGCACGGATGGATAGAAGTAAGTATGCGTTCATAACGCAGCCTCAAAGAGCTGCAGCTCATAGTAGGTACACCGGCCCTTGATGCCCGTTCTTGATTTGTCACTACCCGCATGCAGCATGGTAACCCTGTAGTTGCCGATTTCTAAGAATGGACATTTGACAGTATAGAAATGAGCCTTATATATCGTCCATTAAATACAAAAGCGACACAACTCAAAAACCGTGAAAAATGATTTTATTGCAAAAACGACATTATAAGCACTAATATTTTACGTGACACTAAGACACCTGTCGATTTGACGTTAGTAAGTATCAAAATAATGCAGGTGCCCTTTTTGCACTATCGCTCTTTCGAGACTAGTTTCAGTGCTAAACTGCCATTTTGTCAGTTGTGACTCGACTGTCGACCAAAACGCACGACATTTTTGTGAAAAAGTGCCATGAAACGAAAAAATAAGTGATAACGTTAAATAATATGTAAGCAAAAGTGCCATATTTGTAGATGTGGCCATTTTGAATAAAATAAATACGTAAATATTATGTTTCTTTATATAAAAAGGAGTCGCAAAACGGAATGTGGCAGCTTTAATTTTAAAATATCCTCTTAAATTTGATTTTTCATTCATCAAAACTGTCGTATTAGGATTTGCAACCTTTTTGAATTAAAAATATATTCGAATGCATCAATCACAGGAGCCATATTTATACATGATGCTGTTTTGAATAAAGTAAATATGTATGGTTTAGATTTCTTTATAAACAAAGGAGCCGCAATACGGAATGTTGAATTTCAAAAATCATTGTTGCATTTACAACCGTTTTTAATTCAGTATAATATTAAAATCTCTGAATGTACCAGATTGAATAATTGAGTATTTTTTGCATGAAATCTTAAAAAATACAATACATCTTATAAAAAAAAAAATTGTAAAACGTGGTACTTTGTATTGTGTTCGTTTTACTTAAAAGTATATTAGAGATTGATAAATTGCTTATAAGATCAAATTATGTACACATGAAATGCAATAAACTCATTTGATTTGATTTGATTTGATTGTGTGGAAGATGACTGTGAATTTTGTGTACCTATAATTGCGACTACGAAGAAACAATAATGGCATAAACTTCGGATTATTAAGTATTTGTCATACTTTCCTATTATATTATTTGTATACAATACAAGTAAAACAAACAAAGATCTAACCCCGGTGTATGTTTTAACGAATCTAAAAACTTATATTAGTAGTATTTATTTTTTCACTTTTGGGAATGCCAACATAGGGATAGATGACTGTATTTAAAATAAATTATTAGACATTAAGCAAGGCATCATACACGAATAAATTATTACTAAAATATAGACTGCAGTCATTATTGTACAGAACTTTTATTTAATATAAATGTAGTATACAAACGTGACGTTACTTTTGTGTATTTCATGTAAATCTTTCAAAAATCGAAAAAAGATGTTGACTTGACTTGACAGTCATCATACCTATTTGCTTCACTACATACAGTCGTGGCCAGATAATTAGGAACAAGATTTTTTTCCCCATACAACTGCCTGCAAACATGGCTTTGCAAATTTGATAATAATTTAAGAAATAATTGACCATTTTTCTTTATTAATATCAGAACTTATCTATGATTAAATAAGGTATACTGGAACGTATTGCAAAGTTCCATAAAACACCTATCATGAAAAATATGGATGACCCCATAAACACTTCAACCTAATTAAGAACAAAATGTATGAAATCGTTCCTAATTAAGTTGAAGTGTCTATGGCGTCATCCCTATTTTTCAAGTTAGGTATTTTTTAGAACTTTGCAATACGTCCCAGTATACCTTATTTAATCATGGATAAGTTCTGATATTAATAAAGAAAAAAGGTCAAATATTTTTTAAATTATTATAAAATTTGCAAAGCCCTATTTGCAGGCAGTTGTATGAGAAAAAAAATCTTGTTCCTAATTATCTGGCCACGACTGTAGGTAGTATTACCCAAGTACTAGCGCTAAACTGTCATGTCGTCTAGAAAAAAAAAATGTTACATTATTACTAATCATAAGTAGATTTTTAGGAAAGACTTATTATCTCTACAATTAAATATTGAAAGATATACTTTTGTATCGGCAAAAATTAAGTTCTTGCATCAATTGTAATGAAAAAACTAGTAAACCGTCAAAACATATCAATTTGGATCATTTAGTATGGGATCATAGTAACCACCACACAAATAAAATACACATAGAAAAAACAAATAACTAAAGATATACTTAACCGTTTTTACTATTTACGTGCTTTTAGGTGGACTATTTCAAGTTAATAGTAAAAATAAGTGGTATCAAAGTATTAATTCTATTCTCAACAATATAACTTTGATCGCGTTGTATTTATTTTATATTTATTAACTAAATGTACCACATTTTTTTTATATAGCAGGTTGATTCTTGAATAAAACCGATAATTATATCTGAATTTTAAACTAGTACGTCCGTTAAATTCATCAAAATATGTAACCAAAGTTAAAATTAATCAAAGTAACCCCGGTTTTGCGGTACCTATAAACATGTTCTGGCAATATGTAAGTAAAGAAAAAGTAAGAAAAAGTTTTGTATAGTTCAGTTTTGTTAAAAAAACAGTATTTCAATGTTTAAGACATGATTTTATGTATGATTTAAATGAAATAACTGCTTATTTTTTGTATTTGTGGCCTTTGATGGAAAAAATAAATTCGGAGTTAATGTTATTTTTTTATGCAAAACGGACGTATACGCTCATAAACGCTTGCACAGCACATATTACTTTCTAATAACCAAACACATCAAAAGAGGTTTAAAATACCTACAAATTGATATATAACACATATAATATTAATACTGTAAAAAAATTTTGTGAACAAAAAACGAATACAAAATCTTTAAACAGCTCCCCTGTAAAAAGTAATTTTTTGACTTGTGTCGCTTTTGTATTTAATGGACGATATATGATGTTAAGACTGTCGGAAAAATGGTGAGTCTAAGGCCAGCCATACACTTGTAAGTTCTTACGTAAGTTACAGGGACGGGGCTATACTAAGGAACGAGATAGTGATATTTACCTCTCATTCCTTAGTATAGCTCCGTCCCTATAACTTACGTAAGAACTTACAGGTGTACGAGCGCTCTAAAGCCCGGTTCACACGTATTAAGTTGTCAAGTAATTAACTAAATTTTAACTTAATTTTAAGTGACTTAAAGCGTGTAAACGATCAATTTAGTAATAAGTTACAAGTTAAAATTTAGTGTGCACTTAAGCAAGTAGATTAGAATTCCGTCTATTTTTCGGTTAAGTGGGTGGGCGTGGCTTACCACTTGACACGTTTGGACAGGTACGTTTTAGTTAAATATTAGTAAACTGTATAAGTTTGGCGGAGCGGTTGTAATTGTATATTCGTGAATTAACATCTTTTTTTAATAACGTCAGCCACACGAGAGCACATGAGCGTCAACAAT
Source organism: Thaumatotibia leucotreta (assembly GCA_025490895.1). NCBI lineage: Eukaryota > Metazoa > Arthropoda > Insecta > Lepidoptera > Tortricidae > Thaumatotibia > Thaumatotibia leucotreta. The sequence continues at coordinate 547,688 of JALPQI010030248.1, read as the reverse complement.
GGAGTTGAAGCAGTCGCCGTGGTCGGAAACGGTTAGGACCCTATAATAAATATATATATCTTTTTCGAAAATTTGCAAGACACTACAGTGAAGTTTATTGAAGAATATATTAAACGCAATTCGTCTTTAACCTCGCTTAATACGAATTTAATTACTGACTTGAACGCGCTATTAATGGTCCATCTCGGGCGGACTAAAGAGCTTAACTGTTTCGACGTGTAAACGCTTACTTAAAATTAAGTCGCTTAAGATTAAGTTAAAATTTAGTTGACTACTTGACAACTTAATACGTGTGAACCGGCCTTTATGATGATGAATTTAGAACTGCCAAAAGTTCATTCTTAGAAATTGGTAACTATAGATACTATCACGCCCACGGAATATTTACTTCTAAGTACAGTGGCGTTCAGAATTACATGGACAATTTATGAATGAATTCATTCATAAACTGTCCATGCAATTTTGAACCGGACTGTACCTACATATTCTGTGGTCCCGCCACACTCGTAGGTCTAGGGGTGCTGCTGTTATACGTATGTTAGTAGCTGCTTGAGCATAAAAACCGCAACGTATTATAACTAGGTTCCTTTATCAAATGGTAAATTAGAAAAGGAACAAAGAGATGAAGGAGATACAATTTATGTGTTTACAATTTGTAAAACTGCTTATTTGTTTAGTTTGTGTAAGTTAGCGGTTAACCACGTATTTCAAGTAGTCTGTAACGTCTCACACAGATGTTGTTACAGCTAAATTAAGCTTATCACTGGCCGTTGACCTTTCTGGTCCGCAGATCGGCCCGCGGTGTAGGCGGCTTAAAGATCGGCTAATTCTGCTCTGCCAGACCAATTACGAACTAAATATTTAGATACTGTTATTTTTGATGGCGTATCTGCAGATACCTTCATAAATATTTGTTTCTGACCGTGTATTTAATATTATATCACATCTCAGGTAACTTCATTAAACACTTACCTATTTCTTTTTAAACCTCTATTTATTTCGATTACAGTTTCTACATAATTTCGATTACATTTATTTCAGGGAGTTACATTTCACAATCAAACTACCTACCTATTTACATCCATATTTTTTATTTGATTAAAAATAAGCTCTGACTTTATTTCTCGTGAATCTTTTATCACGGGAGTGACTGTAAAATATATATTTCATTTGTTTACATTGCAAATAAAAAATAATTTGATATGATTCAAATACTTTTTTCGCGCACAGTGGTCATCATCGATTGGATGAATCATCCTGAGATTCCGGTTTTTATCTGCATAAACAGAATACCAACACTGCGAAATAAATACGTTCCGTAGTCATTGTTGAACGACAACAATTTGCAGGTAGTAGTGGAAAAGTATCACTTTTTCTTTGATAACTTTGGTGTCTATTTGATAAAATATTACAATTCAAGACAATTATTATATTAGCTCAATATAAACTTATAAAAACTAAAGTTATAAATGAATATTACAACCTTAATGTCTACGCGTTTTGCGTGCAACACAACTCTGTCCAGTTGTCCATTTGACAGATACGTGATAAGTACCATTCGTGATTTCAAGCCACTCCTTTAGTTGATAAATTAAGTAATTTCTTAAATGTATCATGCAAGAGATTTAGATTTAAGTGTACAGTGACGTTGTATTGAAATGGTCTAGTGATTAAAAGTGTTAAAAGACTGAACTAAGATGACTGGGCGCCCGAGTCGTGGAGTGTTCGGAAAGCTGTTCGCTAAGAACAAGCCCACAAAAGAGGAACGAGCTACGGAAATTGGTATGCCCACGAATGTGAAACAACACATACATGTAAGCAAGAATTCAGAGACGGGGATGTTAGAAGGGCTCCCGACTTCTTGGCAGCGCCTGCTGAACACACAGATCACTCCCGCGGAGCAAAATGAGAACCCAGACGCGGCCGCCGCCGCGGTCAAATTCCACATATACACAATCAAAAAAGAAAAAGCACCCAACGAACCCTTCAAACCTTTCGTCACGGAGCAAGCCATCACAGAGGAGGACTTAGAAATAGAAAAGTTATTAGATAAGAAAAATGCTCACCAAAGCCAAGATTCTGACCTGTCTTTCGGGCAGAGCAGTGAGGAGGAAGTGCCGAACGACAACTATGGCGTCCGACAGACCATGCCAGCGGCGCCCACCAAGCATGGCATGAAGAAGAAAGACGCTATGATGGACCTTACAGCTGTAGTTGAAGACCTCACTCTGATTGGGAATGATGTTGAAGAGAGCCCTATTTTAAGGAAGAAAGAGCTTGTTAATGCCACTCTGACTGATGAAGAAATATATGAGGAGTTGAAGAGTATTTGCAATAAAGATGACCCTTACATGAGGTTTGAGCGGGTCAAAGACCTTGGTGCTGGAGCTTCAGGTAAATGTTCATTGATTTTCTTAGCAGATTCTAATTTATTTACATCCCACTTGCATGCAGTAACTAACCAACAATAAAATAGTATCCTTCTCCTATTTGATATAAATAATGTTTTTTTTATAAAAGTATCAACTCCAATAATAACTGATGGTAACTAAAAATAAAGTTTGATAAAGCGAACAATGAGGGTTCATGGTATAAAATAATTTATTTTTATCATTAGTGGCTTTTAGTACACACAATCAGGAAAAGTAAATGTAAGTACATTAAATTACATAAATGAAACTGCAATTATTAATTGTGAACATTCCATGACACACATTCATTCCTATTTTGAAGATACCTCAAATGAATGTCAGTTTATACCTACCCTGAAAGATATTGATTCTCGAGTCACAATGGTAATTATAACTTGATTTGTCATATAAATATTTACTAAATTAATTGCACATACATGAATAAAAGTAGTACCTATTTCACAGCTCAGATGTCAAAAAAGACAATGTTTGATATATTATATTTCATAGGTTTGATACTAATCCTATGGCAATATGGTGACCTAGTTATTGCATCTTAATACAATCCCTGTGTATCTAATTGAATACATAGGCCTCCAAAGCATTAATATCATCATCACCAATAGTAATTCCAAACTGTACACATTTAACCCTAGACTTGGCAGAATTTAAAAAAATCATGCGTTCTAGTCTCCTCGCCACTGTGTAGAGCAAAAAATTCTGTCTTTAAAAATAATACAAAATGTATGTATCTTTTAAGATACACTGCCGAGTTAAGGGTACAAGCCTTGTATTCCAAATTATTTTAATTTCCATTTTCCATCGTCGAGTACTGGCAAATCCATGTGATATTTTAATCATCTTTTGGCACATTATTATCCTAACGCATTTCAATAATAAAATAGTGCTAAAATATGGATCGATCTTTGAATGATTTCTTATCATTGTTCTATTCTTTTCTATTTTATTTTCTATTGGTGGTGACTTTAAAGGGATATATTAGACAAAGCTTTTAAAATCGAATACTAGATTATTAATTAATCCTTTGAACTCCAACAACACCTAGAGGTGATGTCTCATTATGTCTACCATACCAAAGATGCTTTATCAAAGCAACCTGGTGACAGATTCAGGTGAATTATAAATGTAATAATTAATTCATGACCTCATGATATTTGAATTATTTCATACAAGCCATGATAAGATAAGATCTTATATTATACTAAAGAAGTACTTGGTATTTTTATACATAAGTGTATTAATTACATAAGCCTCAGTTTGTTTGGATTTTAACAAAGTATAGCAGAAACTGGCAAATATTGATATCCATTTTTCAAAAAGTTAACCTTATTTTGAATGTTCATGAGGCTTATTTGCATAGATTTACAAACTTTCTGCACCAACTAGTATCATCATTACTTGCATTTACTTTACCTTATAAAGATAAGGAGATAAAAGATTACACAATCAATTACAAGTCTATAATATTTTAATTAAAAGATATTAACTCAGATCACCACCAATTAAATCAAATCTAATACAGGCTAGCTAGAAATTAGTTTCGTTAGTCAATGGTCTAATCTAAACCATTACAATGTGTACCTTTTTACTCATTATGCACGGAATCAGTAGATAATTTATTAAAAATGATTAATGAGTAATATTATGTGGCGGAACGGGTTGAGCTTTCAGCTAGGGTTATTACATGAAATGTCTGTGTATGAATGATAAGAGATGTCCCACGCTACACCACACAGACATGTGTGATACTCATACAAATCCCAAAAAATATTACTGCCATCCACAACTTGCAAGGTGTGACCTTGGGTCGCGTTTTATAAAGTTACAATTTACAATTATTTTTTTTGCTGTTTGCCTCTCTTTCTAGCCAATATCTGCGTGCGTTAGAGAGGCAAACAGCGAAATTGTAAAATGTATCTTTATAAAACGCGACCCTGGTGGTATAACTTGGTCCATGGGCAACTGTAAACTGTAAATGATTGCCATCAAGCAATCCGTGTTAGCCCCTTTTGCCATATAAATTACATAGAACAGTCGTGTGCAATTGTGCAATTTGCCTATGTACCCACATCTTTACCATGCCCAGGTTAATAATGCTTGGTGAGTTTTATTCAAAAGACAGAAAGATCGTTTCTAAGAAAATATTATATTAATTATTTGACCTACATACATCAAGTATACAGACTTCACGGAAAACTTTTTCTGTCACCCAAATTACGCTGATTGCACTCAAGGTTCTTGCAAACTGCTTTTTTTAATTCAATGAACTAACTTGCGTATCAGGATACTTCTGACTAACCCAAAGCAAATTAATGGTGCAATAACTTTGAACAAGTTTGAGAAAAACACTACTCGTTTAACCTGGAAACCAATCTTAGCAGCCTATGCAATCTGCTAAATAAGTTTGGTTTCTCGGCGTCTGCAGTAATTTACTATTATTTTCTAGAGAAGGTAGTGTGAGAAGTAGTACAGACAGTACCTTTCATCAAATTCAGCTATCTATAGAATTCACCCTTAGAACCCCCCAACTGTAAAACCTACTGTTCTGTGGTAAAAACCCCGAAGCGTCACGCGGCGAGACTTGGGAATACACCTAGCAAATCAATTTTAAAAATAGATTGCTTACATGCAATTGCTTGTAATGTCTGTGAAGATCGAAACTTTCAAATTAAACCTATTACTGCGCGAGTATGTGTAGGCTGCACAAGAGCAATAAATTCATTTAAATCTGTCCGAGAAATTGCCGCGAAAACCAGACTGGAAAGATCTCTTCAATTGACACTTATCTAATCTAGTCCACCTGACGTATTAGTCACAGGCGTTCTGTGGTACTACTATGAGTTTGTAGTGAGAACAGTACGAATAATAAATATTATGGGTCAATCTTACGTAAAATAACCTTCTCAATACTGAATGCCTGTGTTGTGGGTACTTAGCGACGATAATATTATTGTATAACCCTTCAACTGTAAAAACGACCCGAAAGGACCACCACCACCACCAATGTAATTGGAAATTAGAATTTTTTTTTCATGGTTTATTTTCTTGTAGTACATTTTTGACATACCACATACGAGCGGATATTGGTATGTAAGGCTTGTCCATGAACCATAACCCATATCCATAGTCCATAAACATGACCAAATCACAAAAAAATGAGATTAACATACAAATAAAACCCCACGCCGCACCGTTCACGAGATTTGAACCCGGAACCTCCAGCTTCGTAGGCACAGGCAGAGCCACTACCGACGGAGCTACGGAGCCCGTCAAACCTAACCCTACCCAGATTATATCTCGCTGTAGTGGTTCCTATCATTACGGGCGGATATTGGTGCGAGAGAGATGCAACACAAATGATTTGATACACTCTACATCTACTACTGGCAGCAAACTCGTGATAAGAGCGCTGTTGCCAGTGCAATGTTATACCATATGTGCAAGGTTGAAACTAGTAATTATAATCATTATGATATCAGTATTTACTTGTATTTTTTATATGCCGTTGGTGGCAAAACTGGCAAGTGTCAATAAACGCGTTCGTCTTCATGTATATACACAAACATTTTTGAATAATTGTATGATGCGAGATGTCTCTTGATAAGAGTATACCTACACATACCTACCACAGTAATTTCACGTCTTTTCCTGCCTTACATAGTCACATAATCATTCTTACGTACATTTATAATAGGAATACTAATGATAATAATTGAATAACTAATGATAGGAATCACTACAGCGATTACCTAAGCGTAAATCGCCGCAAACCTTGCAGGTCTTGAAACATTATTATAGACTATGGTGCCACAATTGCCATAAGCAACGGGAGTTTCTTACCATCTCTCCAATCCAATTCCTTGTCTTGCATACTCAGTTTCCTTAAGCATTCCATATCGCTATAGCTAACTTCAGATCATAAAGTAGGAATTTAAAATAAAATCGCTAGTACCACAAATCTGTACTGAGAGCCAGGTTCGCCCAATTCTCCAAAAAAGTTCCCGCCATTATATCGATTGCTTATATCTTAAAATGGCGTTAACTTTTTTGTGCACTTGGATGAGTCTGGCTCTCAGGTACAGAAATAGATATGGATATTCCTCAGCTCACAATATATTTATGTAAATACGTATTTGCGACCGTGACCCTAAGTCTACAACGGTTATTCAAATAACTACTCCACGCACATAAGCGAATGACTAACTGACTAACCATTCTCGAATAGTTAAAAATGCCAAAATTGCAATAACAATTTTTGAATAGACAACATGACAACTATAGGTATATGAATAATTCTTTGATGTAAGTACTATAGAGTATTTAAAAAATCTTTTTTTATCAACAGGAGTGGTGTTTGTAGCGATAGACAGTAAGGACAAGTCGCGGGTCGCGATCAAAGACATAGACCTCACGAAGCAGTCCAGAAAAGATCTCATCCTCAACGAAATCAACGTGCTAAAAGGTTTCAACCACAAAAACTTGGTCAACTTCCTAGACGCGTTCCTCAGCTACGACCATCTATGGGTCGCAATGGAACTGCTTGACGGAGGATCGCTTACAGATGTGGTCACAGAGGTGGTAATGAAAGAGGGACAGATCGCTGCCGTATGCCGCGAAACGCTCCAAGCTATCGCTTTCCTACACTCCAAGGGCACAATACATAGAGATATCAAATCCGACAACGTGCTCCTAGGCATGGACGGAAGCGTCAAAGTCACAGATTTCGGCTTCTGCGCGAATATAGTCGGCGATGAGAAACGACAAACCATGGTCGGTACCCCGTACTGGATGGCGCCTGAAGTAGTCACGAGGAAACAATACGGGAAGAAGGTGGATGTTTGGTCGCTCGGGATCATGGCTATTGAAATGATAGAAGGCGAACCCCCCTACATGAAAGAGACACCGCTGAGGGCGCTGTATTTGATAGCTGCCGTGGGCCGACCGAAAATACCAAGATGGGAGAATTTGTCGGCGAATTTCCAAGACTTTTTAGACAAGTGCCTTCAAGTAGATGTGGACCTTAGAGCGACAGCTGAGGAGCTCTTAGAGCATCCTTTCCTAGGCTGCGCTATGGAACTGCGAACGTTGACACCCCTCATTAAAGCCGCGCAGAAAATCCTGCATAAGAACTTCGAATGAGCCCGGTAACCATTCCCTATTTTGTATACATTTTTGTAGCAGTTTTTTACAATGAGGTGCCAAGGGTATTTTTCGATGGTGTATGACTGATAGAGGTTCACTAATTGTTGTGAAGCCTTTGCACTATTGTGCGCGACGACAATATGACTATTTACGATTAGAAGGTATCCAATAACTGTAGAAATAAACCATTTTTAAAGTGCGCGTATCTGAAGAGTATTTTAGCACATACCCTTTATGTGCTAAAATACTCATCAGATGTGCCAACAAAAATCGCGAATAAGTAGCCAAAAAATATTACGCGTGATTTGTACACACTTCCAAACATAATGCCATTGCCATTGGATGTCGCGTGTTTGGGATTACTTGCTACCGAGCTAAAGGGTGTGTATGCTACAAATGGTTTATCTCTAAACGTGTTTATACTCAATACGTTAAGAGTCGTAGAAGCATTAGCGTAGAATCACAAGATTATTTATTTTGACAATACTACGGCTCGTTTTAGCTTTCGCCTTATCGTCACGCTGGTGCAGATAAGTTATCGCCTCCGATATAAGTAGATATGTAACATCACTATCGTACCTACAGTGATGTTTCCCGTTTGATATTAAGTGAACTTTAAAATTATATATGTACAACAAAAATGCCATATGGATTTACAATTATTATAGATTTGGGTTATAAAATTTTAGTTTAGGGAGATTATGTTTTGTAATTTGATTAGATACTTAAAAGTACGATATCTGTCCAACGATAGCATTTTCTTACAAAATTAATGGAATTGGTGCGAAGTTTTTATTTATTTACCAAAAATGTACATAAATATTGATTGTAGCTAGTCTTAAAACATATTGTAAGCTCTGTATGCTTTGATTTCTATTTTTTAACGAGATTTGATCGATTTATCTTGAACATGATAATATCAGCATTTTATCACATTCCTGACATTTCTAAAAAATGACAGACTGGATACTAATATTAATCTTATCTAAAAAAATAACACAAAATTGAGACTGCAATAGTTCTAGACTGAGATAGTATAATATTTTGCTACTCCGTTTTTATATTTGAAATGATGCCAAAAGAGAGATATTGATATCCTCAATTTATTGACTCATTTTGAAGGATTATTTTCGGCGCGTGAGTGTTATTACGGACCACGCTGGATCTCATGTGAACAGCGCCATCTAGTATGAAGGATAATACATTATAGCGACCATTTAACACATATTATATTACTCATTTAGACGTCTGTGGCTTCCGATTATTAGGTTGTATTACTTGTATTTATGATTATGACAAACAAAAAAATAGAGTGCATACGGATTTAGAATAATACAAGGTGAAATTTTAATGGTTCTTTTCCCTTTAAGGGCTTGTTCAGTATCGTTTTCCAATCAGGTAAAAGATAATTATTTATGTTTCAAGTGAAAAAAAAAATGATTCCATGGGGCAGGTCTTTCAAATTTGCCGACGCTCCATTGAAAATCAATATTTTTTGGGAGAAAAAAAACAAATCTTCCGTGTTTTTCCTACCCGAAACACGATATTGAACATTCCCTTACTGGAGAACAATTTTTAAATTTCACCTTTTATACTGGCGCTTCCGAACTTTGACTTTTTTAATTAAATTAACAATACAAATATTTGTATTGTTTATAATTTATAATCATCCGAAAGGGTTGCTGTATATGTATATCATAGATAGCATTTCCTTTACAAATCGAAAATGTTTCAGTTTATAATGATTAAATCCCCTTAAATAACGGTTGTCCTGTCTGAAAGTTTCTAAGTTATTGTACCAAAGTATTTTTATAATGCTAGCACGAGAAAATGGGAAAAAATAAATCAGATGGGCTGTAATGTAATACGTTTTCTAGATGGCGAAATTATTATATCACCATTGACACATTCGGTTATAAACCATAATTATATGAAAGTACATAATTATAAGATTATCGCTAAGGACATTCTTCCGTCAATTTTACTGAGATTTTTACGAACTACGTCATATTTACGGGCAATGGACTATTTTAGTATTATTTTTAAACAGTATCCAATATTGTATTAGTTTGAAAAAAATTGTTTGTTACATCACGTTTGTTCTATGCCGGCCTAAAATTGTATTTTCTAGAAATAAGTATAATATCTTGCTATTAACATAAGTTATATTTAAAATATTCTGCAATACAGTTTTCCGAAATGGCAACAAGGATACGAAACAATTTTATACAGCGCTCAATTATTCTAAAATATTGTTTTTTTAATAGCAAGATATCAAGTAAACAAATCCCTTGACCAATCAGAATGTAGTTACAGGTTACAGTCAACATTATAAATATAGGTATCTACTGTAAATATTACCAGAATCCCATTGTAATCCACCCGACACTAATTAGCAGTAAACAAATAGTATACATAGTAATAGTAGTCATTAATTAATTTTTATTAAAGCCTATATAGTGGGCAAGGGCCTCCTCCCATAGTTTCCAGCCGTTCCGGTTTTGAGACTTGATGTGGCCTGCCGTTTCTGCAAATTTCGAGGATTTGTCACTGTCACTTTAATGAAGTATTCGTTAGAGTGACAGACAAATCCTCTCAATTTATGAATTTCGCGGTTGTAGAGCTGCTCGCCGGTTTTGTGGCACCCATCCCATGGCTATTTTAGCCAACCAATTTGGGTGCATGTGGCGTATGCCAGTAGTTAAGTTACCTATAAACAGTACTTACCTAATTATCTAGACAGTTTACTGAACCGTAACATTATTCCAAAGGCACGATATATAGATACCAATGTTCAGTTACCATAATTTGAAAGGTATATGGAAATGGAGGCCAACAGTGACGCAGAGAATTCACGTCGACTACATTCAGTTTGGTCAAGTTGTTCGCTACTAAGTGTATGGCTTTATTCGTGTCGTGGCCTCCGCAGGCCTGCCGTGAGTGCCTGTAAGCGTACCGGGGCCTTCGAAAATCGTACATTTCAAGCATCTATCTTTGTCATTCTTAAGATGGTGTCATCGGTGTGAAAGAGCCAAATGCTTGTTATACTCGATTTTCAATGTTCGTGGTAGGCCCCCTGCTTTAAGGCGAGCTGTTTCATTGAGGTTATTGGCATTTTTCTTAAAACATGTATCGTAACGCCTTGATAATTGAGTAGTGTATCTTGGTCGCTTCAATGTATGTGATAGCCTGATGCTTTCTGTATTAACATTTTGTTTCGAAATGTTTCTTGAGCGTGTTACTTTAAAAATTAACATACCTATTCACTGTCTCAATATGACTTGTGAACCTTTATAGATAGATGTTAGATGTGACGCCACAGAACAATAATGTGAAAAGAAATCGTAAATAAGACAAGATTTTATAAGATTATTGATAACTCATACATTTTTGACAGGCTATTTTGACTTTAGGTTATGTTATAACTTTAACATTAAAGCGCACTCTTATATATTCACTTTCCTCAGTGAAACAGCAGCCTCTTAGCCTATAAGATGAAATGGTGTTCTTGAAAGGTACCTATATATTTCCGGTAAGAGAGTGCACCATTTCCCAGCATAGTTAGTCTATCGTATGTAACTATAGTTAGGTATTTGTTAAGTCTAGCAGTAGCCGCCGCACAACGAATTTGTATCGGAGCTAGACGCTATGCAATTAGTTTTGTACACCAATGACACTTTTGAAGCATTTTTATTATATGCCTATTAAATTATTTTTGTAAAATTTCGCAAGTGTTTGTATTTATCTTCTTATCCCCTTATTCATGAACATCTTAGCAAGTCGATAAGTATTATTTGTCCCTTTCAGTCTTATCACATTGTTTTATTTTCTACATTGTGCACATTTACCGACTCTTGTTAGGCTGTGGGTGTTCTGGCCGGCGACTGATGACCGACTGAAACGTCGCCGGTAGCGGGTAACCGACGACGTGTCAGAGAAACCACCCTCAAACATTCGCGATCGCGAACAAAACATTCGAACGACGTAGTATCTTCTTAGTAGTCTGTGTTCGAACGTCGTCGGCGGCGGACACGCGTCGGTCGCCGGTCGCCGGCCAGAAAACCCACGGCCTTACTGTTTTACCTATTCTTCTAGTTATTTTTATTTTTCACTTTTTAGCTCGGTTGCCCTGAAAACCAGAGTCGTGTCATCTGACAGACACATGCTGAGTGGCATCCTTTTTGGTGTTCAAATCCTTACTGTTTATACTTGTGTTAACCCATTCATGGCCACGCTCCAACGCACGAACACATCCCGCCGGGCCACCATACAACGCGATTTTTGCTAAAACACACGACTCAGCGTATGGGTCACGGGCCTGGCGCGTACGCTTAATAAACTGCCGCTTTGAAACCGGCCAGCGGGACAATGCTATGCAACATTTTAAGTAACCATTTTTTTAAACGACAACTTGTATTACTATCGCCTCGTTATCAGTGTTCACCTTTGTAGATCTTCCGATTTTTGAAAGTAATAAATGAATAAACGCCGTCTACAAAGTCGCCGCCATTCATTGTTTTTGACTGCGTAAACAAATTTAGTGATTTTATAAACATACATCGTTATCGCGGGAGCAAATATAAATTTGTCAAAGAAGTAGTAAACAGAATGTCCATTTAGTAAAAAACGGAGTTTTCTGCCTACACATTATAAGCCTCTAAGAAGTTCATCATAGCTAGCACGAAGTTTATTCTGCATAAGGATAATTAATCTTCCTTTACACTGTTAGTAAATAAAATCCTGAAATCGACATAATCACCTCAAACAAATATCCATGTTTTAATTTAGACTCTATTGACTATTAAATTTGCTGATCTTAAGTGATTTTCGTAATATACGACAAAAAGTTTTCTACTGTGTATCTACGTCGTCGTGCACTTAATCGTCATTATAAACTGGCAAAATAATCTTTCAGTTTCACATAAGGGCTTATGAAAACTAACATTTCACTTCTTGCAAAATAGTTCTGATCCGCGAGTAACTATTTTGCTATTTTCCTTCGAGATATATTAAAAATCACTATTTCTATTTAGTTGTGGTTACAAAAAAAATCATGGACAAATTTCTAAAGTGACTGACTGGGTGCCTGGGCAATTTTTCAACGATTTCAAAAAAGGAGGACATTCCCGATTCAAACGTTTTTTGTGTATGTATGTTCATCGATAACTCCGAGAATCGTGAACCGATTTTGAAATTTTCCATACATTTTTCGATCCTTTCGTTCCTATACCGACATACAAAATGTATAAAAATATCTCGACACTTTTTTCTTTTACTATGATCAAAAGAGACCGAGGTTAAGAGTGGAAATCTTTCAAAAAATATATTTATAGAAATCTTTCGGGAGAACTTTCAATAAAATAGCCCACCTAGGTGCCAATCTTTTTAAGTAAGTACTAATCAAGTCCATTTCTATTCAATAAAAATAATTATTCATTTTAAAGTCGTAGGTATAAACGTTTACTATACGAGTGTCATTTCTGTTTTGACTGTTTTTCATAATCTTTCAGAACTGTCAAATCATATTTGCTCCCGCGATATCGATATATGTTTATAAAACAGTTGAGATGGCATGTTTTTGATACATAATGACATTTTTTGCTTATCTCTGCTACTTGCACGGCCTCTATAATAATTGTTTCTAAGAATTTAAACAAAGGTCGCGGCAATCCTTTATATCTTTGCACGTGCAGTGCTTATCGGCAAACTTTTTAACGACTAAGTAGAAGGTACTTGCTTCACTATTACTTTGTCTTAAAAGTTTACACTGTAAAAGTTTTATTCCTCTTATCAGAAGTATAAATCACATATTTATTGAAGTATGTATATGTAAAATAAAACTATGAAAACGGATAAACTCGCGTATATTAACTAATATTAACTTCATTCCGACGTTTCGAACACCACTATCATCCGCAGACCACGAACCCTGTAAAGTGTTCGAAACGTCGGAATGAAGTTAAAATTAGTTAATATACGCGAGTTTATCCGTTTTCATAGTTTTATTTCATGTGTAATCCTCGCGGTAAGCGAAGAAAATATTATGTATATGTATGTAATTATGACCTGATGACGATAAGCACTGCATGTGCAAAGATATAAAGGATTGCGGCGACCTTTGTTTAAATTCTTAGAAACAATTATTATAGAGGCCGTGCAAGTAGCAGAGATAAGAAAAAATGTCATTGTGTGTCAAAAACATGTCATGTCACCTGTTTTATAAAATCACTAAATTTGTTTACGCAGTCAAAAACAATGAATGGAGGCGACTTTGTAGACGGCGTCCTATTCGTTTATCACATTCAAAAATCGATTTTAAATTCCGGTAATACAAAGCCAACGTCTTAAAAATTGCAATCACTAAACACAGCACAGGAGGAGGGGTAAAGTCGCCAACGAATAAATCGAGACTAAATTATATTTCCCATTGTACTTCAACATTTTTTAATAGGAGAGATGGGTTGAACTACGTCACGCCATTGCCTTCTGGGAAAACTACTGCAACGTGCATATGGAAGATAACACCGCTGCTCGGTTGCATTTATTGTTTATTACCTGGGAGGGCGCTCGGACGGCCATTACCTTTGAAGTCTTTTGTTTAGCAAACATGTTTTTGTCACACTAATATATAATATAATTATCGTTCAGATAGTAGATGTCAAAGTTGATATACAACCTCGACAAAAAGCATGACACGTTTGGACGTTTCCGTGAAAATACGATGGGAAAGGATTTTGCACTACATATGTATAACATGCATATTGTAATCTTTTCTAAAAACCGCCAAGACAAAACAAATTTTATGTAAATACAGTTATATTAGTATGATTAAACAACTGCTTTACTTCATATAATTGAAACATAGTTTTATTACTATGAATTAATCTTAACATCACTGTTAGTAGTTACCTAATTATGTACCTATACACTACAATGACCACAACATTTTATGTTACGTAAGTATATAAAAGTACAGCGGAGAAACCTGGTTGCCTTACCCTTAAAAGAAAATGAGATATAATCGTACAAAGTTTGGCCAATACAAATGTTGCTTGCCACCATCCATAAGGTCATCGGTTGAAAAATGTTACAATACCAAACGACTTCAACGTGAAACAAGCTTTAAGACCGGCCAATAAAGCTTATTTGAGTCTGTCACGTAAACACTCGTAGTTTTTACAGACAGCGCCGGGCCACGGTGACCCATACCCTGAGTCATACTCATAACTTTCTATAAAAATATATTTTTCATATTTTTGAAATGTGAATATGTCTGTGTGCTTACAAAACGTATGTATCTACAATTTTGTTATTTTTACTATATTATACTTACAGTAAATCAAACTTGAATATTCAAGACCCCATTTTCATTAAAAAAATCGTACTCATCATTTTATGACTAAACGTAATTTGTGAAAGTGGTTGTTAGGTTCAATCACACAAACATAATTGTGTCAATATAAGTTTAGTTTTCATTTTATTTAGAATGTACTGATGACTCGCATGCGAGTCACGGGCCATGCGGAAGCGTTGAGTCATGACCCATACGCTGAGTCCTTGGCCCTGAATGGGTTAATTGTTCTCTATTGTATGGCACCAAATAAACCATTCTTATTCTTATTCCTTATTCTTATATCATTTCTTAATGTACAGGGTGAACGCGAGAAGATTCCAAAAGATTTTAATGCTGAATTCCTGACCATATTTAGAGTCTTTAATATTATATACAATTTCCTGGATTCGGATTGGTTTCAGAGATAATCAACCTTTTTTCGAAATAAGTTTTTCGACGTAACTCGTCATAAAACTTCTTTTTGATTACAATGCTACCACAATGTGTTTTAAAATATTACCAGACCTTTTGCTTGGCAATCTAAAAATAAGAATAGCCTTGACGAAATAACCTGACTCTAAAAAAATAATTTTAACAAATTGTTGTTATCATTAAAAGTACTGGAAATGTTAAAAGTATTCAAAAGTCAATAAATAAGAAAAAAAAATTGTTTGTGGTATTTGACATTAGATCTTATAATAATTTTGGTGTCTAGAACGCATTAAAATCTTTTGCGAAGCACACAACACACCCTGTATTTATAAGACCAAAAGGGACAATGGAAACTGATGTTATAGTGCAGTGAAGTATGGCATGAAAATGTGTAGTCTTGATACAAATTGTGCCTTGAATCTGGAATAAAGAGTTTAAATTAAAATGGCAGGTGTAGCTCTATAAAAAATATATAATAAATTACTTTCTGTACAAAAAACAAACCTAATTAACAAATATTGTACTAACTCCATAAATCGACCACATATCTTTTGTCTTTTTCCATCTGGGATATGCACTGGTTAGCTTCATCCTGAGATTTCCCTGTGTATTCAACTAGACAATGTATTATACACTCTTTGACTTGAGCCACCATAGTCTTAGCTTCACCGCATACAAACACTGAAGCTCCTTGCTCTATCAACCGGGCTACATCACTACCATTCTGATTTAGGGCATCCTGCAAATAAATAATAAAAATACATGTATCAACAAGGATTTCTTTAGAGTACGGAAATATTAGATATTCTTTTTGTAACCTCATATTACTAAAGAATCGTCAAATATCCATTATCAAGTGACGAGCTAAACCCGAGTTGCCTCGTTATAAGAGAAAATGTTTAATAATTATTAAATTCACAAATTTTCACTTGCAAATTTGTGTTTAGTATTAAATATTATTAATAGACCATAATAAGACTATTACATTAAAGAACAAATAAAAACGCGATATTAATAGAATCTAATTAAAAAATAATCATTTTTGAATTTAAATACAAAAAAAATCAACCACTTATTGTAAGAATGACTATAGGTACAATATGTACTTATAGCAATTAAAAGTAATGTAGTAGTCTTATTAATTCGTCAATTCTGTCTCACTGGCTTTACAATGGTTATAGATCAAGACTAAAACCATCAAGATTACAATGAGCGGGTCTCGGGCTGAGTCTAAGCTGCGCACTGATCATGGAATGCATTACGGATGCCTTTTCTAATCATTGGTTACAAAATTATATTCTTTTACTACAAAAAAATAATAATGCAGAATTGCAGTTTGTTGGCCATGTATAAAAGCTGTGTACCTTGTCATTGTTGTAGATGGCACCAATTTGAGAAGTCTAAGTTATAACAATAAGTGTATAATTTGAAAAAGGTCACTAGATGTTTTTGTCCTATATTTTATATATTCCCCGTTTCGAAATTGACATCTGTTAATTACAAAAATGACAGGACACAACACTAAGGGTTAACTGCAAACAACAATATCATGTAATGGTAAATTTTGGGCATTTGCTTCTTTCACTCAAATGAGGTGTTCATTGGAGTGACAGAGACAGACACTTGAATTCAACTCTGCATAGGGAAACTGCTTCTCTGATGTCCTTACCTGAACATGTCTGGCTTCTTCACTTTGTATCCGAGAGAAAGATGTCACGAGTTTAGTCAGAGTCAAGTTATCTTCATACTGTTCCAATTCTTCTTGATATAAATAATCTAAACTAGGATCTCTGCACCCAAAGAACATCCACACCTCACCCATTTTAAGATTTTCAGATCTTTTAAACTCTCTTTCCTCTAAGAATCCAATAAATGGTGCTATTCCAGTTCCAGTAGCTATCAGTATCAAGGGAGATTCAATATTAGATGGCAAAGAAAACTCTGCCATATTTTGTCTAATATACATGGGCACCTTGTTTTCAGTGTCACTGGTTATATTTAATTTTTCCATTCTATTTTCTAAAGAATCTTTTTTAATTTTTGACTCCAACCAGCCAGTTGTTATCCCCTTTCTGTTATTATCTAATTCCATCACAGAGAAACATATTTTTACTATATTTGAATTGCTTAGTCCACTGTTCACAATGGAGTATGGCCGGGGTAGTAACCTTGGTAAGTTTGCAAGCAGTATGTGTATGGGTGGTTTACATGTTTTGAAAATTGTAAATATGTCCAAGACACATACACCTCTGTTTAATATATGTTTAGTGTATGCCTCTGAGCCTTCTTTGCTGCATAGATATTCAAGAGTTTTTCTTTCTGTATCACATTTGGTGTGCTTTGATAAAGCCAGAAGAAAGAGCTGGAAACAATAACATCAAAGTTAATTATCATTCTAAATATCCTTCAAAGTAAAAAATAGTGAATTGAATCCAAGTCAGGCAAGCAATTCAATTAAGTTGTTTTAGAAACACCAACTTGACATTGCTCAATCAAAAGGGTTAATAAAATGTCACAAATATGGTAAGTTTCTACATAAAATCTTATTTTACACATTATATTTCAATTACATGTTTAAGATACATAAGAATATATACAATTTAAAATAAAAATAACTTTTTGAAATTTTTCCATTATGGTGTGAGATTAATGGAACCTATATGTCAAACATGGCATATCATGAAAAGAAAAAGCATTGTTATAGTCAATAAGTAAGATTACCTTTTTCAGGACTCCCCTCAAATCTACACAATGTGTAAGTACATGCCTCAATGTAGACTGCACAGGTATGTGCAGGGGCACCTTGGTCTTTGAGCCACTATCCACAGACAGGTGGTAACACTGGTCTCCTTGTGTTATTCCCAGATGGTCCAAAATAGTGTTTACATCTTCAACACTATTCTGAGGAAGGATACCAATTGTGTCTCCTGCTTTGAATTCAAAGTTGCTATCCTGAAATGTTAGTTTTAAAATTAGTGTAATTAAAAAAGTATTGTAATAGTTTATTGGACAGCAACTAACTTTTTTTTTGTCAATCTGATCTGACTTGAGCTTTAACATATTGAGTTTGGCTGCATTCTACATTAACAAAAAATCGAAGCTGATTGTTTTCTGCATAACTATGGGCTATTGAGGTGTGTTGAAGGTTGGAGGCTCAATAATCAAGTGTCCTGAACCATAACATGGCTCTGAACTCATTGTTATGACTATTGTTTAATTTGCAAATTAATGTTTAATTTAGGTGTGCTTTGGAAGCGTACCCAGTATAATAAATATTGATAACAGTACTTACTGTACTAAGAAAGGAAAACTGTCAATAAAATATACCTTTACATCAAACGAGACTTCGTAAACCGGCTTGCAGGCACCATCAGCTGAGGTGAGGCGACGAGAACTCAAGATTTGGGCGTGAAATATTTCTGACCGTGCAAAAGGTAACACAGGTGACTTTTCCTTATAAATAGGTTTTGTACTCTGAAATCAATTTCAATTATTTACTCAAAATGCTTTTATTAAGTCTAAATAGTAAAATGAACGTTAAAATCTTTGTTAACTTACATCACATTTTTCGATATCCGTATATTCCAGTATTAACCCTGAATCTTTACACGTGGGTAAAGTAAGACTTGTAACGTTTAATGCTTCATCGACAATGTCTTGATAATTATATGTAACCACCATTTTTTCGAAAATTTATTTAAAATTTACATAAAACATGATTCACTCAAAGGTCTTTCTTGACTCAAACTCTATGACGCCAAGACGCCATGCCACAAAACGCACGTGTGTATCTCAATCAACTGTCAATGTCAAGTTGAAAGATTCGTTCGTAATATTCACATCATTTTTTCACATCGATATACAGAAAAAAATATTTAAAATAACAAAGAACTTAACTATATCCTTATATTAGAACAGTAATTATGTCGTGTATATTGCCTACGATAAGAATGCCTAAATAAGCAAAATTGTTAAAAATTTGTCCACTCCCAAAGTTAATATATTATGCGTCTAAGTAATGTACAGACAGATAATCCATTATTTTAAAGAGAGCTGTCATGCATAAACTTGGTAGATGTTGGGTAGATGTCGCTTTTTGATTGCCGAAGAGATATAATATACATTCCTACATAATTATGTAACACGACTTGTGTGAGGTAAATTAATAAAAATAACTATATTTACAACGTAAATTTATTCCACATTGAGTACACTTGTAAATGCTTTGCTCTCACTACTTTTTCTTTTTCTTATCATCAACTGAAAAAAATAGATTAGGTGGTTAGAGACAATAAGTACTACAATATGTGAATCTGTTACATTACAAGTAGGTAGGTATGTAATATATAATCAACGTTAATATTCAACATGCACAAAAAAATCGTATTAAATAAAATGAAGTCTTCTTTCAGCGAAATACCGATAAGATATTTAAGGTACTTTCCCTTCTTGTCACATCTTGGGACACCCGGTATAAATGCTACTTGACATAAATATTCGCCAAAAGTCACAATTTGATTTGCTGCATCACTGGTTTTCTCGACATTTACTCGACTTTATGTTACTCACGTGAAACTTCCTGACCCTTGTCTTCTGTATATCCCTCCACACAGAAGTCACATGGAGTGGTATCGCATGGGTTCTCCGTGGTTGTTGGCATTTGTGGGGTCAATTCATCAGGAGGAGCCTGAAATTAATTTATTCTATTATTAAACCTCGATATTCTTTGAAATATATTTTCACGTTCAGCCAAGCAGACTAATAGGCGACATAGACATACCTCGATACGGTAAAGGTAAGATATTTTGCAGGGGTCCCAAGTACTGCAGAATGTGGCATTCCGAATCAAATCCTTGCGAGGTTCGTCGCCGAAGTAATCGAAACTGATAACTACGTTGTTATCTATTGCGCAGAGCTTCAGGAAATCATCCATAGATATCTGAATGAAGAAACACACATAATTCTTATACAATTAGTTCTTATGATTTAATGAAGTCTTTAACGTAATGTAAATAGTAGGTAGATACGTATTGGGCTATGCTAGCTATTGTCAGGCGCGGATCCAGGGGGGGGGGCAATAGGGGGCACTTGCCCCCCCCTTGACACTGGACTCTGGCTGGTATACCTAGGTGCTGTTTCAAAATATAAACTACAGTCATATCATAGGGCAGTGCCCCCCCCCTCAACGAAGTCCTGGATCCGCGCCTGGCTATTGTTAACTTTGTTTAATTAGTGTAAAAAGATATGAAAAAAAATCTCATGTCAGAGCCGGCACATGTGTTTCCGCATACCTATAAGTTGGGACCCTTTAAACGAAGCGTGAAGAAGCATCTAGCGGGCCAGCAAAGCGGTGGCAACTAACAGGTTACTGATTGTCTCCTGTTCGTTGCCGCCGCGATTTGGGCTCTACTTTTCACTTACGATCAGGTGGAGTGGAGCCACTTTGTTGTGCCAACATAAAAAAAAAAAAGAGCCTCGTGGATTTTCCCTGGTTCGCGATTACTATGTGAGGTACATATTACAATTGTTGATTTTGCTTGATCGTTACATATAATATAATCATAATGCCTATTACGAGCAATCATAATTACCTATTATTATTTCTCGTGTTCATGCCAAAACTGCGCTTGGAGGAAAATACGCGGAGTACTTACTGTGAATGTGTCACAATTGCATTACCTACCAATTGGAAAGATCCACATAATTTGGCCGAAATATAACGGGTCAGAGTCCAGTTCACGTCACGCTGCAGGCTTTTATGGAATAAAAGGAAATTACAATAATTACCTTAGTTTTATTTCCACAGTCCAGTGTCCCATTCTTGAAGTAGTTGTTATCTCTCTCTCCGTTGCCAAGACAAAACATCCAGCCTTCGTTGAAGGAGTATTCAATGGCAGCCACTTCAGCTTCAATGCAGGGGTCAACCTCTACCTGTACAAGATTTTATATTCGTCTTAAAAACAGTCTTTCATTGCCTACTTTTTAAACATCTGTATCAATTTGAATTACTGCATATCAGTTTTAGAAAAGGTTTTTTTACCTTTATAGATTCCTTGTTAAATGTGCATTTCCGATCGTGCATGTTTGCCTGCGTTCTGTACGCATCCAGATCTGGCTCGGAACCATCAGGACATTCATAGTAGTTACCTTTAACAGAATTTTGAATAAAACTTTCTAAACACTATTTCATAAAGAAAATTCTTTACATTGCAAGTTCTTGCAATCAATATGTTACGTGGCGATTGGCCTCTCATAGCCTATTGGTGTTACGTGATTCAGGTAATCCTCAAGAAGAATTAAGTGGTTATTCAGGTAATTAGATCTTGTAATGCAACTTGCAATAGTTGTAACGGTCATGTGGGTATTAACATCGTAATTTACATTACATTATTTAATATTCATAACCAAATCAAATAAACATTTTACTTCTCAAGCAGACGACAGAGGACAGTGAAATAGCCATAAGCTGCCGTTACGCTACGCTAAGTTATCAACTCAGACCAGAGACTCAGACTTAGGTACATTCTATTCATCCACCTCGTCGTACTCACGTGTTGGTGCGAGTTACAGAACTAACCGAAATATTTATAGTCAGTTGCAAATGCAACAAAGCGCCAACCTTCATTAAATTCCTTGCTAAAATAAAATATGGGACTTTTCATAGTATTCTACTAAGTAATATTGATCCATCTGTCAAGTGTGGTCCATACGACTGGGCGGTGGCCCTTAGTCAAGAGCTATTTTGTTTATAAGTACAGGGTGGGGAAAAAATTATGTGCATTCCCGTTGGCAGTGAGGTTTTGGGGGCAGAATCGACGCCCTAGGATATTTTTTTGGAAATTAGTAGAAAATAATGTAGAATGGTACCGTTTTGTATGATAAAGACGGTTCTGTGTGAAGCGCTGACAACGGTGCGGACGCTGACGCCATTACCGCCGCTCTTTATGTTCTCCATGAGCACCTCTTGCGCCGCGCGCTGCTCGCGCGACCACTTCGCTGCTTCCTCTGCCAGGATTTGACGGCTCACCTTGCCCGGTTCTTGGGTAGACTGTACAACAGATGGCATACCGACGTAACTTCACTCTCAGCTCGCATACATTCGCAATGGACCGTGACTTGACGCCACACTCATACATTCTTATTAATCTTATTATCTACTAGATGGGGAGTGCCGAATGTCACAATAAAAGTGCAATCATTATGTACAACAACAACAGTTACATTTTCAAGATATAACTTGGGAAATGGGTACCTAATCGTGGATGCGAGAAGGTTGATTCACATGAAATTGTATGCTCACAATGGGCTATCACCGGCGTGAGTTTAACAACGTTTTAACACTATCGAGCGCATAATTTACTTTCAGTCCATTTCGCCTATACTCGCGTATTGGTGCCATTTGATTGATAGAAAGCAAGTTACGCATGGTGTTAAACTCATACCGCAAGCTCATGGCGACTTGGCAAGTATACTGAGTATTTGGGGTGCCGCTAAGCAGTGGCCTAGCAAAGGGGAGGGCGCTGGGGGCGGGCCGCTCCGGTTGTCACCCACCTAGTCTCTCAACATTAAATTGCTAGCACAATAAAATCTTTTTCGGGGATCCTTCCACTAGAACCAGCTCAGGGGTGACACCACCAACTTCCAGACCGGGTGCCACCCAAGGTAGCTATGTCACTGCCGCTAAGGACAGAGGAAAATATGACCTGTGGTGGATTCTCCATAATGACGTGCGGCCGGCCCAGCGTGTGCTGCCAGATCAACTGCGCTGCCACCTTGAACTTAGCGCTGTGGTGCAAGGGCTGGATCTGCAGGATGCCGTACCACCCTAGCTCACGGTACACGCTGTCGGGAAGGTATCCCGTCTGTTATGAAGTAGAAAATGTTAGTATTACGTATTACTTTTTTGCATAAATTTAGTCGTTTTTGCGTTAGTGACTTACCCAACAAGCCGTTATGTATTGTTTGTCCCTTTCGATATTATCAAAATGTCTATAGAATCGAAAGGGACAAACAATACTTAGCAGCTTGTTAATTTAGGAGACGTTTATGAATAAGGAGGTTAGTGTCTCATAATTGGCATTAAGTACCTATATTATTATGTAGGCATAGGTAACGTACGTAGTAAGACCATGCGCATTATGCTAGGAATATAGTAAATTTCACTTGAAAAACAGAATAATTATTCTTACGATAATGCAAATTTCCGTTAAATAAAACAAATAGTAATCACTATTTCATTTAGCTTTAACTATTTAGCTTTAACTTCATATTAAATAGTGTCACCAATATCACCATATTTATGAAATGAACTTAGTTTAACGTTTTACTCACTGGCATAAAATCCATGTGCCACTGAAAAATCAGAAAAATGTTATGAACATTATGTTACAGAAAGGAAATAATGTGCACATTTAGGTAAATTATCAATTAAGAAGTGTCAGACATGAATGTACTCGTATCTATTTTGACTTCATGTCCTTCACTTGGGTTTGGGTTAAATAGATATCTCATAATTCATAACATAATTACCTCTTCTTCTGCCTGCTCCGTAGTTGGGACGAATCCTGAAACTACAGACCGCTTTTAAATATAGTACCTAATACCCCACTTTACGCGAGTGATTCGTTCCTGAGAAAATAACGTAAAGCGAATTTCGGGTATGTCGGGGTCTTGTAATTAATGATGTATCTGTTCTGTAGTACCTATACGAGTATAGTACTTACCGTAGGTACTTACCGTAGTCGTGGGTTTACAAGGTTTTGTACTTTAAGTATACGATATAAATTTTCGAAAATTATACAAATATCAAGTAGTTGTAAATAAATTGAGACACTGTAACATATATGTGCAAATGCAATGTAAGTAAATGGAACTAGATCCTTTAAGGATCCCTAATAGGTTCAACATACCATCATCTTCGCCACTTTGTTGTATGCTTTGCTTTGCTATTAGGACCTAAAAGAATAACATTGAAACCTCATTTTAAAAGATATAGTCATAACTCACTAATATTTCTAATGTAAATTGCATTCATACCTGAAGAAATAATACAAGAAACCATTTTGGTTTTAAATGCCGTAACATTTTACCAGAAAAACTACCGCCTTACACTACGTTCCTAAAAGAAACTCTTGATTATTGCCATTTTGCCCCATTAAACTTATCGTATTGTTAAAACAAAAGTAACGATCCAGATAAAACTAATTAAATAACTCGTTGAGAAATATACTTTCTTGTGGGCAGCTGTTCAAGTCTTTCTATTATTGGCTGAAGTCAAGGGAAGGTTTGCATTTTAGCTTCGGAAATTAATCCTTCATAAGTTTGTTTGTCCGTCCGTACTATTCAAAATGTTTTATGTTTTCCAAAACACATGGAGTTTGCTTAAAGCATGTGTAATTATAATATAAACTTGTTGTATCCTTAATTGATATTTTCTAATTTGGAGAAATTTTGATTGTACTTTAAATCACCCCGTAATCATAGCGGACAAGCGTATAAGTTACCTAGGTATAAGCTAACAACTTTAAAAGTTAATTCTTAATTTTGGCTTAGGTATCTGCTATGAGCCGTACAAGTACATAAATATGTTTGAATTTACTTACCTATGCACTTACACAGTTACTTAGTACTTGCTAAGACTACTGGATATTCTTAGTATTCTTACCAGCCAAAGATTTGATGCAACGTAAATATTCTACCTTTCAGCGATAATCAGTATAATCACAATCATAAGTTAACAATAAAAAAACCGGCCAAGTGCGAGTCGGACTCGCGCGCAAAGGGTTCCGTACCATTAACAGTTTATTATTAAAAAAATACAGTTAAATCAACCTACTTCAAAAACTATAAGAGGTAATTTAATCAAACCCAAAATCGTTGATAGAGTTTATTAATGTGCATAACATATATTTTTTTTTGAATTTTATATCGCGTAGTTTAAAAAATAAAGGGGGGGGGGACACATTTTTCATACTTTGAGAGCTGATATCTCGAAAATGATTTGCTTAAATAAAAATGAAATGTATAAACCTTCATATCATTTTCAAAGACCTTTCTATGAATACCCCACACGCTTATATACAACTAAAAATTTTTTTTTATCCCCCAGTTACATGTATGGAGGGCCCCCACCCCAATGGTTTTTTTTACAATTTAGTATCATAATCCTGTAGCGGTTCATACAACACATACCCTTACCAAATTTCGTTACTGTAGCATTTATAGTTTCCGAGTAAATTGGCTGTGACAGACGGACAGACGGACAGACGGACATGACGAATCTATAAGGGTTCCGTTTTTGCCATTTTGGCTACGGAACCCTAACAACAATAAAAAAGCTACAAGATTAAAATTACGTGATTTTGGATGAAGGGCCGTGTATGGTGGAAGAAAATAAACAAAGTTAATAGTACAGAGTAGTAATATAATTGATTAAACGAATACAAAACAAAAGAGAGTCGTGTTAAACGCAGCATTTGACATATCAAACAATTCCGTTTCTATGATAGCTATTAAAATTCTAAGGCTAGCTCTTCATATTCCCCCTAGAAAAAAATACAGTTGTAAATAATATGTAGGTACAACAAAGAAAAGTACGTTGGTATATGCCCCCTTGTTTTAGTATATATCGTCGGCTGACAAGCAAAACTCACTATAAAAACTGTCACTACTCTTAGCAACCTCTTATGTCAGTATTAATTCAGAACTGAGATAAGAGCTTTATTTCAAGTAGGTATTGGTTACTTGGTGAGTTTTGCTTGTCAACTGACGATATATAACCTGATTTCTGATAACGAGGCAACAAATAATTTTCTTGTTTTATTTGATTAAGTACAGGGTGTGTACCAATTGTAAGTATTTCAAATTACCAGGTCATCACTGGCCTCTAAATCAGTACTGCCTATGCGCAGACGCAGTACAGAATGCGCGCGCATGCTACGTCGCGCGGCAGCAGCCTGAGGCAAAAGCTCCTCTGTCAGGTCCCAGCACCCACTCATGTCCAAAAACTGTGAATAATTAGGCCATATATAAGCACTATATTGGGGATAAAATAAAAAACTGAAGATCAGGAAAGTGCCAATTTCATATTATCAAAACAGCCCGCTCCGAACTAAAAAAAAGTTTTCTATTTTTTTTTTCTAAAGAGAAAAACAAAATACAAAATACGATATTGAATAGGGCCTTGCATACACTATGCTTGCGTAGTAACTACAATAAGTGTTTTAGTAAAAACGTTTCATTTTGTCGCTTGCCATAATGACGGCATTGGCTTGTAGTTTCATTCATACACCTTTTTTATACGATTTAATTGTATAAGCTTCCGTATAGCAAGCGACAAAGTGGGACGTTATACTAAAAAAAACCGGCCAAGTGCGAGTCGGACTCGCGCGCGAAGGGTTCCGTACCATTATCAATTTATCAATTTATTATTAAAAAAAACAGTTAAATCAACCTACCTCAAAAACTATAAGAGATAATTTAATCAAACTAAAAATCGTTCATAGAGTTTATTAATGTGCATAACATATATTTTTTTTTGAATTTTATATCGCGTAGTTTAAAAAATAGAGGGGGGGGGACACATTTTTCAGACTTTGAGAGCTGATAACTCGAAAACGATTTGCTTTAATAAAAATGACATTTATAAACCTTCATATCATTTTCAAAGACCTTTCTATTAATACCCCACACGTTTATATACAACAAAAAAAATTCTATCCCTCAGTTACATGTATGGAGGGCCCCCACCCCAATGGTTTTTTAATAATTCTGTAGCGGTTTATACAACACATATCCTTACCAAATTTCGTTACTGTAGCATTTATAGTACTAAGGGTTTTTGCTGAGAGATGGGACTCGCCCATGTTGAGGAGATGGATCGGGCTGCACTCCACTCATGTAAATTTTATCTGGTGAATTTTATTTTAAATTTTATTATTGAATTTGGTGAATTTTATTTTAAATTTTATAATTTTAGTTGGTGAATTTTAATTTTATTTTAAATTTTATTATTAAATTTGGTGAATTTTATTTTAAATTTTATAATTTTATTTGATGAATTTTAATTTTATTTTAAATTTTATAATTTTATTTGGTGAATTTTATAATTGTATTTTAATTTTATTTGATGATTGCTACAGATTTTTTTTTTAGTTTTACTTTTTTTGTTGACCTAAATTGTAATAATTTGTTATTGTTATTATTTTTGAATCGGGTCACCATTGCTGACATTAAATTAATGACATCCGGTTTAATGGCGTTGTTGTCTTATAATTATAATTATGTGTTAGTACTAACTGTAGTTGTATAAGTCAAAATGTAAATGTAAATGTAATATAATATAATGTAACTAACTTTTATATGGGCACTGCCTGAAATAAATTATTATTATTATTATTTGTATCTCTCTTTGATCACGGGCCTATAAATCCCGGTCTTTTGATAGGCTTGCGCGGGGATACAGATCCAACACGTAGAGGCCCTTTGGAGAAATTTGCTGTGTTTTACACCTGCTGCAACCCATTCACGGGCACAAAAATAGATATCCGTGAACCGGTCCCAGCAGGCATATAGAGGCTATTGGAGATTATATGGAAAAGACTAGTGGGTTATGGTGATGAAGGTTGGATGGATAAGAGATGGAACTATAGAAAAGAGGTCCGGACACCTGCCATAACAATGATTTCTCTTTGCTATCGAGGCAGGCGGTGACTCGCCGCCGACTAGATGGGCCCCCGTAAATGCCGTCACAAGAGACAGCCAGGGGCAACACCGGTGTAGGCGGCTCAGGAGTGTAGAGAGGTGTACACCGCTTTCTGCGCAGTGGCTTGACGGCCGCTGCACCAACTCGCGACTTACGCAAATTTACACTTCCACCCCTGAAGCGTATAGCTCTGACGACTCCTCTCTGGACGGCCAGTTAAGGCAAGCCAGAGCTGAGAGTCCTACGGGTCCCCTTGGGGTTCCACTCCGACCGACGAAGACACGCCGGAGGCGGGGACCCTGACCGACTCTCGGGAGCACTCGGGTCCGTGGGGTCGTTACTCCCCAACAGCTCGCCACAAGCTGCCCTGCGGCCTTATTATTATTATTATTATAGTTTCCGAGTAAATCGGATGTGACAGACGGACAAACGTACAGACGGACAGACGGACATGACGAATCTATAAGGGTTCCGTTTTTGCCATTTTGGCTATGGAACCCTAAAAAGGCTAAGAATATTTGATAGATAAGTAATTTTTTAGATATGTATTTTATTATCATAGGTTTAGATTTCCTTACCTCAAGATTGGGGCACTTCTTAATGCAGAAGAGTACATCATCATCTGTCAGGTGCTCGCTGCCAGGGAAGCCAAGAGTAGTAAGCCGGGCCCCCGCATTGTGCACAACTGCTGCCACACCGTGTGAGGTCACAGCTACAAGTACAAACATATGAATTCGTCGAGTTCAATGTGTATTTATCGCTGCATAGTACCCACAACACAAGCCTTAATTGAGCTTATATTAAATGCAGTGTATTGTGCTAGTTGCTACTTTTTAGTTATAATCCTATCCGTGTCCGTATCCTATTAACCTATTAAGTAGGTATTACACTTACTAGTACAATCTCCGAACTCTAAACACGTCAATTCCTTACAGCATGTTGTAATGTCTTTCAGCTGCGAGTCCGTTACCTCAATCCTTGCATAAAGTCTCCTCAACTTGGGTAATCGACAAACGGCTTCGAAGAAATGGTGGCACTTAATTTCGAAATGGAATATACACAAATGCTCTAATTTTGGCAACTTCTCTAAAACTAGGTGTAATTCTTTATATACATCTCTAGGAACATATACAAGCTCCAGCTTCGTCAAATTGTGATGGCTAGCAACTGACAGCAAATGGCAAATTTGTAATGCGTGGCATTCATGGAAGACCAAAGTTTTCAGGACTACGGACTTAATATTGGTCAAGCATTTACCAGTCACTTTAAAATTACTGTTTATTTTCAATTCCTCTAATGAGGAATTGTTTGCTATGAAGCGGCTGATAGATGCATCTGAGACCTGTAACAAAAAATAGTTACAAACATAGGTGCCTAATTAGAAATCTTTCTGCACTATGTTCTTCATAGGAACATACTTAACTTTCCACAAACATTATTTAAGTTTATGTCCAAAAACACAAAAAACACCGTTTAGTGTTCGTACTCACATCATTACAGCCTTGGAAATGAATCTTGTGTAACCATTTAAAATTTTCGTGCTGAATTTTAAGCATAGTTTGATCTTGTAGTCTGAGTAACTGAAAAATTACATTGATATCTATAATAGGTATAAAATAATATGGTTTGGGTAAAGTGAATTACTCGAACATCAATGTACGCAGAGATTTAATACAAGATTGTTCGTTTTTATGGTATACAAGCCACAACCACAATTTAGGATTAAAAAAATACCATTATGGCTTCTAAATTAGGGCAATTTTCTCCAATTATTTCCAAACTGTGACCGCTACCACAATAAGTGCTTATAATCGATGGTCCAAGTTTGTTAGTCCAAGTTTCAAAGGATGAATCATCTGCTGTATTGTCTTTAAGATTCAGAACGATCTCATTCCCACCTAAGTAAGAAATGTAACTATAATTTTCTATACCAATTCGGAAACCTGTAAAAAGGGATTTAATTTAAAGCCAATGTTGGCCAGTGTAATCACCATGAGCTGCCTAAGTGAGTTTAATTACAACAGTTAAAAAGACAATCTCGTTCACACCAATATTCGAGTATGACCCGAACAGGCAGTAAGTAAGACTGCGTTAAACTCATGGAAAGCACGCTGGTCTGAGGACTTGCACGCAGTTTTTTGACCGCTAATCTACAAAGTAGTAAATTGTATAACATAAAGAGGATCTTAAATATTTAGCGAAACGGGTGACTCACATAATTTAAGTCGATAATTGTTCGACAAGTTTCGATCCATTAAGAGGACCCTTATCATGGAGTACCCGCGACCAAAGCCCGACATGGTTGTTCGATAATTGCTCGAAGAACCTCATCATGGTGTATCCGCGCTCCATGATGAAGTTCATCGAGCAATATTCGACTATTATATTTCATTATATTATTAGCAACCCGTTTCGCAAAATATTTAAAATTAAATATGTTCGAGTCTCACGCTGTACTCTATAAAGTGCATCAGCATTATCTGTTTCATCTGACAATTTTACCAACAAAAGCGTGTACCCACAGCTCTACTTAGGTACCTAAACCTAATTAGTTATACACATTATGTATAGGTACCTACTGTATTTGTATCCTGATTTTCGCAATTAGGAAAACAATGATTTTCTTGCTTAGAGACCCATTAGACAAAGGCTTGTTATTTTAGGAGTGTCACATACGTTTCTAAAGTAGACTTAATTCTCTTAGAAATCTCTTTTCGCATTCAATTTGTGCAATAACACAAATTGAATCTTATCACTTACGATAAAATCTCACTTACGTCGCAAATATACCAAAACCACATACTGCCATCTGTGGCTAACTGGTTCAGTTCGTATGATATCCTTAACAGATAAGTAGTCGAGAACTGTCTTCCAACAGTCTTCATTTAAATAATCCAGAATGGTAGCATTATTAGCTGCATTAATTTGTGACATCTCGTTGAAAATGTGACAAAAAGGAACCTGAAGAAATTAGAAGGAAATCAATCAAAGAAAGACATGTTAGAATACTAATTTAAAATGCGTAGTTGAATAAGGTGCCTTGGAAAGCCGACCACCTCGTGGCTAAGTTAATAATAGGAGAAAAATATACTTCAAATAAGCTGATAGGTGTTTGTGTATGTATTTTTTGTCCGTGAGATGATGTGTGATTTTATCTTAAAGATAATATGGCGTTTTACGACAAAAAATTTAATTTCGAAGTTATGTACTAGATAAAAAAAAACTAAAGACTAACCTCGGTTGTCTTAGGTACTATAGGTACTATGCCGGTCATCAGTAGAAAACAAAAAAAAAATAAACAAATATGGCTGACATTTCAAAAGCATTTGATTATTTTGATTCATATCGTGAAACACGTTTGCAGATATATTTTTACATGAATACTAAGAAATAACAATAATTTTAACTAAATACAGGGTGTTTGGGATAACGATGTAGGAATTTCTGGAGGTGGTAAAGGAAATTGGAAGAGTTTGAACCCTTTTTACCTTAGTCCAATATGTGACAGTTTTTTTTAAATCACGATTTCAAAATGTTTAGTTGTATACCAAAAATTTACTTAAAAAGTAAAATTTAAAACAAAATGTGCAATAAATAGCATTGATTTTTTTATAATTAACATAACAATTAGTTGAGTAATAAATAAAAAAAATTGAACTCCCACTTGCCACACACAACATTTTTTTTAATAATTTTTCTAGTTCATCATTACTGATTTCTAACATTAAATTAAACTTTATCGGTCTGTGAAAAAAAAAGTAGTCGGGATATGAGTCTCCCTATTCGTATAAAAACATGCTTGATTTTCTAGGTTTTGATTACAAAAAAAGTACAACAAAATAGCAATTAGTTTAAAAGTTATCGTCGATCAATTGTTGAACGCCGTCACCAAACAAAATAAGTTTCTTGTAGTTAGTAGGCAAGTGTGAGTTCAATTTTTTTTATTAAAAAAAAACTGTCACATATTGGACTAAGATAAATAGGTTTAATTATATCCTGACGTTTCGGGCATGACGTTACACCCGTGGTCGCAGGCAGGCCTGCCACGGGTGTAACGTCATGCCCGAAACGTCAGGATATAATTAAACGTAAGTTTACGCGATTAAGACCCGTTTGTCTGTAAAATATGAGTGATAATCGTGAAAGTTTAAATCAATATAAGATAAATAGGGTTCAAACTCTTCCAATTAGTCTCCTTTACCACCTCCAGATATTCCTACATCGTTATCCCAAACACCCTGTATATATGTGAACATTTTGCAGGTTTAAGGTTTTAAGTTGGTGATGAAATGAAGATTGTGGTTTGAAAAAACGTGATTATGAAATAATGCTGTTTAGGTTTGTTTATTTTTTTTGTTTTCTACTTGCGAACGGTATACCTACTTACCTATAAAATGTTACACTGTTTATTTTCCACACCGTTTAATCTCTCAACACTATCTTTAAATAAACTAAATAAACGAAAATTGTTCGGTTATAACTCGACACGACAGTGATTTGTTAATGTTAATGATCAAAGTAATTAAAGTTTTGGAAATAATCGTTTGATTGGTTGGAGAATTTAAGTCTAATGCACGACCAAGCAGTGTTCGACTCGACGACTATGGTTTAACATACGTACGAATTACGCCTTACCATGCGCCTTACATTGTCATTCGAAATCGTCAATCATGGCAACATCGTAAATTGTCAGTTTTGCAGACTTTTTGGCGGGAAGTCGAACAAGGCGCGTGTTTTAATTTTTCGCTAAATCCTAAAAACGATTTTCTTAGTGTTAATTTGTATATAGTGGTTGTAAATATTAATTTAGTGTACATAGTTTTATCGTGTAAATAAATATGGGTGAATCCACCGGCGGGGGACCGCCCCCCGGTGATGAGACCAAGAAAAGAAAGTTACAAACTTTGTATCTTACCACGAACTATAAAATGTTTACAAAACCAAATTATAAAAGACAATTTCCAGAAAATCACAGTGCAGATTGTGTTGTGTATGTCGAGTCTCAAGAAGACGAAAAAATAGGCAACAAAAATCCAATCAAATTGACGAAACTATTCACGGAAAATGTTAAAGGAATAGTCGGCGTGCACAGAGTGAACGCGCATAAAATAGGCGTCACTTTTAAAAAACCTGCACCTGCAAATGACTTCCTAACTATGGATAACTTTTTGGGCAGAAACAAGTTGAAAGCCTTTGTACCTGCACACTTAACTGAGACGACCGGCGTGATACGCTATGTACCTAAAGAGTTAAGCAATGAGGAGATTTACAAGAATATTAGTTGTGACACTGAGGTAATCTCAGTCAAAAGATTCATGCGAAAAGTCGAAGGGAAGCTAGTACCATTGGGTACCATTGCTGTCACATTTGCAGCAACCACACTACCACAACATGCGTATATCCAGATGTTCCGGTATCAAGTCAGAATGTACATACCACCATTACTGCAATGTTATAAATGTTTGAAATTTAATCACTCAGCAAAAGTTTGTAGAGGAGAACAAATGTGTTCCTCATGCTCCGGACAGCACTCATATAAGGAGTGTGATGTAGAACAAGTAACTTGTATAAATTGCAACGGAAATCATTTGGCAATCTCTAGGGATTGCCCTGTGAAGCAAAAGAAAATTGAAGAAAAGAAAGCCAAATACGAAAACCAGAACCGAAGTTATGCCACTGTGGTGAGTAAATCACCATCTGCCCCAGTTATTACTGACCCAAAAGCTTTTCCAGCAATGCCTAAGTCGACTAATAAAGGTCTAGATCGACTTAACGCTGAACAAATCTCAAAAAATGACATCATCATTGAAGCATTAGTTAAGTCTTTGTTTACTTTAGGCAATGATAAAGGGGACACACCAATCACAAGGAAAAGAATACAGGATGTAGTATTAATAAATTTATTAAATTAAATAATGGATACTTTTTTACACATAGCACAATTCAATATTCAAAGTCTACTCAGTAAGAGAGCCTTATTAAATACATTTCTTTCAGAACAAAATATAGACATTTGTTTGTTAAATGAAACATGGCTTAAAAATAATTCTAGAATCCCTAATTTTGCACCTTATAACTTTATACATAAAATTTCAAAAAATTCAAAAAATGGAGTTGGTATTCTTATAAAACAAAATGTACAGTACACCATCTTTAACACAACTTTTTATGAATCTATTCAGAACATATGTATTTCTGTAGAGACATCTATTGGCAAATTATATATTCTTTGTGTATATTGTCCACCTAATAACAACAGATTTGACAGGCGTAAAATGAAAAAGATATTACAAGAAATACCACAGCCATGTATCATCATGGGAGATTTCAATGCACACCATATTTTATTTGGATGTGTTTCAAATAACAGTAGAGGTAACAGTTTATACCAACTTATAGATGAATTCGATATGTGCATTTTAAATGATGGCAGTCCCACAACCATCCAATATCCAAATAGAAATTCTTCCGCAATAGATATAACTATAGTCAGTCCCACAATAGCCCCACTCTGTGAATGGAGTGTTCACGATGATCCGATGGGCAGTTACCATTTTCCAACTCAGGTAGCTGTGAATATTAAGCCTTCCATTTATGAAGTCCGTCCTGTGGAAGAAAAATATATTTATAATAAAGCAGACTGGTCTAAGTACTATGATTTATCACAAACCCATTTTTTAGATTTAGATGTTATACATACAGAACCATTAGAATTGTACAATAGCTTTGTAAATATATTATATGATCTTCGATCACAAACAATCCCTAGACAAAAGACAAACCAAAACATGAAAGTCATGAGGAAACCTGTTCCCTGGTGGAATAAAAAATGTCTTGATGCTGTTCTAAAGTCTAAAGAAGCATTAAAACAGTACAGAGCATCTCCAAGCATTACCAATTTCATTAACTATAAAAAGATTGATGCCCAGAAAAAAAGACTACTGAAGGAAGAGCAGGTAAACTCATGGCAAGACTTATGCAGTAGTTTTAATAGAATGACACCTATTTCCAGAATATGGGGCTACATTAAAAAATTCAAAAGAGTTGGATCTTCATACAACAGGCATTTGAATGATGAGTGGGTGCCAAGTTTTTTAGATAAGGTTGCAGACATCTCACAGTTAGATGAAAATAATTTGAATAACATGTTAAATGAATCAGGTCAAATTTCAAACAATCACTTTCTTAATATGCCTTTTACGATAAATGAATTGCTTATTTCTCTCAATAGTAGAAAAGACACCACACCAGGGTTGGACAATATTCCATACAAATTAGTTAAAAAACTACATCTTAATGCTTTAAAAACATTATTAATTATCTACAATAGATTATGGGAGAGATTAATTATACCAGAGTCCTGGAAAACACAATGTGTCATTCCCATACTCAAGCCGAATAAACCAGCAGACAACCATACATCATACAGACCCATATCTTTATCATCCTGTCTAGGTAAACTTTTTGAAAATATGTTAAAACTTCGGTTGGATCATTTTGTTGAATCTCAAGGAAAATTACCAGATGTTCAGTTTGGATTCAGAAAAGGTAGAAGTTGTTCTGAAAGCTTTGTATCTTTTATCTGTGACCTCAAAAAGGCAAAACTTAGTCACGCTAATGTGTTATGTGTTTTTTTAGATGTAAAGGGTGCCTTTGATAATGTTAATATTGAGAGCTTAATTTATGTATTAAAAGATTTAGAAGTACCAGCTAAAATACTAAACTGGATTTTTGGGTTTTTAAATAATAGGACTATTTATGTCAAATTTAATAACAAAATGTATGGACCCAAACTTACTAATAAGGGCACAATGCAAGGGGCCACTTTATCACCCTTATTGTATAATTTATACACATCAAAAATTCTTCAATTTGTAAATACACCAAATGTCAAAATATTACAATTTGCTGATGACTTGCTTTTGTATACTGAAACTCAACACCTGAACATGGCTGTTGACAATATAAATCATGCTTTGGCTGAATTACAAATGTATTATAACAATAGTCTAAAATTAGAAATAAGCCCAGAAAAAAGTAAAGTGTTAGTAATAAGTAAAGACCCTTTAGCTAAATCATTTGTAAATATTAGATATAATCAAAATGTGATTCCTATTGTCAGTCATCATAAATTTTTGGGTGTTGTGTTAGATGATAAATTAAAATTTGATAAGCATATAGATTACATAGCTCAGAATGCCATGAAAAGTATAAATGTCATGAGAAGTTTAGCTGGAACTTTTTGGGGATCTGACCCAAAAACTCTAAATATGTTGTACAAAAGCATAGTCAGGAGTCATTTTGACTACAGCTCTTTAGCATATATGAATGCAAACATCAAATTATTAAAAAAGCTGGATGTTATACAAAATATGGGATTAAGAATAATAAGTGGAGCCATGCGCACCACTCCTATTAACTCTATGGAAGTTGAAAATTGCATACCTCCACTGTCTTTGCGCCGTTTACAACTGGCTGAGCGATTTTGTCTGAAGGAATTATCATGTAATAATCGTCTTGTCCTTGATAAAGTATTGTATCCAGTAGAGATTGCTCAGATAGTTGTAACATCCCAGGCCTCAACTAACACTCTTATTGCAGGTTCTATTCCTGAAATACCAACCATAATGACAAATATTAAAAATCTTACAAGTAACATGTATATCAGTAACAAGTGGCCAATCTACAGCTGCCCATACAACACAATGTTAAAATATTTAGACATTCAGTGCAATTTAGACACTGTGAAAAATAAACATGATTTCTTGCAATTTTTAAATGAGAAATATGATTTCTATGTAATATATACTGATGGTTCCAAAGGTGATTCTGTAAAAGCTGCTTATTATGACCCACAAGTGAAAATAACTGAATGTATAAAAATACACAACAGCTGTAGCATTTTCACTGCAGAAGCTTGGGCAATACTGCAAGCTTTGACATATGTAAATAACCATGTAAATACTGTAAATATTCTAGTTGTAAGTGATTCCAAGAGTGTTTTAACTGCCTTATGTAATAGTAATCTAGGGTATAAGCAAAATTATATAGTGTACAGAATTAAAGACTTATTATGTAATTTAGGAAAAAATGTAGAGTTTGTATGGGTTCCCTCCCACAGTGGCATAGCTGGAAATGAGGTGGTAGATCAGGCGACTCGCCAGGACCATGACATAGACTTGTCAGATTCATTCCAAGTACCATTTACAGACTATTACCATCAATTCAAATGTACAGCAAAGTCAATGTGGAAGGAATATTGGAAACATATGACTGAGACTGAGAATAAAGGTAAATGGTATGCAGACTTGCAGAAAGACTTACCCACAACACCATGGTACACTCGATTTAAGTATGACAGCAGAAGATTTATAACGTGCATGAACCGTCTGCGTTTTGGTCATTGTCTGGTCCCAGCACATCTCAAAAGGAAAAATATTATTAACGACGATAGATGTACACATTGCCTAAAAGAAAATGCGGATATAAAACATGTGATTTTTGATTGTGAATCGTTTGCAATACAAAGACTGATACTTGTCAGTGCCATTAGTGACATTGCGGAAGAATATTCGTTAAGTGTTCCCCGCCGCGTTCAAGATTTACTATCGAACCCTGTTTATTATATGCAAGTATTTAAGTTTATAGCAAACACTATGGGTAACATTTGATTGCGGTGTATAGTTTGTTATTTAGGTTTAAATATATGTTATAGCATTAAGGATGGATAAAGTTTCAACTCCAAAAGTATATTCTTTGGGAATTGAACCTTAATCAACTCATATCTTAAAGTATTTTGTCAAAATTCATATCTTTTCTATACTCATCTGACTGTAATATTTGTTTGATCGAATGTATTATAATTTTATAATGTCTGCGACTGAAGGACTTGTATCCATGGTCATGAAATAAATAAAAAAAAAAAAAAAAAATCAGTTTTGCATTGTTTCATGAGAGGTGGTGGTAACGATTTTTTACTGCAGGAAAATAATCAAATATCAATATCATAATAAAGTTGAATAGAAAGAATTTCAAAATGAATACTCTCGACAAACAATTAGCAGATTTACGGATCTACGCAAACGAACTGGACGCAAAGTTGCAAGACGATATAAATGCTGCTAAAATGAAACCTTCGATTCCACCCAAAAAAAATAAGGTGCCGCAGCCGCAAATACCTCAGAGTTGCATGGTGAAGTCAGCCTGCGAGCCTTCATACTCGTCCAGACTGGAATATGGCAGTCGTACCAGCTCAACTTACTCTAATCTAGTGCCCGTGAAGAGTTGTATAGTGAGAAACACAGCGCGAGTGAAGAGCGGCGATGTGTTTCTGTATAGTAATTTGTTGCCGCCAGGCGGGACCAATCATGTGTACTCGAACATTCCTATGCAGCGGAACCCCGAGAGCATATACGGCGACAGAGACGCCAGGTCTGAAGTGTCTAGAATAAGCGATGTTGGTGCACAATCGAACTATAGCGAGCTGCGTCGCCCCGGCTCCGCTTACCCTCCATCTTCGGCTTCAGTGAACGCACAAGACTTTTCCACATACGGCGGCTCTCAAACATCCTCGACATATGAATCTTTATATGAACCAATCAACCCTAGACCATGTAGTCAGTTGTCGGGAACATCCCTGTATGGTGGTTATGTTGGAACTGTACCAGAGCCGATTCCTGAGCCAGATGACGAATTGTACTGTGGGAACTGCTTCCGGTGTGGAGGCAAGATCATGGGAGAGACAACGGGGTGTACAGCAATGGAGAGGATATACCACATAAAATGCTTTTGCTGTCATCAGTGTGGCATCAATTTACAGGTAAGCTTAATCACTGGTACATTTGTTTACTAATATAATTTGTTTCCGCTTGTTACCAAATAATTTATTAATGCTAAAATGGTAAAAAGTGACCAACATTTTGGTTAGCCACTAATTATTCAATGTTTGCTATATCTGCTCAAATAGTTTTAATAGCCAAAAAGTTACAGAATAAGCATGAATAGCATCTATTGCAGAATTGTTCTAAGTAATAAATTTAAGTCAATTTAATTCATACTAAATTATTTTGAACACCAAGTATGTTATTAAAATAGTTACCATAAAAAAATTATGTAAGTTTTATTATTTAAAATCTGCATCTACTCATTTCCCAGAGTTAAGTTAACAATTATTAATTTCAGGGCCGGCCATTTTATGCAGTCCAGGGCAAGGCCCTCTGCGAACGAGACTACCTAGCCACTTTAGAGAAGTGCTGCGTGTGCGGAGACCCTATCCTTGACCGTATGTTGCGGGCCACTGGCAAGCCATACCATCCACGTTGTTTCACCTGTGTGGTTTGCCATAAGAGCCTTGATGGAATCCCTTTCACTGTGGATGCTGTTAACCGCATACATTGTATAGAAGACTTCCATAAAAGGTATGTTCTACTGATGACTACTTATATTCAGATTTTCTTTTATGTGAAAATAAAAATAATACTTGATTTAGGCATGTTAAACTACAAATTGCATGATAATAATAATAATAAAAAATAAAAAAATATTCCTCCTCTTCAAACCAATGCACAGTATTTTTTCGGCAAGAAAAGAAACTGCTTGATTTTATTTTACAATACTTTAATTGTCCAGGACAACTTTTCGATGACTTTACCTCCTAATGCGTCCATGCGCATAGGCTAAGGAGGCTGTTGTCCAGTGATGTGATTAATAGTAGATTGTGTCACAAGGGATCAAAATGGTATATTTCCGGCGTGGGCGTATATTGAATCCTGAGCGTAATGAAGGATTCAAGGGTTAACGCCCAAAACGAAATAATTTTGATACCGTTTGACACATACTGCTTTTCACACCACCTATAAGAAAAATAAAAGATATAACACATATTTAAAATTTATGCAAATAATCGATTCTTAAGTAATTTTTATCAATTACATATAAACATACTGTTTATTTTCATATTTATTTATTATTTATTTAAGCACATGCAGCTTATAGCTGATGCGTGCACAATCAATAGAGTCTTGTGTTTTTGTTTCTGTTCCTTGTAAATTCATCAAGTCTATTTTTAAAAGAGTTCACAGATGACACACTCATCACCACACAGTTAGACAAAAAATGGTGCCTGGGGTTGCTAGAACTTGGTGAGCGTACAAGTGCCAATTTCATTGTAATTTTTTAGGCTGGCAATAGAAAGTCCTTGAACAGAAAAATGCCACTTTGATCCCTCCTAGCAGGGAAGAAAAGACCCGTATGCAAATAGGTGGTGTGAAAAGCTGATTTTGTTGCATAGATTTACGATTTCCACAACATTTATAGCAAAAAACTCAATCTCTTTCCAGATATGCGCCCCGCTGCGCGCGCTGTCGCGAGCCGATCGTGCCCGAAGGAGGCGCCGAAGAGACCGTCCGAATCGTAGCCCTCGACAAGAGTTTCCACATGTTATGCTACTCGTGTGAAGACTGCGGCTCCTCGCTGTGTTCCCGGCAAGAGGGCCGGGGCTGCTACCCCCTCGACGACCATCTGTATTGCCGCGAGTGCAACGCGCGACGCATACAGGACCTGTCGCGGAATATCAACTAGTGGGAATTTGGAAAAGTAATTAGCTTTAACCTTTTTGACCATTGACTGTTATATTGGCACCGCAGGTTCAACGCCAAAGACCGATATACAGTGTGTTACCATGACCCAGGCTTTTACGAAAATGGGTAATAATACGCATTACTGGCAATCGTTTTCAAGTATTAAGAGTTGACAAATATTTAAATTAACTGTACAATTATTTTTATTTCGTTCGAACGATCAATGTAACGCGTGTACTGCTTAGTTGTCAAACGTTGCGAGTAGCTGCGATCTGTCATTGTCAAGTGCCAATTAACGATTTATTTTGAAGTACATTGCTTCTCAATTAAGTTTTCTTAGAAAGATAATTACTTTTAATATTAGGATTTTTAAACAAATAATGCACATGGTTTGGCTAAGAATCTGCATCTCAATCCTCGGTTCAAATAAAAGCCTGCATCATGTTAACACACTGTATGCTACGAACAAAAAAAATACGCCATACTAAATTGCCTTTCAAAAACAGTCCTGACTTTTAGTTGTCTAATGTCACCCCCTCTTCAATGCATCACAGTAATGAATTTCAATATCAACCTATATAAACTTAAACCGCCATTTAAAAATAATTGTGGTTGGTTACATCAAAGTTTTGATTGGCTATATTCTATAAAGATTTTTTGTCAAAGATGTTGCTCCGAAATATGCGCGGTGTTATGAAAAGCGCTATGTCCTGCCCATCTTGACACAATTGAACCATTTTTGAGCTGGCGTTAGACGTCCATGTTATATAATGGTCGCAGGATATAAATGTCTTGGTCCACAGACCAATATTAGACCTACAGGCATGTGCGTAAAATTCAATTTCAGTTTTAACATGTTGTTGACCTTGCGCGTGAGTAACGTCAAAAAGGTTAAACTATTGTGAGACACAACCCCCTATTCATAAACGTCTCCTAACTTAGCATCCCGCTAAGTATTGTTTCTCCCTTTCGATGTTATAGATATATTGGTAAGACTGAAAAGGACAAACAATACTTAGCGGCTTACTAAGTTAATGATGGTTAGATACTTTCTATTCTTCTGTTACTGCCATATTCAGACAGATTCCCATCACAGTCCATATCATCAGTTGCTCTGAGGTTACAATATAATATAAGCAAAGCGTTTCATGAAATGTGAATCACTTAAAATACAGTTAGAAAAAGATACATAATACATAGAACATGATCATGGGTTTCATGGGTAGTATAAGAGGTAGAAACTGTACTACTACTTTTATATTTGGAATGAGATATACCCGATTTTGTCTAGAAAGTACTGTATTTTACTATCTTTAACGGGCAGTATTTTGTAGATAAACCAGGGTATATAGAATGTTCTTTAAGACATATTTATATGACAGGAATCTCTCACCATGACTTTTTTGCACTGATTGATGAGTCCTTAGGTACTGATTGTAAGAGAGGCTTTTAAAATTATTATTTACTACAAGCAGTCAGCACAGACGTTGCGCAAAAAATCTATTAAGATTCATCTGTTCTGGACATGAAATTTGATAATATTGTACAGACTGTTTTGAGTAACTTTGGGTGCTGACTGTATGTACTTATTGGCTACATTTTGGAAATTATGTACTTTTTGATATTGAATTTAAAACATGTTATGTATCAAGGTCAAGCAACGAACTTCGATGCAATATACCCATTTTAAAAATATTGGAGAAATTTATGAATAATTTACATAAAATACAAAGTTCTGGCTAACCCTTTGTTGCAAATGACAGAGAAAAGGTTCCAACCTCACCACCCTGCATACATATACTATGCACTTATGTAACAATCAACAAAAAATGTGGTCAACTCTTTTCGACTCTAGTAAGTGGTAATTAAGTGTATTAATAATGTTAGACCAGATTTTTTTGTTGACTGTACCTTTTCTCTGCTGTTGGTTTAAGTTCATAAATGCAAATAGTTTAATGAAGAGTTTAATTCGTTGCAAATGTATTTGTTTGTATATATAATAGATGTGTAGTTTTGATTATAATTGTCAATTTTGTGATTGTTGTTACTAAATATTAATCATAATATGACCCTGTTTGAAGTTTACAATATTTGTAGAGATGTAAGTTGAAGTTATACATTATTATACTGCTTTATGAACTAATTTATCACTCACAGATGTAGTGAATAATGTTTTGGTGTATCTTTTGCGGCCGTCACAGTGAATCCTCATTTTTTAAGGTTCAAAAAATTGCAATTTTTTTAAGAATCTTAAAAACTTGTTGGGTACAAGTACAATATTAGTATTTAATTAACGGACCTGAAAGCATTTTATTATGACGGCCTACTATTGGTAGCTATAATGATGGGAAACTTATAGATATTGCATTTAATACATGTAGGCCTCATATTATATGTAG
This sequence comes from Thaumatotibia leucotreta, assembly GCA_025490895.1. NCBI lineage: Eukaryota > Metazoa > Arthropoda > Insecta > Lepidoptera > Tortricidae > Thaumatotibia > Thaumatotibia leucotreta. The sequence goes on along the minus strand of JALPQI010030248.1, from coordinate 504,669 downwards.
CGTAGAAGTAGGTATGTACCTACATTATACAAGGCAGATCAAAATAAGTACATAACATTTACCTGTTAGGTTTTGGAAATTAATCTAGCCCCCTTATTTTAGGATGAGTCAATAACATTTTTGAAATTAGGGGAGACCAGGTATAAAAGTAACGCGGGATGAACGTAACAAATTCATTTAAAATTTTACTACGACATCTATCCGAACGTCCTTCAGGGCATTAGATGCCATTTCGATTCCCCCCTAACCTCAGTTACACCCACGGTGCTGTGACGGCAGATTATGCGTGTAATGCTATGGTCCCAGAAAAATGCGTCAAAAGTAAGTTTTTAACGATTTTTTCAATCTTAGCTAGATTTTTCATGGTAAACGCTATAGCTTGCGTTTTGCATGGGTGTTGTAAAGTCACTAATCATTTACAGTTTGAGGGTTGCAAATCAATGATTTAATGAAGCTTTTTACGTTTTTTTGCTACGTGTTTGTGGGATTCTGGAAATTCGATAACCAGGGATGATTGAAACAACTTGTTACTTTCATCCCGATTTCCAAATTGGAGGCTCATTGGTGCACCTATGTGCTAGCATTTATTAAATAACTCATATACTTAGTGCCTTTTTGTTGCAGAATGTCTAATATACACAAAATAACAACAGACAGAAGTCCACCAAAATAGAAATTATAGCTTTAGCTGCCGTTGAGGTGATTCTTTTTTTAAATGCCCTACAGGAACGCAGCAAAGACATACCAACTGGCTCACATCACTTTATCTAGGCATGTAAAGTAAAGGAAAGCTTTACTTGAAAGTACAGCGGTACTACCCAAGGCGGGATTTGTTTCTGGAAACAAATATTCACTGTCGATGAGGAGTAAAACAATTTTTTTTATCGTATTAGGTACATTGTATGATTAGCTTAGTAGTATACTCAGAAATAAGGACAATGCAGGAAGCATTTAATTCCTCGGATTACACCTAAGCATTTGTTTATATGCCATTTAGAATAAAACAGAAAGTTGATTGCTCTCACGTTACTCATACATCCTATAGGTATAAATTAATTTTGGTCTCATATAATAATGTTAATTACATTCATTCATTGTTAATGTTTGTCTTTGATATTGTAACACTATTGATTACTTAAAAATAATAATTACACATAATTATATTGATTATTTTATAGTTATTTACTTTGTTTCTATTATCCCTATGCACTGTTACAACCAGCCCTGGGGGTAGGGATAATTGCAACAAATTCCATCCTTCACTGTGAGCCATTTTTCTGTAAAACTATTCGATGTATGAAGTTTATTTTGGTACCAAAAGATACATGAAATATGTGTCTATTGCACATAAAGATGCAAAGTTTGACAACTGCAACCAAAAAAATATAAAAAATCAAAAACTGAAAATTGTTACGTTCATACCTGGTCTCCCCTACTTAATAGTACTAAGTGCTACTACTTGAGTGAACGAAGTTATTGTCTGTTATTGCCATGGTTACAGTCACCTGAGCCATGGTTACTTACGCTGGTTTTATGCAAAGTTATGCAAACATGTAGTGCATGTTTGTAGGTGGCCTAATTAAGGATAGGGCTTATTAACATCAGAAAAACGCATGTTTGCATAGTTTATGTAGCATAATTTTGGATAAAACCAACGTGACCCAGGTGACCGTAATATACAGAAAAAAGTGGATTCATCCACTTATTAATACTTAAAAATTAACTAAAACCTCACTGGCACCGCCTTCCGAAACCTGACTGGCAATGAAAATGCACTCTTTTTTGGCGACCTAGTTTAGGTATATTGAGACATTCCTAATTAGCATTTGTATATTCGTGTAAGTCTAAGGCTGTGTAGCGCTCACCATTATTTTATTGCAGTATTAGTTGCATAGATTGTGATTGTAAAGTAAGGATTAAAAAAAAAATGGTTCTTGCATTTCACGAACTTGAGATTTAGAGGCTCTAACTTCACAGAAATAACACTAATAACTCGACAAGAGTTAGTCAGGTGAACCGCGAACACTGATCGCTTAATGTATTCACTGCCAGTGCTACCACCCTATCGTGGACATTCGTTAGCTGTCACACTTTGCTGTGTGTCTCAAACCAACTATTACCCAGTGCCGCCAACGCACATGTGAGTCCATACTAAACTAATTTGATATATTTTACGTACAAATTCAGAACTCACATGTGCGTCGAAGGTACTGGGCGAACGTCACTTTACTATGGACGCGTCTGTGCATCGGGGGCCCTGAGTGAATGTAACGCTGACGCCTATAGGCGGCGGTGGCAGTGAATGCGTTAATTCGAAGTAATTTGTCTCTTTTACTCTGTAACTGCTTATTTGAGCGAATGAGGTATTATCGGTTATTGCGTAATGCGTATGTATAGTGCCATGTTTATGTAATAAAATAGTTTGTAATACAATATGCTTCTTTACAGCAATAATTGTAAGTGTATGTTATTCGATTTATTATATTAATATTGTACTTAATGTTACAAATAAAGCCATGACTGTATTATTATATGAAAAGACATGCTGAAATTTATACATACTCGTTCATGATTTGATGAGTATTTTGGGTGTAATAAAATAGCCATCGGAAAAAGTTTAGTCCTTTGGAATTAAAAATATACATGTATGTAACGAAATAAAAGTGCGTATAGAAAAACGTATAGTTTTAGTTCTGATCCCCATCCTCATACTTACGCCTTACGCCCATTGACATAATATTTTATGCTTTGATCTTAAAATTCGAAATTTATTAACGTACACAACAACAGTTACGAATTAGGAAAATTAGACAGACACTAAAATATTTTTTTTGAGACTGCTAACCAAATCAAGCGTATGGTAAGGTGCTATTTATTAATTTTATTATATATTACGGGTGTATCAACGGCTTTATCTGTTATTGCCATGGTTACAGTCACCTGAGACACGCTGGTTTTATGCAAAATTATCCTATTTAAACTATGCAAACATGCATTTTCTGGTGTTAATAAGCCCTTTTCTTAATGGCCCACCTTCAAACATAGATTACATGCACGTTTGCATAAAACCAGCGTGACTTAGGTGACTATAACAAACAAAAAAAAAGTTGATTCACCCATAAGCGGCTTATAGGAACTATGTTCGAGTCATTTCGTCTATATAGTGATCACCTCAATCTGCCCTAACTAATCACTTCAGTCAAATCTTGACAAATCAGTCAACTCCAATCATATTTACTTTGTATCAGGATACTGGCAAATAAGCATACGGTCCGTCTAATTAAAAACCTGGCTAAATGCACGCCTAAAACTCCAGGAATATTCGGATTGTAATTGCTCCATATTTTACTAGGCCTCCTACGAGAGAAAAGAAAACAAAAGAAAGTAGCCGTGAATTTTTAACGTTTATTTTTCATACTATACAAGACATTTTGTATTTTATCAAGCGCATCTTGTCTCAACTAGAGACGTAACTTAAAACTAATCTTAACACTAACAAGAAGGCTTTGGCTTCCCTTGCAACCGAACCCACACACCCAGTTCGGATCAATAAAACACAGCAAATAAAACAACCAATACATATTTCTGTACACAATAGCTTTTTAACCAATTGATTATGTCCGAACTAGGTTTACAACTCATAAAAAATTACCAACATTCCAATTTATAAAGTATGACACAAGCAAATGCATTTTTTACTATTATACACTGAGGTGAAATAGAAGAAGGACAGTTTGTATTTCAGAAATCGTAGCTTGATGTTATTGATAGCGAGGCTTTGTTTCTCAAACTACAATTTGAACAGTCTAAATTGGCAGTAACCTTTTACCATGGCCGTTTTACGCTTGTAATATGTAGTTAAAAAGATATACAAATTAGAAAGTGCAATACAAAATGATCCTCCTTCTATATCCACCCGACTCACGCAGAATCATCACACCTCATGCAATCTCCAATGTTATCACATTTTCTTGTATGTTAAGGAATTTTGATACAGAAAACTTCTCTTATAGAGATTCAAATAATTAATTTGTAGCCAGTCTATTAGTTACTATTCAGTGCCCTATCTATATAATAATATTTACAAATCGCTTAGCGGCAAATGGGCAGGCTTATACTAGTAGCTTAACTATGGAACCGAAGTTCCGTTACATTAGAGACAGACTGAACTAAAAGACTTGTGAATATGAATAAAAAAATGCTACCAAACATAAGTTCATATGTAAAACTATTTTCCGAGGAGTTTTTCGTTACAAATCGCAAGTCTGTTAGTTTAACTGCCATCGCCTAAATCGTCTAATACAGTGGACACGCCAATCTATTGATGCGGTCTCCAACGGAATATGTCACAATTTATGCAATTTAATTAGGTTCCTAATTAAAAGCTATAAAAAAATTACATGACCATGTTGGTTTCAACACTTCACTTTCAGTAGTATCTAAAATAGTAGTATTTGAAAAGTAAAAGCACCCGACAATATGTCTGAATATTAGTTTGAACTCGGTAAGGAATGTAAGAGGATTAGGGGCGCACTAAATGTCATTACAATTTGTTCCGTTCTGAAATCAACTCAAACGATAACTACTATTTACAATTACCGATATATCTTACAAAGAATAAAGCTTTAAAAGTTCGAATTAAGAACAACAATACTTAAAACACCCTAAGCAACAACTCTTACAATATGTACAGGTTGAACTTTTTGAATATGTCTGGTTTTGTTGAAACGTTATAAAATCCACTTTTATACAATATGTACGAACACTATGAATCAAACTTACATAAAGAATATTTGGAAATGCCAAAACAATTTAAATGTATCCTACCAGTTTTGCGAAGTACCAACGTTTAATACTTATAAATTATTTTGAGGCATATTCGAGCCATTTAAAAAAACTTGGGAAAATATATAGTTAAGATTTTTTTTTACTTCTGAACCCATTAAAGCGAAGTTTATCTGTAAAAATTAGTAAGATTTTAAAATGGCTCATATGCGGCGTCTTATTAGCACGGAAAAAAGTCAAGATTCGTACAAACCTCTTATACTATTGTCCATAGGATGTGTCACATGACATGACACGAATACATATTTATTTTGATTTTAGAATACCATAGTAATTCATGACAGTTAACTGTAATATAAACCCTGTGTAATTTATCTGTATTACATTTAAATTAAATATAATATATAGGTTATTTCGTAACTTGTGTAGGTACCTACTGTGTACACTACATGAATAACTCACTGAATTTATTTCATTTAGATTACTTATTCTAATTACGGGTGTATTTATTCTCTTTTACAATTCCAGATTATATTTTAATACCCTTATTCATAAACGTCTGCTAACTGAACAGGCCGTTAATAATTGTTTCTCCCTTTCGGTCTTAACAATGTGTCCATAAGAGCAAAAGGGACAAACAATACTTAGCGGCTTGTTAATTTAACAGATGTTTATGAATAAGGGGGTAAATGTATATAAGTGGCTTAATATTACACAAATAATCTGTATAATGTTACAACTTATAATCATATACTTCCATAGAGGCACCAATGCTCGACACGGCCCCAATAATGGACATTTGCATGATAATGTCATAGCAATAAAGTTGACAGCAGAGCGCCGAAATTTTTTTCTTAACATGTCAATTATTGGGGTATTGGCGAACAACTGTCAACTTTGTATTGTCTTATTTAGGTGCATTTTATTTCGAATTTAGTCTGATGTCAAGTTGGCGTGCGGCGCACGAAATGTTCAAACTTCGTAAGTTTCCCACAATGTCGTAACAGATGTGCTTACCATAGAAAAAATCAACTACGAAAGACTCTGGTTGTCACGGGATTCGAACCCGCTTCCTCTGGATTGCCGGTCCAACGTGCTTCCAATTACACCAGACGACCTTCCATCGATCACAGCGAATTTTTCCAATGGTATTGTGAATCTAATCACTAGCGACATCTGTACGTAATGTTTCGAAGGTACTACAACCTTAAGCCACACTCCTAAGACGTATGCATCACATAATCGTCTGCAAGCTCGGCAACTCTACGCTGCGTTGAATTTGCTAGAGAGGGCGCTGTAATCAATACAAGATTAGAAAACATCAATTTATTTTTATAATTAAACAAATTGATATTGAAGTTACTTTTTTACAATGCGGATAATCCCACAATGTCGTAACAGATGTGCTTACCATAGAAAAAATCAACTACGAAAGACTCTGGTTGTCACGGGATTCGAACCCGCTTCCTCTGTATTGCCGGTCCAACGTGCTTCCAATTACACCAGACGACCTTCCATCGATCACAGCGAATTTTTCCAATGGTATTGTGAATCTAATCACTAGCGACATCTGTACGTAATGTTTCGAAGGTACTACAACCTTAAGCCACACTCCTAAGACGTATGCATCACATAATCGTCTGCAAGCTCGGCAACTCTACGCTGCGTTGAATTTGCTAGAGAGGGCGCTGTAATCAATACAAGATTAGAAAACATCAATTTATTTTTATAATTAAACAAATTGATATTGAAGTTACTTTTTTACAATGCGGATAATCCCACAATGTCGTAACAGATGTGCTTACCATAGAAAAAATCAACTACGAAAGACTCTGGTTGTCACGGGATTCGAACCCGCTTCCTCTGGATTGCCGGTCCAACGTGCTTCCAATTACACCAGACGACCTTCCATCGATCACAGCGAATTTTTCCAATGGTATTGTGAATCTAATCACTAGCGACATCTGTACGTAATGTTTCGAAGGTACTACAACCTTAAGCCACACTCCTAAGACGTATGCATCACATAATCGTCTGCAAGCTCGGCAACTCTACGCTGCGTTGAATTTGCTAGAGAGGGCGCTGTAATCAATACAAGATTAGAAAACATCAATTTATTTTTATAATTAAACAAATTGATATTGAAGTTACTTTTTTACAATGCGGATAATCCCACAATGTCGTAACAGATGTGCTTACCATAGAAAAAATCAACTACGAAAGACTCTGGTTGTCACGGGATTCGAACCCGCTTCCTCTGGATTGCCGGTCCAACGTGCTTCCAATTACACCAGACGACCTTCCATCGATCACAGCGAATTTTTCCAATGGTATTGTGAATCTAATCACTAGCGACATCTGTACGTAATGTTTCGAAGGTACTACAACCTTAAGCCACACTCCTAAGACGTATGCATCACATAATCGTCTGCAAGCTCGGCAACTCTACGCTGCGTTGAATTTGCTAGAGAGGGCGCTGTAATCAATACAAGATTAGAAAACATCAATTTATTTTTATAATTAAACAAATTGATATTGAAGTTACTTTTTTACAATGCGGATAATCCCACAATGTCGTAACAGATGTGCTTACCATAGAAAAAAAGTAAAGTAAAGTTCGTAAGTTTTTTATCAATATTGGCGATGAAAAGGTTTTATACAGATTATTCTCTCTAATAAATCGAGTTGTCATTTACGGCTAAAGCACTAGAGGATTTGTTATTAGTTTATGCCTGCAATCGTTTACAAACATGGACATCTAACGATCACCCCAAAAACGTTTATGCAATTGAGCCACGGTGGGCAGGGTATAGGGCTTTTCTTAACACCGCGCGTATGTCGGAACAACATCTTTAATTCAGATATAATATAGCCAATCAAGACTTTAATGCACCAATTTCAACTCCATATTATCAATATAGCGGATTAGTTTTATAGAGAAATTCATAACTATTCATAAGCGTAATGTATTGAAGGGGTGACACTTGTTAACAAAATTTCAGACTTCTTGAATGTCGGTGATTTTGAATGGCATGCAGCTTCCATGTGTTATTTGTTCGTAGGTTTATGCATATATACAAGATTTATGTCCATAAATAGGTTCTAAAATGCATTGTTTCTTTTGTGTTTATTTTTAGAGACATGAATTTCAATTTTAGCGTAAAAATATTTTCCATGAAATAAAATATCACCTCTACCTATAATAATGAATAAGTATTTTTTCTGAATTTTTCATGCTCAAGCTGGCTTATTGGCTTTGTATTGTAACGTAGCTAAATATTTTTGGTTTTTCTGTTCAAATGTAGTTACAGAATAGACAATTTGGGGTCTAGTTACCTACTTCATAATTAACAATTACAAGTGGTACTCTCTTTCTTGTAAATGTGCTGTGAAACCGGTTTCCGCTGAGAATTATTCATGAATTAATTTTATCAATGGTATGCAAAGCTATCAAAATAGGTGCGTTCAAACTAAAAGAGCATTCGCTGTTCTAACCTCCCACTCTACGAAATTCGATCGGTACACACAACGTGATTGGTTGATTTCGTAGAACGGGCGCTAGAACAGCGAATGCTCTTTTAGTTTAACCGCACCTTTAAGCAGAGATAGAACGCCATAGTCACTTCAGCTGTCGAACTCGTAGTTATACCTCATTCATAAACGTCTCCTAATTTAGCAAGTCGCTAAGTATTGTTTGTCCCTTTCGGTCTTATACACATACGACCGAAAGGGGCAAACAATACTTAGCGGTTTATTAAGTTAGACGTTTATGAACAAAGGAGATAGTTTGTACGGCAGAGTTGGGCAAAAATTAATTTGATTACTTCTGTAAATGACATTTGTACAGTCAAGTGCAAAATATGTATCGAAATAATCCTCTTATAAATATTTTACGACGTTCTTATTACACAGATTAATGCACTGGGACATATTTTTGAGCACTTTTATATAGGGTGTATTCCGATAAGTCCAAATGTAAAAAAGCCTGATAATTCCGAAACGTGACACTTTTCGATGTACTTAAGGCACTGGTCTCACCGCGAGCTACTAAGCTATAAACACGAACAAAAGATACGCACTCCCGTGTAAATAAAAGAGACACGCGATACTCGCCCGGCGGTGATAGCTGATAGCTGGGCGAGTGTCGCCGTGTCTCTTTTATTTACACGGGAGTGCGTATCTTTTGTTCGTGTTTATAGCCGATAGTTCATAGCTTAGTAGCTCGCGGTGAGACCAGTGCCTAAGAGTGATTTTTCTGTGATTTTCGGAATTATCCTTAGGCGCCTTACACTTTATTTTGCCTTTGACTGTATGTGTTGTTTGTAATCTAGATTAATATTCTAGATCTAGATTAATATTCTAGATCTAGATTAGAAAAGTATCAGGAGTAATCGGATTACGTTTAGCTCAAATATGCTGTACGGAAAGTGACGCGGCTTCACTTTCGAAGAACTTTCAAACTCCACATGTTGTCCTTCCAAGGTTATTTTCATCTAAACGACCCCTTCCGTTTGTCGACCTTCTCAACGCTGGGGTCCCATTCGGCGTCGTCCGGGTCGTCGCCCTCGAAGGGCGCAGGCGAGAGGGGCGACAGCGAGTCGCGCTCGTAGTCCGGGGGGTCCGTGGGGTCCGTGGGGTCGCTGGGGTCGTTGTCCGCGGGGTCACTGGGGTCCGTGGGGTCGCTCAAATATGCTGTACGGAAAGTGACGTGCCTATCTCGAGCGCCTTTTCGAAGAACTTCCAAACTCCACATGTTGTCCTTCCAAGGTTATTTTCATCTAAACGACCCCTTCCGTTTGTCGACCTTCTCAACGCTGGGGTCCCATTCGGCGTCGTCCGGGTCGTCGCCCTCGAAGGGCGCAGGCGAGAGGGGCGACAGCGAGTCTCGCTCGTAGTCCGGGGGGTCCGTGGGGTCCGTGGGGTCGCTGGGGTCGTTGTCCGCGGGGTCAGTGGGGTCCGTGGGGTCGCTGGGCCGGTAGCCGGTGGGCATGGCCGCGAGCATGTCTGTGTACGTGTGTTCCGGGAGCGGGAACCGGCGGGGGGAGTATGGCCGGATTGTCTGGAAGAGGTTTTATTATTATGATTTGTATGGAAAATTTTGTTCAAAGTAAAATAAATTACAAACAACAACGTCACTTTATTATTCCGCGATATAATACACGCAAGAAAATTAAACAATTAAAAATATAGTTTAATTTTAACGTAACTTGGGGCATTCGGTTATTACAAGACTTAATTATCTTACAGAACTCGTATGCCAGTGACACGCATGTGTGACCAGAAATATTGTAGTCCTATGCCGATAACACATTAGTCTTAATAGTACATTGTGCATCAAAGGAGGTAAGTACGGAGCTACTAACGAGAGTGTTAGAATTTGTTAGTTAGGCTTTTATGACTCGAGTTAGTATTCCGCTTACCAACCGTGATGCATACAATGTTTTTCATCACATTTTCCAATCAAAAAATAAGTTTGAAGACATAATATTATTAAATGACGTACTGACATTTCTTTACTCCCTAGGGAATTTCACTTTTCTATTACTCCCGTTACGCGCGCAAGAAATGGCGCGCTTAGATTGCAAGTGTGATGAAAAAATAGTGTGTTTCTATGTCCCTGGCATAGAAGTAAGAAATTCAGTTATGGTAGTGGCATAAAAATAAGGTTATTTTGATCACATATTTTTGTTTCTGGCATAGGAGATAGACATTTTTAATCACAGATCCGTGTCACCGGCGCCGAACGTGATAATAGGCAGCGAAGTATGATGTTTCAAATGAGGTTAAGTAAGAGAAGAGATAGTTATTTTTTGTAGGTGGCCTATTAAGGAAAGGGCTTAACCATAAGAATAATGCAAGTTTTTTATCTTTTATTTGTTCAAAGAACCAACAGCTTACAATTCATAGTGATAGAATTTAAGTAACAAAACAGCCAATTATAGGTTTCCACCAGTAGTAAATTTAAGTAACATAATTTAGCATAAAACTAGGATTACTCAGGAGAAATCACCATGGTAATAATCAGGGATCGGAAAAATGTGCGTCATTGTTCGCAATAATATGGACAAGTTGAGTGAAAAATTAATCTTTTAATCATTTTCAGAAAATTATTTATTTCACACCGGTAACTATGAAAACTTTTGTAAATAGTTACCTCAAAACTTCAAAATCAAAATTCAAGATAGCAGTGGCTCTCCGCCTCGGCTGCGATGTATGTGAACCTCACGCATGCATCTGCGGCACCATGGTGGAGAGCAACGGTCACCATGCGTTGAGTTGCTGTCGGAGTTTAGGGAGGTTTCCACGCCACCACGTGCTTAATGATATAGTTCGGAGAGCACTGGTTTCGGCAAACGTACCCTGTGTGCTGGAGCCACCCGGTCTCTGCCGTACAGATGGAAAGAGACCAGACGGTCTTACCCTGGTGCCCTGGCACAGAGGCAAGTGCCTGTTGTGGGATGCAACGTGCGTTAGCACGTTTGCTCCCTCACATTTGGGGCGCACTATGCGGGTGGCAGGGGCAGCTGCTGAGTTGGCAGCAGTGCGTAAGACAGACAAATACTCGGTGCTTACCAACTATTTGTTTGTCCCATTAGCGGTTGAGACTACCGGTTGTTGGTGTTTGGAGGCACTGTCCTTCTTTAAAGAGGTGGGACGCCGCTTGCGGGAGAGGGGTTTGGACCCTCGCTCTGGGTCGTTCCTGGTGCAGAGGTTGGCTATCGCAATTCAGCGTGGTAATGCTACCAGTGTGATGGGCACCTTTGCACCCGGAACTACACGGGGTGGGCTCTTCGATTAAAAAGTGTGCGTCGAGTATTTGTTAGTTTATAAGTTATTTTTTTTTTTTTTGTATAATTATTAATGTTTGATGAATTCATATGTAAGTTATTAAATGACTACAATTATTGTATAGAAATTATTTGTTTAATTATCCAATTAATCAAATTTGGAGTCATATCTATATTATTGCGAACAATGACGCACGTTTATCCGATTTCTGCCATGCTATTCTCTTATTCACACATTCGACGCAGCTCGACGTCGAGACAGCTCTGTCTAAAATCCTAGTTGTTTTATTTGACATTAGGAATCGAGGCTGTGAGCGAGGTTGTGGGCGAGTTCGTCGCTGTTTTTTGTTAGAGAATACGAAGCTCGTACATTAAACGTCAAACTTTCGACGCAGTGTAGTTCCAGCTCACGCCGCATTCGTTGCTGAGCATTAGTATCGTTTAAAGTACATTAGTGAATACCATTTTTAGGCTCGACGCTGCCGCAGCGCTGACTCAGCGCTGACAGCAAGGCGGTTTCCTTAGTGAATAACACTGCCGGTAATAACATACCGAAAAAAATGTCTTCACCCAGTTTAACCCACACTTACTTCATGCGGCTCGGGCGCGGGCGGCGGCGGAGGCGGGGGCGGGGAGTGCGTGGAGCGGCGCGGGCGGCGCGCGCTCACGTAGCGGCCGCGCTCCCGCGCCTCGCTGCGCAGGTGCCGCGCCAGCACCGCCGCGTCAGAGATGTCCTCGTCCTGGAACACTTACTTCATGCGGCTCGGGCGCGGGCGGCGGCGGAGGCGGGGGCGGGGAGTGCGTGGAGCGGCGCGGGCGGCGCGCGCTCACGTAGCGGCCGCGCTCCCGCGCCTCGCTGCGCAGGTGCCGCGCCAGCACCGCCGCGTCAGAGATGTCCTCGTCCTGGAACACTTACTTCATGCGGCTCGGGCGCGGGCGGCGGCGGAGGCGGGGGCGGGGAGTGCGTGGAGCGGCGCGGGCGGCGCGCGCTCACGTAGCGGCCGCGCTCCCGCGCCTCGCTGCGCAGGTGCCGCGCCAGCACCGCCGCGTCAGAGATGTCCTCGTCCTGGAACACTTACTTCATGCGGCTCGGGCGCGGGCGGCGGCGGAGGCGGGGGCGGGGAGTGCGTGGAGCGGCGCGGGCGGCGCGCGCTCACGTAGCGGCCGCGCTCCCGCGCCTCGCTGCGCAGGTGCCGCGCCAGCACCGCCGCGTCAGAGATGTCCTCGTCCTGGAACACTTACTTCATGCGGCTCGGGCGCGGGCGGCGGCGGAGGCGGGGGCGGGGAGTGCGTGGAGCGGCGCGGGCGGCGCGCGCTCACGTAGCGGCCGCGCTCCCGCGCCTCGCTGCGCAGGTGCCGCGCCAGCACCGCCGCGTCAGAGATGTCCTCGTCCTGGAACACTTACTTCATGCGGCTCGGGCGCGGGCGGCGGCGGAGGCGGGGGCGGGGAGTGCGTGGAGCGGCGCGGGCGGCGCGCGCTCACGTAGCGGCCGCGCTCCCGCGCCTCGCTGCGCAGGTGCCGCGCCAGCACCGCCGCGTCAGAGATGTCCTCGTCCTGGAACACTTACTTCATGCGGCTCGGGCGCGGGCGGCGGCGGAGGCGGGGGCGGGGAGTGCGTGGAGCGGCGCGGGCGGCGCGCGCTCACGTAGCGGCCGCGCTCCCGCGCCTCGCTGCGCAGGTGCCGCGCCAGCACCGCCGCGTCAGAGATGTCCTCGTCCTGGAACACTTACTTCATGCGGCTCGGGCGCGGGCGGCGGCGGAGGCGGGGGCGGGGAGTGCGTGGAGCGGCGCGGGCGGCGCGCGCTCACGTAGCGGCCGCGCTCCCGCGCCTCGCTGCGCAGGTGCCGCGCCAGCACCGCCGCGTCAGAGATGTCCTCGTCCTGGAACACTTACTTCATGCGGCTCGGGCGCGGGCGGCGGCGGAGGCGGGGGCGGGGAGTGCGTGGAGCGGCGCGGGCGGCGCGCGCTCACGTAGCGGCCGCGCTCCCGCGCCTCGCTGCGCAGGTGCCGCGCCAGCACCGCCGCGTCAGAGATGTCCTCGTCCTGGAATATGTTGCCAAGTAGTCAAGTGTAATTGTCAATCGATGGCCGTAATACGCATGATGACTAGCAGGGCTCGGATACCGGTTTTTACTCCATACAAAAGAACGGTTCGAATTTCGTTCTTTGGTATATCAATTCTTTGTTAATGGTGTAATTTATAAATACGACGTTAGTAATTTCATAACATTTCGAGAACTACATCAAGAATATATATAAAACATTTTAAATATTGGGCTATTTCGAGGTTCTCGAAAAAAAAACCGGTTCCGAGCAAACTAGCAAATCAAATCACCATTTTATTCGAACTGTCAAAACGATCACCGCTATGGAATTTTATATGAAATACTCAAAAGTGACGTCACGTTTGAGTACTGCCAAATAACATACTCTTTTAAGTTCTTTTCAATTTATTAAATAGAAGTTCTGTACAAAAATTACTGCAATCTACATCTTAGCCACTGACATGCTTCATGTAGCTGTGGCTAGATGTCACCACTCTTATTTTACATAGCAATAGAATCTATCGCAAGAATCAAAGCATGTGAGTGGTTAGTAATAATTTCTTCGTGTATTATGTCGTGCATAATGTTAAATAATTTATTTTAACTACAGTCATCATCCCTATTAAGGCTTGCGATACCGGATTTTTAACCCTTAGGTGCATATGGTATCAAACATTCTATTTCTGAAATGACTTATGTAAACAATCGATGCCAATTAGAACTCTGTTGCTCAGTGTGACAGTCGCAATTGATTACTTATTTCGACATGTGTCATTTAGGTCGTATCGTTTTTGATACTGTATGCACCTAAGAGTTAAGGAGTTCGTGTACTAATTTTGCGATAAAACAATTATACTGGTACAACTAGGTTCCCCGTTCTACAACGCTATGTAATAAAATCGTAGCATAGACTTATAAAAGATGTTAAATTTTAATCACCGAGTGGACAACTTTTGTTTTTCGGACTGACGATGACCCTGTCAAGTAGAAAAGGCATGATGACTGGCAAGTCAAATAAGCATCTTTTTTCAAACTGTCAAAACGATCACCGCTATGGAATTTTATATGAAATACTCAAAAGTGACGTCACATTTGAGTACTGCCAAATGACCTCCTCTTTTATACAACTCTTATTTAAGAGAGGTCAAAAAAGGTGAGTGGCGTAGGTAACAATTTGAAGCGAAGCCGAAAATTGTTATTAAAGACGCCACGAGCATTTTTTGACTCAGTTAAACAATGTTGCATACAATACTTTTTCTACAACCACACATTTAAATCAAATTGTAAATTTGAGAAATATTCTTACTCAAACACAATTTTATTAATCATCAAGGTCGGGCGGTAGACGTCAAAATAAAAAAAAAAACTCCTCTATGGTTAGACTGTTCATCTGATATTTTTTTAAATTAGTTTGGCATCCATTTATTTCATTAAGTCTTGTATACACGAGGTGTCTTAAAATGCAAAAAAACTCACTGCGTGTAAACCCGAATGCGTTTATAGAGAAAAGACAATATTGACATCTGTAAGGTAGGGACTTAAAGGTATGATCACGATCAATTAAATGACAAATAAAAGTACGGGAGTAGAAAAAGTTCTTTTCAATTTATTAAATAGAAGTTTTGTACAAAAAATCCTACAAACCACATCTTGGTAATAATTTCTTCGTGTATTATATCGTGCACATTGTTAAATAATTTATTTTAACTACAGTCATCAATCATCATCCCTATTGTCAATCCATGGCCGTAATTAGGGCTTGCGACTCCGGTTTTTTCTTTTATGGGCGATAACGTGATTCCGATATTATCGAAATTCCGGAATCGCAAGTCCTAGCCGTGATTAGGATTTTTGGTATTTTATTCTGCCACCGAGCAGCGCTACCTGGACGTTAGGTCCAAACATATTAGATTCATAGATACTGAACATAAAATAACAGAAATCTGTATTTCGAAGTTTGTTTATTTTGTAATAGATTACGACTAGAAAATGGTCATACATCATCATCATCAGCCTTTGATAGTCCACTGCTCGACGTAGGCCTCTCCTATTAACAATGCGTACAGGCGCATTAGCAGCAAGGTGGGCCAAAATGGTTTCACACTGGGACCCACGGGAAACCTTCGATGGTGCTGGCCGGGGCATTGGCAGACCGAGAAGGAGATGGCGGGACGACCTGGACGCGTTTTGTCCGAATTGGCGGGAGAAATGTGTCGACCGGGCCGAATGGAGGAAAAGAGGGGAGGCCTTTGCCCAGCAGTAAACCAGGCTGGTAAAAAAAAATAGGCGCATTAGGAGGTAAATGCCCATAATCGCCACGCTGGGCAAGCGGATTGGCGATCAGAAGAAAACATTACCAGAACTTTGTATATTGGCTTATAACTAGGGCTGCCAACCGTCCCGCTATATGCGGGACGTCCCGTTTCTGGGGCCTCGAAGTATGGGTCTCGCAAAGAGTTCGCGCGGGACGCCGATTGTCCCGTTTTTCAGGTAACACTAAACAATAATAATATCCAAAGTACTGAGCTTAATTTTTGGCAATAATTACAGAAAATAGTTTCTTATGTATAAAGTTTACAGGAAAATCTGTTAAAAGTGTACCTATAGTATTTTTTTACATTTACTGCTACGAAACCCTTTGTACGCGAGTCCGACTCGCGCTTGGTCGTTTTTGTTTGTGTCCCGCATTTTATAGCCATGTCCCGCAATTCATTCGCGAATGTACCGCATATTTGTGAACTATGGTTGGCAGCCCTACTTATAACTGTTTTTTTTATTTATTTTAGAAAAGAATATTCCTAAAGTAATGATTTTAAAAATAAATAGTCCAAGAAAGATAAACAAAATTAATTCTCGTATTTATTTTGACTTCTGTTTGATCTTACGCTACAGTGCTGCTATCTCACCGCCCCGCCCCATAGTAGCAGAAAATGTATCAAAAACCCTATGGCCATGTGATGAGGGCAATAAGAATACATTTGCCAAGCGTGCGTATGTCGTAAGTGTCAACTAAGGCATTGAAGTATCATTGACCATTCTTTGATAAAAGATGGACAGCAGCGTCATCATAGTGGACACATTATTGTGGCGGACCAATCTGTTTGCCCAGCGTGGCGATTATGGGTATTTGCCTCCTAATGCGTCTATACGCATGGTTAAAGCCTACGTCTAGCAGTGGATTAATAAAGACTGATAATGATGATGACGTAAAATAAATGAACGAATGCGCTTTTTTTTGTGACAAAGGTAGACAACTGAGCTCTCAGCCCACCTGATAGAAAGCGGGAACTGAGGCCCATGGACATTGTGACCAAAAACTCGCCTATGAGCTGAGGACTTAGATGGATAGTTTCTATGCCAGTAATTACACCAGCTATCTAACTCCCAAACCGGAACACAGTATTAACTATTTAGCGGCAGGTTAACGGGTAAGACGGTGGTACCTAGCTATCCGGGCGGAGCCTGCACGAGGTCCTACCACCTGCAAAAGAAGGATATTAAAAAGAAGGATATTATTAAAGTACATACCTCACTCTCTAACGATAGCCTCCTTATCTTAGAAACACCATTATTTAGACGCACGTCAGACATTTCCATAACTCGCCATCTGTAAAAATCATAACAATTAAATAAATATAAATCTACTATGACATTTTTTAACTAAAATTTAACCGATGAATTTTTTTAGAGAGCAGTCAAATCAAGACAGTTAAAGGCCTGTTTCTGCATTCCTGCATAACATATATCAAATTCAAAAACTTTAATGCCATAAAACACAATATGTCAAAATAATTATACAAATTAAAATATTAACAATCTAAAAATTAAATAAATTGAAGAAACGCAATTATAAATTTAAATATTAGATGTCAAGTAGCAAAGAGAAAATGTCTGTCAGATAAATGTCAGCTGTCCTTAACTTATATAAGCTTGGGGAAAAGGATAGTGATAATTTTAACTGACGGATATTTATTTGGGGATTGTGAAATAGGGCGTAAGGGGAATATCCTCACGTGACCGCTCTGTTTGGAATGAACGTCTTATCGCGGTTTTATCAATAATGTAGTCCGCATTATCATCAAAAAGTCTAAGGTGATGCGCATGTGAATCTCATGGAGTTGCAGCTGCCCAAAAGTTATGGTAACTTGAGTGTTTAAAAAAAAAACAACCCGACATTTGATTCTTCCAAATCTGAACGTGCTTGCACTCATTCGAATCAAGATCATGAGCTGATTCGATCTAGATAATTATGTCCCAAAATTTACGTACAAAATTGTGAGTCTCCGTTATATGACGCTCGTAGTAATTTCATATTTCATACAAGAACGTGACGTAATATTTTTTTTTTTTTTTTTTTATCATCTAGATCGAATCAGCTCGTGATTCTGATTCGAATGAACTCGAGCACGCCCAGACCAGGGGGCCGATTTTTGAATTTCTATCGCACGTATTCAAATTCCCGTTCGAATTCAAATTCGAATGACAAAATTTTTTTCGACTATTTTCGAATGAAGCCAATATACCCTATTTTTGAAAGTCACACTCGAAAAGCTAGAGATTGATTATCGATATCTTTGCGACACGTTGCACGCAGAAAGTCGATATTTACCGGTTTTTTAAATTTAATGTAATAAAGCTAAATTATGGCACACTGACGTCGGAATTTATATTCCAGCTAATAATAATAATGAATTATAACATATTAAACATTATTTAACGGTTTTTATTATAAAAAAACATGTACCGCTAGTGAATCGGAACGTAAATCTACGATCAATGTTATTATAATCTATGGTGCACACAAACAAACATCAACAGAGGCCCTACCGCGAACCACGAACGAAGTGTTGCCTATATCACACTTACGTACGAATTCACAAGTGCGAGAGAGAGCCAACACTTTGTTCGTGGTTCGCGGTAGGGTCTCAGTTGACAGATTTGACAGTGACACTATATTGGAGTATCTACATACTTCTCCAATTTCTATCAATAGAATTGAATACGAATGGTCAACCGCAGTCGTTTTTGAACTTTCTATCACTCGAATCTCAAAAATAGCATTTCATCGTTTTTATTCATTTTCGAATGAAAGATTCGAGCGTTCGAATCTCAAAAATCGCCCCCCTGGACGAATCAGTTTTCAGCATTTTTTTTGGGAAACGCCCCACTGTTTGACACCATCTCGGTATAAAAAAAATCCGGACAGGCAACAGAAGACAAGAAATTGGATTAATTAACCCTTTGTAAGGACACGTACTTGGGCGTGAGGATCTCCTTGTAGGTGAGTATCTGCGGACGAGTGGCGGCGGCGACGCTCTGCGGGATGACGATGTTGTCGATGTCGAACGATGATAATATAGAGAATAACACTATGTAAGGACACGTACTTGGGCGTGAGGATCTCCTTGTAGGTGAGTATCTGCGGACGAGTGGCGGCGGCGACGCTCTGCGGGATGACGATGTTGTCGATGTCGAACGATGATAATATAGAGAATAACACTATGTAAGGACACGTACTTGGGCGTGAGGATCTCCTTGTAGGTGAGTATCTGCGGACGAGTGGCGGCGGCGACGCTCTGCGGGATGACGATGTTGTCGATGTCGAACGATGATAATATAGAGAATAACACTATGTAAGGACACGTACTTGGGCGTGAGGATCTCCTTGTAGGTGAGTATCTGCGGACGAGTGGCGGCGGCGACGCTCTGCGGGATGACGATGTTGTCGATGTCGAACGATGATAATATAGAGAATAACACTATGTAAGGACACGTACTTGGGCGTGAGGATCTCCTTGTAGGTGAGTATCTGCGGACGAGTGGCGGCGGCGACGCTCTGCGGGATGACGATGTTGTCGATGTCGAACGATGATAATATAGAGAATAACACTATGTAAGGACACGTACTTGGGCGTGAGGATCTCCTTGTAGGTGAGTATCTGCGGACGAGTGGCGGCGGCGACGCTCTGCGGGATGACGATGTTGTCGATGTCGAACGATGATAATATAGAGAATAACACTATGTAAGGACACGTACTTGGGCGTGAGGATCTCCTTGTAGGTGAGTATCTGCGGACGAGTGGCGGCGGCGACGCTCTGCGGGATGACGATGTTGTCGATGTCGAACGATGATAATATAGAGAATAACACTATGTAAGGACACGTACTTGGGCGTGAGGATCTCCTTGTAGGTGAGTATCTGCGGACGAGTGGCGGCGGCGACGCTCTGCGGGATGACGATGTTGTCGATGTCGAACGATGATAATATAGAGAATAACACTATGTAAGGACACGTACTTGGGCGTGAGGATCTCCTTGTAGGTGAGTATCTGCGGACGAGTGGCGGCGGCGACGCTCTGCGGGATGACGATGTTGTCGATGTCGAACGATGATAATATAGAGAATAACACTATGTAAGGACACGTACTTGGGCGTGAGGATCTCCTTGTAGGTGAGTATCTGCGGACGAGTGGCGGCGGCGACGCTCTGCGGGATGACGATGTTGTCGATGTCGAACGATGATAATATAGAGAATAACACTATGTAAGGACACGTACTTGGGCGTGAGGATCTCCTTGTATGTGAGTATCTGCGGACGAGTGGCGGCGGCGACGCTCTGCGGGATGACGATGTTGTCGATGTCGAACGATGATAATATAGAGAATAACACTATGTAAGGACACGTACTTGGGCGTGAGGATCTCCTTGTAGGTGAGTATCTGCGGACGAGTGGCGGCGGCGACGCTCTGCGGGATGACGATGTTGTCGATGTCGAACGATGATAATATAGAGAATAACACTATGTAAGGACACGTACTTGGGCGTGAGGATCTCCTTGTAGGTGAGTATCTGCGGACGAGTGGCGGCGGCGACGCTCTGCGGGATGACGATGTTGTCGATGTCGAACGATGATAATATAGAGAATAACACTATGTAAGGACACGTACTTGGGCGTGAGGATCTCCTTGTAGGTGAGTATCTGCGGACGAGTGGCGGCGGCGACGCTCTGCGGGATGACGATGTTGTCGATGTCGAACGATGATAATATAGAGAATAACACTATGTAAGGACACGTACTTGGGCGTGAGGATCTCCTTGTAGGTGAGTATCTGCGGACGAGTGGCGGCGGCGACGCTCTGCGGGATGACGATGTTGTCGATGTCGAACGATGATAATATAGAGAATAACACTATGTAAGGACACGTACTTGGGCGTGAGGATCTCCTTGTAGGTGAGTATCTGCGGACGAGTGGCGGCGGCGACGCTCTGCGGGATGACGATGTTGTCGATGTCGAACGATGATAATATAGAGAATAACACTATGTAAGGACACGTACTTGGGCGTGAGGATCTCCTTGTAGGTGAGTATCTGCGGACGAGTGGCGGCGGCGACGCTCTGCGGGATGACGATGTTGTCGATGTCGAACGATGATAATATAGAGAATAACACTATGTAAGGACACGTACTTGGGCGTGAGGATCTCCTTGTAGGTGAGTATCTGCGGACGAGTGGCGGCGGCGACGCTCTGCGGGATGACGATGTTGTCGATGTCGAACGATGATAATATAGAGAATAACACTATGTAAGGACACGTACTTGGGCGTGAGGATCTCCTTGTAGGTGAGTATCTGCGGACGAGTGGCGGCGGCGACGCTCTGCGGGATGACGATGTTGTCGATGTCGAACGATGATAATATAGAGAATAACACTATGTAAGGACACGTACTTGGGCGTGAGGATCTCCTTGTAGGTGAGTATCTGCGGACGAGTGGCGGCGGCGACGCTCTGCGGGATGACGATGTTGTCGATGTCGAACGATGATAATATAGAGAATAACACTATGTAAGGACACGTACTTGGGCGTGAGGATCTCCTTGTAGGTGAGTATCTGCGGACGAGTGGCGGCGGCGACGCTCTGCGGGATGACGATGTTGTCGATGTCGAACGATGATAATATAGAGAATAACACTATGTAAGGACACGTACTTGGGCGTGAGGATCTCCTTGTAGGTGAGTATCTGCGGACGAGTGGCGGCGGCGACGCTCTGCGGGATGACGATGTTGTCGATGTCGAACGATGATAATATAGAGAATAACACTATGTAAGGACACGTACTTGGGCGTGAGGATCTCCTTGTAGGTGAGTATCTGCGGACGAGTGGCGGCGGCGACGCTCTGCGGGATGACGATGTTGTCGATGTCGAACGATGATAATATAGAGAATAACACTATGTAAGGACACGTACTTGGGCGTGAGGATCTCCTTGTAGGTGAGTATCTGCGGACGAGTGGCGGCGGCGACGCTCTGCGGGATGACGATGTTGTCGATGTCGAACGATGATAATATAGAGAATAACACTATGTAAGGACACGTACTTGGGCGTGAGGATCTCCTTGTAGGTGAGTATCTGCGGACGAGTGGCGGCGGCGACGCTCTGCGGGATGACGATGTTGTCGATGTCGAACGATGATAATATAGAGAATAACACTATGTAAGGACACGTACTTGGGCGTGAGGATCTCCTTGTAGGTGAGTATCTGCGGACGAGTGGCGGCGGCGACGCTCTGCGGGATGACGATGTTGTCGATGTCGAACGATGATAATATAGAGAATAACACTATGTAAGGACACGTACTTGGGCGTGAGGATCTCCTTGTAGGTGAGTATCTGCGGACGAGTGGCGGCGGCGACGCTCTGCGGGATGACGATGTTGTCGATGTCGAACGATGATAATATAGAGAATAACACTATGTAAGGACACGTACTTGGGCGTGAGGATCTCCTTGTAGGTGAGTATCTGCGGACGAGTGGCGGCGGCGACGCTCTGCGGGATGACGATGTTGTCGATGTCGAACGACGAGCGGCCGCGGCCTTCCGTGCTGCCGCGACCGCGACTCCTGATTACATACAGAATAACAACCTTATACAGGGTGGAAAGGGACGACGTTTCTTCGCGCTACCGACCGAGTCTACCAACCATTACGATGAACTTTCAGTATGGGACCAACACCGAAAGCGTACATGGAAAATTGACTTTTCCATACTATTGAACTCTAACTAATCACTCACTTTGTATGAGGGGTTAATTTTTTTTTAATATTTCGATGTTGGTCCCATACTGAAAGTTCATCGTAATGGTTAGTAGGCTCGGTCGGTAGCGGGAAGGAATGTCGTCCCTTTCCACCCTGTATACTGCGACCGTACATAACATGGACGTCTAACGCCAGCACAAAAATGCCCCCAAAAACAATTGTTCAATTGTGACAATGACAAGATGGACAGGACAGCGTTTTCTTAACACCGCGCATATCTTTTATAGAATATAGCCAATCAAAACTTTGATGAGCCAATCAAAAAAAATTTTTTTTTTAATTGTGGTATAAGTTTTTATAGGTTGACATTAAAGTTCATTACCGTGATGCATTGAAGTAATGAAGAGCGGGTGACACTTGTCAACTAAAATTCAGGACCGTTTTTGAAAGGCAATTTGGTATGGCGTGCGGTTTCCATGTTTTATTTGTTCGTAGCTTATACGTAAACGTCTTCTAACTTAGCAAGCCGCTAAGTATTGTTTGTCCCTTTCGATCTAATCAATATGTCTATAAGAGCGAAAGGCACAAATAATACTTTGTGGCTTGCTAAGTTAGGAGAAGAGAAGTAACTCAGCAAGCCGATATAGTTACTGCAGAGGCCGGGAAATAAGGGCCGAATAGACATATAAGGTGTGCATAAGCACACCAAAGATGTGATGATAAAAGGCAATGCAGATTTTAATTACAAATGCAAGTATCTCAATTATTATCACTTGTATATAGGTAGTACCTAAGTAGTTACGTGAAATAACTATTTCATATTAGTATAAGTGGATTGAAATATTTATTGTTTAACAAATAAATGTTAATTACCTGTCATGAGTGGATGTTACAGTCTCTTCAGATTGTTTTCTTTCTTTTATTCTTCTTGATAAGGGTGGCCTGCCTCTTTTCAATCCTGAAACGGTCAAGAAATTCGAATTTGAATCATCATTACTAGACCCCGGATTGTTGTGGCAGTGACGTCACAATAGGGTGATTTGGGGAGTAAATGGAACGGTAGAACAAAATGATACGTAAATTATAAGATAAGATAATATAAAAAATTACATATTATGTGACATGCAGTTGCAAATAAAGCAAACAGTTTAAATTTAAGGTCAAACTTTATATAGCTCTGTATTGTTTGCATACATTGATTATGCATATAAAGTTTATTCTAATATTTATGTAGCATACATACCCCCACATTTTCTGAATGGAGCAGTGGAACGAATTGATTATTTGACCGGTCAGTTTTTTTGTCGAAAACTAGTAAAATTAATATTAAACAAAAATTGATAAATTCACTGGAAAAAAAATATTGTGATTTTATTAAAATTTATTCGATTACATACAGTAAAGGAAATTATGTTTTTCTCTAGTAAAATAATATATATTTTTATCTTATCTTATAATTTACGTATCATTTTGTTCTACCATTCCATTTACTCCCCAAACCACCCTATTGTGACGTCACCGCCACAACAATTCGGGGTCTAATCATTACTCAAAATGATTAAGAGTCCAGTATAGTTCTTTTACGAATTTGCTCATCTTTATGATGTATTGTGGTATTGGAGTAACTAAAAAAATCCTGCTAGCATTTTAGCATACAACGGAAGATACTTACAATTCTAACTGAAGAAGTGGAGTACTTTTCTATTTTTGTTCTTAATTTTTAATAATGTAGTAAAGTTATATACATGTGTTGGAGAATGAGTCGTCCAAGGAATAAGTGGATTTTTATAAATAATTTAAATTTTTGGAATAAATGTACATTTAGCTAGAGCAGATTTAAGAAAAATACCAATGTTTAGTAAATAAATTAGAGTAGAGAGTATACTTAAAAAGTATTAAAATATATAGCTAAATGGGTTACTCATGTAATTTGAGTCGATAATTGATACTTATGAAATATATTTCATAAAAATAATAATGCAAAAATAAATGTTTAATTAAAATAATATAACCTATTAAGATGGCATGACAAATTATTTAAAAAACTCGGCTGTCAATATTCACGGAGGAAACAGAGGTATACTTTTGTATGGAAAAGAGCAGCTCCAATTTCGTTTTAATTGGCAGCACAGGTCAGGAACCAGCGCCGGCCCTCGTCCAGCAGTGGACAGTGTACTCACGGGCGGGGCGGCGCGGCTTGGGCGGAGTCCGGCGGGGGGGGGGGGCGGGGGGCGGCGGGGCCAGGAACCAGCGCCGGCCCTCGTCCAGCAGTGGACAGTGTACTCACGGGCGGGGCGGCGCGGCTTGGGCGGAGTCCGGCGGGGGGGGGGGCGGGGGGCGGCGGCCGCGAGCCGGCGGCGCGGGCCAGGAACCAGCGCCGGCCCTCGTCCAGCAGTGGACAGTGTACTCACGGGCGGGGCGGCGCGGCTTGGGCGGAGTCCGGCGGGGGGGGGGCGGGGGGCGGCGGCCGCGAGCCGGCGGCGCGGGCCAGGAACCAGCGCCGGCCCGAGGCCAGCAGTGGACAGTGTACTCACGGGCGGGGCGGCGCGGCTTGGGCGGAGTCCGGCGGGGGGGGGGCGGGGGGCGGCGGCCGCGAGCCGGCGGCGCGGGCCAGGAACCAGCGCCGGCCCGAGGCCAGCAGTGGACAGTGTACTCACGGGCGGGGCGGCGCGGCTTGGGCGGAGTCCGGCGGGGGGGGGGGCGGGGGGCGGCGGCCGCGAGCCGGCGGCGCGGGCCAGGAACCAGCGCCGGCCCGAGGCCAGCAGTGGACAGTGTACTCACGGGCGGGGCGGCGCGGCTTGGGCGGAGTCCGGCGGGGGGGGGGGGCGGGGGGCGGCGGCCGCGAGCCGGCGGCGCGGGCCAGGAACCAGCGCCGGCCCGAGGCCAGCAGTGGACAGTGTACTCACGGGCGGGGCGGCGCGGCTTGGGCGGAGTCCGGCGGGGGGGGGGGCGGGGGGCGGCGGCCGCGAGCCGGCGGCGCGGGCCAGGAACCAGCGCCGGCCCGAGGCCAGCAGTGGACAGTGTACTCACGGGCGGGGCGGCGCGGCTTGGGCGGAGTCCGGCGGGGGGGGGCGGGGGGCGGCGGCCGCGAGCCGGCGGCGCGGGCCAGGAACCAGCGACGGGACGTTAGGGTGCCCACGTGCATGGCCGTTGAGATGTCTGCGGGATTAAGCATATTACATTACTAGGCTAGCTTACGCGGATTACCCACAACGGCCCGCCTCAAAAATAAAAAAATAGACACCGCTAACTGGCTTGGCGCGTGCGACGGACGTTATCCGTGCGCACGCGGCGGGCTCGCGGACTCGCTGGCCCGCGGCGGGTGGCCGGAGCGGGACCTAAGGCACTAGTCTCACCGCGAGCTACTAAGCTATGAACTATCGGCTATAAACACGAACAAAAGATACGCACTCCCGTGAAAATAAAAGAGACACGGCTATACTCGCCCAGCTATCAGCTATCACCGCCGGGCGAGTATCATAGTTTAGTAGCTCGCGGTGAGACTAGTGCCTAAGGCCGTGGTCGCTTTCACCCGCCGCACGCGGCCGACAGCAACGTGCGGCGTCCCCGCTAGACCGGGCGAAAACGACCACTCCCGAACATTCCCGAACACACCATTCAGACCGCTGTAGGCCGTGTGCGGCGGGTGAAAGCGACCACGGCGTAAGAGCGTGCGCACGCGACGGGCGTCCGCGTAAGCCTTTACTTAATATATTAATTTTAATTTTCTTTATTGGTGAAAAAACAGACATAAACCAGCGACAGCAGTAGCCACAATAATAAGTATAGTTCGAGAAATATAAATTGAATGTTTATTTTTACTATAATGTAGATAGAAAGTTACCAATTTATATTTCACGAACTATACAAAGTCTTAGCGAGCTGTTGGGCAGTAACAACCCTACGGACCCGAATACTCTCGAGAGACACTCTGAAGTCCCCGTCTCCGGTGAATTGTCGGTCTGAGTGGAACCCCAAGAGGTCCATAGGTCCTGGTGCACACGCAGCAACTCTCCAGCCCCACTCGCTGCACTACACACACACACACACCCTTGTAGTCGCTGAGCACGGGATGGTAGCCGGGGTCGAGCTGCAGCCCCGGCGCGGCGGGCTGCGTGGGCGAGGCGCGCCCGGTGCACACGCAGCAACTCTCCAGCCCCACTCGCTGCACTACACACACACACACCCTTGTAGTCGCTGAGCACGGGATGGTAGCCGGGGTCGAGCTGCAGCCCCGGCGCGGCGGGCTGCGTGGGCGAGGCGCGCCCGGTGCACACGCAGCAACTCTCCAGCCCCACTCGCTGCACTACACACACACACACACCCTTGTAGTCGCTGAGCACGGGATGGTAGCCGGGGTCGAGCTGCAGCCCCGGCGCGGCGGGCTGCGTGGGCGAGGCGCGCCCGGTGCACACGCAGCAACTCTCCAGCCCCACTCGCTGCACTACACACACACACACACCCTTGTAGTCGCTGAGCACGGGATGGTAGCCGGGGTCGAGCTGCAGCCCCGGCGCGGCGGGCTGCGTGGGCGAGGCGCGCCCGGTGCACACGCAGCAACTCTCCAGCCCCACTCGCTGCACTACACACACACACACACCCTTGTAGTCGCTGAGCACGGGATGGTAGCCGGGGTCGAGCTGCAGCCCCGGCGCGGCGGGCTGCGTGGGCGAGGCGCGCCCGGTGCACACGCAGCAACTCTCCAGCCCCACTCGCTGCACTACACACACACACACACCCTTGTAGTCGCTGAGCACGGGATGGTAGCCGGGGTCGAGCTGCAGCCCCGGCGCGGCGGGCTGCGTGGGCGAGGCGCGCCCGGTGCACACGCAGCAACTCTCCAGGCCCACTCGCTGCACTACACACACACACACACCCTTGTAGTCGCTGAGCACGGGATGGTAGCCGGGGTCGAGCTGCAGCCCCGGCGCGGCGGGCTGCGTGGGCGAGGCGCGCCCGGTGCACACGCAGCAACTCTCCAGCCCCACTCGCTGCACTAGACACACACACACCCTTGTAGTCGCTGAGCACGGGATGGTAGCCGGGGTCGAGCTGCAGCCCCGGCGCGGCGGGCTGCGTGGGCGAGGCGCGCCCGGTGCACACGCAGCAACTCTCCAGCCCCACTCGCTGCACTAGACACACACACACACCCTTGTAGTCGCTGAGCACGGGATGGTAGCCGGGGTCGAGCTGCAGCCCCGGCGCGGCGGGCTGCGTGGGCGAGGCGCGCCCGGTGCACACGCAGCAACTCTCCAGCCCCACTCGCTGCACTACACACACACACACCCTTGTAGTCGCTGAGCACGGGATGGTAGCCGGGGTCGAGCTGCAGCCCCGGCGCGGCGGGCTGCGTGGGCGAGGCGCGCCCGGTGCACACGCAGCAACTCTCCAGCCCCACTCGCTGCACTACACACACACACACACCCTTGTAGTCGCTGAGCACGGGATGGTAGCCGGGGTCGAGCTGCAGCCCCGGCGCGGCGGGCTGCGTGGGCGAGGCGCGCCCGGTGCACACGCAGCAACTCTCCAATCCCATTTCACAGCTGCAGCTGAAAATGCAATGAAAAATTCAGTATTTTAAAGGGTCGGTCCGCACGCGAAAACGAAGTTGTCGGCTTGTCGCACCTCCATGAGAGTAAATAATTTTTTCTCAAACTTGCTACGGAATGTTGATGTTACTTACGTTAAATTAAACCCGGAAATACTATGTATCCGGTGTCATGTGCTAAGATGATATGTAAAGAGATGTCATGTTTTTTTTTCACACCTAGGACTGCAAACAAACTGTCTTTTGTTTTGAAACGTCAAATTATGACAATAGGTTTTGACATTCAGCCACAGAAAAAAAATAACCATAAAACTAATATCTATACCAACGGGTAAAAGGAGACCTCAAACAGATTAAAAAAAATTTAGGCGCGAATGTTTTTTTTTATGTTCTACGATTCTTTACTGTTGGTATATTTACAAATTAAGTAGTATGGTTCGGCGAAATCAGTTCGTTTTATTTCATGGCAAGTTTGAGAAAAGCACTATACAAATCTCGGCGAGAAACAGGGTTACAGGCCGCGTATCACTATCTGGCCTCAGTTCCTTCGGCCAGATATATCTACTTGGCCTGTAACCCTTCGTTTCCCGTCCTCTATAGTAATGTACTATTAGGGCCGATTTAGACTGGAATGACAGCGGCCAGCAGCGACTGACTCGTTTTGTCGCTCACGGCCGCTGGCGGCCGTCCGCCGCCTCGCGTCACCGCCAGCGGCCGCTCACCGCCTCCGGTGGCCGCTGGCATGGGCGCCCGGTGGGTGTGAGTGATGGCGGAATAGGCGCGCGGCGCCGCTGGCAGCCGCGCGGCCGAGCGACGTCTGTTGCCAGCAGCACCGCGCAACCGTTTCGAGTATTTCAAGCGACACTGATATTTTTTAATATAGATAGTCTATAGATAGTTTAAAATTATTATACAATGAAATGGATCGTCGCGTCGCTGCCATTCCGGTCTGAATCGGCCCTTAGTCTTTCCCGTCTGGGCCGTCTGGGTAGTTAAGTTGAATATCACTCAGTCCGAGACACGAATCCGAACAGCTCGGATTTGCACCGTGACGGAAGAATGAGCCGCAAACATTGATTATGCTAAACTTGATTCTGATATTGAATTACGTTTACTAATAAATATTTCTAATAATTAAGACGATAATGACGAAATAAAAACGCTGTAAAAATGTTAAATATTGATCCAGTTCTCCCTCTGTCACTTTTATTAGTGCGATAAGAGATTAGAGACTGCATCTCGAGTTATCAAGTTCTTCACGCTGTGGCGTACCGCCCCACTACCTCATTGGGATGCGGTCACATACGGCCACTTCACTGAATGACCGCCTACCAAATTCCTTTATGGTCCACTTCCTAGTTCGTCCGTTTCCTTGTCCGGCCATTTCCCCAATTGGCCACTGTTAGATTTCCTTCTATGTCCAGTTCCCCGAACGGCCGCTTTGAAAATTCCTTGTTTGTCCAGTTCCCCGAACGGCCACTTTATAAAATGGATATCTTTACGAAGAAGGTTATCATATGATCTAAAGTGGCGGCCATAAGAGGAATAGGCAATTTGAGGTGGTGGACTTATGGGGAAGAGGCCTTTCGGGATATTGTATGTAAGTGGCCCTTAAAGGAAGTGGCCGTTTGGGGAGCAGGCAGTTCTGTTAGAGGATTGTGGCCTTTCCGGGAAAGCTGTTTGTAGGTGGCCCTTAAAGGAAGTGGCCCATTAGGGAAGTACAGAATACTTGGCCCTAAAATACATGTGGCCGTAAGTGACCGGATCCCCTCATTGTATGCAGCCCCTCGACACTTCATACTATGGTAAATTATGAAAGCATTTGGTACCAACATTGAGATATAAAAATAATCTTATAGAATTAAAATGCCTACTGTTGCATTTTATTAGCACATAATCATACTGGCTTTCATACTTAGACGTATTATACTTTTATTTACCACCTAAATAGGTAAAACGTCAGTGTCAGAAACGTAACGTTTATTGTGAAAGCGGATCCCGGGTTCATGTTTTTATTGTGTTTTATACAAAATATTTAAATGTTTGGGGTAAATGGGGGGCAAATCAATATGGAAATGTGAAGTGTGTGGTGTTCGGCGTGGATTAAAACGAACTTCTGGCGTATATTTGCCAACATTTCCTCTTGATCCAGGCAGGTCAGTATCAAATTATTTTATATTAGTAGCAAATATTTTTTTCATTTCATAATTGAATATATAATTTTTAACTGCAAACGATTTGTGACTGACTGTGAAACTGTAACAGTTACTAATGGAATAAGAAATAATTTAAATGGCAAACGTCTAAATAAGGCAAGCTAATGCACAAATAGAGTGCAACAAAATTTATCGATAATCGCTTTATTTCAGATGTATAATAACCTCCTGGGGTCAGAAGTACTAATACTAGGACAAAATCAGTTTGCAGTGAAAGCCCAAGTATCAAAATAGATACATGATGCCAAGACCCAGCGTGATAGTACTAGGACAAAATATTTACACCGTCTAGGTCGATTTGAATTACCCGCCATGTCATTTTGATGTTACTGGTTAGTTTGTATATATATTTGGCATTGTGGCAGCATTGATTCCAGTGAGCGGAAAGTGATATTTTCGGTTTTCTGTCACAAGACGTCGAACCAATGACGCATGCAACGAGAGGAGGTTAGTTTAACTTATTATTATCGTTGTTATCTTTACATTTTACTCGCAAATATTGGTTTTATTTTCGAGATAAAGAAATAAATCATTTGTATATACAGTTATTTTAATTTAATTTTGTATATTTTAACATGATTTTTGTATGAAAATGTATTCGTAATAGTACTAGTACACTGGGCGGTCATACCATAGATTGTTTTTCATGTTTATTTACTATCCTCCTTACTCTAATGTATTTATGTGTACGTGTGATAAAGAAAATGCTAGATATTTATGTAGAAATTAGCTTACTTGTAGTTTTAGGCCGTCGGGCTGACAAGGTTTTTTTTTCAACTCGAAAAGATTGTCACGTGTTGGACTTACTCCAGCAGTCTGATTTTGAAGACAAAAATGATGAAGCTTTATTTTTAATATCTATTTTTATAGTGACTGCTCTTTTTTCTGTACTTTTGAAAAAAAAGACGGTTCATAATGTTAACAAAAAAGATTCAAAAAGTATTTTTTTTATTTGACCTAAAGAATTTTTTTCTTTGGAAAATTTTAGTTCCTGCTGTGAAGCATGCAATTTTATTGTATCTGATATAATTAAAGTGATGATTAAGTTGTTAAAACTCTTGTTTTCCATTAGATTTCAAGAAATATTTTAGTGGTTTGTATTATAAGTAAAAGCCCAATGTCCTAAATATAGAACAAAAGATTATAGTGTTTTTTTTAATTTCCTGGCAAGCCTAATCCATTATTATAACACCCTCAAAATATAAAACTTGTATTCGTTAGGGTTAACCAGATATGAACAATGTTTGGTCTGGGCGTTCAGGACTTTATTAATTAGTTCTAATATTAGGACATTGGGTCTTCCTCGGAAGTACCCTCTAAAAATTTGGGCCGTAGGAGGTTATCGAAGAAGAGGATCGGACGGAGAACGAATACCTTTTAATTCATGAAAACGATTTTGAGAAGCAATTCGAAATAGATTTAACAGGAATTGAAAATCAACCCATTGTATATTTAAGTGGTTACATTGCTTATAGACTCCTGAAAAACAAAATCGCCACTCCATAGTATAATATTTACGATTGGGCCCATAACCTACTAAGAAAATGAAATAAAAATACCTATACAATAAAAATATTTTTGTGTTATATTAAATAAATAAATAATAATAAATATTGTGTTATAGCCTTATTTTATTTTACCCTTTCATTATTTTATGGTAATATAAATTCAGTATTACGGTAGGTGCAGCAAAATTATTGCACTTTTATCGATATCGATAAACAGTAAGTGTAGTGAGTGTCGAGCTCTAGTGTTGCTTTTTTAAGTTGGTAGTATTGACATTGTATTGTGTACGTTGGCACAAAATGCTTTCATAATTCGGTTTTAGGCTTGTTCGAGAGTGCCGTCTCTTAAAACGTAGTGATTTTATTCTCTTTGATTGTATGTACGTACATCTAGATATCTATTATTATATATGTATCCAGTAGAGCCGACTGCGCTCGGCGCGTAACTTAATTAGTCACCTATCATACACCAACCAAAGAGCACGCGTCTTATTATTTACCGTCACCTTCTGATAAACCAACTAAAATACATTAAACGGTAAAACGCCATGCACTGTTTTAGCGATCGGCATCTCTCCACACCCCGTCCATAGTCCAGAAAGTAGTTACACTCACTGCACGTCAGCCGGCTTAGCGGCCTTATTGGTAGCGATATGCAGATTGTGCATCTGCAACAGCTTCCTCTTCTTGAAGGTGTCCCGGCGCAGCGGCCGGAGGCGCGCGCAGTCGTCGTAGGCGCCGGGCAGAGGACCCTCGTAGGCGGAGGGCAAGGGCTGCTCGCCCTCGAATTGGACCGCCCCTTTGGCTTCGCGGACCTGGGAATAGACCAATCACAAGTCAAATCATTTGTCGTCACTATCGCAATTGAGATTGCCAATTCCATTATATGCACAATTTAGGGAACTGAAAAATCAATTCGAATGACAAACGTTAAGTCATCTTTTGTCAAATTATCAATTTACACATTTGGGTCTTTGGGTTTTGGGTCTTAATGTTATGAAGTTTTATATGAAATATACATAAGTGACGTCACGTTTGTATATGTACCTACTGCCAAGCCAAACAACTCTTTTAAGTTCTTTCCGATGTATTAAATATAATTGGGTGAATCAACTTTTTGGTCTGTGTTTTACGCTAGCGCGATTGGCTGGGAACAGTGGCCCTACGGGTATATTCGCAGTAATAGGCCAGCAAGCAAGATCTAGAGAAAGCCGACGACTAAAGCTCCGTCAAACACGCGTTTTTAAAGCGCACTGTGAGCGTGACGCGACGAGTGCGTCGCTTACACCGCGCTCTCAAAACGCGTGTATTTGACCAAACCTTTAGGAATTTACGGATACTAGTGTCGGATCACATCAACTCATTCAAGCAAAGAAACTGTTAAACATATAAAAAATTACTTATATTTAATCTATGCTTGATAAGCCTCTTAAAAATGTGTACCAGTTTTTTACCCATTTTTGGTAACAAAAAAGGAAAGTTTTCATTTAAACTTCCTGGAACATTTTGAGTAAAATTGGTGGGTCTTGTTCAGCATTGTGTACTTAAGCAGTCTACCAAATTTTATCACTATCAAAGAGATGATTAATATGGTCTTTTTGACCACGCACAGGACACATCTGAAGTTTCAGGCTATGATACTGAACCATTCGAATTTGAAGGCTTCCCCAATATGCAACTTCGACGTCATGACAAATTACAAAAATAAATCATGACAGATTCATAATTAATTGATATTATTATTTACTTATAATTTAATAACTTAGGAACAGAACACAATAATTAACAACCAAAAATCAAATTGAATGAACTTGAACAACATCAAATCTTAAATATCTTAATGGCGTTATGTTACGCGTATTGATTACAAGTCTAATCATACCACAAGAATGTGGTTGCAACTGAGTCACTGCATATGGCACTCCATTACAAAACAACGAAAGAAATCTGATATAGGCTCTTGTATGCATGGCTTGATGAAAATTAGGTGACATTGATATAAAAATAGCCAAATACTGACTGTTTCTTGGTTGCAGTATGATTCTTTTTTTTAACCCTTGCAAATTGTGTAGAACAGAAAATCCTGTCTTAAAAAAATACAAAAAGTGGGTTGAAGACTTATGTTCATTGTGACAAACATTGCTGAATTAAGGGTCCTCTTGTGTGGCAGGATTTTATTTTTATAGATTTCCTCATATACAGATTAACATTCCAGCACATGGAAGGCTAAGCCTTCATATTACAGACACATTATCTTATTTATTTAGCTACATATTTCTAATCTTAAATTCTTCTTTTGGACATAGTATAAAAAGGATCCCTTTCTCACTGAAACAAATGACTTTTCCTTTTGAGACAACATTTAAATGGAATTGACAGATTTTTGTGGACTGGATCCTTTTCCATATTGTCGGTTGACAACCAAAACTCACTAAGTAACAAATACCTTCTTGAAATAGAGATCGTATCTAAGTTCTGATTCAATACTGAGAGAGTTGACATAAGAGTAGTGACAGTTTTTATACTGAGTTTTGGTTGTCAGCCGACGATATAATCAAGAAAAGGACATAGTTCTTCTGGTTACAAAATCATGAAATTTACAATTTACTTAATGAAATTAAATTAGAGGAGAAATTATTTAAAATTAAGCTGACCCAGTGGTTACAAGAAAAATGTTTTTATAGCATTAAGAAATATTTAACAGTATAGAATTAGGTAGAATTACGCATTGTAAATACTGTATTTAATAAGTATCTAAGCTCTTTGCATGTACTTGCATGTACTATTTGCACACCTGCATGAATGTTGAATACGATGAACCTATTTTAAATTATAAGATCTTGTAATTGTACCGTATTCATCATGCAAATAAATAATTTTGATTTGATGTAAAAATATCGAGTTACCTGTTTATGCAGATCCGTGTGTTGCCGTATCTTGTAATCCAACTCTTGGACCTGTGCCTGCAGCCAGCACCAGCGAGAGGCGATAGATGCACGAGCGCGTTGGTAAGACCACAGAGCCCGTTTCTCACTGGAACATGCATTCAAAATATTAGATGTTGCTTATTTTTACAGCAGTTTAAAAAAAGGAGCAATCTAGGCATGTCTTTTTATTAAACACTTTCGGCTTTCACATTAACAATCGCCTGGGAACAAACTGGTGTGAGGGCAGCACACATGCTTTGGTGACAATGTATGTGTTAATTTAATATAAATGAAATTTTAGACGGTGTTACAAAAAATTGAATAAAACAATATGTCAAGTCAAGATTGTTTACCTTATTTTCTAGGAAAAAGGATAGTGATATGTCATTTTTATGTGATGGATATATTTATCATGCGATTGTGAAACAGGCTGTAAACTAGTATACGAATTTTTACAACTTACGACCAAAGCTGGAAATGTTCTTTATTACAAACACATTTTTCGTGTGATTTATAATTAGGTATGGTATTACAATATAATCGTCTATTTGAAAGATGAGCCTGAAGAAAAAGTCAAACTGGTGATTAGTACATATTTGCCTCACAAATATTTCTAATGTTATTCAACAGTGTGACTCAGCACTGCCTTTTTTTTTACAAAGGTGTTTTATATGGAGGTACTACTTATTCTGTTTTTTTTTCTATGGTAAACCTCTAATGTGTTTAGAAAGTAGACAATTGTTACTGTACAAACTTGTTTTACGTGCAAAGGTCAGAGACTAGTAGGTATAGTACAGAATAGTTAGCTTTACATGCTGAGAAATGATTCAGGCGCGCGAGGCTTGCGTAGAGATAATGTAAACAGATAATAATGTGTGCAGGGCCAATGACCTCACGAAAATGCCCACATCGATTTATGGATTAACTTTAGTATTATAATTTTATTTGTAAATTAATATTACTGTTAACTAAAAATAAAATAGGTTAATTGGCACCTAATACAATTACTGTATTTCCAGTCAATGCTGATTATATTTGTGAAAATATTTCAATTCATAAAACAAACCACATGTGACTGTGGATTACTAATTTCAGCATTACTGTTTGTATGGTCTAAAGCACTTTTTTTAATCCAATAAATTAATATCTTTCTTGAGAATCCAAAATCCATCAGACATTTTAAGATATCTGAACAAAGATTAGTATCAAAATTCTTAAAGAAAACAATAATGATCCTTTTAAATTCATCTATACATTCACTCATAGAACATGCATTAGGGACCTAAAACATTTAATAGTACTAGGAATAGGAATACACCAATCAAGGCCACATTGACAACAAGTCTCAACTGGTAAGCTAAACACCATGTGTCTTGAACAAACAAAAGCAAGTAAAAGACTAAGCTAAAAGTAAACTGGAATATATGATGCAATAAGTTTCATATTATGAAATGTAACTGGAAGTTAAGGACATTAAATGATGCAATATGTTTCATACTAGGTGAACATTTTTGAGTAAACCTGGGATATTTTGTACAGAGCTGTTTATTTTACTCATTGTTTTATATTCTGCCTTTAAAGATTGTAAAAGTACACAGTATGTGAATATATTTTTATTTAAGAAACAGTCAAAGAAAATTAAAAAGATGTGAATGAGAAGAGGTGCTTGTTTATCATAATTTTAATGTCATAATTAGACTGTTTATAGTTCAGTGGCCTAGTGTGGAGCAGGGTAAGGCAATGTTGACATATTTAGTAGGGGCTTGGGTAGGTTAATCTACTTAACCTATTTAAGCTGGCATTTTGTCAAGTTTTTGTTGCCCAGAGTATTGATTAATATGTTAGCAAAGTTGTGCAATACCCTATAACAGTACTTACATACATATATTAGAATAGACTTGAGAAATAGGTAATTTTATAAACTCAAATAAAATTGCAGTTATTTAAATCAGAATAGAGACAAAGTAACAAAATAAAACGGAGTAAACTACTTGATTTTGTACTAAAGGATTGTAGACAAAATTAAAGTAATGGGATGTAGAGTATCTGAAATATTGATCTGGGTATGGGGGATGGGGGGTCTAAAATAGGCCAAAATCGTATAAAATCGGATGAATAGACAAGCCCTTGCTTAAGTTTTTTTTTTAGAAATAATATTGCTATATTATTCTGAAGTAGTTATTGCTATATTCTTTTGATAATTCTATCAAAATATTTTCAGTTAACTGAACAATATAAAAATGGGCTTGTTTGGCTAACTGGCACCTAAATAATCTGCATGTTTACTAACAATATACAGTGAGCATGAGTCAGCTATAATGGCATTAAAACAGTCATGACACACCTCCCAAAGCAGCTCTAGTATAGGTACTTCTATTTCAGATTTATCAATGAGGAAAAACTTACAAAATCACCACTTGAAAGTGGAATTAAGAATTGATAAATGTCTGTTATATGGCAATTAAACAATGAGGTACTGGGTTGTTTAATTAGATGAAGTTGGATAATAATGCAACATTTTAAAAACATCAAGAGGCATAAAGCTTCACGGTAGAAATAAATATTCTAGTATTTTCTATTATAGCAAAATTACTTAGAAAAGAGACTACTTTATAAAATAATACAACAAATGTTATTATATTTAATCTTCTCAACATTGAAATCATAATACCAAAAACATGCTGATGTGTTGTTATTTAAGGTATTCTATTAAAATAATGAAGGGTTTATTTACAAGCCATTTCGCAGAGCAATTCATATAAAACTTACATAGGCATATGCTGTTGATGAGGGTTGTTGTAGACCACTGCTTCATCATTGCTTTCCGCCCCTGATGAAGATGCAGTGGCATCAGAATCTAGTGCATGCTTCACAGCAGACACATGAGATCGCAGGGCTCCAGCTGTGTCTTCCAGACCTGCAAATGTCCCTGAAGGAATTGCAATTGATGCAGATTTGGATGCATCACCTTTGGAGGTTCCAGCTCTATAGTATTTTGGGCCAAGTACTGAGGAGGACCGAGATGAAGCACTGGCTTGTAGAGCAGCTGTGGTCTCAACTTTCTTTAGAAATGCCTTCAAACCCATTGGTCTCCCCACACCATCTTTCCGGGCTCCTTTCATAGCTTTGTCAAATGTATGAGCCACTTCCTCTGACACTCTTTTACCTAAAGTTCTGGCTTGCAACATCCTCATCCTTCTTAATAAAAATGCACATCTCCTCTCCAACTGAATTTGTGTTGCTTTTATCTTCTCCTCTGTGGCACTTGCATCACCTTCTGAATCTGCCGGTTCAGCCATATCAAAGCCAGATAAGGGAAATATGGAGTCAGCATCTCCTGCTGATAGAACATCACCGGTTTCTAAGGTTTTGATAGCCTGGAGGAGGTCGGCTTGGCCCAGATCAGTGTTGTTGAGATCATTGAGGATCTGCTCCATCTCTTGGGAGTCTTTGGCGAGATTTGGCTGTTCCTGGAGACCCATATCGTCGTCGTCCATCGTGGCGAGTTCGGAGCCGGAAGCGAGGGCTCGATCGCACTGCGAGAGCGAGAGGGTTAGATCGGAAAGCTCTGGCAAGTCGGGCGGCTCAGGTGGCGCGCACGGCGACTCCGGGACGTCCATGGCGGCGGGCGGCCGGGGACCCGGGGCCATGACCCGCGTCGCCCGGCTACACTCTCCCTATTCCCTCTTCCATGACTCCCTTATGTAATCCTGAGCTTCCTCCTGTCAGTTATCACTTCAACACGCAAACACTTCACTACACTGCACTGCACAATTCGATCTGACCATTATTTCCCGTCAGTCTCCCGCCAGTTCCACCGTTCTCCAGTCCAAACGTGAATCCCGACCGGCGCGCTCCTGAAATACACAACGTTTAGATGCGATAAGAAGCCGGTTTTTCTATGTATAATCAATGTAAAATCGATACCGAACGCCATAGATCCTCATGCACCAGAAAAACTTCAGACATAGCTCTAAAATTTGAATTTTGACCCACGTGATAAAGAGTGGGCTAGCTGATCGCAGTTGCTTGTTTCTATCGGAGCAGTATGATAATCGAACAGGAAACGTAACACTTCAACACTTTAGCGGGCAATAGTCACACGACATTTTCACTTTCTGCGGATGCATGTATAACACTGAGCACGAAAATAAAACAATGATGAATTTTTAAATAATAATGGCGGAATGAGGACAGAAAACAATCCGATCCGCCTTGTATTCCAGCGACGAAACGTACGCCACGGCTAGCGTACAAAGACAGACTTGTGAAAAAGAGATGGCTAGTACGTCCTTGAGTCTAGTACTTGCGCGGTAAAGTCAAATCAAAACTAATAAATATTAAAAGTATGTCGAATAAACGAATAATAAAGTATTTACATACAGAAATTTCCAAATTAATTTATACATCGTTTCCGAAGAATGTTTATAATAAAGGTATTCAAGAAAATTAAAGAGTCAGTTGGTTGTCTAACTTTTTTCAAACCACGCTTGTTGTAATTTAGAGCGAAGTCTTTTGTATTTGAAATTATGATGAAATTTTAATGTATTAAAGAAAACTAAAAAGCATACGCAATTTATGTTTTAAAAAATACTAATTTAAGAAATACTATATCTAGAAATCAATTATAAAACAAAATGTATCTGCTAAAATTAAAAGAAACCCAATTGAATTTCAGTTTTCAGCGTTTAGTTTCTATACACTCGTATATTTAGTAATTATTAACATGGTCAAAATTACCATATTAAGAGAACATTAATCTAAGCTTGTAAATAATATAATAATAGTCTGGCAAACAACATTTTTCATAACAAAGCTAACAAACTTGATAAAAATAGGGTTGACCGCCGAAACAATATTAAAATATTTTTTAAGTTACGAAACTGATTAGCAGATCTACTGAGCCGTAACATAAAAGTACTCGGACACTGACAATATATTATTTATATATGTATTACTATTTCACTTCAAGTATATGACATTTATATCTATATAATGTAATGTGTATATCAAAACGCAATAGCGCGTTCCGTTCAACGCAGTTTACTTAGGTTAGTAATATTTGAATTCCGTTCCTTTTTTCTCCATCTCCAACAAATGGATTGATGTCACTGTCACGTGACGACTGTCTATCGTTACATCGTTAGTCGAGACTCGAGACACGGAGCAATATTTTAATTACATATTATTTTATAAGCACCTAATCAGTAAACATATACTAAATAGGATATCTGCTAAGTTCTAAAAGATACGTAGATTTTACAACATTAATCTAGATTTTGCAACAAATATATACTAAACACAAATATTACCTACAAAAATTCACTGTAGTTTTGTAGGACCTCAAGTAGCAATTAGTAAATGTCATAACTCATAAATTTTTGTATGGATTTCAGAGCAATTGTAGGCATTTTTGTATTTATGTACTTATTCGTAAACGTTTGGAAATATGCATGCTGCTTCTCTTAATAGGTACTTATTTTAGTTTTTTTTTTTATACCAATTCTATTTAATAAGAATAATAAAGGATGAATAGTTTGAAGTAGTATGTATGTTGCAACAACCTTAAACAATGAACTGAATGACACTGATTTATATCAAAATTTTATGTTTCAAGTTACCTTACCTTAAAAAGTAATGCTGTTTTACCTTTAATTCCAATGTAAGGTCAATGTTGAAGTTAAAAACGGAATTACCTTGTATCATTTGATACCTACCTATTTTTAAGTATCCTTCTTGTAAATATTAAAAATACATATTTTATACAAGAGGAAATCGGTTATTCCAGGGTTTTTGTTGAAATGTAGTTGAAAAGATTAAAGATTTTGAGCCCATATCCCTGCCTATTCAGAATATTCAGATTAGGTAGCTTATAAACTAAAATTGAATTACATACCATATTACCTATCCACATTCACACTTTTAGATTACAAAAAGTTGCAGAAATAAATAGAAAAAACACTATACATCTTACCTGAAGGCAAATCACAGGAATTGGTAGAGAAAACAATGTATTCAAGAAGTTCCGACTTTGTTGGATCCCCATTTTGTTTTTTCCTTTGATTCTAAAATATAAAACACAAATTAAGTTATAATTTTGACTTCTAGTACCCAATAGCTAGAATATTATTTAAATTATCTTCTAAACTGACTACAATTTACTAGCAATGACAGATATTTGACACAGCAGAGTTAATGTCAATGTTGACAGAAAGTTTAAAAAATAGGTATTTAGACTTAGGTTTCAATATTAACTTTATTATGGTACCAAGATATGTACCTGAGGAATTTTTATTGGCATTATTATTTCATTTCATGTTATATATTTATTACTTTTATGTTAGCTTAGTATATAAAATCCAGTTAATTTTATAATGATAGTCAGATATAAAATTAACTGGATTTTATATTTGTGTGAAGTACCTAGTTACCTAGGTATATATTTCAAATATATGTTTTCTTTGATTAATTAAATCAAAAAAGAAAATTAGTACTTGGGATAAAATGTTCCTTTGGTAAAGAAGGATGATAAAATACATTTAGATCTAGAAATAAATAAAATGTACCTATCAATAATGCAAAACATTATTTGAGCAACTAATGTTACAAATAGGAAATTGATTTATTTTAGATTTAGATCATATTTCAAATTGTCCACCACATATAAAAGTCCACTAATATTTGACTGGTTGAACTGTTGAAGATGGGATATAATCTTCAACAATTGAACCCGTAAAATGCTAGTGGACTTTTAAGTGTCATGATTTAAATATTATTAAAACATAGCATTTGTAGTACAAGTTATCTATACAAAATTAATATGTAAATATAAAATGTATTTTTAAGTATATTTTATAAGAATATGAAACTAGCTTTTTATTTTGATCAAGATCATACTTCCTGACCGGATTTCAAAGAAAGATAATTTTTTCCTACAAATCACACACACTTTACAAAATTAAATACCAAATAGTTAATTTGTTCTTAATGATGATGGAATTGGAATGAATTTTTATATGTGATACAACATACACTGCATAGTTTTTAGGTACCTACCTAGTTAAGTATAGAAATTATCTAAAATTTTAACAGATTACAAAGCATATATTGCAAATTGGGGACTACCTTTTGTCAAATCAGAGTGTAAAAAAGCACAGGAAACCTGATAATTTAGTTTGGTGCTAGATCTGACTATTCTCCTCAACACTTACCAACAAAGTATTAAGTCAGATAATTACAATTCACTTTTATTCAATATCAAATGAGTAAAATTTCCTGATTAATATCTCTTTAAAAATAACATTTCTAGAAATGGTTACATTTTCAAGACTAGTTACAGTTTTTAGAAGTACATACACAATTAGCTATTGTTTCAGACAAATATCAGGATGTTAAGATTAACCTGGTAAAAACAATATGTATTCAATTGATTGAAAATAGTTTCATACTTTCTTTTCTATAAACTTACAGAATATTCGTCAATTTTGGGTCTTTACTTAGTTGGTTTTGATAAGTTTATAAACATAGTTTAAAGTTAACATACGGTGAATACAAGATAAAAGTAAAATAATAATTATACTGCGTAAACTACTGATCGTAAGAAATGGAATTTATATAAATGTTTATTATTTTAAATAATATTTATTTATATCTCTACAAAGTCTACGACCTTACCTTCGCACGCAACGACAACAAGGGGGTAAAAGAAAGAAGGGGGAGGGGGAGAAGGGAGGAATCAGGATATTTAGCAGTTTGTCAAATTCGTATTATTTTTCCCTAGTTAACTTGTAGCTATTTATTAAAATCGAAAGTATTTTTTCATTCAATCCCTCAAGTTATACGTATCAAATATGTATTTTAATTAAATTAAATTGATATTATAACATTGGATTATATTACTCGATTCTAAATCAATGTCAACTCTTTCCTAAAAAAAACTGTTAAGTGTCACGTCAATGTCATTGTCAAACGAATTTAACGTTTAGTTTACGCTGTTTACGGCACGAGACGAAAGTTTATGTTTTATCCAGTTTTATCTGATCGCAATATCTTATTTTTCATACAACTAAATAGCTATGAGTTTCGACAGATCCGCTCAGTTTCATTCTACACAACATACGCCGCTTCGGAATAAACGTACAAGGTCGCTTTTGCCAAGAGATGATACGCTGAATATGTCGCCCATTCTTAACGATACCTCCATATTTAAAACTCTCAATGATACAAGTTTACGGCAAGTGCTGGATGAATCTTCACTGCTGATCACCCCGGGTAACCCCAGCGAAGGGTTGACCGAGTCTTTCTATGATATTATACATTCGAGTCACCGAAGTAACGTATTGGAAACAATGGCGAGGTTAGCCCAAAAGTGCCGGGAGTCGCTGGAAAAAGTAGAGCCTTGGAACCGATACAACGTGCATAATTATTGGTTGGGTGAAGAAGCAAACACCTGGCAGCTTCTGCACTGCTTATATGCAGATTCTATTGAGGAACACCCTGAATCTTTAGAAAGTTTGTTACGCGAGGTTATGTTGTCTCAGCAAGATTTAGTTGGTGCTTTATTTCAAAGCGATTCGGAATTGCGACTTCTGCAACTATTAGTGGACTGGCTGGAAGCATCAGCTGCATATCAAGATGAAGCTTCAGCAAATGTAGCTCCGGTAATTCCAAACAATGTACACTGGAGCAATACTCTACATCACTTACTGATTGGATCCAGTCTATTTAACAAAGAGAAGGCTAAAGACATGGTTACTTGCATTGACCCAGATGCACCAAGACGGCAAAAGAAAAATATTCACACAGATGATCAAAAAGACGATAATGACTTGTGTAAGCGAGTTTTCACTGAAGTCAGATGTGGTAAGTTTAAGGATGCCGTGTCTCTTTGTCTTAGTGCAGGGCAGGCATGGCGTGGAGCGGCCATGCAGGGATGGCGACTGATGCACTACTTGCCTAGAGAAGACCCAAACAGCAATCTTGAGATTTATGGCAATCCCTCAAGGGATTTGTGGAAGTGGTGTGCTTTAGGGATCGCAACTAATATTTCCGAGAATACTTACTACAGGGCTACAATGGGGATTCTCTGTGGACATCTGCCTAGCACAGTTTCAGCCTGTCAAGGGAATTGGGAAGATTTGCTCTGGGCTCATTTGAGAACACAAATTGAGGCAAGGGTAGACAGATTTCTGCATGAGCATCATGCCACTGCTGATGCCAACACAACTGACCCAGATGTCCTGCAGCTTGTGCAGTCAGAGTTAAAAATTGAAGAGATGCCATTGCAACAAGTCTTCAGTGCTGTTAATGCCTTAATGGATGGTAAGAAAGAGACACCCTACCAGACCTGTCAGCGATATCTGATGCTAGGACATGTTAGAGCTATCATGCAGGATGCATTGGAATGGCTGGAGAATGGAGATGAAGAATTTGTCCGCTTTCTAGCTCATCTTATCCTAGTACTTCGACAGATGGGAAAAGATCCTCAACATGACATTGGAGATAAAATATTAGAGAAATATGTCTCACAGCTCATTGGAAAGACAACGGTTGGAGCTGTTGAGCATCCAGAGCTTTTAGCCTACTACACTTCTACAGTGCCAAAAGACAGCCAGGTGGTCCTATATGCAGAACTAATGGATCACATAAGCAACAGTAATAATAGACAGGAAGTTGTGAAGGCTGGATCCGCAGCTGGAATTGATGTAGCTGCATCAGCAAGAGTGGCTGTAAAGAGAGCCATATCAGAAATCCAGCAAGGATATGGCAATATTGATATGATGTTCAACCAAACTACTGCCATTGAAAAAGATAAGACATTGATTACTAAAGGACTGTCGTCTCTTGAATGGCTGGCTTTGGTTCCAAATCAAGTGGTGGAAGCACTCTGGCTAAGTAATGCTATGATACGCACTTTCATCTTTATTGGTAATACTGATGCTGCATCT
Source organism: Thaumatotibia leucotreta (assembly GCA_025490895.1). Lineage (NCBI taxonomy): Eukaryota > Metazoa > Arthropoda > Insecta > Lepidoptera > Tortricidae > Thaumatotibia > Thaumatotibia leucotreta. The sequence goes on along the minus strand of JALPQI010030248.1, from coordinate 459,873 downwards.
GCCTGTATAGTCAATATCAATCAGTTACTGCCTTCATTTGTAAATAAAGTTCCACAAAACTCTTCAGAACTACGTGAACACTTGTGCTTGAAGGCATATCTTGAAGCTTTAGAAGGGTTTGCAACTTGGTATAGACATTTCATCAGTGGGAAACCTAAAGAAGTTGATCCATTGCCAGCAGATGCCTCATTTGCTGATAAAGTGTACCATGAGCAGAAATGTGCTCAAGCAGAACAACAGAAGGCAAGGTGGATGAATGCCGTGCTTCATCAGTTGAAACACACAAAGAGCTTGTTATACAATGTTCTGCTTTTCCCTGGAGGTTGGCTTCAAGACGAGTTTGACAGCTCTTCATCTCCAAACTTCAGTGAAGATGAGAAATCAGAAAGATCCAAACAGTTGGAGACTTTGAGACGCCTGTGTATTCCAGAAGCTACCATTCTAATTATGAAACTGCTTCAAAGTGGTGATGATGTTGAAAGTCATAAAGAAGCTGTAGAATTGAGTAATTTGATTGCAGGAGAGAACAGGGGACTCTACAAAGTATTCACTAAGGACAAGCTAATGGAAATTCTGGATAGAATCCGGGAATCCTCATTATTATTGTTGGAAAATGGAAAGGATATGTTTGGTTATGAAACAAATGAATAATTGCACGAGTTTTTAATAAATATTTCTTTAAACTTTGTTGTCTTCTTCAAATAGTTAATAACAAAATATTGTAATCCCGTTTAAGTAAATCTTCTCACTCAATAATGTGCCAAATATGCTTGACTTTGTAAACTTTTGGCAGATAACGCACGCGTCCGCTCTTCACCTACGTAGAAAGCGGGACAGGGTTCAAATTGATCAAATCATTACTGCTCTCTGCTAGCTCAGTGATAGATACCCTCCCTCTCTGCTTGATGAACTTGGCCACATCTTCTAGCTCTTTCTGTGAGATGTAGATAAATTTCCCTCTATCATCAATCACCCCAGTCAGTTCGCCAGTTGCCTGCAAGTCTGTTATTCTGTCTATGGCGGCCTGAGTCTTCAGCTTAAAATGCGCAGCCAGGTCTTCGAGTAACACGACCTTTTGTGCCTGAAAAAAATAGTAAGTTAAGTATTGCTTGTCGCTTTTGGTCTTATAAACATATTTATTTTATTTTATTTATTTGGGGCATCAACAGCAGTACATGAAAAATTTACAAAAACTGAATGTACAGTAAACAAAGCCAATAAAAGATGTCCACAAAAATACAATATATTGATAAGACTAAAAGGGACAAACAATACTTCTGACAACCCTCCTGCCAGCAAGAACTCTTATGAAAAATCGGGTCAATTGTTATGCGGCTGTCGTATCAGCAGTATTTTCTAGAGCTTAACAGATAAGCTCTTGTCAACTAAGTTAATTGGGATACCAGGCGGGTTCTTACTAAATGAGATACCTCGTGAAAAATTCTCTGTGATACAGGGGCTACCGCGAACTTCGATCGACGACGCCTCCTTGTAACCCCTTACCTACGAATTTACAAATGCGAGAGGGGTAACACGTCGACCGTGGTTCGCGGTACAACTGCTCTGTTAGTGTAGACGTGCTGTGGTAACCAACATAACATTTATTTTTAGAAAGCCTGTTTGCAGGCCATCAGTTTCGTTAATTTCTTTCTTAGTTTTGGACTACTTCAAAGGAGGAAGTTCTCAATTCGACGTTTTTTAAATGTGTATTCCCTGATTTTCCTGTATTTCGAATGGGTATAATATGAATTTGAAATCCGTTGGCACTAAGTCGAGGTCTCATGATAGGATCTTGAAGAAATCGGTTGAAGTTGGTTTTTATTTTTACCTTGATGTGATCAACAAAGTCCTTCAGCAGGGACTCCTTATCCTGGTCTTCCTCGTCAAAGCCCTCACCCTCTACTGTAAAGGCGGCCTTTAGGGCCTCATATTCCTCTTGTTCACGCCTTTTGCGCTCCTCCTCTGCTTTCTTTTCTGCTTCTTCGCGCTTGCGTTCTTCTTCCTTAAATTGATTAAAGGGTGAATCAACTTTTTTCGGTATGTTATTTATTACCATGGTTACGGTCTCCTGAGAAACCTTGGTTTTATGCAAAATTATGTTACTTAAATTATGACAACTAAAATAATAAGAAGAAATCAAGTTTCAATTGGTGCTTCAAAATTTAAAGCAGTGTGTTATTCAACGTGCGTATCTGTGCCGTGTCCCTAGCCATTGGTGTAATACTTTGAAAACTATCAAACATTCAGGATCTGTTCAGTGGGATCGCTAAAAATATGAAAAATACTAACTAACCGGCGAGCATGAGGTAATAGACTTTGTCATTATTGACATAAGTGACAGGGGTGGGTATGAGATACCCTGAGTCATGCTCCCCAGGCTAATCATAGGTATAAAACTAATAAATTAGAAAAAAAAATTTGTTCATAATTCAGAAAGGCAGTTGAAGAGACTTGAAATAAGCCTGTATCCAGATACACTCTTCTAAGTCGATCGCACCTATTAAAAAAAGGTTAAGTCTGGGTACTGAGACCCAATTACCTGTTAAGTACCCTGAAGTATGTACAGTCGCCATCAGATATATCGGACTGACCAGACTGCTCTATTGTCATTAGAGTCGAGGTTCATATATTTCTAGCACCACACCTCCAATATAACTGATAACTGTAGTAGTGCATGGACATTGTATGGTGTTTAAGTTACTTATTAATAAAATATAGTTAGAACGTAAAATATCTTCAATGTAAGATGTATTTGCTGCTACATATTCACTAGGTAATTTTGTTAAGTTTTTCACCTACCTCTTGCTTTTCCTCAATCTTCTTTCTTTCCTCTTCAAGTTCTTCATTTTTCTTTTTCTTCATCTCCCGCATTTGTTCCTCTGCTTCTCTTGCTTTCTTCTTTTCCAATTTAGCTTCTAGCTTTGCTCGTTTCTGTAATAAGCATACAAATGCGACTCTGGTTTATTCGTTTTTTATTCTATTTTCCTGTGGTTTGATCATGGTGAAGTTAATTGATAATTTTGGAAAAAAAGTAGCTATAATTATAATATGAAGTATATGGGTACATAATATCTGGTCACTCTGAACTAGATATTTTAATTAAGAAGAAAAAGGGAAAATACTACTACTTTTTTGTAAAATGCCCTCATTAAATCAACTTGTGAATGTGGTGTACTGAAAATGTATTGAGTTGTAGTAGTGTTAGCTGAAACTCTTAGGGGTCATTCAATTATTACGTAAGCAGATTTTTTACAATTATTGACCCCTCCTCCCCCTTGTCAGCAAAAGTAAGCAAAGCTCTTACCCCCCTCCCGTGCTTACGTAAACTTTGGTACACATTTTTCAACGTGCGGGTTGCCATATATATCCTCGGCTGACAAGCAAAACTCACTATAAGAACTGCCACTACTCTTCGCAACCTCTTATGTCAGTATTGAGTCAGAACTGAGATACGATCTCTATTTCAAGTAGGTATTTGTTACTTAGTGAGTTTTGCTTATCAGCCGACGATATATAAAATTTAATAACTACTGCTGACATAATCACCATCTCAACCTACTCCTCCCCTTTGTCAGCAAAAGTAAGCAAAATAGAGACCCCCCACCCCCTTACAGTGCTTACGTAATAATTGAATGACCCCTTATTTTAAGTAGGAATAAATCTCAACCAATTCTTCAAAGCAAATTAGTGGCTATGTAGGTCTCTCAGGTATGTGTACTCTCTCTGAATTATGGTGATTTTATTAACATATGATAATAGTTTGAGATTCTTATTTAGAGATTTCTGCTTTTTCTTTTTTTCGTACATGTAAAATGTTATCAGTGTGATCATTGAGAGTGTCAGAGTCAGAGATACCTTAGCACCCATTTTGTCATCAAAGTCCACTCTTTGAGAATCTTGGCCATCATCATTTTCTTCTTGAGCTACTCCAGGCTCATCCTCCTCTAAGGCAGCTTGATTCCGGGCAGCTACAGTGAAATTAAAATTAAATACAAGCATACAAAACAATTGCAGTAAATATATTGAATGTGCTATATAGATTTTGAAGTGGATATACGTTTTTGCAGCCTGTTGTTATTAATTATATATAACAGAATTATGGAATTGTTTTTATAAAATGTTTAATTTATTTCAACACATAAGTAATAACCATTATACAACATGCTAGGGTCAAAATCAAAGTCAAAGCCAAAATATTCTTTATTCAATTAGGCCCAGAAGAAGTAGAAAGAGCATAATTATTATACAGCCATAATATATACATATATGTATATATATATATATATATATATATATACCACTGGTGCGACCACGGGTGTAACGTCATGCCCGAAACGTCAGGATATAATTAAACGTAAGTTTACGTGATTAAGACCCGTTTGTCTGTAAAATATGAGTGATAATCGTGAAAGTTTAAATCAATATTTTGTTAAAGTTGTTGGCACCCATAGACAACCCTACAACATACCATTGGCTCTCATGCGCGCCCTTTGATTTCTGACAGCCTGAACTCTACCAGGACCGCCTTCCCGCTGAGGGACAGGCCTTGCTCCTCCAGCTGCGAAAAATATTCAAAACCATGATTATTAAGTAGGTTGTATACAAAATTGATACGTCAACAAGAACAAGATTCAACTCATTAGGTTTTAAATAATTGTGATAAAGATAATACTTACATTGGGGCTTGACTTTAACTACTCGGAGAAATGCAATAGACAGAACTATAATGACAATTGCACTCAAAATTGCCGCAATGATAAAGGGATCCATGGTGTTGATATTTTAACTGAATCTAGTTAACTAATGAGTATAACAATATTACGATACGTATGGATTTGTGAATCGTACTAAATATTTATTTCCAGGTACACATTTTTTACTTTTGCACAATAGCCACAGCTGCACGCATGGAACGATTTTTAATTTCGTAATTCGTATAAACACGTAAATAGTTCTACGTCAGAATAGAACTGTCACAATGACAGAAGAAAGATATACCCACGGTGCCGGCGTTTCAATTCATATATTTTATGTATTTTACATTAACAGTAAACATTAGATTATTACACTAAATGGTCATATTTAATGTTGAATTTATTAATAGACATAATTCATAAGTAATAACTTATTAAGTATGCTATAATTACTACGGATATCCACACGGACCGCACGGACAATATTATTTAAATATAAAATTTAATAACGTATAACGCAACGCTTACTAGACAGTAGGTATATCTAGAGAAAAGAAAAGTAGATACTTTCGACTGGTGTTGCTATATTTGCAAATTATCTGCAGATATGTTATTTTTCTACTGACTGTTGAGTATCACAACATGTTGTTTGTGGGCTCAAATTACTCGAATTTACTAAAGCCTAGAGCCCCTAGCCTAGTCAAATGATCAGTGACAAAACTTCCCGTAAAGGTCCTCTTGGCAAAATAAACGTGTAATATATAGTTAAAATCGTTTATTTCAGATCCATAATTGGTAAATACAGAGATGGGCATTAATCGATTATTTTTTTAATCAATTAATTAATCGATTAATATATCAATCGTCGCAAAACTAATCGCGATTAATTTAATTAAGATTAACTTAATCGTCGCAGAATTCGATTAAAGATTAATCAATCGTCATTTTAATCGATTAAATTTCTCGATTGTCTCGATTAAATTTTGAAACACAGAGCATAACAAACAATTAATAAGAATTATCATTCAATATGTTCGTTGAATTTTTGCTATGGCAGGGCGTAAAGACCGGCGAATTTGAAAAATACAAGCCGTTGGTTCCATCTCTAAAGCAAGTTTTGAAATTCGCAACATTTTCTACTGATAAACTGGTTGGCCCGAATTATCTATTAAAAGTACCGACAAAACATAAGCTGCGGTATTTTTAATAGTGCTTAACTAAATTCTTGCTAGAATTGGTTCATTATTCTCACTTACTACCGACCCTTGCTCATAACGTTCATCATCATCAATCATCATATCAGCCGAAAGACGTCCACTGCTGAACATAGGCCTCCCCCAAAGATTGCCACAATGACCGGTCCTGCGCCACCCGCATCCAGCGGACTCCTGCGACCTTCACCAGGTCATCGGTCCACCTTGTGGGGGGCCTACCCACGCTACGCCTTCCGGTACGTGGCCGCCACTCAAGAACCTTCCCGCCCCAACGGCCATCGGTTCTACGCGCAATGTGCCCCGCCCACTGCCACTTCAGTTTAGCGATTCGGAGAGCTATTTCGGTTACTTTGGTTCTGCTGCGGATGGTCTCATTTTTAATCCGATCACGCAGAGAGACTCCTAGCATAGCCCTCTCCATTGCCCTTTGGGTGACTTTGAGCCTTCTTATGAGACCCATTGTAAGCGGCCACGTTTCAGTACCGTATGTCATCACTGGCAACACACACTGATTAAAGACTTTCGTCTTCAAACACTGCGGAATATTGGACGAAAATATGTGTCGTAGCATCCCGAACGCTGCCCAACCGAGTCGGATTCGACGATTGACCTCTTTCTCGAAGTTGGACCTACCTAACTGAATAGTTTGCCCTAGGTATATATATTCGTCTACAACTTCGAGTGTAAAGTCTCCGATTATTACGGGAGTTGGTGCTACATGGGAATTCGACATAATTTTCGTCTTATCCATGTTCATCCTAAGACCAACTCGCTCGGAGGCTTTACTGAGGTCAACGAGCATAGTACTTAAGTCCTCCAAGGTCTCAGCCAAGACTACTATATCATCAGCGAATCGAAGGTGAGTGAGGTACTCGCCGTTTATGTTGATACCCAGCCTTCTCCAGTCCAGAGTCTTAAAGACATCCTCCAGTGCAGCGGTAAACAGCTTAGGGGAGATGACATCTCCTTGCCTAACTCCCCGCTGCAGCAGAATAGGCTTCGAGCTCTGGTCTTGGAGTCGGACTGACATTGTGGCGCTCTCGTACAAACACTTCAACACCTCGATATAGCGGTAGTCGACTTGGCACCGTTGGAGAGACTGTAGTACTGCCCATGTTTCGATCGAATCGAAGGCTTTCTCGTAGTCCACAAACGCTAAACAGAGGGGCAGGTTATATTCTTCGGTCTTCTGTATAACCTGGCGAAGCGTATGGATGTGGTCTACGGTACTAAAGCCTCTTCGGAAACCGGCTTGTTCGGGAGGCTGGAAGTCATCAAGCCTGCGTGCAAGACGATTCGTAATGACTCTTGAAAACAGCTTATAGACATGGCTCAGAAGTGAGATGGGTCGGTAGTTCTTCAATAAAGCGTTGTCACCTTTCTTGAAGAACAGTACCACCACACATCTGTTCCATGCCTTTGGCGTTCTCCCTTCCAGTAAGACGGAATTGAACAACTTCTGAAGGGCCGTAAGGATCGGTTTACCACCCGCCTTCAGAAGCTCAGCTGTAATTCCGTCCTCCCCAGGCGCCTTGTTATTTTTGAGCTGTTCAAGAGCCATTCTAATCTCGCACAGGCTGATGTCCGGGATGTCTTCTGTATAGTGTCGGGTCAGTCTAGCTCTGAGGTCTTCCGCTAGATCAACTTCGGGTCTGCTAGTTGACGTGTACAGCTGTCCATAAAAACCCTCTATCTCACTCAGCAGCTCAGATCTGGATGTGACGATTCTACCATCCTCAGTCTTTAATTTGGCGAGCTGGCTTTGCCCAACAGACAGATCCCTTGCAAAAACTTTAGAGCCCTTGTTCCGCTCGATGGCTTCTTCTATACACTTGGTACGGAATTGGCGCATATCGCGTTTGAGGGACTTAGAGATCTGTCTGTTGAGCTGCCGGTATAAAGTCGCATCAACTGAGGATTGTAGAACCAGTTCACTCCTTTTTTCCATTAGCTTCTGAGTGGAGTCTGAGAGCTTTCTGGTCTTATTTGTCCGCTGGGCCTTAAAAAACTTAGACCCAGCGCTATGGACAGCTTCCACAAACCCGTCGTTGAATACGTCCACGTCATCGCCTAGGCAATTGAAACGGTTTTGGAGTTCCAGCTGAAAGCTCTCGGGGTTTTGGAGATGGAGTGCAGGACGGAGCGTAGACTTCATCAGTCGCGAGCGTTCTAGCTTAGGACAACATCATAACGTTAGAGGGCTCCGAACAAAGTGTTGCGATTTCTTTCGAAATGTTGTTAGTCAGACTGATTATGTTAGTGGCTAAGAATTATTTGTTAGCGTTTGCTGCACGTGTACGGCGGCGTTTCAAACCAATTCTAATACTGTTTCTATGTTATCCTTTCGCCTACTAACAAACGTGAATTTTAAGCATCTGATGAATTTTTATTAACACCATGTGTGTACCTGAAGTTGGATATCCTCGGATACTAAAAGCATCAAACATAATTTTAAATAGAAAAAATAACTTAACGAAACATAAAAAATCAACATTTGTAGATGTTATTTAGATTTTTTTTACTATTTAAACAACGTCGATTATTATGTTTTTGAAACTACTTGAATGTATAATAAAAGTTTGATTTTCATGTAATTTCGGTTGTCTTATTATTAAAACCTATAATGATTTGCATAAGGGATATCGCAATTTATATTCTCGGTATCTCCTATCCTCGTATTGTATTCCAGGTAACTCCTCGTTTATCAAAATATCCGTAATGACGTTATACATGCCTTAAGGTATAGCAGTCTGTCAGCGTATCTCAAAACTTATACGTATTTTTTTTAATTAATCGAAAGAAAATTAATTTAATTAATCAATCGATTATAGATTTAATCGCTCGTATTTAATCGACGATTAACTTAATCGTGATTAAATTAGTCGAACATCTTACGATTAAGATTAATGAATCGTCACTTTTAATCGTTAATCGATTACTTTTAGGTTAATCTTAATTGTTAATCGTTAGTCGATTACATTTTGCCCAACTCTGGGTAAATACAATCTTACGAAAAACCTTATGAAGCACTAGATGTTGGTATAACGGAAAAAACGGAAAGAACACGTCTAGTCATGTCAAATTACAGAAGGAAAAACCACCCCACTTTTAACAGAATAAGGTGTGAATTTATTTGCCCTGGTTTTTTCAATCACTGGACATGTTTTTTCCGTAGACCCTTCATTTATTGATAAAAATAATACATAAATTATACATATATTTTTACCTAATGGGATCCATTGCCAAAGATGATAATGATAATTTTGTGGTGAAAACCTAAGTGCATCAAGGAACGAGTAAGGTTTATATTATACATAAATAAATTTTAGAATGGCTAGCTAAAATTTTCTAGATTCAAGAAACATCAAGATTTTCTACCTAGAACTTGGGCCTAGAATACATTTTAAAACCAAAACTCTTAATAGGTATCGAACAAAATTCTCAATGGGTTTAATTAAATTTAGACAAATTATAATCGACAATTTTTCATTAATGAAAATGACGCCCATCATCATAGTGGGACGTATGTAGCCTTTGTAAGCTTTCTTTCACAACATTCAAATTTTTCATCTCTTGCAAGATGTCATCTAATTTAGACTTTACTCGGAAACCGTAATACTGCCTGTACCGATACGGATCTATGGTTTCCTCCCACTTTATGATGGAATCATACAACATTTTGACCATATTATGAACTTTTTTCGTATCAAATTCGGTGTAACCAATTTTGGAAGGTGTCTTAGCAGCCGCTTGGTTCAAATGTTTCGGTAATTGAATTTTGTAATTGCTTTTCTCATCTTTGCAATAAACGGTCCATTTTTTTGTAGTACCAGCGGTGACTACAATTTTAGTTATAAAATTTCTTTGACGAATTCTATTAAATGTTTTTCCAGGTAATATCTTTCCTAAAACTCCATTGTATACTAGAGTTTCCAACGTACGGATTAGTTCTAATTGTTTCTTCAACATTTTTACGTTACTGGAAATAGTAAATTTATGAACATCATTGACTGCGACTCCTACAACGAGGTTCATCAGTACTATAGACGCAAATATGAGGGATAACAAACATATTAAAGGCACAATGGTCTTGGCGCTCCTAAAAACTATGTGATAAAATTCCCCGAATAAGTCTTCATAGTCAAATGCTGAGGCCGTCATGGTCATAGATTCGGTAAAAGCAGCAAACAGTCCATTGAAGGGTGGGGTAGCTTTGAATTGCACCATGAAACTCAGAGCAAAGCCCAGTACCAGCAATACCGGAATAACCAGAATCTGGGAAGAAAAAGCAAAGAAATCAAGTATGGTTATTAAATCCCTTATTATAGTAAATACCATTAAATTTGCTTTTATATCATTTTCGTTATAATGCGTCGTATCAGCATACTCGTAATTTGAGTACATAGTTAGATACCTATCCATTTGATTTCTTACTGACTAAATATTTATCCTAACCTTGGCTATGTTAGGTGTGACTTCAGCCATCATGAGTACGTAGTACCCCCAGCGAGGAACACGAATGACTAGAAACATCATTTGTAACCAAGTCAGCAGCATCGCAGCAGTAGTCATATGCCGTACAGAGGCTCCAGCTTCTTGCAACATGACTGTGTGTCCCAGAAGCCATGGAGGAAGTGATATAGCCAATATGACGGAACCCAGTTTAAGCCACGTCTCGAGCGAACGCCAGTATCGTAAACCGCTAGCTTGCACACAGATACACTCCTGTCGTAAAAATAATAATTAGTAATATTGTTACCCTCTCTGGATTTACAAAGTAATAAAACATACATGGTAAGTAAACATACATACTGACCTGCGTTATTACAAAACAGACAGAAACGTATAGAAGACCAATGTTTAACCTAAATATTAAGATCTCTGTATCTGACATATCCCAATTTTTCTCATCGTAATAGAACACCATACCAACACACGCATGAAGTGTTAGCACTAATGTTGCGTATGTTCCAAGTAATAAATAGTACATTGGGACTAGATTTACCCATTTCAGGTATAGCAGAGTTTCTATTAATGGGTGAATAAGAAGTTTCTGATGACCACATCTGACCAATTCTTCTACTGCCTTTAAAGGGTCCTTCTCATTTTCATTGGTAAACAGTGTAAAGTCAATAACAGAGTCTACAGAACCCGAACATCCTATTGTATACAAAAACGAGTTGAATGTATCTTCTAAGAAACCAGTCGGGTTAGGGAGTTTCGCTGTGATCATTTCTATGGCCGATTGGTTTTCTAGTCCGTCTTCTTGGGTATATGTAGAGATAAGTGCTCCTTTTCTGATGATAGTTGATACAACCTCATCGGAACCATTCAGGGCGGCTACGATAAGCGGTGTACGTTTGGCTGCATCAATATCATCTATGGCTGCTCGGTTATAACTTAAGATGATGCTAGCGGAAACAGGTTCATCTCGTTTTCCTGCAAGGTGTAGCGGTGTAAGCCTATGGTAAGTGCCAGTAGTGTCATTATCGTTTTCCGTCTTTAGTCGCTCATCAGCTCCTTTATCTAGGAGCATCTTGACCGCTTCCGGGCTGGCGATTAAGGCTTCGTGTATTGGTCCGTATCCCCGATGGTTTAGTTTATTAATAATGTTACTAACATCGAAATTATTGAGAATGTATTTTAATATATCGGTGCTATTTGTGCTGTGTAGAGCAGCTACATGGAGTGCGTTGCTTGTTTTATACAAATTTTTGAGAGAAGCCCCGTGCTGCAACAACATTTTGACGCATCTGAGGTTTTCGCATGTGATAGCACTGTAAAGAGGAGTCTCGCCGTTACTGTTCCGACAGTCGACAATGTTTCTATCACAGAGTGTCAATATATAGTTGACTATAGCAGTACTGTTCATCTCTACGGCTAGATGCAGGGGCGATGTCGTTTTCTAAAAATAAAACAATTATCAAGGAAAATTAATGAAACGGAAATGAAATATTGAATATAATATTTTGAAGCAACCCTGATTAATTAAGCTAAATATGCACGATATTAAATTGATGTCTGAGGATAACGATTCTCTTACGGGAATTCTGGGATTCTCCGGGTGGACACACAATTTGTCTGGTGCGGCACCTGCACGCAGCAACACAGTGCAACCCACGGCCCACTGCGCTTCTACGGCCTTTAATAGCACTGATGCGCCTGACCAGGATACAGCGTTGGCCACCTCTTTTCCTCCAAGTGTCACTAAAATCTGAATAGAATAGGCAGTGAAGGTCTGTGGCTTCAATACTTAAGCCTAATTTATAATAATGTACAACTTAAGTTAAGCGCATGTATTAAATTAAGACTATATCGCCGAAGACTAAGAAAATATCTACTCAACAAGGTACAGCTTCTCAACACCGTCCCCAAATGACCGTCCCACCTTCGTGGGATGCGATCCGGCCACTACGATACTCTAGGAGTATCGTTTGTATATTCAGTAACTCAACAAGGTGGGCACTGTTGACATAATGAATCCCTCTCTCTAATACTAGTCCTTCGAACCGGATTATTCGGTTATAATAATAAAAGTACTAACAAGCCACAGCGCAGAAAGCGGTGTCTCTTTACACTACCGAGCCGCCTACACTGGTGTTGCCCCCTGGCTGTCTCTTGTGATGGCATTTACGGGGGCCATCTAGTCGGCGGCAAGTCACCGCAGTCGATAGCAAAGGGAAATCATTGTTATGGCAGGTGTCCGGACCTTTTTTCTATAGTTTCATTTCTTATCCATCCAACATTCATCATCATATCCCCTTAGTCTTTTCCATACATCCAATAGCCTCTATATGCCTGCTGGGACCGGTTCACGGATATCTATTTTTGTGCCCGTGAATGGGTTACAGTGCAGCAGGTGTACAACACACCAAATTTCTCCAAACGTGTTGGATCTATATCCCCGCGCAAGCCTATCAAAAATCCGGGACGTAATGGCCCGTGAAACGAAAGAAAAATAAAGTAATAATACTTGTACGGTATCTTCACACTTGTTCTCAATAGCGTAATGTAGCGGCGTGAATCCATCGGAGTCGACGTTCCATGTAGCGCCTGCACGGAGCAACATTGCAGCGGCGCGCGCGCAGCGCAACCGAGCTGCCGTGTGCAACGGCGTCACCGTGCCTTCATACACAACTACTTTTGCCTTGGCATTGTTGTCCACCAGCACCCCTACAGTCATCGAAAATCTAAAAGAGCATATAGGTACTTTCGGTTAATTATTCAAATACAAATGTGTAATTAAAAACCATGTATGATGAACATGCAAGAAAGTATTACTTGATTGCCTATAATAAGATAAAAGTCGGCAAAACTTCCCACTTTTGTTGATTTTGAAATTTTACTAAAGGTTTTTTTTTTGGATTTACACCAAACGAGCGAATGCTTAATGCTTATTCTATCCCCACTTTACGAAATTCGTTCGTTACACAAAACGTAATTCGCCGAAATTCGTTGATTTCGAAGAGTGGGGGATATAATGAGTATTCGCTCGTTTGGTGTAAACCCACCTTAAGACGCCACAAACGATTTTATGATTTAACTATTAAAACCCTCTCAGTAAAATATCCACACTTTAATTGAATTTAAAATTAAGTGAGACATGATCCCTATAACTATCTTTAAACGGTTAAACTCAAGTGTATTTAGTACTACGCGCCACATGATCGGAGAGCCTACGTCTCCATCATAGAACACTGCGACCTAATACTTAATAGGCTTTCCAAAACATATCGCGCGTAGTATATACGTTTAATTATACATATAAGTCCCACTTTTTTACTTACTATAAGGGTGGTTGGTTTTTGTATCTTTAAACGAATTAAACGCCTGTTTAAGCGTACATGACTAACATGACACATGACATAGATACTTCTTGTAAGTGACATAGAGGAACTTATAGCTGAAAAGGCTCATAATAAGTGACGTACTGATCTCGCGCTATAGCACAGCCGTAATGGAATGCTGCTCCAGCGACGTCGAGTGCATTCCGCTGCCCGTGCGCATCGTTGGGCCACGCACCGCAATCCAGCAACGCACGCACGCTCGACACACGACAACTGGCGCTTGCAAACTGGAGCATACTCCATGCCGGTTTACCGTGATTCTGAAAATGTAATATCTATCAAAGAAAACGCAATAGGTTATTTTAGTACACCGGACCGGTTCAAATGAGGGCTTAAAATAAAAAATTATGAACAATGTTAAAGAAAAAGTGCTCAACTACTCACCCATGTGGGAATCTTCTTATAATCTTCTGTAAAATCGTCCCATACCGCTTTGTACAAGTACTCTTCTTGTCTTATCGTTAGAGGGTACATAGAGTTTGGATCGGTTCCTGCTTCCACCAACCTATGTATTATTATTATTTATTATACAGATATTATACAGGGTGTTTGGGATAACGATGTAGGAATTTCTGGAAGTGGTAAAGGAGACTAATTGGAAGAATTTGAACCCTATTTACCTTAGTCCAATATGTGACAGTTTTTTTTTAATCACGTTTTTCAAAATGTTTAGTTTTATACCAAAAATTTACTTAAAAAGTTATATTTAAAACAAAATATACAATAAATAGCATTGATTTTTTTATAATTAACATAACAATTAGTTGAGTAATAAATAAAAAAAAATTGAACTCCCACTTGCCACACACAACATTTTATTTAATAATTTTTCTAGTTCATCATTACTGATTTCTAACAGTAAATTAAACTTTATCGGCCTGTGAAAAAAAAGTGCGAGTTCAATTTTTTTTTATTAAAAAAAAAACTGTCACATATTGGACTAAGGTAAATAGGGTTCAAACTCTTCCAATTAGTCTCCTTTACCACCTCCAGAAATTCCTACATCGTTATCCCAAACACCCTGTATAGATATTATTATGAACTGATATTCCATTCATAATATCATAATTAGTTGGGATGTGAGATATACCCATATTTGGGATTCACTGGAACGAAGGGATAAAGGCCAGAAAATGAGATTAAAACTTTTTCATCTTCGTCTAGAAGACTAGAGCTGCATGGTTACATGCACCTAATCCAATTCTGAGTACTTCAAATATACTTTTTCATAAAATTTAAATTTTGCGTTATTTTTGGGATACCCAGCATACAACCTTTTAATTTCATCTCCGTCATCACACTCAATGGCACCCAACAGTTTTATAATTTTTGGATCTTCATAATATATATCCTGATACGAGTATACGGTGCCGGGTCCTTCATCAGTTCCGTGTTGAGTGTCTTTATAACATGTTCCAAATGGTTTTTCTTCTACAGGCGTAATATCTCTAAAAATACACAAATGAAGTGATTTTTATAGTATTTAGATAAAATCAAGCTATACGTTAATAAGTATATGTGTTATTTAATTTGTAGAAAAACAACTACCAAAGTATTTGAAGCTTACAAAAGCTAAAACACTTACACCCTTTTTTTGATGTGAACACTGTCTTCTGGATCCTGCAGAAGAATGGGTGGTATATTTTCCAAGTCTGAAAAGAAGACGGCCACATTAGAAAATACTAAATAGTCTAAATACACATTAGTAAATAGTCATCTTAACTTAACTTCTCACAGTGATGTCTCTCCCGAGCAAAGGCATATGTATATTTATGTTATCAAATACAACCACTTTCAATAGATAAGCATAAAGAAAAACATTTTATCGTAAAATAGTACATTACGATACAAGTGCGAAAAATATGAAATTCGAAACGAGTGGACACAAATTAAAGCACAACCGAAGGGAGTGCTTTAAATCGACACGAGTTACGGTAAATCTCAATTACAGCACAAAATTTGAAATTGATACTACTCGTACACTTAGATTTTGAATAAACCATTGAACGATATATCCCCTCAGTCTAGCTTCGTTGTCATTTTGAAACCATGTATTTTTATTATTATTTAAAGATTGATTTACCTGTTATTTGTGGCATTGCAAATACGTGTATTCTGCTGCTGCCTCGAAGAATATAAGATTATGAGGAAATACATGAGAAACAAGTTAATTACTTGTTGTGATGTGTTTCCCATGCAACATATTATTTATTGCCTAAGGTTTTCCTTATAAACATGTTAACATAGTACTACTTACATAATAAGGTCTCTTTTATATTGTATCTTTTGTAGCGTGGTTTTGCAGCAAAACTTTTGCTGTTTTGCTTTTCGACTAAGGTAAACACGCAATTTAAAATTTGCATTGGCAGCACTGTGAAAGTAGGCAGTATGGCTTAGTGCTTTCGCCTGTCCACAAGGACTAGAAAAAAATACTGCTTCTAGGACACGTAAAAATAATAAAATATAATAATAATAAGTAAAAAAAGGCAAATTACAAAAAAAAAACTCAAATAATATGACGTTAATAAACAAAATTTTAAGTGTACTCTCACATGTTTAATCACGATTATCACGAAAGCGTGAATCCGAACGATACGGGTCGCGTTTAGGTGACGTGTGTCATGTCATTTTTTTAGAGTTTAGAGGATTGTCGCCGATTTACAAAAAGGCCGAAAATATGGAACAATTTAAGCTTTTCTCTGTTCTTGCTTTTTTCCTAATATTCGATTTGACCTCCGCTCTATATTTTCACATAGCGGAGGGCGAGCGAAAATGTTTTATCGAAGAAATACCGGATGACACAACTGTTATGGGTAACGTAGTTTACTTTTTGGCCATTCTAACTCATAAATCCGCCGCAAACTCAGCTTCCCAATTTCAAAAGGCTTTTATTTAAGCATATCGATCGAAATGGAATGACCATTAACATTTTTTTTTATATTTTTAGTGAATTACAAAGTTGAGCTTTACGACCCTCGGTCTGGCGGATTCATGCCGTCTTCGCCCGGAATCGGCATGCACGTGGAGGTCCGCGATCCCAACGACGGTGTTGTGCTCTCGCGGGTCTACTCATCCGAGGGCAAGATCTCCTTTACCTCCACTACCCCCGGAGAGCATGTTATTTGCATGTACTCAAATAGTACCTCCTGGTTCAGTGGCTCACAATTGCGGGTAAGATTTGTTATAATTGTTATAAGTAGATAGTTAGACTCTGTATTTTATGGCACCTTCATCAATTCTAAGTAATGAAATTAGTTGATTATCTATTACAAATGAAATGATTATAATACTGCCAAATTTAAACAATAATTGTTCCAGTATGAACATTCCTGAACATAATATTATTGTAATTCACAACATTAATCTGAACTTCTTGTCATTATTCATATATAAAATGCCATATATCTTTCACTTTTGAGAATGATAATATTACGTCTTGTACTAGACTTGTAATACAAATTGAATTGAATACATTGTTCACATAAAATGTGTATGGTTATAGCCTAAGCAGCTGGGCAAACATTACATAAATTCTGTTTACAATTGTGGCTCAGAATTCTTTAAAATAGTAGTACACTAAAATTATTAAGTTTTTTGATAATAATTGTTGCAACCCATAAGGCTCCAGTAGAGGTGTGCGCCACGCCGGCGCGGCGGCGCCGCGCCGCGGGACCCACGCCGCCGCCGCCGCCGAGGTTTTCAAAAACCCACGCCGCGACAAAAATTTTACGGAATAAAATCATTTAAATTACGCGCCACGCTGATCATATTGACATTAAATAACAATATGCTTGCGAATATCGGCAAGCGGTTCCCTCTGACCCAAAAGATTGCATGCGCAGCATTTCTGGATTGCAGATTTTCAGATATTGATACGCACCTACGAAAAAAATACACTACTTGGGCAGAATTCTTTCCAATTGTACAGATTTATTTACAGAATTCCAAGTCTACACATTCCCAATACTACAGATTTACAAACTCACAGAATCCCAATACTTTAATATTCCAACATTACGGTTGCCCATGTCTACAGATTTTCAATATTACTGATTGATTCCTATGTCTACAGATTCCATATTCTCTAGATTTCACGTCTACTGTAATGCCAATAACTGTAATGCTTTTTTCAACACACTTGCTTGAAAGTCATAACGTAGGTCTTATTGAACCGCTTTTAGGCTTTTATAATCCTAGGTATTACTAGCTGTGTGTTTTTTCATTACATTATATTCTTCGCATCGTCGATCCCACAGTGTCTGAAGACAAAAGTCTTCAATCAGTGCTTCCTACCCGTCATGACGTACGGAGCCGAAACGTGGACACTGACGGTACGGCTGGTCCACAAGTTCAAGGTCGCTCAACGAGCTATGGAAAGGGCAATGCTCGGCGTCTCTTTGCGGGATCGAATCAGAAAGGAGGTTATCCGGCAGAGAACCAAAGTGATCGACTTAGCCCACCGTGTTAGCAAGCTGAAGTGGCAGTGGGCTGGCCTTATTATCCGTAGAACCGACTGGCTAAACGAGTTCTTGAGTGCAGATCGCGTCTCGGCAAGCGTAGTGTAGGACGCCCTCAGGCAAGGTGCAGCGACGATTTGCGCAGGATGGCTGGCAGGAGCTGGATGCGAGCAGCCAAAGATGGAAAACGGTGGCGTGAAATTGGGGAGGCCTATATCCAGCAGTAGACTGCGATAGGCTGCTGATGATGATGGATGTTTTTTCATTATTTACGTTAGGCCACCATATGAGGTTTAATGACTGTCTATTAACTGAATTCTATTAATTTTAGTGTTTGCAATTGATGATTTTTGTGCTTCTTGAAAAAGATTAAGATATTTTTAGAGGAAAAAGGTGGAAGCTTTTAAAAAAATTGGCATTTGAAAAAAATTGCTGTCGCTTTGCACGGCTTAGAAATAGACAACTGCAGCTTCGCCTCATAATACCTACGTAAAATTGGCGAAAACATGGTTTTGTGCTCCCTGTTTCCTCCTCCAAAAATAGACCACTTTGTAACAATTTTTTTTTCATAAGCATTTTAAGAAAGGTATTTCTCATGTCGGTATGTTTCCTCTTTTTGGACAGAATACGAAATATTTATTTATTAGTATATTAAACGCATTTAAAATTTGGCTTGCAGTTTTTGTAGGCTTGTAACAATAACGTCAAAGAAAGCAAAATATACAAAAATAGATAAAAAAAAAATTCGTGTGTTTATACACCGATGTATGACTAGCAGTGTGGGCGATGATGGTACTATAAAGAGGTTGTAAAGCTGGGTACCTGTAGTATTTGAAATCATCATATATAATCTGCAGTACCTATTGGATAATTCGTAGTATTGGGAACCTATAGTATTGGGAATCTGTAGTGTTGGGTATTTGTAGCATTTAAAATTCGTATTATTGGGAATAGGTATGTACAATCAGGAATGCATACTATTGACAATATTTGAAGTATTATCTCTTATCTGTAGTATCAGGAATCTTTAGTATTGGGAATCTGTAGACGACTCGATCCAGGCCTACTACCGCGTTTTTCGCAGTAGGGCCGCTGTGCGAGTTAATAAAATATTTTTCGTACACGATAATAATTATGACAATTTCCGCATAAAATGCAATCTATAACTTTGTTTCATGTTTATTTTTTTAATAATAAACTTGTCCTAAACAATATCTAAGTTTTTAATATCTTCTCATCCTTATATGTATGAACGTACAGGGTAATCATTTGACCTTGACGCCGGCGTGGCGCCGCCACGCCGGCAAAATTTTACGGCGCGCCGCCGCCGGCGATTTCTATGCCGGCGCACACCTCTAGGCTCCAGTGTTGGTAGTGTGACTATAAATCATGCAACTTTCAATCCAGAGGTAGTCAAATGAGTTTTCCAGAGGTAAAAAAAGATGGCAGTTATCAAAGAAATATTAGTGATGTAGGGACTTTTTAGTTTTTTTGATGTATTTATTAATAGTATTATCAATGGGTTTTCTTAGATAACTTTCAATCCAGAAGTAGCAGGTTTACAAATCCGAGTTCATACTGAGCTATCATTTACCAATTCATTATTAGTGAAGGCTGACATTTAACTAGATGTGAGATGCCTCATTTGTTTTTATATTTTTTGACAGATTTATACATATCATTCACTCGCAGGTACATCTAGACATCCAGGTCGGTGAGCATGCTGTGGACTATGCCAACGTGGCTCAGAAGGACAAGCTGACGGAGCTGCAATTGAGGATCCGACAGCTATTGGACCAGGTGCACCAGATCACTAAGGAACAGAGCTATCAGAGGGTGAGATTTTTAACCATGCATATGATATTTAAATCGCCTGTTGAAAGAGAAACACTTATATACACTATAAATATCCTAAGTTAAATTGATTTTTCAAAGAAAGGTTCAATTTAGCCAATATTTATTCCAGGGTGCAATCTCTAACGCTCAATCGTCAATCATGTACGAAAGGCAACTAACTGTCACTGTTGCACTAATAAGAAAGAAAGACAAAGACGCTATTGATATGTTACTGAGCGTTAGTGATTGCTGACTGGCGACTTGGCTAAGCACCCAGGTCTTTCAAATTACTTAAAATGATATTAGACTAGCGACCCGCCCCCGCCTTAGCACGGGTTCAGTACTGATACTAAAACCTTCCTCTTGAAGCACATCTATTAAAAAAAAAAAAAAAAATCGCATCAATATGTATACATAATCACATAGGGGATATAGAGCCAGAGAACGCGACTTTGTTTTCTACTATGTAGTGATAATAATTCTCTTTATAATGATTAAGGATACCATGTAAGGTGCATGCAGACCAAAAGAGCATTCGCTGTTCTATCCCCCACTCTACGAAATCAACAAATCACGTTTCGTGTAACAATCGAATTTCGTAGAGTAGGGCGATAGAACAGCAAATGCTCTTTTGGTCTGCATGCACTTTAAACAAAAGAACATAAATTGAGGAACCAAATCTTGTATCTTCCTTAGACATTAGGTTAGATAGATTTTTTTTTCAAGGCAATATTATTTCTCTAGTCAATATATTTGTAGATAAAGCAATCAGTTTTATGTTGACAGCACCGAGAAGAGCGCTTCAGACAAACTTCAGAGAGCACCAACCAGCGAGTCTTGTGGTGGAGTTTGCTGCAAACTGGTGTGCTTGTTGGCATCGGCTACTGGCAGATGAGGCATCTCAAGAGCTTCTTTGAGGCTAAGAAACTAGTGTAGATTTCAACTGTAGGATTTAGCCTTTTAAACGCCATCAGTACTTATTGTGATCAGAAGCTGAAACTACCAACTGATATGCTAAATCTTTACAAATAATTACACAATAGTGTCTTTTACAAGTTCACATGATATCTTCTTTAGAGTATTCTTGTTCGTAATTCTTAATAAAAAAAAATGTCTACGAAATGCTACATTTATATGTAATGGTACTGAAATTTTAATACTATTTCTATATTTTGCTGTTCACACAAAGCTATGGCTTGTTCAAAAGGTTAAAATGTGGGTATTAAGTCTGTAAGTTTTCGAGTAATTTGTAAAAGCAAATTTAGAATAGTTTGTTAAAACTAACAGAAACAAAGTCCTATTAAAAATACTTTCTTAAAGGGCTAAATTTACACTTTTAAAAGAGTCTGTAAGAAGGTGTAGATATTTATAATATAGAGTAACGTGGAAACAACTGGATAAGGAAGAAAATAACTCTTTAAAATAAATGGCAGTTTTACACAATATGGTATGGTATATATGATTTTCAATTTATTCATCACAACACACTATGACCTTTAAATATAAAAATCCAAAAATGGTTCTGTAAAAAATTCAACTTCTTTTCAATTTAACTTCTAATCAAGGGCTAAATTTCTTTCAACTCCAATGCTTCTCCAATGCTACAAATTTGTGTATGGAATAATATAATTTTGTTATAGAAACAAGTACCTAATATATACAACTGTATATTTGATGTGTTTTGCAAGTGATCTGTATTTTTTGATTAAAAAACATAACTTTTACTTGTATAGTTTTATTAATATTTTTAACTCTTATCAACAATATCAATATTTATCACATAATAATGAGCCTACAAATAATTGGAATGTTATTCAATAAATCAGTAATATCATTTTTAAACCAATATAAATGTTAATTGTATGCCAGTATATACATTGAGTAGTTTAGATGAGAAAGTACTGTTAATTTTCACCAGGGATTGTGTACTGTTATTTTCTCCATGCAAAAGAACAGTACTTTTTCCGTCCTTCAGTATATAAATTCTTTGTTAATGGAGTAATTTAAAAATATGATGTTAAATAATTACACAAAATGTTGAAGAGTAGCAACTTTTTAATTTATTGGGATATTTTGAGGTTTTTCTAAAATACCGGTTCCAATCCCCGATTGCTACTCAATTTACACACAAAGTCAGCACTTGATTAATTGGTAATATTGCCCATTGCTGTGTTTTTGTACACTTATGCTACAACTTTGAACACGTCGTCCAGAAATTTAACAAATAATGAAGCATCAGGCTTAGGAAATGGACTGAGTAAACTGAAATCTACTTCTTGCAAAGTGGTCTCCAATGTATCACACGTACAATAGTACAAGTGTCCGTCGATCTGTAGCTGCTCCGCTAGTTCTAATTGATGATTATCCATTAAGTCCTCATTGACGACGACTAGAAGTGGTTTTTTGGCTTCTAAAACTTCTAAGCAAGTACCTGCCCCAGCGTGACTAATAATAAGATCGGCGTTAAGTATATCGTCCTCTAAGGAATCTTTGTACTTGTATACATGTAGGCGTATACCAGATTTTTCATATTCGCCTGTTTTTAAATCGCTAGAACCGATCTGCATGGTTACTTCTTTACATCCCAAACATTTTAACGATTCCAGTGTTGATTCCATATTGATGGTTTTACACAATGTATCGAATCGTGTCGTCCCAACGGTAACGAATACTTTTTTGTAGATTGTAGACATTATTTAGATTAGATTGGGATAAAAATAATCTAAAAACAAACATAACCTTAAAACCTAATGTCGATGACGTTGACGTGTGTCATTAAAGTAGAGGCATCGTAAGAAGTCGTTTTTGACGTTTGTTTGCACATGAAGTTCTGTAAAAATTTGACAGTTGGTATAATGGAGCAAATGTCAAACTTCATTGTTGCCTGAACGGAATAGTGATGTTACTGCTGTTGCTGCAATTTACCGATACGTCAATCGAAATAAATAAGTAAACCTTTTTTTATGGAGGTACGAATAATTGCTATAATAGTAGGTACGCACATATTTTCTAAAAGTTTGTCATGGTTTCGACAGGTCCTCGCGAGCCCGTGTGCCCGGTGGATATACGCGGCTTTACAGACTGTGTGGAACTTGACAACCAGATAAATGTCATAATTGTTATTCAATTCAATGTATTTATTCACATAAGCTAGTATTAACACCAAATCACTTACTAGTTACATCATAAAAATAAATAAAAAATTAAAATTATGTTAAAATAATAGTAAGCACATAATAATTACAAATTCAATTATAAAATCACGTATAATTTTATTTTTCGTAGAATAATAATTTATATACCACTACGTTATTTATCACCTAGATGTGCTCTGATTTTAATAAATGGTTTTAGTGAGTTTATATACTGTATTTACGGCATTTCTCTATTTGGCATATCTACATTGCAGTCTGAGCTAGCAGCACGCAAGTTTGCCAACGTGGGTTGGGAGTGGTTTGCTATGAATTTTGCTTATAGAGGTCACGTCCTATCCGTCCTATAAAACATCTTACCTAAATGCGACTTTACGTCATTATGACGTCACCGGCTCCAAAGTTTCGCTGCCTGCTAATGATTCTAAGTAAGATTACCAAACACTTTTTTAATTCGGATTACCTAACACTTTTTTAATTAAACTTTTTCAATGGCAAGTACCAGGGTCGCGTTTTATAAAGTAACAATTTACAATTTCGCTGTTTGCCTCTCTTTCTAGCTAATATGTGCGTGCGATAGAGAGGCAAACAGCGAAATTGTAATTTGTAACTTTATAAAACGCGACCCAGATCTAACGCCCTTTCGCACTTGACTGAAAATTTTACGACGGTAAAATCGAGCGTTTCACTACACTATTGTGAGCTGTCAAAAACGACTTCTTACGATGCCTCTACTTTAAAGTGCGAAAGGGCGTTAGATCTGGTACTTGCCATTAAAAAAATTTAATTAAAAAAGTGTTAGGTAATCCGAACTAAAAAAGTGTTTGGTAATCTTACTTAGAATCATTAGCAGGCAGCGAAACTTTGGTGCCGGTGACGTCATAATGACGTAAAATCGCATTTAGGTATGATGTTTTATAGGACGGATAGGACGTGACCTATAGAGGAAATAGCATCCACAACCTCTGTTAGCGAGAGATAGTAACTAGTGTCAAAACCAGTGTCAAAATTAAAAATCAAGGTCAACAATTAATAGCAGTAGGTAATCGGTGTCCAAATGTAATGCCAGGTCAAATAGTATCGGAGTCTGATATATATATAGTCCTCCTCATCGTTTTCGATGACGGCGACCCCAAATAAACTCTATGGACGTTGTCTACTGTGAGCCCTGATATGGCTGGCTAGGCCGAACTTTGTTTTAAATACTCTCCTGCAATCAGAGCAATAGAGCTGACCAGCTGCATTATATGTGTACGCGTAGGAGGGCTTAGGTCTTTCCTTACGTAGTTGTCTTTTAACGTCTAAGGAGATCAGGCGGTTTTCTTCGAAATCATTGACGCTGTTAAAGACCGTAGAGCGCCAAGATGACCGTTTCACTGCAAGCTCCTCCCAGCGATCAGTGTCGATAGCACAGGCATTCAGATGTCGTTTGAGTACGTCCTTATAGCGCAGATGTTGACCGCCATGCTTCCGTTTACCTGCCGCCAACTCAGAGTAGAGTAAAGCTTTAGGCAAACGGCGGTCATCCATTCGTAGGACATGCCCACACCACCTGAGCTGCCTCTGCATCAGCATAGCCTCCATACCATGCATTCCGGAACGACGTAGGACCTCAGAGTTAGGTACACGGTCCTGCCACTTGATCCCAAGTACAGACCGCAGACACCTTAAGTGGTATGTGTCTAGTTTTTTGACGTCTGTTTTGTAGAGGCACCATGTCTCCGCTCCATACAAAAGGACAGGAATGATTAGCGCCTTGTAGACACTAATTTTTGTCTCGAGCTTTAAATCATGGGACCTCCAGACACGGTCTGTGAGTCGTCCGAAATTAGCAGCGGCATTGGCAATACGTGAAGGTATCTCCGAAGCTAAGGTATTATCTCGTCGGATAGTACTTCCGAGATATTTGAAGTGCGGAACCTCACCCAGTAGTTTCCCATCCAGATTGAGTGCCGCAGGATCGGCCTCACTTCCTCTTGGTGGTTGCTTGAGGACTTGTGTCTTAGAAGCACTTATAACCAGCCCAAAACGTTGACATGAGCGACGTAGTTCGTCAACATAGCTTTGGAGATCAGCCATGCTATCGGACATAAGGCATACATCATCCGCGTAAAGTATCTCCAATATAGACATCTTTTGAACCTTTGATTTGGCTCTAAATCTTGAGATGTCAAAAACACCTCTATCGGTTCTAACATTCAATAGAATATTGTTACGCGAATACTGCAGCGCGTCTTTCATGACCGCTGAAAAATATATGGCAAAAAGCGTGGGTGCCAGAACACATCCCTGCTTTACACCACTCGTGACTTGGAACTCCTCGGATAGATCGTTTTCGTGCTGAACCTGGGCTCTCATCCCAATGTGGAATTGTCGAATCAGGTTAACGAACTTCTTTGGACAACCAATTTTCCCAAGAACAAGCCAAAGGGCTTCACGTGGAACTCTATCGAATGCTTTTTCTAAGTCCACGAAGCACATGTAGAGAGGCCATTGGTGTTCAAAGCTTTTTTCTTGGAGTTGCCTTACGACAGAAATGGCGTCAATGGTTCCCCTACTAGGGCGGAATCCGCATTAACTCTCTGGAAGATATTTTTCGGCTAACTCACTTAAGCGGGTGTTAATGATGTGAGCAAGAATTTTCTCTGCACAAGAGAGAAGCGAAATTCCTCTATAAGAGCTGCAGTCGGAGACATCTCCCTTCCCTTTGTACAGCTTGCAGATAACCGCATCTCTCCAGGCCTGTGGCACTTGTTCCGTATCCCACACTTTTAATACGAGATGGTACAGTCTGCTGATAATTTGTTTTCCACTGTATTTGTAAATTTCAGCTGGTAGTTGGTCCATCCCGGGGGTCTTCGCATTTTTAAGACGCTGTACTGCTGCCGCAAACTCTTCATAAGTTGGCTGGTCATCCAGTTGTTGACAGACAGGGAGCTCTTCAAGCGTGTTTATATAAGTCAAGTCAGCACTGAGCGCATCAGGGTTCAAAACATCATTAAAATATTCTGCCCAACGCTTCAATACGGCACTTTTATCGGTAACTCGGACCGACTTGTCTTTTGAGTACAGTGGAGCCGTTTTTCGGACTCGAGGACCGAAAATGGCTTGGACTCCTTCGAAAAACTTCCCTGTCTGGTGAGTGTCAGCACAGTGTTGTAGTTCAGCAGCTTTGTCTTTCCACCACTTGTCCTTTAATTCGCGGACTTTAGACCTGAGCCCGTTGTGTGCTCTCTTTTTGTCACTCGCAACTGCTGTCCTTGAGTTTAGTTCATGCCTATACTTTTCCACGAGCATTCTAATTTCGTTATCTGCTGAATCAAACCAATCTTGGTGTCTTTTTTGTGGCTTACCAATGGTATCTAAAGCACAGGCATGAAGGTTTTGCGAGAGGCATTGCCACTCATCATCTGTGGTAGTAAACTCAGTTGGCAGGGCGAGGTCAGAAAATGCTGAGTCCAACTTACAACCTAGTTCCTTCGATGTAATGAGTTGCGAAAAGGCAACTTTTGGAGGGATCTTGTGTGGGTTTCGCCGTGGAGCTTTAATCTTTAGCTGCATCTTTGATCTGATGAGACGATGGTCAGTCCAGCCCAGTGCCCCACGCATTGCTCTCGTTATAAGAACATCGCACAGGACTTGCCGGCGGACAATGACGTAATCTAAAAGATGCCAATGTTTAGATCGAGGGTGCATCCATGAGGTCTTGTATTTATCGGCAAGGCGAAAAAATGTGTTGGTGATACTTAGGCCGAATTCAGCACACAACGACAGAAGTCTTGATCCGTTATCGTTACAATTTCCAATGCCATGCTTGCCAAGAACACCGTTCCAAAGATCAAAATCGGCGCCGACACGGGCATTCAAATCTCCCAATAATACGATCTTGTCGTGTCTTGGAACAATCTCAAGAATTAGGCGGAGTTGTTCGTAAAAAGTCTCCTTGTCCTCTTCCGGTGACGGCAGCGTAGGTGCGTAGGCACTTATTATGTGGGCGTGTTTGTTATTTCCTATCGGCAGGCGGAGGGTCATAAGACGATCATTGACACCCTTTGGCAGTTCACTTAGATCTTTAGCTAAGCCATTCCGAATAGCAAAGCCCACGCCGTTACCCGCTCTTTCGCCAGCAGGACGCCCGCTCCAGTAGTACGTGTAGCCGCCAAGCCGTTCACATAACTCTCCGCATTCACTCAGGTGGGTTTCGCTTATTGCAGCTATATCGACTTTGTATTTGGCCAACTCTCTAGCAATGAGAGCAGTTTTCCTCTCCGGACATAAGTTGCGTTCACTGTCCAGTAAAGTTCGCACGTTCCAGGTGGCCATGCACAGCTGTTTCTTAATTCCTAATCTTTGTTTACTTTTATTTTTATTTCGACCGCATTTGTCGATGCCCAAACGCCCGCGGTTAGGCACTTAGGAAGTGGGAGAAGCGGACTATTTTTGGGCCACCTTTTCTAGGCCCCTCCTCCATGCAGAGGAAAGCAGAGCGATCCTAAATAGGGCTGCTTTGTCGCCAGTCGTGCTGCCGAACTCAGAGTCCCGCCTCGGTCGACTCCGGGAGCGACCACTCTCTCCTGGCCGCCTACGTGCAGGGAGTCAGCTAAGGCCTCGGTACATCGATACCTCAGCCCCACCGCCAACAACCCCATCGCCGCAGGACTTTAATAAACTCAGATCCAGAAAGAATAGCCAAGGTCATCTGCGCGTGAATTTGTTTATAGTGGACAAGCGGTTGCGCGGGTGCAAGCCCACTTCACTCGTCCCTACCTCTGAGGTCCAATGGACCGGGAAACCGGTACGATCGGCAGAGGTCGAGATGCAGCGGAGAGGCCGCAGATCACTGAATAGATTCTGACGAGCGCCCTTAAGGTTCTCCGCGTTACCTGGCTACATAAATGTCCGGAAAATAGGTCCACATTGATGTAGACTTCCAATTACGGGAATCGTCCGATAACTACATCACTGATGTTCGTAGATGTAGTCCCCTTCCTTAGGTTTAGCCCACGAAAGTGGTTGCCCGGAGTGTGGCCGCTGTGACTACAGCTTCTAGGAGCCACTAAGGATGAGATTGTAGAGGTCAATTTTGATTCAGGACACTCCACTACACTCCAACAATTACGTCTGATATACAATATACGTAGGTAGTTTCACTTGGTAGTAATGTCAATGCAGAACTGGCAGTGGTTGAGACCATGAGCTTGGACGCGAGTTTGCTAGCCTGCAGCGATCCACTCCCAACCCACGTTGGTAAACTTGCGTGCTAGCTCAGAGGGCAATGTAGGTATGCCAAATAGAGAAATGCTGTATATACAGTATATAAAGTCACTAAAACCATTTATTAAAATCAGAGCACATCTAAGTGGTACATAAATTATTATTCTACGAAAAATAAAATTATACGTGATTTTATAACAATTTTGACATTTATCTGGTTGTCAAGTTCAACACAGTCTGTAAAGCCGCGTATCCACCGGGCACAACGGGTTCGCGAGGACCTGTCAAAACC
This sequence comes from Thaumatotibia leucotreta, assembly GCA_025490895.1. Taxonomy (NCBI): domain Eukaryota; kingdom Metazoa; phylum Arthropoda; class Insecta; order Lepidoptera; family Tortricidae; genus Thaumatotibia; species Thaumatotibia leucotreta. The sequence goes on along the minus strand of JALPQI010030248.1, from coordinate 431,167 downwards.
ATAACAAACTTTTAGAAAATATGTGCGTACCTACTATTATAGCAATTATTCGTACCTCCATAAAAAAGGTTTACTTATTTATTTCGATTGACGTATCGGTAAATTGCAGCAACAGTAGTAACATCACTATTCCGTACAGGCAACAATGAAGTTTGACATTTGCTCCATTATACTAACTGTCAACATTTACAGAACTTCATGTGCAAACAAACGTCAAAAACGACTTCTTACGATGCCTCTACTTTAAATGCGACTTTAAGTCATTATGACGTCACCGGCTCCAAAGTTTCGCTGCCTGCTAATGATTCTAAGTAAGATTACCAAACACTTTTTTAATTCGGATTACCTAACACTTTTTTAATTAAACTTTTTCAATGGCAAGTACCAGATCTAACGCCCTTTCGCACTTGACTGAAAATTTTACGACGGTAAAATCGAGCGTTTCACAACACTATTGTGAGCTGTCAAAAACGACTTCTTACGATGCCGCTACTTTAGTGTCATTTAGCATCGTTCAAGGATTTGAAAAAAACGTTCAGAATATCAGAAATCTATTGCACGCTATAGTAATTGACTTGAATGTTGAATGGTCCGGTGAAAACAAACTATACATACTCCTCTGTCTAGCACTAGCAACCGCTGTTAGTAAAAAAAGTCGGCAGATTAAACTATAGCAAGCCAACTCTTCGCTCCTAAATTTATTTAATTTTCGCGCTTTTTCTACTGGCAGCGGTTGGTACTTGGTAGTCATAGTTATAGTCAAAGTATATTTTATTGGGCGGGAAAATTAAAACCACAAAATTATATAAAGTAGGTACCTACTCTGACCAACCAGCTTGTCAGTAGAAAAAGTTGGGTGTCCATAGAAGAATTTGCCGTTTTTTAGGGTTCCGTAGCGAAAATGGCAAAAACGAAACCCTTTTAGTTTCGCCATGTCCGTCTGTCCGCAGCATAGCTCCGTGGCCGTTAATACGTACTAGAAATCTGCAATTTGGTACAGGTAGGGTTAGTTGTGGAACATTGACACAAACGGACACAATGAAACTTTGCGATATCTCGGAAACCTGACCTTAACGGCTAGCCCCGTCTATCAAACAAGGACGAGCTTAGGGACCCTCCACAACTCCCCAGGGTGCGAGCGACGATCGCAGAAGGAGCACGTCGCTACATGCTTCAAAGCGAATTGAACCAGGAAAAGTAAAAAAAAATATTTATATTTCGTAATTTTTTGCAAGAATACAGAGAATAGTTTGGTAGTATTTATATTTTTGTCGTATTGTATATATATACAAGTTTATCTTAAGCTAAATACTTTTAAAATTAGTTCAAGTTTTGGCCTCGTTTTTTTATTTAGTTTAAAATAATACCCTGGTGTCTCACAATGAAACATTTTTATGTAATGTACAATGAAACAGGTCCATGTTTCGTTGTGTACTGTATAGTTTTATTGTACACCAAATGTGAAATTGCAAAAGGTTACTATTCTATGAGACTGTTCATTTAAACATGTTTCATGTTTAGCACCTCATTATCAACCTATTAAGGCCCATTTGTATAACCTAGGGTTAAACACTGATTAGTAGCTAGAGTGACAAATTTTACATGTACAATAAAATGGTCACTTTAGCTCCTGCTGGTGAATACCAGGCTATGTGGCTAAACCCGGGTGGTACAAGAGAGTCTACTTAGTACATTTTTAAGATTTTTTGTTGACTTATTAAATTATATGCGTAGTAATAGTGGTCATAAAACATATTTTTTATCTTTTAAAACATTCTGTTACTACATATTTATTGTATTCACATGTCATTGTTTTCATTAAAATTTTCGGTTGCTGAATGCGCCAATGACATAAAGATTCGTTAATAAACTAATCTTCCCAAGAATCAGTACTTTTTACTAAGAACAACCACATAATATATAGTAACCTATTTGGCTACTGTTTATGTAACTCTGTTTCAATGTTGGTTACCCGTGATATTTTTTGTTTACAATGAAACAGCTCACGGTGTTTCACTGAACACTATTATTAGTACACATTGAAACAATACACTTTTTTCAAAAAGATTTTAAGAATATATACGCAATTTTCAGAACTAGAGCCAATTTTTTACATACCATAAAGAATGATGACTATTAATCTATTTTATGGCAAAATATACGATTTTTAATTCATTCATTCATTTCATTCATTTCAATTCGCTTAGGAAATGGACTGAGTAAACTGAAATCTACTTCTTGCAAAGTGGTCTCCAATGTATCACACGTACAATAGTACAAGTGTCCGTCGATCTGTAGCTGCTCCGCTAGTTCTAATTGATGATTATCCATTAAGTCCTCATTGACGACGACTAGAAGTGGTTTTTTTGGCTTCTAAAACTTCTAAGCAAGTACCTGCCCCAGCGTGACTAATAATAAAATCGGCGTTAAGTATATCGTCCTCTAAGGAATCTTTGTACTTGTATACATGTAGGCGTATACCAGATTTTTCATATTCGCCTGTTTTTAAATCGCTAGAACCGATCTGCATGGTTACTTCTTTACATCCCAAACATTTTAACGATTCCAGTGTTGATTCCATATTGTTGGTTTTACACAATGTATCGAATCGTGTCGTCCCAACGGTAACGAATACTTTTTTGTAGATTGTAGACATTATTTAGATTAGATTGGGATAAAAATAATCTAAAAACAAACATAACCTTAAAACCTAATGTCGATGACGTTGACGTGTGTCATTAGTGTCATTTAGCATCGTTCAAGGATTTGAAAAAAAACGTTCAGAATATCAGAAATCTATTGCACGCTATAGTAATTGACTTGAATGTTGAATGGTCCGGTGAAAACAAACTATACATACTCCTCTGTCTAGCACTAGCAACCGCTGTTAGTAAAAAAAGTCGGCAGATTAAACTATAGCAAGCCAACTCTTCGCTCCTAAATTTATTTAATTTTCGCGCTTTTTCTACTGGCAGCGGTTGGTACTTGGTAGTCATAGTTATAGTCAAAGTATATTTTATTGGGCGGGAAAATTAAAACCACAAAATTATATAAAGTAGGTACCTACTCTGACCAACCAGCTTGTCAGTAGAAAAAGTTGGGTGTCCATAGAAGAATTTGCCGTTTTTTTAGGGTTCCGTAGCGAAAATGGCAAAAACGAAACCCTTTTAGTTTCGCCATGTCCGTCTGTCCGCAGCATAGCTCCGTGGCCGTTAATACGTACTAGAAATCTGCAATTTGGTACAGGTAGGGTTAGTTGTGGAACATTGACACAAACGGACACAATGAAACTTTGCGATATCTCGGAAACCTGACCTTAACGGCTAGCCCCGTCTATCAAACAAGGACGAGCTTAGGGACCCTCCACAACTCCCCAGGGTGCGAGCGACGATCGCAGAAGGAGCACGTCGCTACATGCTTCAAAGCGAATTGAACCAGGAAAAGTAAAAAAAAATATTTATATTTCGTAATTTTTTGCAAGAATACAGAGAATAGTTTGGTAGTATTTATATTTTTGTCGTATTGTATATATATTCAAGTTTATCTTAAGCTAAATACTTTTAAAATTAGTTCAAGTTTTGGCCTCGTTTTTTTATTTAGTTTAAAATAATACCCTGGTGTCTCACAATGAAACATTTTTATGTAATGTACAATGAAACAGGTCCATGTTTCGTTGTGTACTGTATAGTTTTATTGTACACCAAATGTGAAATTGCAAAAGGTTACTATTCTATGAGACTGTTCATTTAAACATGTTTCATGTTTAGCACCTCATTATCAACCTATTAAGGCCCATTTGTATAACCTAGGGTTAAACACTGATTAGTAGCTAGAGTGACAAATTTTACATGTACAATAAAATGGTCACTTTAGCTCCTGCTGGTGAATACCAGGCTATGTGGCTAAACCCGGGTGGTACAAGAGAGTCTACTTAGTACATTTTTAATATTTTTTGTTGACTTATTAAATTATATGCGTAGTAATAGTGGTCATAAAACATATTTTTTATCTTTTAAAACATTCTGTTACTACATATTTATTGTATTCACATGTCATTGTTTTCATTAAAATTTTCGGTTGCTGAATGCGCCAATGACATAAAGATTCGTTAATAAACTAATCTTCCCAAGAATCAGTACTTTTTACTAACAACAACCACATAATATATAATAACCTATTTGGCTACTGTTTATGTAACTCTGTTTCAATGTTGGTTACCCGTGATATTTTTTGTTTACAATGAAACAGCTCACGGTGTTTCACTGAACACTATTATTAGTACACATTGAAACAATACACTTTTTTCAAAAAGATTTTAAGAATATATACGCAATTTTCAGAACTAGAGCCAATTTTTTACATACCATAAAGAATGATGACTATTAATCTATTTTATGGCAAAATATACGATTTTTAACTTTCAAATTGGCTGAGATAGGACAGTTTAAAAAGTTGAATGTTTCATTGATGGCAATAGTAAAGTTTAAGTAATATGTTTAACAATAAAACATACGTACACAATAAAACAACATAATATTTATGTTGTCACAAAGTGCATGATATCTATCGTGGAGATGCCCAGGACCCTCCCGCATTCGACTGGGTTGCAGTCATACTACGAGGACACATAAAGCAACTTTTTTTGCAATATGTCGCAGTTATCGACGACATTGTTAAGTTACAATGAAACTTGGGTTGTATACAATGAAACAGTCTTTCGGATTCATGTGTCTTTCAGTGGTATTATTAATCATTTAACAAATTGGAATCCTACTAAACTAAACCTACTCCAGCCTACCGTTATTATTAACTTTCCTTTATTTTGTATTCACAGTAAGCGTACTTATATATATGTTTCATATAACACAGTTCCAATGTTGGTTAAGTCTGTTTCATAGTTCATTGGATTTATTACATCTGTTTCAATGTAAAAATTCAGGTGTTTCATTGAATACATGTACGAGGACACAATGAAACAAATCTCATTTTTTGTTTAAAGTTTTGTAACACATATACTATTGAAAATAAGTAGAAACCAAGAATGCTATTCGATAGCCAACTAAATTGTTTATCTTCTAACACAATATCTCACTCGTAACTTCAAAAACACCAGAGATACAATGGTTTGAAATTCAGTTGTGTCATTCATCCACAACTTACCCTATACATATTAATCATGCCAACAAACTGGTACAAAAATAACGAGAAAAAAAATTTTTTTTTCGGGTACCTCCCCAACTGTTGAAGGGGGTATGATTTCTTCATTTGCTGTAATTCTATAGTGTCGGGTATCATTCAATAGGTCTCTTAAAAAGAATAAGGGTCTTAACACAAAGTGTTTTCTAAAGTTAATATTTTCGGAAATATGTATGTATGTATGTAAATTCTTTATTGTACACAAAACACAGGCAAAAATACACATTTTTACAAAGAATTTGACAGGTACAAAGGCGAACTTATCCCTGTAAGGGATCTCTTCCAGTTAACCTTTGAGCAAAGGAGTCGTCTATATGAAGCAAAAGATAGACAAACATACCGTGTACAGTGGAGAATATATTTGAAATAATCGCTCCACAAGAAAAAAAGTACCTACTCGTATACCTACTAGAAATCTGCAATTTGGTATAGGTACATATTAATCATGCCGACAATGTGGTAGAATAAAAACAAGAAAAATCTTTTTTTTTTTGGGGGATATTGCGGAGGCCCAAATGTAGAAGAGGGGATAAACCTTTTTATTTACTGTAATCCTATAGTGTGGACTGTGGAGTATCATTGAATGAATAGGTCTCTTAGAATAAGGGTCTTAAAAGAAAGAATGATTTCCGATATTTTCGGAGATATACGCTCTAGAATAATGAGTCCCCCCCCCCTCTAACTTCTGATCCGTGAGTCCAAAAAATATGAAAAAAATCATAAATAGTAGGCTTATAGAGTACTTTAAAATAAAACTACCTATTTCGAATATAATCGACCCAGCCGTTTTTGAATAACTACGGAACCTTACACTGAGGATGGCCCGACATGCTCTTGGTCGGTTTTTTTTCTGCTGACGAGTTTGTTAGACAAAGTACCTATATCTAATAGAGTACTTGTTAAAAGTTCCTAATTCCTATCTTTTGATTTATACTTGTCGCCTCTATTTTGACGGTACCTATAACAATCTGTTTAAGGGCCCATGGAAATCACTCGTACATGTTGTAAATAAACCAGCGATATGTCGAATTTATTTACAACATGTATCGCGATGTGATGATATCGCGAACTTCGAAATCCGCAAATTTTTGATTGGAGCGACGGAGACAAATCCTCGAAATTTATGATTATGAATTACCAAGTTCGCGGTAGTAGGCCAGTTGATGTAGTTGTAGATACATACCTACGGGTTTCCTTGGCATTTCAAAACGGCCTGCCCTTGCGCCAGATTCCACTGATTGACACTTTAAGCAGTTACGTGTAACCTATTTAAGTACTCCAAAATACCTACTGTACCTACCGTAACATTGTCGATTGTGATGGGGCTTTTTTAAGGCACTGATGAATGACTATACTGAACTAAAATGTCGAGCCATGCCATGCTACATGCAGGCCCTCTGCAAATTGCGAAGTAGGTACCTAGGTGTACTTACGTCACGTACCAACACATTAGAAAAAAAAAACGGCCAACAGCATGTCGAGTCATGCTCAGTATAGGGTACCGTAGTTATTCAAAAACGGCTGGATGTTCGAAATAGGTATATTTTAAAGTATTCCATAAGCCCACTATTATTACTTTTTTTTTTTTCATATTTTGTGGACCCACGGATCAAAAGTTAGAGGTGGGGGGGGACTCATTATTCTGGAGCGGTTATCTCCGAAAATATCGGAAATCTTTCTTTCTTTTAAGACCCTTATTCTAAGAGATCTATTCAATGATACTCCACAGTCCACACTAGGATTACAGTAAATAAAAAAGCTCATCCCCACTTCACCATTTGGACCTCTACAAGAACCCAAAAAAAAAAGATTTTTCTTGTTTTCATTCTACGACTTTGTCGGCAGGATTAATATGTATACCAAATTGAAGATTTCTAGTTGGTATAGGTACTAACCATAGAGTATATTATTATTGAATAATGTAGGGTAGAGTGGGGACAATTGAAACAGGTCAAGATTGAAACAAGTCAAATATCTCGGAAACTATAATGCCTACGCGTCTGACGCAACACTCAGAACAAGCGGTAGGCCATATTGCAATCCTTAACAAAAGCGCACGGGCGCCGGTGCGATACGGAAGTGTCCACGAGCGAAACCAGTTTCACGCGGTAAAAAGTAAGTATTCGTGCTCTCGTATATTGTCTTATAACTTCGTCTACTCTCGTATATTGACTAATCTAATTATGTAAGTGTTATATTTAGGAATAAACGAATGTTTTTGTGAACGGTGATCAGTGTTAGAGTCTTTTTTTATATAAAATATTTGACATTGAAGTCAAAAAGGTGGTTTGGGGACGATAGAAACAACGTGCTTGGGGACGATTGAAACGTTTCAATCTTCCTCATGTTTTAATCGTCCCCAAAATTAACCAACTTCGAAATATAAAGTTTTGTATTCGATGCAGTTTTAGATCTAGATCATAAATAGTTCGGTCAAACCGTACGTCGTTTTACCTTAAACTCACAAATCAAGTAGTATCGCTGAATTTTTGCTATGTTATTTAGACACTATAGGGCAACATAAAACCACATTTAGCAAGCAAAAAAACGTTGTGCTAGCTGCGTAGTACTTAAAAAACTGCGAAATTTAGTTTCTGATTTTTATTTAAAAAACTATACGTTATTTGATATCATATGTTGTTAAACGTTTAAAAAATAATAAATTTCCAACAAGTAGAGGTTACCGTACGTCTTATAGTTTCAGAGATTCGAGACTTCAAAAAGTACTCTTTTTTTGTAAACTAAATAAAATTTGGTGTTTTGCTAATGTTTTCGGCTTAATATCGCTTCACGTTTTTAACGATGTTTTTGTTTACCGCTGTAATGAAACCATTTAAACTGATATTTTGTTTCGTCTATTATTTCATTCCACATCGCGACTTCAATACTCGTTGTGACTGGGCGTTTGGGAATGGTTATGATTGAAACATTGTTATAGTTGAAACAGGCACTTTTGTATGAAACATAGTTTTGATTATTTTCTGCGATTCTACATCGCTATATCTTGTAAATGCATTAAATCTACCTCGGTTAAGGTAAATGTTAATGGTAACAGTGACAATGAAGTCTAAAAGTCGTGTACTCCTTTTTTATTCCATGTTTTTTTAACGACTTTTTCAGATGCTCATAAATTGAGATATGTTAATGCTATACTTGCGAACTTTTAATGAGCTCATTGTATGCAAAGGTAGTAATGAAAAATATCAAAACAGATATAAATTACTTTCATTGTGTTGAAGATATTTAAGTGTTTCAATTGATCCCACATAGTGTTTCAATTGACACACAGGTGGGGTCAATTGAACCACTCTGCCTTTTTCTTTTTATTTCACCATTGTTGAAAAACTATGAGTTATAGACCATCCAAATACATTTGATTTAGGAACCAGATAACTAACCTTGAAATATTAAGAGCGTACATCTTTCTACTTATAAAAATATAGCGGTCACGGTCGGTTAAAGGCAAATTGGTTCAATTGACCCCAGTCTACCCTACTAACGGCCACTGAGCTATGCTGCGGACAGACAGACGGACATGGCAAAACTATAAGGGTTCTTTGTTTACTACGGAACCCTAAAAAGATAACATTTGGAAATTAATATATTGTACAACTTACCTGTAGAAATCCTTTACGTATCCTTATAGGAAGCGAAAACAGAGCTGTACAACTACCTCAGAAATTTCCGAAAATCCAGAATCAATCATAAAACACATCACAAAAATTTATTAGTAGGTAACATTAGGAATGCTATGATTATCTGAACCCTCACTGCAATCAGGTATTATCACTCAGGTATTATCTGAACCCTCACTGCAATCTTTCCAAATATCAAATTGAATGGAGGTTACGTTAAAAACGAGACAAAAGTTGTTTAGTATGATCTAAACATTAATGGGTTTCTTTCTTTGCTCTACGAGGTGATACATACGTTATAAATGTTATAATACATAGATACATAGGTATAGCTACTTATATACATATGTAGACAGCCATGACCAAGGAACAAATATTTGTGATAAATAAATACACAAATAATGCCCTCGCCGGGATTCGAACCCGGAACCTCCAGCTTCGTAGGCAGGGTCACTGCCAACTAGGCCACGGAGGCTGACGAAAGGGTGGTAAGCTAAAGCTAGAGGGTGTCATGGTAGAATATTAACGTGATTCCATGACACTCCCACTAGCGACAATGCGGACTACGCTACGCCGCAATGGATTTTGGTGGAATGGTTGGTGGTCGTCTGTGAGAAGTGAGTTTCCTAACCCCCCATATGGGATCCCCGTGGGATCCCCTGCCCGGGGGTTAGTATAGTGAGATGCGTAAAAGCATTAGTTCATACAAAGGTGGGGTCGGTACATACATTACTAAAAGTGGTAATAAAGATATTCAAATTAGTTTCCTAACGTATTTTTGTTAGTATTCGGATTTTTATAACTATGTGATATAATAAGAATCCTATGTCCCGTAAATAGGATTCTTAAATATTTTATACCTTTCTTAAATATTTACGGTGTTGCGTAATTTTTCCATAAAATACCCAGATTTCTATACCTAAAATATTTCTTGGAAACGGCGTTCATGCGTGTCATAGAAAATAGTGTTATCTTGGTCATGCATTTTTAAAACGTTGCCTGACCTTTTACTGGCTTGCTCCGTTATATAGGGTGCTCGTGAAATAACTAAATAAGAACGAAACAAGTTACGTTGCAACGCGAGTAGCTCGACCACGGATTTTTCTTATAAGGAATTTCTTTCTGTAAGTTGGTCGAAAAGACATAATAATCCCCAATATCCAGTAAGTAGGTAATCACGAAAAGTGCAGTTCAAAAGAGGTAATGCTGAAACTTAAAAAAAAATGTATCTACATTTCTTGGAAATTAAGATAGCTTCTAACACTCTCGTCAGTAATTCCGTACTTACCCCCTTTGATGCAATCGTACATTTTGGCTTTTATGACTCGAGTTAGTATTCCGCTTACCGACCGTGATGCATACAATGTTTTTCATCACACTTGCCAACCAAAAAATAAGCTTTAAAACATGATATTATTAAATTTCGTACCGACATTTCTATTACTCCCTAGGGAATTTCACTTTTCTATTACTCCCGCTACGCGCGCAAGTAATGGCGCGCTTAGACAGCAAGTGTGATGAAAAATGTATTATTATCTCTATCTCTAAGGACGAGTAGTCAAATACTGTCCACAATCATATTAAGTAGTTTTTTCTTGCCCTAACGGTACTCGGTACTCCGAGTACCGTTAGGGCAGTAAATACTCTACTGAGTATTTAAGAGGTATTTGAAAACGAGTAATTTTATTATCAGCTACACCCTGTGCTACACCTTACACAATTCTTCATCGATACCTTTGCCATTCAGTCGGCAATCGCTCCGCGTGAAATGTTACTCGTATCATGCACACCTGCGTACATTACGACTAATTAAACCCTTAATAATAACTGCTTTGTCATAATTAAAAAAATAGTGCAAACAATGACCGCATCATTTCTGGAAGGATACAGTTGTGGGGCACTCGTGTTTCAAAATGCGAATATGGGTGGCATTCATATGTTTTGTGAGTGTGAGAGGAGAAGACTTCCCTTCATTGATAACAGCGAATGCTTCTATTGGTAAGATAATTCTAATTATTATGTTCCGTCTGACTTCGAAATCCCTATAAAAATGTTGGATGCTTAGATCGTAGGTACTTATGCTTTGGGGTAGTTGGCTTTTGTGTGGGGGAGTTATGGGTTATTTTGAAATTGGCTTAAAGAGAAATTGAGCCCAAGCTGCTCTGCTGCTGCCTAAGAGTGCGATTTAACATCTTCGGTCTTTCTCTCCCAAAGAGTACTTATAGGTAATACCTATAGGTATTATATCTCAAGAACGTTAATATAATTAACGGTTAAACTTACGTGTATTTAGTCACCGTCTAGTCTATCTACTTAGGTTCCGAAACATGTCTCCCGTAGCGATTAAATACACGTGAGTTAAACATTTTTATTTTGGTGACGACTGTTTAGATCAAACTAGGTAGATAATAAGTTGAAAGAATAGTCCAACTTATAATGCTTAATTCTTGACACTGATATAATCATAATATTATTATAACGATTTGGTACTACATGGAATTCTCCATCGGGATCGTGCCCCTAGTCACTTGGTACTTACTTATTCACGCAAAATTGGTAACATTTCCTGAACACAGCTGTGGTACTAGACCGGCAGTACCTCGGCGAGCAATACCAGCCACTCCTAGATGCCCTGAAGGATTACATCAAGGAGCTGGCTCGAGTGGAACTGAAACATGGCGGAGTCGTCGTCCATTACTACTCTTGGAGCACCATCAGTCTCAAGAAAGGTAATAATATTTCGTATACCAGATTACCAGACGATAAACCAAAATTTTCGTTTTAAGAAAGTGGAAGGCCAGTGCTTGAAAGTGAGCGAAGTCTTGCGTTTATGAAACTCAGGTTTTTCCTTAGATGTACGTGCCTAAGTATCTTTTCTGGAAAACATTGATTATGATTATAAACAAAATTAGGTAGTACCTAATAGTGAAAACGTGATTCTAATTGAAAGTGGCTATGAGCAGCAAAATTATTGCACGGCTTTTCGAAATATTTCTCCAATGATATTTTATAATACATATTGATTTATTTATTACTGAGCTTGGGTCTCTAGTATTGAGCAAAACCCCGTTCAGGTGTGTCAGTATCCTTGGCGAAATGTTTGATCTTAAATACAATAATAGGTAATCTTAAAAAGCGATTAAGTAGATAATATAAATAACTCCTCTCTTCTTCTCCAGGGTTCATAGCAGTGTTCAGTATAGCGTCGTGCGAAGACACATGGTCCCTATTCTCCCGGACAGAGGAAGAAGAACTGCTTTTGTTCGCGCTAACAGAGGTCGACTGTCCACGCCTGCCGCCAACTTCTGCTATCACGGTTACATATACAGGTATCTTGTTCCCATTTCACTTATAAGTGGTTATCTGAAAGTTTGCCTGCGGTCCAATTGCCGTGTCCTATGCAAAATGTATGAAAAGGGTCGTGGCAATTAGAGCCTACCGTTGGCAAACTTTCAGAGAACGACCCAGGTGTAGATCTTCTTATCTTGCAAAGTGTTCAGTGTATTTCCCTTTTTCAGATCCAGGCCAGGAGTTACCTCAGTTGCTGCTTGATTTGAGGACCACGAGAGCTTTTAACTGGAAATCAGCTGTGATTTTGCATGATGATACATTAAGTAAGTTTCACTCCAAATGTTACTTACTACCTACTTTAAAGAACGACAAAGGCCATCAGCGTGAACAAAGTCCAATGGATTTCAGTTCAATCTTCAGATACCTATTTTGTTAATGTTTGTCGTTATTTGAACCTACCCTATGGCTTAAATTCCGTATTTCTTGTTTCATCGGAACTTTTGATAACTTTTGCTAGATCGCGATATGGTTTCCCGTGTGGTGCAGTCACTAACGTCGCAAATAGACGATAAAGCCGTCCCGACCATATCCGTTACAGTCTTCAAGATGAAACACGAGGTCAACGAATACTTGAGACGAAAAGAGATGCATCGAGTTTTGTCGAAACTGCCCGTGAAGCATATAGGTGAGTTCTGATGACATTGAATATGCCGCCAACCATGAAAAGGTTAGGTACTAGGTATTTAGTAATGATTTAAGTAGGTGTTTCCAGAAAATAGTACATTACGATACAAGTGCAAAAAATATGAAATCCGAAATGAGTGGCGATGTTTTAAATCGACACGAGCTACGAATTTCCGTTTTGCACGTGTTTTTTAGTACAGATGGCCCTCCGAAGTTTTGGACCCGACGTAAAATGAGCCACTTCTCGCACTAGAGCCTAAAAAGGCACCATCTGTACTAAAATACATATTTTTAGTTCTTTAGGAATTACGAACGAGTGTAAATTGGAAAACGAGCCAAAGGCTAGGGTTATAAATTAACACGATTTACCATTGTCAACAATGCACTATTTTAGCTTAGTATAATGGATATAGCAAATTGACGATAGCAATGAGCAGTGAATACGACGTTACCTGCTGTTATATATTACAAAAAAAATCACACTGCATTTACTTTTAGGCCAAAACTTCATAGCAATAGTGACGTCCGACGTAATGTCGACAATGGCGGAAACAGCTCGAGATCTGCTAATGTCAAACACGCAGGCGCAATGGCTGTACGTTATCTCCGACACCGACAGCCGGAACTCGAACCTGACCAGCCTGATCAACGCGCTCTATGAGGGGGAGAACATCGCCTACATATACAACACCACCGCCGCTGGTGAGGGCTGTAAGGTGAGGGGTTCCCACTGAACCGTCTGTCTTAAGACTTAAGGCTCAAGGTTTAAGACCCACGCTTCTGAGGCTCAAGTTTTTGGTTTCCACGAAAAAGTATACTTTGTCGGGAACGTGACGGCTATGACAGCTACCTTAGAAATATATGGAAAGTGCGAGAATTCTCTATAAATACAAACACCCAGTTATAAAAATAAGACACACTGAAAATTGAATTCGTAACTTTCTTAGATGTACGTGAAGAACGGCGTCACGTATCTGACGTTCTCGTGGAACGCACCATTTAACGTTTCAGCCTTTGTTCTTAAATCCCTAAGTATTCAACCTTCAGGCTGAGTGCCTGAGGCTTAAACGGTTTCTTACTGATGTGTCAATAATTCCGAGTGTTCTTACTGATATGTTCCAGAACGGGCTAATGTGCTTCTCTGAAGAAATGATGAACGCATTCATCTCAGCACTTGATTCGGCTGTTCAAGAAGAGTTTGATGTGGCGGCCCAAGTTTCAGATGAGGAGTGGGAAGCGATCAGGCCAACGAAAATGCAAAGAAGGGATACACTATTGAAACATATGCAGGTAGGTTACAGAAAACTCATTTCAGAAAGGGTTAAGGTCCGAAAACATTATCAATGGGGTAGCCTCAGCTGTAGCTTTGGCCGTTCAGGAAACGTTCCTCGAGCGAGAAGTGCGATGGCATCGTAGGCATATGAAGATAAATAGAAAGAGGGATGCAATGTATGGATAATTATTATATTTTTAAGGGAAGAGGTGATAAACGCGTACATCTTAGCTCTAGACTCTGCTATTTAGGAAAGTCGCCATTCGATAAATGGCAGCAGTCACGGTTATAAGATATCTGAACATGTACTATAACGCCATGACAATAGGCCTGCTGTTAACGCGCCGACGTCAAAACCTGTCCCAGAGGGGTGAGGGCTGCGGAAGGTGACGTCACGAATGCAGCGAGCAGCTCACCGGCTTCGCGACACACACGAATACCATTCGACCCGCGCTTCAAGCATATCTCGCGAAACTCATTAAAAATTTATAAAGTTTAAATTAAAAAATACAAGTAAACATTAAGCAGGAGTTTTCTTGAAGAATCAACCCCTCAGCTGAGCTGCTCATAAATAGCAGCTCCGACACCTGCTTAGATGTTTATGAGCACGCTGCTTCAATATCTGTTGGCGACCGGACATATTTTCGGTTAATCTCCATATTTATTTCAGCAACACATAGCGGCGAATAGTGTATGCGGAAACTGCTCGACCTGGAAAGCCATGGCTGCAGACACCTGGGGCTCCACTTATCGAGGATACGTGGAAGCGGGCAATGTCCCAGTTCCTGATAATGAAACTTCTGGAATTATACAAAAAATAGAACTGTTGCAGGTTAGTCGAGAACATTTTGTACCATTATGGTTTTTACTTCATCATCAGCCTATGATAGTCCACTGCTGGACGTAGGCCTCTCCTACGCGTATAGACGCATAGGAGGTAATTGCCCATAATCGCCACGCTGGGCAAGCGGATTGGCGATCGCAGTATTTAATGTGTCTACTACGATGACGCTGCTGCCCATCATCAATCTTTTATCAAATAATGGTCAATGACACTTCAATCCCTTAGTCGACTCTTACGACACCCGCAGGAGGAGTTGGGGTGGTGACAAATGTATTCTTACTGCCGTCACCACACGGCCTACTGTGGTTTTTACTTATTTCCATTAAAATTATTGTAGACAAATAGGTACAATAGATACGATTTTTTAATGGAAATAAACTGGAACTCGAAGACACAAAATATTAGAATTGCAGCTAGTCGGCCGAATTTCGAATATGGTTTCTGGTAGATTAGTGTGTTTGAGTTATAATAACATGTCTAAGTTTGTCGGAAGGTAATATTATACATATTAAATAATTTAATCGACATAACCACAATATAATATTTATTATATTTACTTATATGTGTATATTTATTAACGTGTCGTAATTGATAAACTTGTTTATTTATTTTCCTTATTTCATGTCTTTTTTTTACTGGTTGCATTGTTTCATTGCCCAAATGTTGTCTGGAAGAGATCGCTCTTTAGCGATAAGACCGCCTGTTGTGTTACCTCTACATTTAAGATTCGAATTTTTTGTTATCTTCTTTTTTATGTTACGAGGTGTGCAATAAAGAGTATTGTATTGTACCTATTGTATTGTATTGTATAACAATGTAGTTTTGTGTTTAATCTGATGATATCCCATAGGTCGCATATTGGCGTCCCAGCGATGGCCTGAGGTTCACAGACTTCTTGTTCCCTCACATTGTTCACGGCTTCCGAGGAAAAGTCCTGCCGATCATCACTTATAACGTAAGAATTAATTTAGTATTTAATTTAATAAACTTTTTCCCCGCCGATATTTTCATCATCACCCGATATTTTACTTCTTTTTCTTTTGGTACCGATCATCAAGCGAAACCATTTTCTATTTGAGTCATACAGCGTTTGCGAAAACGGGCGTCTTTACTGTAGGCATTAAATAAATAAATAAATAAATATCTTGGGACATCTTACACAAATCGACCTAGTCCCACGGTAAGCTCAATTAAGGCTTGTGATGTGGGTACCAGGCGACGATATATATAATAGATAGATACATATAGATACTTAAATACATAGACAGCCATGACCAAGGAACAAACATTTGTGATAAATAAATACACAAAGAATGCCCTCGCCGGGATTCGAACCCGGAACCTCCAGCTTCGTAGGCAGGGTCACTACCAACTAGGCTACGGAGGCTGACAAAAGTCATTGTGAAAGTTAACGGTTTTGGGAAGTACGAATTAGGTTTTGACCACATAATTCTTAAGAAACAGAAGCCACATATTGGCTTGAATTCTTCAAAAAAAAAAATTGGGTTCTAGAGCCCTAAACTTTCATACGTTCACAGGAAAGATTTGTAACCTAACTCATACAAAAAATCTGTAGATAATGACATGACCCATTCTTCGCTGTTCTTGAATGAGTGGCAGCGTCAACAGCACTGGTCCAGTCCTTAATGTTTTCACTAGGTCTTCCTCTATCTCTTTTGCCTCAATAAAAGGGATCAATTATGTTACATATTCCTCAAGATATTATTTTCAAGAAAATAGTGTTTCGTCTTATTTGGTAAAGCTTGTCAAATTGCCGGCAGAACCCTCCGTGGACGATCCTGAAGGCCAACGAGTCGGGAGCCATTTCCAGCTACAGCGGTCTAATATTCGACATCGTCGACTTACTGGCTAAAAATAAGAATTTTACGTAAGTCTAGTGCAAAATCTAAATTCTAGAAAATAAACGGTTACCGTGAATTACCTACTTAGTGCTTGCTGGTTTAATTTTTCTATTTGAAACTGCAACTGTAAATTGTATCTCACTGACTTTGTTATCCTTACAGGCTGAAACTTATATTTCCAGGAGATTTGAAGGACATTTTGTCTAACAAAACTGTGACCGACGTGAGTTGCTACGACTTATAATTTTCTTATTTAAAAGTTTGCATAATTTATCAATGATAAGTCGACATACGCGATGGTGTGGCATGTATAAGTAGGTATACATAGTGCTAGCTTGTAAGCATGAAAATCCCTAACCAAGTTCTGATTTTAAAGAAAATACTATTATCTTGCCCCAACCTACTGTACTTGAATCTTTAGCCAATCTATCGATTTTCTTGGAGAAGAAGCTTATTACCTAACTTACACGCTAGAATACACATGAAGGAGTTCTTTGCGACAGCTTTTGTTCTGAAAATAGCGCATTGCTGTAAGAATGCGGTTGCATTTTTAACACTGCTTTTTTTCTTGTACATGGCTGTTGGAAATGTAAACTACGGTGCAGTCACGATTTTTGAAACATTTGAGCATGGTCACGTAATATATAGTTTAGTTATATATAAAATATGTATGTACCTCTGCGTTAATATTGTCAACCATAAAAAATAAACTTAACTAGTTCTACTTAGATCACACATTTAATTATCTGTACCCTTAAATACGGGATACGAGTCTACTCAAATTAAACTACAAAAACAAACCGGCCAAGAGCATGTCGGGCCATGCTCAGTGTAGGGTTCGGTAGTTATTAAAATGTACCTATACCTACTCTGGATAATCATCTCGTCAGTAGAAAAATGCGGCAAGTTCAAAAATTTTTGGTGAAAATTTTGCCGCCGAAAGAAAATTTGAATTTGCCGCCATTTTCGGCTGAGAAGGTCAGAGGCTACAGTACACTTTTTGAACCTGCCTGCGTTGTACATGCCAGTATAACTACAGTACATCGGAGCGTATTCAGAGAGTCCCTAGGTACTTACTTTATTTCAGGAAATGTACAGCCAAAATGCGAAGTTGACAATGATGGCTGTGGCGAGGAAGCAGGCTGCGTTTGCTGCTGCTGCCTTCACGGTGCTGCCTGAGAGGAATCCTGGTAAAGATCAATCAATTATGTCTGGATCTTAGTAACTAGCTCGTGTTCACGACTTGTGTGCGCATACAGGCCTTTTCAATTTGGCCTATCAGCGCAAGATATATGATGCCTCAATCTACTTTTGCAATCAACCCATATTTTATTTATATTTAACTCTTATCCAACTTGCTTATAATTATTTTCCATAGAATATTTAACCATTTTTTTAACTCTCATCATCATCATCATCAGCCTATGATAGTCCACTGCTGGACTTAGGCCTCTCCTATTCACTATGCGTATAGACGCATTAGGAGGTAAATGCCCATAATCGCCACGCTGGGCAAGCGGATTGGCGATCGCAGTAATGTGTCCACTGTGATGACGCTGCTGCCCATCATCAGTATTTTGTCAAATAATCAGTGACACTTCAATTTTAACTCTCATTGTAACATTATAAATATTAGATGTCATATACCAAAGAAAAACGACCAAGATCACCTACTGTCCGAGGTGGGGAGGTACAGTAGGTGTATCTTGGTCGTTTTTCTTTGGTATATGACATCTAATATTTATAATTTATATAGTATTAAGTAGTGTGACTACTGGAGAAAAATTTAAAGTACAAATCAAAATATTTAGTTAATAAATAATTTGATTTGTGTTTTCGCAATACGTTCTCATTGTAACATTTTTAACAAATATTGAATTCCTCAGGTATAAACTACACGATTCCTGTGAGCACACAACCATACGCTTTTCTGATAGCGCGGCCGCGGGAATTGAGCAGGGCTATGCTGTTTCTACTCCCCTTCACGCCCGACGTGGGTTATACTTTTAATTTATCTTTCCCTTTATTCACAGCTAATGATTTCAAGCTATGCCCTTGCTAGCTTTCAAGCTATTAATCTACTTTAAAATAGAGATATGTATTACATTTGAAAACAAAAAAATGTAAACAAACTTGCATTATTTTCATGATCACGCAGTTTCAGAACACAACTTAAACCCAATACCTGCCGTTTGGCCACATATATTAAAAAAAAAAGATATTTATTAGAATAAACGTAAAAATAAATCTACTAACGTCAATCGTTACGCTATTGTTACGCGGATTTTGGAAAATTAAAGGAAGATTCGAGCGTAACTGTGCCTCAAAACGAATACTCATTTCTTGTTAAGTCTTATCACACAGTCACATGATCAACAACCTATCTCAGTTGACTGCTGGACGTAGGCCTTTAGGCCGTGAACGCATCAGGAGGTACCTAATCAGGAGGTAGAAATTGGCGATCGCAGTAATGTGATGACACTGCAGCCCATCATCAATCCTTAATAAATGAATGGTCAATCCCTTAGTCGACTCTTACGACACCCACAGGAAGACTTGGGGAGGTGACAAATATATTCTTATTACCGTCACCAACCACACAGTTCTCACACAGAAGATTCCACTAGAGTGATATTACACGGTGGCCTTTCAGAGAACAATATACTCGTAGTTTTGTGTGTCTTTCCATAAAATTACTCCTGCAAAAGAACTTCAATTTATCAATGAAGTTTATCTTTCAGACTTGGTTGTGCCTTGGCTTCGCCGTGGTCCTTATGGGGCCTACACTATATATGGTGCACCGCCTCAGCCCCTATTATGAGGCCATGGGGGTGACGAGGCAGGGAGGCCTGGCTACTATACACAACTGTCTGTGGTATATTTATGGTGCACTCTTGCAGCAAGGTAATTGTTTGACATTCTTTTAACGCAGTACATTTGGATATTTCGCATTACGCAATTAATATTTTTTATCTTGTCTTTGTTCTTTTTCTTAATACTTAATAGTGGATTAGATGCATTTTCTAATTACTGACCTATTTAGGGTGAGCTCGTAATGATAAAGCTATTCTTGTCTTATCAGTATCAAATACCTTGAAATAACGCTATGAATTATCTTTATATTTTAAGCCATTAAATTAAAATTAGTCAGAGATTAGTTGAGCTCTAAAAAGTTTACTTTTAATTTGTATCACAATCACATTGACATTATCATGCTTTTACCTTCCAAGGTGGTATGTACCTTCCCCGTGCGGACAGCGGCCGCCTAGTCGTCGGTACATGGTGGCTGGTCGTTTTGGTGGTAGTCACCACATACTCCGGCAATCTGGTGGCATTTCTTACGTTCCCTAAGCAGGAGGTAACAATTTACTGGCACTTGGATTCTAGTTAGACATTCGATTTCATAGATCAAAAATATTTGTCAAAACTTTATTCGTCGTTTGATAGCTACATTTATTCGCTAAAAATAAATAATTATAGATCGTATTTTTAAAACAAGATATAAATAATAATTCTTTATTTACGTGCATTCACAAAAAAGTCTACAGGTTACCGCAAGGGCGCATATTTGGTCCACTATTATTTCTAATATATACTAACTCGATGTGATCTGTTCAAGGTACCAGTGACCACAGTAGCGGAGTTGCTGGAGAATCGCGCTATATACAGCTGGTCTATCAGCAGAGGCAGCTATTTGGAAACAGAATTAAAGGTATGTATTTGTCATATAAAAATAATGCCAGGTCTTTATGTAACATCGTTAATTAAAAAAAAATGTATATATTCAGCGGTTAATAGACACAAATACAATTTGTCACCCGTCGGGTATGAAACCCAAACATGTTAGATTCAGATCCAAGTAAATATTATGTTAAATTGGATTTGTTCTTTTCTTTTCAGAGCTCCGACGAGCCGAAATATGTGTCGCTTTTGAAGGGCGCCGAGCTAACCTCGGAATCTTCAGGCCTCGAGGGGAAGCTTGCTTCAGGTAACTTCTACTAAGTAAATACATTAACGAAAAATTAGTTTGACTTACGAAAACATTTCTAACTATAAGATGGATTTGGATACATAATACATGATTTGGGTTTGAATCCCGGTAAGATTATTAATTTATGTGTTTACTTACCAAATGTCGATGGAAATGAAGTAGGTTGGTACATTAGAGTGTTACCGTATATTGTACTACGTACAAGTTGATATTATCTTTGGTATCGTATCCAGCCATACGTCAGTTGTAATATGAATTAATGTAACCACCAAATGACGACTTTTCAGGAGGGCCAAAAAACGAAATGGACATTTATAAAGTATGTTGTATCTTTTTAGTTAATTATCCTATTGAAATGATGTTTATCTTGTTTGTTTTATTTTTGAGAGGTCTATTTGAGAGACAGTTACTAACTGCGACCACACTTATAGTTCAGGAAATGGCTGGTGCTTACGTTAAATATTTAAAAAAAAATTGCAGATACGTTAACAAATCAATGAAAATCATCAAAAGTGGATTTCAGAATTTAGTGTAACTCACAAATTGAAACCGAATTGCTTATGAGCCATACAATGCAGACGGCGCTTACAGCAATGACGTTTATAAAAATATGGTGAGTACATTAGGAAAGACATGTTTTGTACTTACAAATTCGTACTTACGTTAAAATATTGTCTATGATTTTTGGAAACCTTTACATATGTTAATAAAAAATGTAGAAACCTAATGAAATGGAAAAAAAATTGTTAACGTATTCGACATTTTTTTCTAGATATCAATATTTTATATACACCGTTCGATAGAGCAGGAAATTTGCAGTCCAACGGTATACTTAACTCAATTTCGTAATTTTGGTGGTTACATTAATTCATATTACAATCGACGATATATTACATTTTCACTACATAGCATAAAATAAAGTCACTTTTTCTGTCCCTATGTCCCTTGTACGCTTAAATCTTTCAAACTACGAAACGGATTTTGATGAGATTTTTTTTAATAGGTAGAGTAATTCAAGAGGAAGGTTTATATGTAGGTATAGTACCCGTGCGAAGCCGAGGCGGGTCACTCGTTACAAATAAAACTTGCTCGATGGGTACCCGAAGAGTTTTGAGAGGTCAAGTTTAACGTTTTTACCGTTTTATTCCTAAAAATAAACTCACATCCTCTCCAAAGCGAAAAAAACCTATTATTTACCTACGAATTGGGAGGTGATTGTGCTTTAATGAATTCAGCGGTAAACGTTAAGGGTACCTAAAGTGTAGTGTCAGTACTCATACCTGGGATAACTCGGGGCATTTATACAAAAGTGATGTAGCAAAACATTTTATCGACTAACTCCCTTATTCATAAACGTTTGTTAACTTAACAAGCCGCTAATAATTGTTTGTCCCTTTCGGTCTTAATAATTTGTCCATAAGATCAAAAGGGACAAACAATTATTAGCGGCTTGTTAAGTTAACAAACGTTTATGAATTAGGGGGTAAAAATATATCGATGTTACTGTGAATGACAACATCAAAATGTTATTCGGCATAAATATTTTAGGTACTTACTCTTCAATTAAAATAAAAAATAAATTTAAACGGGTAGTTACGAGTTTATTTTAAAATAGTTTTCAAAATATACAATTAAATTTTTTAATGTAATTATTTCCGCTACCTAAAGGTTGTCTGGAAGAGATCGCTTCTTAGCGATAAGACCGCCTGTTGTCTACCTCTAGTTAAGTCGCTACTTTTTCTGTAATTGTTTTCATTTATTGAGGTGTGCAATAAAGAGTATTTGTATTGTATTGTATTAATATTAAAATAATTATCAATATTTGAATTGTCATTTTGATTAAAATCACATCTGCATACAAGAGGCCCGATATAAGATATGACATCGAACCTCTGTACTGTAATCGAGAACGTTCAATAAGCACATCTTTTATTATAATTATATCGACATCTTTTTAATCGATATCAAATCCCTATAACTTGCCCCCAGTTATCCCAGGTATCGTCAGTACCTAACATTCTGTTTCAGTTTCTAACATTGAAGTTTGAAGTATACCACGAAGTAGTAAGACCTATTACATACATTTAAAATTTTCTCGGTCATTCTCAAAATTTAAAGGCAAACAACCGTGTCAGTTTTTTGATACTGAAAAGGAATATTAGAACTGAAATTCTACTGCGAAAAAATGGGCTACGGTAATTAGATCTAGATCTAGACATTTGAGAAAGACCTAAGAAAGACCGTTCTATGTTCGCGAATTTCGCGATGATGTTTATACGTCCGCATACAAGGTGAAAATGTCTTTATGACGTATACCTCACCTCAGTAGGCTTAGCACAGGATCAGTGCGACAATATGTCGCCGCGAGATAGACTATCCATCCCTCTTTTATTCATACAGTTGGTAAAAGGTGGAAAATCTATCTCGCGGCGACATATTGACATACCAATCATGTGCTAAGCGTACTGGTCTTGTATACCCCACCTCGAATGCCGAAGGTTAAACTGGTACTTTGTAGATCTAGATCGTAACGAGCCTAGTAGCTGTAACTGTTACTTCTGTTTCCAGGGTCTCCCTTGCTGTCCCGCGTGCGCAACGACCGCCACGTCATCATCGACTGGAAGCTGCGTCTCAGCTACCTGATGCGGGCGGAGCATCTCGTCACCGACAAGTGCGACTTCGCTTTGAGTAAGTTTTAACAATAAAATAAATAAATATCTTGGGACATCTCACACAAATCGACTTAGTCCCACGGTAAGCTCAATTAAGGCTTGTGATGTGGGTACCAGGATGCTTAGCCAAGTTGCCAATCGCTAGCTAGCGCTTGGTAGCGTATCGTAGTTTTCCCTCTCTGTCACTCTTGCATATTAGTGCGACAAAGACAGATAGTTGCCTTTCGCTTACGATTGCCGTTTAAGCGCTAGCGATTGGCAACTTGGCTAAGCACCCAGGTGACGATATATGTAATAAATAGATACATCATCATCATCATCATCACATCAGCCGTAAGACGGAAACTGCTGAACATAGGCCTATCCCAAAGATTGCCAAAATGACTGGTCCCTGCTCCACCCGCATCCAGCGTACTCCTGCGATAAATACATATAGATACTTACTTAAATATATAGACAGCCATGGCCAAGGAACGCCCTCGCCGGGATTCCAACCCGGAACCTCTAGCTTCGTAGACAGGGTCACTACCAACTAGGCTACGGAGAACTAGGAAACGTTCATAGATTTGAGTAATGTGTGGGGGATTGTTCTCGTTGGGTGCCAGAGGATCTGAGAGGTGGTGCGACGTGTCAATCGGATAAAACAACAAAAATATCAAAAACTATGTAGCAAAAAATAGAACATTTCCTTTTTGCACGTGTAAGGGACGATTTTGATTAGTACAGATGGTGTCTTTTTTAGGCTCTAGTGCGAGAAGTCGGTCATTTTACGTCAGGTCCAAAACTTCGGAGGGCCATCTGTACTAAAAAACGTCGTACGAGGCACGTGACACTCGTGTCGATTTAAAACACTCCCTATCGGTCGTCTTTTAAAACATTGCCACTCGTTTCGAATTACATGTTTTTCGCACTTGTGTCGTAATGTACTATTTCATAACAAGTGCGTCAAAAAGAGAAATTACCGAGCGCGAAGCGTGCACAAAGTCCGTTTTTTACGAATTTCGTTTTTGCACGTGTCTCGTACGACGTTTTTTAGTACAGATGGCCCTCCGAAGTTTTGGACCTGACGTAAAATGACCCACTTCTCGCACTAGAGCCTAAAACGTACACCACCTGTACTAAAAAAAATTTTTCACTTTATGCTCTGATTTCAGTATGCATATAAGTTTCCAAAATGTACATTCCAATAAATAAATACAGGTGTTATTTATGATACTCATTTGCATATATTTATTTTCAGGTGCAGAAGAATTTTTAGACGAGCAAGTGGCGATGATAGTTCCAGCCGGAAGCCCTTACTTGCCCGTCTTCAATAAAGAGTAAGGTTCACTTGCACAATCCAAGTTTAAACCACTAACCCGAGGTTAAACAGTCAGAAGTGTGCATAATGTAGGTTTAAACCAGTTAGGGTGTCCCCAAACCTAGCGACGCTTTGCCATTTTTAAAGACAAATCGCGCACAGTCAATTACACAGTCGATCGGTGTCGAAGAGTTGTTACTTTTTCGCTATTATTGCGTAGTAATAAAGGTTTTCATAAATAAATAAATAAATAAATATCTTGGGACATCTTACACAAATCCACCTAGTCCCACGGTAAGCTCAATTAAGGCTTGTGATGTGGGTACCAGGCGACGATATATATAATAGATAGATACATATAGATACTTAAATACATAGACAGCCATGACCAAGGAACAAATATTTGTGATAAATAAATACACAAATAATGCCCTCGCCGGGATTCGAACCCGGAACCTCCAGCTTCGTAGGCAGGGTCACGATCAACTAGGCTACGGAGGCTGACAAATGGATTTAGCCGAATTCGCGTCGATAGATTTAGGGAGACCCTTAGTCGGTTAAGTAATTTCCTTAACTTCTACAAGCGGCACCAATGAAAAGATTTTAAGTAAGTAGGTATATATCTCTCTATAAACGAAAAATATAGCCTTTTGGAATGGAATGTCACATAGCCCCAAAAAGATGCGGCATTCTAAATAATCCACTCGTCTACAAAATTGGATGTCTAAACGAGAATATAGGTATCCTCTTGAGCATTTTCACGGAGATTAGATTGAGTATCCAGGCTCGTACATTATGTTTGAACAAGCGGGTAAGGAACAATGAATAATGGCAGAAACTCTAAAACAACAAAGGAACGTTTTATCACAATTTCTTTTCAACTTTATTACATCTAGGGAAATTAAGCTTTTCTTTTATTTGTATTAAATGCTTGCGTTTACTGACACTTAATCGTTTTTAATAATTTACCCCCTTATTCATAAATGTATCCTAACTTAGCAAGCCGCTAAGTATTGTTTGTCCCTTTTGCTCTTATAGACTTGATAAGACCTAAAGGGACAAACAATACTTAGCAGCTTGCCAAGTTAAAGACTTTTATGAATAAGGGGGTTAATCGCTAAAATCAGACTAAACCCTAAGTCGTAAATATTTATTTATAGAGTCTGTTCCGAAAGTGAAGGCGTATAGCAGCATGGTAAACCCAAATATATCTCACGATACCAAACAAACTCTAGTGTTCTGTTAAATGTTCATTATAAAGCTAAACTTCAAGACTTGAGGCTTCACGAATCAGAGGCAGCAAAGATGGTCTCTTGCATTCATACGTATAAAATAAGCATTCGATGGATATTTGGATGGTTCTCAAATATCGTCAAATCTTTTAGACTTTATAGGCCTGCAGGCCTAGCCAAGATGCCATTCTGTAATCGTACATATACGATAAGCGATAAGTCACGTGACCATAATAATGTATCGAAATGGTCACGTGACTTTTCGTATGAATCTGTCATTCTCAGACATTTGTGACTGATCTTGGCTAGGCCTGTATACTTAGCACATGATTGGCGCGACAATATCTCACCGCGAGATAGACTATCGATCCCTCTTTTATTAATATAGCTAGAACAGGACGGAAGATCTATCTCGCGGCGACATACTATCGCACTAATCATGTGCTAAGCCTACTGCTGGAGTCTCAAGGGATTAAGATTTTAAGCCTCTATTTATAGGAACGTTTTCTACAACTAGTAATTAACTTGTATTTGTACATCTAGTTTGTATGTAACATTATTTTCGTCCAGAATAAATCGCATGCAGAAAGCGGGGCTCATCACGAAATGGCTATCAGCATACCTGCCCAAGAGGGACCGCTGCTGGAAGATCTCCTCAGTCATGCAGGAGGTGGACAACCATACTGTCAACCTTAGCGATATGCAGGGATCGTTCTTCGTGTTATTCCTTGGTAATTACGATGGCAGATGTTTGTACGCATAGCACAGAACACTTGATAGGTAAGGTATCAGTGGCCCATATCATAAAACAACATCGATAAAATTGTGTCAATTTTCTATACAGAAACTTGACAATTTTGTAGAAATTATACACCTATGAAGTTATGTCTAACCTCCTGACTAGAATTGTATTTCATTTAAACTCTGTTTTTACAAGCAAGATTCATTAAAGTTTACGCCTGCAGTCGTCACAGCGTACCTTTTGAAACTATTATAGTTAATTTTTTTTTGTATCACTTCCATCTCATTTAGTCATCCTATTATCATCTCGACTCTCATACAATTTGTCCATACATCACTCTCGTCATAATGTTAAATCGCTACTTATTTACAACATAAGTTTTAATTCTGGTTATTTTATGAGCTTAGTTAATTTGCTTGTATGTACCTAGTTAAAAATATCTTCGCTAGTATTAAGAGGCCTTATCGACTATGCAAAACCGTCCATAAAACTAAGGTCGACGACTACAAGAGTAACACGTGTATTGGCGTAAACAACTGATGCACGCCCGACTGGTTATATGAAACGAAACCAAATCAAGTTATCCATAGTGATGGGGAATTTTCCCCAGACGCTATTTAACTAGTATCATGCCTGGTAAAATTCCCCGGTTAAATAATGTATTCCTTCCTTCGTGAGCCTTCATGAGGCAGTTGGGACGAATTAAAAATGGTCCATAGGCGTCAGGCTTAAAACTAACGTTTTCGATACGTAGTTATGTAATCAAGTTATCCTTAGTGATGGGGAATTTGTTCCAGACGGCAGTTTCCTAGTATCGCTAGTATCTGGCCTAATAAGATTTGCCGGTAAAAAAAAAATCAGGGAAGTGCCATAATGGGGAAGTTGTGCCGAATAAATTAATACAACGATGACTATTTTTCTTGACAAGGAAATTTGTAAACTGACTAAAATTTATTCCTAGAGCTACCTACCTACTCAGATTCTTTGACACTTCGTCTGTGGTTGCTAGGGATCAGTACAATGGATTCTGAATTCAAATTATGAATTGATTTGAGTTTAATACCGATTGTACGGATCCTTATCAAACAATATGACACTCGGCTGAACTTGTACTTTGTTGCTTGCAGGATTTTTCTCTGCTTCATCAGTTCTGCTAATGGAGTGGTTCTACCATAGAAGAAAGAGTCAAAAAGAGGATGATGCCATCAAACCTTACGTGGAATAACATTACGATAACTGCTACATATCAATAACTTTCGATATCGTTTATAGTTTGATGTTAAATAAACGTTTTTATTTGCTTTTTGGGATACTACTTGTGAACTACACTATCAGATACCCGGGCATTTTCGCGAGAAGAGATCCAAAAACTTATTTTTCTGAAACAGGTAAATTTTATGTTTTTCCTGCTCAGAATCACGAACTCTTTCGATCCTACTAGAAGAAAAAAAGTGTCCCAACTTTTTGTTTCTATTACGTAACCGTTTTTCAAACACTTTGTACAGCGGAAGTGGAGAGCATGTAAAATGTATGAAAAATGTGGGACCATTTTTTTCTTGTACTTTTTTTCTCCTAGATTGAAAGAACTCGTTATTCTGAGTAGGAAAAATATTAAATTTACCTACCTTAAAAAATTTTTTTTTGGATCTCTCTCGCGAAAATGCCCACCCACGGACACGAGTACTAGAATAAGGCAAAATGGTTAACTGGCTCAACGACCAAAGAAACGTGAAAGGTTTCGCGACCCTAAGGGTCAACGAACTGCAACAGAAAGTTGCTAAAGCCAAGAATTTCTTGCTCATAATAAAATAGCATCTCGTTCAACACGTGTATGCAAAACTTAATCTCAATATGGTGAGATGTGTGTCAGGGATATTCGGATTCACGTGAGATAATCGTGCCCCTTTGATTGATTTCGTACAATGGTTGTGGAAATCGATACTATTATAGGATTTCTATAGTACTGTTGGTGCAGGTAATGTACTCGTAAGTGTAGCGTAAATCATATAAAGGAATATGTATATTATGATTATTATGTATGTAGCCAATTACAATTCAAATGATCAGAGCCTACTACAGTTAAATAATATAATATTATGACTATTAGTTATATCAACTAATATACTTACGACTGATCGAAATTTATCATTAATCCCAAATCAATGAGATTGAATAAACCGAAAAGAATGAGTACTTATTGATTATTAATTCAAAGGATGAATCTAGATATTTTAATATAATACAAGTTTGGCATTTACAAAAAATAGCCACTAAAGGAAGAATCGAGATTGCATAATTTCAAAACCAGATATGAAGACCAGATCAGAAAGAATAAAATACCTGATTTTCAAAATCTACAATGCTATTTACAACTAGTGCTTACTACCCACGTGTGGCGGGCATGATAGTAGCTTTAGAATCAAAAGACATTGGGTTTTATTAGCGAAACTAGAAGATTGAATTTAAATTGGGTTCGATCCAGTCTGCAGAGAGAGCCGACCAGAAAATGTTCTGAATTACCATACTCGCGCGTTGCCAAGAGGACGCCGTGAAACCTGATTTTTATTGGGAGACAGACAATTGAAAGCCATTGAACTTGTTTGTTGGTGTCTTGTCTTCCCTCTGGATACTTGGATAAGTATAGACAATAATATGGAAATGAGTCGGTTATAAATAGCACTCATTAACAGTGCAATTCTCAAAAAGTTTATATATTTGGATCACGTGTTCAATTGGTAGGCTGGTAGAGTTAATGATGCTAATCAAGATCTATCACACTTCCCGAAATGTCCTAAAATGTTTGTTTGAGACGTTCCTTTTTTGTTACCAGATTCCTATACAGGGTGTAAGTCTAATACGGGCGAAGCTCTTAACGGATGTTAGTTTAAGACATAATAAGTACATTCAAATAACTTTTAGTTAAAATTAGAGCAACAAAATTTTCCATACAAATTAATTCGGCGCGCAATGTAGAGCAACATACGCGAGTTAAACACTCGTTGACAGCTAATTTCAAAAGCAGATGACAACTGTCATATCAACAATAACAAATGTTCGTACCTACATTGCTGCTCCGATAATCTTAAAAAAATAGTGTGGGGTCATAATTAAGAGTAACTTAAAAAAAACCTTGTAATCCATGATTACACTAATAAATCCCATGCCTGGTTAAATTGATCGCCCGTATTAGACTTACACACTGTATATGTTTGGTACCTAGATGTAAATGTAGTGGATCTTGCTCGGCATCATTGACACTACCAGCCTATAGTTCGGGAAATATTATTTGACCGACTCTTATCTTACTCACGACCTTTAGTTTTGCATCATGTCTTTTTCGGTTTTTTTTGCATCATTAACAATAGAAAAGTGCTAGACTGTTGATTGTCTAGTAAGTGTTAACGCAAAACAAAAGGTCGTTAGTAAGATAACAGTCGGTCAAATAATATTTCCCGAACTATACCAATTTTTATCAATATCGAAGACGTGATCCAAAGGTACAAATATTTTGAAAAATTCGTAACGATGAAATCGGCATCACGAATTGCTATCTCAGCTAAGGGCGGATTATTAGCTTTACAGTTAGGTATGTCCCTTCCCTACTTTGTTGGTTCAGTGGGAAGTTTTAATGTTTATCATAATAGCAAAGAATTCAGGACAGGTACTTACTTAATGTGTTAAGTTAATGGCGATGCTGTAGATATGTATACAGTGTGTGGTCTTTAACACGGGAGAAAACTGAAATGAGTGACTCCTTAGACTATCAGCAATAATCCTGTAAAGGTCCCAAAGTGTTTCAAAGTGGTTAAGTTCGGAGATACGAGTATTGTCATTCAAAGCTATGGACCTTTAGTATTGGATCTTGGCATCACGATGTCGTAGCTTGTCAGTCGCAAGACATCTTGATAGTATACCAGGTAGGAAGTCATAACAATAATTTTGTTTGCATTTTTACACTAATTTGATACGATTTTAAAAAAAAAATTGTACATTTTTCAATGATTCAAAAATGATAAGTTATTGATAACTTTTAATTCAAGTAAATGAACCCATAATAATGAAAAATACATGAACAAAAAATTACAAAAAAAATTTTTTTTTTTTTTATTACAATATGTGGAAATGATTGTTGATCAGCTTATTAATGCACCGTTTAAATTTTCACCCCGGTTGTAGGCCACACACTGTAATGGTTGGCCCTTTGGAGAAGTTGGAGCTAATAATGAGTTTTCATCCATAACTTTTGAACAAATTATTCAATTCCTTCAAGTCGATATTAACCGAATACTATCTTGACGTTCCACTTCAGTTAAAATACCTGAATTGTAGAATTTATCTAAGTCAAGTTATTGACAACAAGGAGCGTCATAGAGCTTAGCAGGCGTGACTTTAATCACGTAGATAACTTACGACATGTTTACTGCAAAATCGAAACTGGTCAATGCAGAGTTAAGAGATTTGCGGGAGAACTGGTAGGTTGAGCAGGGGTTTGGCCTAGGTACCTACAATGTCTCCAATGTCTGATGCATTATTTATAATGTGTCAACTTGTCAAGTTCATTAAACGCCCTTGGACTTATAATTTATTTTACTACTTATAAGTAAAGAAGCATTAGGAGGTAAATGCCCATAATCGCCACGCTGGGCAAGCGGATTGGCGATCGCAGTAATGTGTCCACTATGATGACGTAATGATCCTCCTAATGCGTCTATACGCATAGTTAATAGGAGAGGCCTACTTCCAGTAGTGGACTATCATAGGCTGATGATGATGAAGTAAAGAAGCTTCAACTTAAATCGCCGAACTAGGTAAGTTAAACGAAATTAACAGGAAAATATACCCTAGTTACGGATTATGATTTAGAGTCCTCTTTATATCGTAATAGTTTACCACTTTATTCATAAGCGCCAATCCGTTAAGTTTGTCTCTTTCGGTTTTATCAATATGTCTGTAAGAGCGAAAAGAACAAACAATACTAAGCGGTTTTTAAGTTTGGATACGTTTATTGAATAAGGGGGTTAGAGGTCTCTTTGTCACTATTTATGCCATTAAGATTTTCTGGTTATATCAAATAAAACGGAAAATACCTAAGTACATAAGGACAAACGAACTCAATCACGTTGTTTATACCACACGCTGGTGACGTCACACGAAGAACCGGTGTCCATAGATATATACCGGCGCGGGCGCCGCCGCCACAGTTGGACCAACGTCTTCCCCCCATTCGGCCGTCTAAATTGTTTTTTCGAAGTTTCTTTTATTACATTTAATCGAATTGTATGTGTCAATGACAAGATCGAAGAGAAAGTTCGCGATCACCGACAAATTTCTCCCCAGGTCAGTGTAATATAAAATATATAAGTATTTTAAGATACGATTAAGTGACAATTTGACATAGATACACTTACTTTGACAAAATGTTGAGACATGTGCCTATCCTAATATCGGGGTAAGTACTTTAATGGGTTTGTGGTGTTAGGTGCAATGCTTTAGCTTGAAAGAACTAGGCAAAATCACAGTGGGGACTATCTATTTATAATATATTATAGTGTGCACTTGTGATGCACTCGACACTGTGCATATTCATGAGCACCGTATTTCCTTTCTGGTTTGAAGTTATTAGCAAATTTAAAAGGGTCAGATATCGCCTTAACATGATTCAATATCCTTACGAAAACAATACTTAGTGTTATACTAGTATTAAGTAATTCTACACAAGCATATGCTATGCGTGTCACATACTTAATATCAGAATCAGCTACATCATTACGATTAATAAATAGAAAATCTTTGTTTCATACATTATAAATTATCATTATCACACACGTATTTCATTTAGTAATAATGTTCAATTCTTTTATAAAATACTATTGTTTTGTACATAATCAAACCACATTAAAGCAATAAATCTGCGGGAATAAAAATAGGACACCTAATGTTCAGTGGTAAACTTTTATAAACTAGTGTATGACTGTTCTATGCGGTTTTCTAGGTCTTCATTAACTTTATTAGGTCAAAATATGTCTACTTATCTTCTTATTAACACTTCGGAAATTTAGTGTATTAGGATTATTTGGCAAAGCTATCTATGGTGTCTGCCAAGAGCTGTAGCAACAAGTGGATTCATTGTTTCCCGTGTTTTCCTAAACTTTGCCGATACATAAACAAACAAGAGCCACTTGGGCTATCTTCCAAGGCTTATCAAACTGACGGCCGTACACTTAGGCTTAGCTAATAAAACGAATAGGTAAATCATGGAAAATATTCGTTTATTTAAATTTAAACATAAAGGTTAAATGGAACCTAAATACCTAATGACTAAAATTTTAAAAATGAATTCTGTTTTGAACATACAATATTCATTGTAAATATTAGATGTCATTTACCTAAGAAAAAATACCAAGTTTTCCAACGGCTTGTGATTGTGAACCCACGTTGCTCTCAGCTTTCCCGGCTGACCTAACTTTTGCCTAAACTCCTATCATTTATTAACTTAGTACATTTTTGTTCCATAAAAGGAAATATGTATGTAGATATAATTGGTCAACTTAACTTAATGCTTTAAGGTATTTTACCAGTCGATCACTAGGCAAAAATAAAAGATTGTGTGGCGCAAGCTACACAATAGAAAATAATTAGGATAAGTATTATAGTAGTAGTAGTTATATGTATGTAAATTCTTTATTGTACACAAATAAAAACGGTAAAAAAATATACACAACAATTCAAAAAGGTACAAAGGCGAACTTATCCCTGTAAGGGATCTCTTCCAATTAACCTTTGAGCAAAAGAGTGAACTATATGAAACAAGAGATAGACAAACAAACCTGTACAGTGCGTGATTTGAATGATACTAATGTAATCGTAGTAAATTACCTACTATGCTTAATTCGAACATATATTATAAGTATTTGATTATTACAAAGTTACACATAAGCTTTATACGATTTACTGACATGTGTACTTTTTATTTATAAAGATAAAACAGATCCGTAATTTGCTAATAACAAAACCTGGCCCCTAGATAGTGTCTGATTGGTCGCTTCGCGTATAGAAGAAGAGAAGTTCAAAATCCTCCAGAGTAAAATTCAAATCTTCCTGAGTCACAGACATCAGTCACACAGAATTCCCCATTACGGATTACCTTTTGTCCTTAACCGCATAATTGCATAATATTATAGTATCTATGTGAAACCCCGCCGAAGTTCCTAAGTTAGTCCACGGAACCGGTTTGTTTGCTCATGCAAATGTGCTGATCTGCCATGAGCCTTACGCGTGTTCTTGTTTTTCTATCAATTTCATTTATATCCGATATAATTTACATATTACTAATGACAACCTTTTTTAAAGAGGTTATTTCCCTCTGACAATTATTTGTAGGAAATGTGAGAAATATCGTCTTCATAACAACAAGGCTACACCATAGTAAACACAATAATAAACAAGCAGTTTAAAAGAGCTTGACAATTTTATGAGATTCTTGGTCGTCCAATTCGAGTATATTATACTTATTACTTTCTGCTATAACTACTCGTAGGTAGATAAGTATTTATCACATATTTACTAAACTTTCAAGCAAGGCAAAGTTTCGATGACTAACCCGAGGTCAAAATGGTTAGAAATATCCAAAATGTCAGGATTTAACAAGTTAACCCAGTGTTATTCAGGATTGTGCAAGCGAGACTAAGTAAGTACTCATAGGCTGTAAGTGATCAATTATTACCTACGTTTATTTCTGAATCTTAATTTTTCCCTAAATGTATTTTATAGTTGAAGCATTGTAAAATTAGTATTTTTTTATTATTATGCTTCAATATGTAAGTGAGCATACCTGGAATTTCATTAATGATATCTTAAATCATTAGCTCTTTATATAAACGTTATTTCCGAAAGAAAGGAGTCATTTCATGGAAATTTTATGTCCGGAGCTAAACCATGAGTCATGGTCAATAAGTTTTTAATTTTCGCTCCGCACATAAAATTTCCATGAAATTAGTCTTTTCTCTTGGAACTAACGCCATAGTCCATGAGCCATTTGTCATAACATTCGTAACATTGACAATCCATTAAGTTCTCTTCTCTTGATTTGGCGGAGAAATACAGCCAAAATGTAATCTCATCCGTACATGTCTCCATGAGTTTTTGTTTCCCATAAATATTTTTTTAATATTTAAATTTTCTAACTATTATTATAAGCACATGGGCAACAAATTAATCCCGTATCGGAACAAGAGTAACAGGTTTCATTCTGATGACAATATGCTAATAGTTGCATCAGCTCATCGGTCCGGTCTGTATGCAAATCCGAAAACTTGGATTTATAGTAAACCTATATCTACATACTCGTACATTTCTAATTCCAAAAACAACTCTAGCCACTCTCGATTCTATATTTACTTAAGTTGTTTCAAAAGCGAGGTTGTAGTAATGGGATTGTTTATCGAATAGAACGAGTTTTATGAATTAAACATTATGTTAAATGTCCCGGTAAATCTTGGTATGTCCTGACATGTCCCTGTTTGAGGACGATGGTTGATAGCATGGTATTCAATATTAACATAATCACGTCTGTTTGAAATGAAATTGTATCTTTGTAATCGTAGTAAGAAGAGCCCGGGGGACTATCCTAGAGTAAAGAACAAACAAACACTCTAATATAAAAGGACGTTTGGAAACGTGCAAATTTTCATTCCAATTGATATTTTTTCATCACTAGGTCTAAGCGCGCCATTGCTTGCGTACTACGTAGCGGGGGTAGTAGAAAAGTGAAATTCCTTAGGGAGTAATAGAAATGTCAGTACGTCATTTAATAATATTGTGTTTTAAAACTTTTTTTTTTTTCGGCAAGTGTGATGAAAAACATTGTAAGCATCACGGTCGGTAAGCGGAATACTGACTCGAGTCATACAAATTCTTCTAATACTCTCGTTAGTAATTCCGTACTTACCTCCCTTGATGGACAATGTACTATTTTGTTCATTTGACCGTCGTTTCAATATATGATTGTTATTTTAGAAATCATCTCCGTGGGTAAACTCGTACGTTATCGGCACTAGATGCCAGTTGGCAATATACAACTCTGATAAAAAAATAAGTCCTTCGAATCAGCTTGTTAGTAGAAAATGGCGGTAAAAAAAATTTAGGCGCGGAAATTTGGCTGCCCATAGACGAGTTTGCCGACCTTTTCTACTTATATGGTACCCACATATTATGTTAATCGAAAACTTGTTTCCATTCCAGGCTTGCTAAAAACTTGTGTACCCGCAAGGGTAGTCGCAGAGCGAACACCGGAAACCGCTTGGAACACGCGGTACTCACCCACATTCAGCACGTACCCTAGCTCCCCCGCCCCCCGGCCGCCCCTCATCACCCATCTCGCTTCCACCGGCTCCGGCTACACAACGACTGAAAGAGATCGCTGCTAGCATGGCCCGCGGCGACGAATGCAAGACTGCCTCTAAGGCTAACCACGCGTGTAAGCACTACGATGTCACTGGGCCCATGAAGTGAGTATCTGAATTCGCTTAGGTTTTATACAATTCTGTGCACAATGCATAAATACTAGAGTGTCCCCAATAGTAAATCTCTACTTATAAAAACTATGAAGCCAGCATGGCACGGATTTCCACCTTATCGGAGAGTTGCAAACTCTGTAGATGAAATCAGCGTCTCCTAGTGAGTTCCGCTGACTGATAGTGATATCATGCTGAGTGAAGACCTTTTAGCGCAATTCACTGTTCACATGTAAATTTGAATTTTAATGTACTAACTAAGCAAATTTTTGTTTTGTGCTAACATTTCGTATTATTATTCTCATGTGGGGGTGTCATGGTAAAGGTTATACGTAAACCCGTCCCTGCACCTAATATTTTGTGTTGTGAATTTACACAACCTAGAAGTGGATAGGACTTGGCTCTAGAGTTTGTATGGAGACTGACTATAAGGGACACTAACTAAAGTAACTAATACAAACTACTACAGCATACGATTTAAATACCGCAATTGTCATCAGATAAATTGACCGCCTTTTAAAAATTTTTGGTTAACTGCCTGATGGATTTAAATAAAAAAAATTATGGCCAATACTCTCGCTATTGTAATAATGACATAACAAATTTGCTATCACTGAATAGGTTTATAATGTAGGGCCATTTCCAGAGTACATAAAAGATTCGAGCGCTTAAATAGACTACAATCTCGACAAAATTACGAAAAGACGTCTCAGCTTTCAGTAACACTCTATGTGCGGCCAAAATTTCTAGAAAGTTCTTCGAATGACACAATGTTATCAATCTTTTCAGAAAGCCATTCGCAACCCCCGCTCCGAAGAAAGAGGAGAAGAAGGAGAACTACGGGTCCTTTGGCCAGATGTTCAAGAACAAGAAACACTTTACGGATATGCACTTCTGCTGAGCCGGATCATGCTTCATCATCATGTCACCAGATCAACCAAATATTTGTAATTTACCGACAATAAAGTCGTGAAACTTTATTCAGTGTTTGTGACATACTTTCTCTTCGTATATCATGGGGTAGGTTTTTCTTACTAACTGATCATGTATTCATTATTAACAGATTAAAGGGTTTCATTTGCAAGGATTTTTTGTTATGACCTGAAGGGGAGAGCACCCAAGTATTTCAAGAAGCGAGCTTGTAGCCATGCTCGGTATCAAACTACAAGACTTAGAAACGAGTTAGAAACGCCGAAATTAGAAGTCGCACCAAAGTGGGAGACGTAGTAGATACCGTTACTAAACTCAGATGAAACTTTGCAGGACATGTTCCTAGGTAGAGTGATGGCAGGTGGACTAAAGTTCTTACGGATTGGTGGCCTATTTCGGATGAAAGAGCCCATGGGCGTCCTTTGGCTCGCTGGGTCGACGACATTCGTAAGATTGCGGGACACACTTCTGGGTTAGATTGGCTCAGGACCGAGATGAGTGGCGTACTAGAAGAGAGGCCTATGCTCAGCAGTGGGCGAAAATGGCTGAAATTATAATGATGAAGTACCTATCTATCTAAAAATTCTAGGCCTACAAATGCGCTAGTATACTTGGCGTAAAACTATCTGGCAAGTAAAGGCGTCAATGCTGTTAGCGTTACATTTGTTAGCACCACATCAGGGTGAGAGAGATAGCAGCATGCCCTCAATAGCTACATAGTATTAGAGCAAGTGTTACATGGTTTTCCAACCTGATATTATAGCTACAATGTCGCTGGATATAGGTACTGTTGCTTCTATATTGCAACAAGTGTGACTTTGGAATCTAGACTATTAAACTGTGATAGCCATTTTATCGACAGACGAAAAAACTTGACCATCATACCCGCTGATGGAGGATTTCAAACATTTCAAGCTTTTGTCTAGAAACTGGAAACAAAGCTGTCAATTGGATTTGTTAGTATTTACGTATGGAATTGTTACGCATTGTACGATAGAGCGCATAACATACTTAATTTAGCCATTTACAATTGGGTCAATCACTTTTTTTTTATGTTGTTTTTCTGTCACGTGTCAAGTCACCCAGGAAGGAACAGTTGCATAGTTTTCTAAGAGAAAGTATATTGCAAGCTCTACTATAATGACCAGTTGGGTGATTCACCTTGGAAAGGCAACGTAACTCTCAAAACGTCCCAAGATTTGTAATTTTTGATGGTATAAAAATTTAATTTTAAGGGTGATCCAGGAGAAAATTACCGTTTAGTTTTTGTATCAAAATACGTTTAAACGAAAATGATGGTGATTCATAAGGTTCATACAACCGATGTTTCTGTGTGTGGTCACCACTTGCCGGCCGCCTTAATACAGTGGTAATTCATTAGTAAGAAGTCAAAACTGCATAAACTATAAATTAACTTAAAAGAGTTAAAAGGGTCATTGTCAGTCCGAAAAACAAAAGTTGTCCACTCGGTGGTTATAAATCTATGTTACGATTTGATCGCATAGGGATATAGACCTACCGTTAATTGTTTTATCCGAAAATTTGTACAGGAATTCCTTAACCTTCGGCATACGAGGTCGGGTATTACAGCCCCCAAATGTATGGAAACCTCATAATTATAGACATGTTGCACCTCGTTTGCGGGTTAACTGTAGGTATGTCCACCGAAAAGATGATAACCTAAATCTGACAATGAACCAAAAGTACAATTTTGAGCTTTTCTAAAGACAGGGACCCTATTAACTTCCTACTATATTACATAATGGATACTACGATATGAACTATGCTCATTTCATCTATATCCTTAATCTGATTAGACTCATTACGAATACGAATCCAATGCCAGAATACAACGACAAGATAACAGTCCACGGCAGTACGTTCCCTTGAGTAATAACACTAAATGATATTAAACGCTGCCTGTTTGCCGAATAAACGGTGTAGGAAGCATGAACAGTGCAGTGTGCTTACCGTGAGCTAGTGTCGCGAGTTTACTGCAGCAATACACAATATGAGCGAGATGGACAGAAACGTATGTAGGCGTTAAACCAGCGGCTGCTCATGGCGAGCACAATGAAGCGGTGAGTTTAACTGTATCGACGGCGTTACTTTCCATACCTCTCAATTGCACCAATTTATGTCAGTATGAGCGGGATACGGTTAACCTCACGCCGCCAGCTCATGGTAATAAGGACACTGTACAACGAGAGAATTACATATACAGTAAGTATGGTACACAATGATTTTAAGGTATTTTCACTAAAAAAGGCATAAATGCGATTATTGCGATTCAATTTCAGTTTAATTCTATGCAGATGAGTATTAATTTAAAATTCCTGTGACAATATACAAGCATGACGATAATAAGTATGTGTTAGAATCTCTGTCAAAGCGTTATAATTTTTCTTGGAGTTTTTATTCATGAATCTGGTAAGTGACAAGTAGTGATACTAAAGATAACAATAACTTAAATATGGAAACAAATACCTCATAAAGTACAGTCTACGGTAAAAAAGGAAAAAGGATAAATAACAGTGTTGGAACAAAGAAAGTTGCCATTAAGTAAGTACTTATAATTTCAAATCATATGTATATTATATTCATTATCCTTTAGATAGGTATATCGTAAGGTGAATAACGTCATTAGGTAAACAAAATACCTACGTGACAAAAAAACGCATGGCAGTGCTACTACGAGTATAGGTCGTTTTTATTGTACATACCTATGTACTTCCGTTCGTCAGACCTATTCTACATAGAACTGTTTATTAACCTTTGTAAAATTAGGTTATACTTAAATTTGTGACCAACAAAATGCCTAATTTCTGTGATAAAGTGACATCATGGGTCGCTACCTAAAGCGTAAATTCCGTTATCCCAAATTTGGGACTGACGAGGATAAGCGGATCCAAAAAACAAGAGGGCCTATCTCGAGGGCCTATCGTCTAATTGCGAATGACGTGTTACATCCCTGTCACTTAAATGTAAAAATTCTAAAATGCAACAGAGACAACACATCCATCGTGGTTCTCGGTAGGTTTTTATTCCGCAAAAAGTCACAAGCTGAATAAAACAGTGCCAAACATTTCGATCTTTTTGTCGCATCCCATGCAGTCCCAATTAGTGTTCGGACAAATCAACTTTGCTCCACTTTTCTTTCTGTCGTATCCACCCTTTATCTTTATTCTATTCTGAGTTTAATTTAAAGCTAACTATGGTTGCTTTTCTGATACAAGGTAGATTAAGGTGTGAAATGGCATTGTAGGCGAAATTGAGATTTTGGCTGAGCGATATGGAACTGAGTTTGATAGGATTTATTTATGGAAAAGGCTGTCGGAATATTTTCGTAGTAAAGCAGAGCGTAAAAAAGTGAAATGAATAAACCGATTTCGTTACAATGTTTCTGTTTATTTAACCTTCGGCATACGAGGATTCTATATGTACGGAAACGTCATATAAACATTTTTAAAGAAAGCCATCGCACTCGCTCCAATATGTCCGTATCGAGTAAAACCCAACGGATCCTTTACTTTCCAACTCATGGTACGGTTACTGTTTACACTTTTAAGTAAGTATTATTTTTCCTAAAATATTGTAAGCGCCTTCGTAGATTCGAAACATGAATAACAAATACAATACAGGTTGGTCCAAACCTTGACGTCAAAAAATTTTTTTTAGGTTCCCTACGTCATGGGCCATCAAAATATACCCCATGTATGGTAGCCGATTTTTTTGGAGTTTTCGAGTTATGCATTTTTGAAAAAAAAATTTTTGAGTAATTCTGGAATGAAGAAATTTATTGATAAAAAAAACTATTGGGTTTTTTTAATATTTTCTTTTTGTAAAAGTATTACTACAAATAAAGCATTTACTGACAAAAAATTAGCGTCCTCACTTCCTTGACAAACCTTGACGTCAAAAATTTTTTGATGTCAAGGTTTGGACCACCCTGTATAAGGCCAGCAGTACACCTGTAAGTTCTTACGTAAGTTATAGGGACGGGGCTATACTAAGAAATGAGATAGATATATTCACCTTTTATTCCTTAGTATAGCTCCGTCACAGAATAAACTATTAGTACTACATCCATAATTTAAACGCTTATACGTTTAACAATTAATCTAGTTTTCCCTCTGTGACCATTATCACAAAACAGATTTTGTAGCGATTTAATACAGGCTATATAAAAAGACATGAAATATAGAATTTTTAACAAAGCTTCAAGAAAATGCAGTAGTGATATTTTTAAGCTAAATATACTTTGTTTCAATACAGATTTCACTTCACCAACTATGTAATACATAGCTGGCATAAAATCAAAGAACACGTTACTATATTGTAGAAAATCTATCGGGGTGCTCGAGAGTAAATTGGTATTTTTATGCGACCTATTCTTTGTTAGAAAATATTTTTGTTAAAAAGAATAATATCACATTCTTTGTGTTTTATTTTAAAGCACTTGCAGTGTCGTTTTATAACAAAAATGATGTCACATGACATTTTGTATTTGAAAATAGTCATTTTAGACTGCGCCAAAGACATGTTGAGATAGAAAATTTTATGACAGTTTAATTAATTACATAATAATATCTAATTTCAATAAATACATAAAATTATATTTCCTTTGTTATTATTTTGGTTGCCAGTTATTATTTTAGAAATAGATAAGTAGTAGGTATAAGTTTGTATAGTTGATATTTTTTAAATGGTCGTAATAATCACAACATGAAAGTACTTACTCAAATTTCACTTTTTTCGGTTGGAAATAAATATACAAGTCCTTATTTTAAGATCATAAATCTTAAATAATTTTTATCATTATGTATCTAGTTCGAAGTAAGTACTCGGTGTTATTTAACAAATCGAAGATAAAATGTATTCTATCTAATTTACACAAAGTCATACAGCGTACCTTACCGACCTACCTTTGTTTTCTATTATTTCTTTCAAAATCCTACTAATGAAATAACATCAGTAGGCCTCCGTTGTTGACGTGCCCAGATCTTCAGTTATCCGCAAATCGAGCTTTGGAGCAAACTAGAACTTATTTGTAGAACAGAATTTTGTTGCGGCACATGTAGCATGGATGGGTTTCATAGGCATCTGTGCTATGTATTATGGCAAAATAGACTTTAATTCAATGCTGTAAGAGTTTTGAAACCACGTAGACAGTTGATAAGCTTGTAGTTCGGAGGTGCGTGGATACCGCAGCATCCAGCCTTATAAATAATTCACAGCCTTTGTTTGCCTGCTTCGCGTTCGCTCTGTTTAATTCAATGAAACTTGCTATTCTTAAGACTTGCTCTATTTACCTTCATAGAATTTATGTCTTTTTTCAATATACAAATAGCTATCTAATTGTACGCTATCTTTAATTATTTCTCTTTGTTAACAGCGATTAACTTTTTTTGCGGTTTAGTAATGGGAAAAATCAACTTTTTAAGATTATTTACGGTTTTTTAAATTCCATTGTTTCCGCAATTGTCCGGAATACCTATCGACCGTGATGCTGCGGCCGGGCACGGGCAATGCGCGCGCAAACAGCCAATGCTGGCGATGCCACAGCACCGCAATAATTAAAAGTAAAGTTTAAAAGTTCTGTTTGAATTGAGCGCGGTGTTCTAA
Organism: Thaumatotibia leucotreta; assembly: GCA_025490895.1. Taxonomy (NCBI): domain Eukaryota; kingdom Metazoa; phylum Arthropoda; class Insecta; order Lepidoptera; family Tortricidae; genus Thaumatotibia; species Thaumatotibia leucotreta. Next base: position 388,378 of record JALPQI010030248.1, on the reverse strand, counting down.
TTCAAACAGTTCATTTGTTTGTGTACGAATTGGATTGTCTGGGGATAGTTAAATTGAGTTCGATAACTTTAGTTTTTGCTTTTTATGTAACGGTACTAGGTTCGGTTTCAGCATTGGTAGATATTAGGCTATTGTCTTTAAATGTAAACATTTTGTAAAATGCCAGCAGGTACCTTCGGCACAATAATTCTGCTGTATTCTCATTTGTTATTATTCTTAAAAATTACATTTTTTATGAAGATGTTGTAAAAGTAGCGACCGAACTATTATCAGAACGATATTTTTTTTTAATAGGTGTAGAACCTATTACGACTACTACGACTAATATGTTAGAGTGCGAACAAATAACCTAATAGTTTTAATTAAGTATCTAACAATACTACAGATAATGGCTTGCTGCAATGTGTCTGGGCTAAGCAAATGTTGTACTGTTTCATATTATAGTACCTTGTTTTTTTATTGGCTGTTTAAGGAAACGGCTAAATGCATTTTATAACTTAGCCCGTAACGTTTTTCTCCTCGGCAGGCATAAATAAAATAATGATAACAAGATAACATTCGCTTTTTACATAAATTTAATACATAAGTGTAGTTAATAAAAGTTATTTAAAGTTACCTACAAAAATAAAAGCCAAGTATATAACACTGATATTTATGAGCTGAAAATTCGAATCAAAGTGTCTTCTTGTACTGAAAATGCAAATCGACGCTGGAAAGGAGAAATTGGATAAGCGACACAGTGCGTACTTTACAGGAGAAGCAAAAAACCGCCGAGATTTTCGAAAAAAAATCATTAAAATGAATTAGCAGGCCAAATCAAATAATTAAAGCATTATTTATGGGCATAAATATGTTTTCTATGTGATGTTTTAATTATTTAGCGTATTCAAGTGTTATTTAAGGATTTACTGTCGCTTAAGCAAAATGGTCGGAAAAATTGATTCAGGTAAAATGATCTAACCAACACGTTGTAAAAGAAATAAGGAAGGTAAAATAGTCCACCCGAGACTTACATAACAAATTCATCATGTTAAAATTATCGAACTGCCGATGTGGCTTATTTTATAGTCGGGTAAAAAGATATAAATTGAAAAAGTAGCATAAATATATCAGTAAGAAATATCCACATACTTAAAATGAGAAACTATTTTAGACAGTCATTTCAATTACAAGAGAAACATTCCGTGAATAGTACACGAATTTACTTACACGTGAAAAAAGAAAGACACTGTTTTAGGTATTTTTATAACTTTATTCCAAAAAGTAGGTAAGTATGTGAGTAAGTAATAGTTATTGTTAAGTATTAAAAACAAATATATTTTGTTTTTCTATTTGAGATTATTTCTCTTTATTTTAAAACATGCAAAATCAACAAGGATAACTCGTTATTGAGCCGACAATAGTTAGTACGTACCTACAAACGAGGCACTTGAAAACTATCTACTCTTAACAACCGTACCTGTTGGTATGTTTACCCACGTTACGTTATGATAACACTTAAATAATAGTTTTAGTTAGTACCTATTTCTTTTTTATTTTTATTTATTAAAGTACCAAAAACATTTTATTTAACGCAGAGTAACAATTGGCAGGACAACCCCTCTGCCAAATGTTTCTACATAACGTGACAAAGAATAAAATAGCAGACATTTATGTATGCAAATTGTTGCTAACTATTTGACTGACATTTCATTCATGCAAGTTAGGGTAAGTGACAGTAGTATTCTAATGTAAATTCAGGTAAAAAGGGTTACCTAAGCGACATATGGTTCACAAATAAATGTAGGGCTAAAAATGGATAAACGCCAATAGTTCAGATATCATAGTCAAGTAATATTGTCTAACCGTCTTAAATTTTAAATTAAGATAAAGGTAAAATTGTCCAAACGACATAAGAACATATAATACGGTCAGGTAGAAATAGCTAACCCACAAGTGATGATTAGTTGTTACACAGCAAAAATATCCAAGTAAAATTTAACCTGTCATGACAAATAGGTGATATAATCCAAGATACATTATGTTGAATTATATTTTATCTAATCTCCATTTTCTTAAAAGTTGTCAAAAACCAAGTCGTTTAGTAATAAAAAATGATCGAAAGTTCTCTAAATCACCGATGGGATAAGCGACACAAAAGTTGTCAGATGGATACGAAACCTAGCTCATTCGACGGAGAAAATTTTGCCGATTCTAACGGTGTATATAACTCAATATCTTCAAAAGTGTCGCTTATCCAGTTTCTCCTTTCCAGCGTCGAAATATTAAATTGGTGAATAATACCACATATGTACAAGTACATGTATGCCTTAGTAATATGTATATCAAGCTAATTGCAACAAAAAAACACTTCATTTGCGTAGATGGTTCTTTCAGTTGACTTGTGCAATTACAAAAAAGTGGGGGATATCATACGTGCATAAAAACAGTAATTAATGTGATCCTAAATGGGTCGAAATCAGTTAAATAAAAAACAGTGAATACATAATTGACAAGTATTTCATGATAAACCCGACACATTTTTAACAACACTTATTTTCGAAAGTATATGTTTATAAATGTGTGTACCTAAACCATTGAATTTGAATTTAAGTATAAAAAAATAAATATGAAAAATAATTTGAGCTTAACTACCAAAACGGGCCTAAAAATCAGTTCCTTTATCGATAAGAGCCGGTCTGCGGCAGTGCCGCTCCGTCAGACGCCGCATGGCCGAGCGCGGCAAACACCGCGTCGCGCCCGCCCCGGCGCCGACCAAGAAACAGTACGCGTACGTGCCGTGCCCCAGGTCCGAAGAAGTCGGCACCGAATTCGCCCTACAGCTCCGGAGGGAGCCCGCACCGCAGCCCCTGCCCGAAACACCACAGAAATCCGGTGAGTTGGCACAAAGGACTCGCATTCAGGCTCGAAAAAAAGTTTCAGTGCAGTGAAAAAGTTTGAAAAGTGCGAATATTTGGAATACTGCTATCCAAGCAGGTAAGTGCATTTATTTTTACTTGTTACGTTAAAGCTTGTTTCTAGCTAAAATAATATAGCGGATATTCGCGACTGTTACATTTTTATTTTTATAGCGCGAATGTAAACAAAATAAAACCGATAATTAATTTCGCTGAAGATTGTTATGACAGCACTTTGAAAAGCCAAGATGGCGTCAGTGTCGTCAGCTGTCACGGCATTTCCCGCCAACGAGCGCAATATGTGAAAATATTCGCGTTTAACAGTACAAAATATTTATAACCGCGGCGGTGAATGAAAATAACAATAAAATGGATGTTTTATCACGACAGACGTCTGAAGATTAGTATTATCTGTCTGGATACATAAGTTTATAACTACATATCTCCTCAACTGCGGAGACGACCCGAGGGGACGTCTGTCACCAACGTTATTGGAAATTAACATTTTCTTTTCAAGGTTTATTTTACAGTACCTAATACATTTTTGACAGATCATGTACGAGGGGATATTCAGATGAACATTATAGGGAAAAATACTCATTAAAAAATCTAAGTTGTAATGTATTTTTTTAGAGTAGGTAACCAAAAACTTACTGATTTGCAAAAATGTAAACTGTACTTAGGCAAAAGAAAATATATTATCTATTCGTAAATAAACCCTTGCATAATTTTTACGAGATTTTTTTTTGTAAATCCCGCAATGACAAAATTAGGCAGGTACTCAGCACAAATTTTATTTATTTTAAGCGTTACAATTAAGTGGGTTTGTCGACAAACCAACGACGGCCCCTACGTAAGTTGTCGTAACTTGAAATTTGGGTTTTTCTTTTTATTTCATAAAACATTATATCTTTTAGCAATGTTTCCGTTCCACAAAGAAAAAATAAAAAAAACCTATTACAAATAGGTTTTTGACACCCGAAAACTATCGTAACTTAAAAAAAGCACCGTCGTATACTGTAGTAAGTGTACTTACGATAGTTAATACGGGACGGCCACCCGCGCTCGCGCAGCGTAAGTGCCAGTTACGATCTTATACGCGGTGGGGCAAAGGTTTTTCAAGAGCGATATTTTTTTTACCAAAAACTAACAACTAGATGAAAAAAAATGGATAAACGATACATTTTATTCGATAAAGGTAAGACACTACATCGGAATCAAACTCAAAGTAACTGCGAGACCAAAATTAATTTTCGAAACGGCCGTTATAGTTAAGCAAAATGTAGTCTGAGATGAAATAAAAGACAGTTCAGAAATAAAAATTATTTAAAACCACTAAGCAAAGTAAGCAATCGATTCGAGTTCACTCAGAAATCAGTTGTGAATTTATTAGTATCGATGCTGACATTTTTTTAATAATACCGGTGAATACTGTAGTATGTTATCACTTACCACAACTTACTTCGGAGTTTAAGATCGGTGTTTTGTCTTAAGTTTAACATACTACTATTTACGTTGGATTTAATTAATTTTTTTGTGTTGTATGTATACTTGAGACATTTTTCGGAAATTGTTTTTAAATTTCTATTGTAAGTGTTATTTAAGACAGTATGCGCCGGATCAAATACAGAGATACTACAATTTACAATTATAATGTCGGCGTATTTCAACAATTTTTGCTCATTATACAGGTTCGCCGCTTCTTTTTGAACCAAACGATAAATAAATGTATAAGTCATTGTAATAAAACGGCATTTTTTGTGATAGTAACGACGATAAAACAATCATATCACTTATATTATTAAACACTGCAGCAGTCGGTGGATTCATTTATGAGTATTTAGTCATCATTCGTCAGTGAAATCATCGTCTGTAGTTCGAAGATTTGACTGCCGACTGAATGAAACCGCCTACAGCTGCAGTATCTAATCATGAAAGCGACACGACTGTTCTTTAAGAATATAATTACGTTGAAAAAAGCTTAATATCGATCTCATAATTATGATGTAGAAGGTTAACAGATTTTTTATTATGTCTTTGCACTGTGAGAGAAGTCATTAATCTGCCATGTCTATAATTATAATTTCAAAACTACGTTCCTAATGCTGAATGATAGACTGTTTTTGTGTACTAACTAAATGCACAAAATTATAATAAAGCGGCTAAACTCATGTATATCCGGTAAATATAAAAAGTGGATAATAAACAGATGAGCACCAAGCAGCTCGCTGAGCCCGTTGTGATATACGGGTTGAGGGTGGTCTTGCGCCGGCACTGATGCCATGTCCGACTGCGGGTTTATGTCACCGAACACTACGTAACAGATGATAAGCACACGAAGTCACTGTGTGCACAAAACCATCATTATTAGCTCGGAGATTACCGGCTTCTATGCCGTTCGCTCAGTACAGCCCCCATTCCGATTAAAATTACTCTTAATCGCTCTGTATATCTTCCGTGGCAGGTAGCATCTTTACCGTACCAGCATCCTCGCTTTATCAAAGCGTTTAGGAAACGCAATGTGCCTGTATCGTATGCGTCCACCACAGCCGAGCTATATCTATCTCCCTGTCCTTGACACTGCGAATGTGCTTCGAGTCTTGTAGACCCATTACGACGTTCCTTACCGAAGTCGTACGGTATCTCATAAACACCCGAACTGCCAAGTGAATTTCCGTCCTTTGGAGATCGTAAGAAGTAGGTACTCATATTAGTTTGAGGACGCAAAATGGTCTTAATGCTACACCTTCGGCGTAATAGGCGTCCAATTCCGTTTGTCACTCCTGTAATATGAGGCAAGAATGATGGTGCCCTCTCTACTGTGTGGTGATGTCGAAACGTCCCTGAGCTCCTTGTACGCTGACTTTGTCTCCAACCATATCTGTTCCTCTCCAAGCTCTCCAACGTCTCGTCTCGTCTGACATGTTGCAACATTTCTAATAGTTTAGATAACAGGAGGTAATAAATAGGAGATGCCTGTGTCCAGCAGTGGACCGAAATAGGCGAATGATGTGATGTGAATAAAAGATATAAACTAATTTCCCATGTATTGTGAATCACAGAACCGCGAGGACAGCTTTGCGAGATAATGGTATAAGCCAGTTAGCAGGTAGCTTTTCTATAGACTTTTTGTGAGAGACGATCATTCTGACCTAGCATTAATAACCTATCAAGAAAACGAAGTGTCCCATCCACCTCTCTCTTAAATGTGCACTTTATTCTGGGATGCATCTTATTAAGATCGGTTAGTAACACATCAACAACTCTATCAGGAATTACAGCAAAAATGTCATCCACATTTTGTAACCAGCATCTCGGCCTTTTCGGACAACTCTTGAATGCCCTCTGCTTAAATTTATCCATGAATATGTTGACCAGTACCAGAACTACATTATAAGAGAACTCTTTGCTTCAATCTGCAAATAATACTCCCCTTGCCAAACAGAATAGCAACTATTCAGGAAATGTTCGATGAATTTCATGTGCACAGTCGTTACGAGCTACAACATCTTTAATTATTTGTATAGTTTCCAATACTCGCAAACAATGAAGCTACATCAAACTCAACTCCATAGTCTCGTCTTCATTCAACACGACATTTTCCAAAAACTGTACAAAAACACTTTACCTGATCTATTTTTCATAATAATACATACAAAAAAACTATTCACCTGCTTAATTTTCTCAAAATATTCCATCAGGGTTCCATAAAAATACTATTAAATTGTTTGTTAAATGGCATAATATAGTAACTAACAAAAAGTTTTTACAATGTGTCCGCAAAATAATGTTGTAAATAACAGATACGACAAAACTTACACTCATAATTCCAACGTAACTTGTATTATGTATTACTTACGATCAATGACCATTTATAACCACCGGCGTAAAGTGAAGTACGTAATACATACCACAATTTTTAGATTCTTTTCTCCGTCATATACTGTCGTAAGTGCAATTCCGGCAAAACTATGAAATATATCAGAGAAGTAATTATATCACTATAAAGATAGTATCTTTGTTATTGATTATGCCAATTTTCAAAGCAATCCATTGAACTATGTGACTACCGTACACATTTCAAACTTTAAAGTGCTCTCCTGTAAACTTGCCATTTTCAACTTACGACAACTTACGTAGGGGCCGTCGATAATAATAATATCAATATTTTTATTTTCTTTTGCCATACATTGTTAAACTATCATGAGAATGGGATAAATAAATTCACTAAGATGTCATCAATCGAACCCTAAGGTCTAATAATAGAAGCGATGCTCTTGCGCACGAATACTGACCCCAATACAATTAGTGTTCATCCATTTGGCACGCCGCCGTACAGTCTAGTTGCACCTATGTTTATTGTTTACATTTCAATGAAAAATGTGTTTTTCCTTTTCCTTACTTTGATTTTCCTAATCAGTCCTGTGACAAGTTTTCACTGTTTAAGGGTTAATCACTTTTTTTTTGTTGTTATTCTGTCACATCACCCAGGGGACAACAGTGGGATAGTTTGTTAGACGAAAGTGTCATGCACACTCTACTATCAAGATGAGTGGATGACCCACCTTGGAAAGGCCACATAACTGTCAAAAAAACAAACTGTTGTCAATTTGAATGCTGCTAAACTGTGATTTTAAGGGTGACCCAGGAGAACGTAATCATGGCAACGAATGACATAAAAAAAGTGATTGACCCTTAAAACTAATTAAGAGTTTGATGCAGCGACGCTGTTTTGGTTTATTAAGTATGATAATATGATATCTATTGCAGAGTAGAGTTTATGAAACCTCTTAGGCACTGGTTTCACCGCCAGCTACTAAGCTATGAACTATCTACTACTAAGCTATGAAGCTATGGCTATAAACACGAACAAAAGATACGCACTCCCGTGTAAATAAAAGGACACGGCGATACTCGCCCGGCAGTGATAGCTGATAGCTGGGCGAGTATCGCCGTGTCTCTTTATTTAGCATAATTGCATACACGTTCTACGAAATGTCAAATAATTCAATTCAAAACTTAGATGGATTGCCTCTGTCTATGCCAGTAAATACACCGGCTATCTTACCCCCAAACCGAAACATAACAGTGCAAACACTGCTATTTAGCGGCAGGTTAACGGGTAAGACGGTGGTAGCTATCCGGGTGGACCCTGCATGAGGTCCTACCACCAGCTAAGCATTTTGAACATTTTATATACACCTTATTTTGCCTTTGACTATACTAGTGACACAAGCATTTTCACTGAAGCGTCTCTCGTACTATACCTGCCGCAAAACAATCTGGCGACTGAGGGCGTCTTACTATCTACGTTACACTTGTTAGTTCCAGGTCAGAGTGAGAGAGATAGCAGTATGCCCTCAGTCGCCAAATAGTTTTGCGGCAAGTATAGCCATAGTTCCGCTGCCGATGCCGAACATTACATTCGTACCGACGTAAGATCTCTCAGACTATTAGTATGCCGCGCATGAAAAAGGAAGTGAGTGGGCGCAATAAATATATCTCCACGCGTGGGATACTTACTGGCTGTCGTTAATGTAAATAAATCAGGGCGGCTATCATGATTTACTAATGCGATTCAGTTTAGGACCTAAATTGAATCACAATGTGTCAGTTCCGTAGCCTCTAGCCGCCCAGAGACCTATAAAAAGGTCTCCTGAAACAAAAGAAATTTTACTCTATTTCCTACAGTGTCAATCCAAATTTCATTGGCAAATATTACTGTCTGGGCGGCAGGAGGTTAAAAGAACTGTCAAAAAGTGACAGGCTGAACCTAAACTGAATCGAATTTAAGAGATCATAGCCCCCCAGAGCATGTTATAACCTTTGTATTTTGAAGTCGAAGGGTAGGTGTTGTTTAAATTTACTGGGTATATTATCGAAGTTGAGTTTTAGGCATCTAATAAAAAACTCGTAAGTCTTTTTTTGCACATTTGATATCCTTCAGGTCGCCGGTCGTCCGTTTAACTAAGATTTCATTTAGCAAAATTTACTTTCCCATATTTTCACTATTGGCGTAATTTACTAAATTACTAAATTTCAGGCAAAAATATAACGGTAACGGTATAATAAGTATTTATTATTTATTGAAATACTTTTTATATTTGTACGCAACAAAGCAAATGGTTGTAACAAAGGGAAACTGCAATAACTGGCGAGCAACTGAAAAATTAATAAGTTAACAGGCATCGGAGCTTTCATCGCACGGTAAGACTAATAGCAAGCTATGGAGTCGACATTCGCCATAAATTTAAAATATTATTCATACTCATACTCATTATTTAATTTATCTTAAAATGCCTTTATAGCGGTCGTGCATAAGTTATTACGTATTTTAATACCCAATAATGTTATGTATTTTTTTTCGATGTAAGTTTACAATTTTATGACTTGAATATTTCAACATTTACAATTATACAAACTACATCGCTGAAAATAATCTATAAAGGAGTACTGACCGCTAATAAAATTGATTCGTATGTTTGCTGGCAGTCATAACTTATCAGTGTCAATCAGTGGTGATTGCAAACGTAGCGGTATTTATATCTATAAGTGGTAAATACGTGGTGGAAAATTCCATAATTAGTTATACCTAATCCAGAAGTAGCTGTAATTTTGGCGTGGATAGAGCCACACAATGATTTACAATATGAATATCAAAAATCTGCAAAAGTGTGCTTGAGTTTTGAAGAACAACTCGGCCAATTCAGACATACATTTATTTTGAAACATATCAATAGTATTCTTCATCAAAGAAAATCCACTAGAACTTCAAACGATGTACAAAACTGGATAAAAAACCACGATTAATTAAAGTTTGATCCCGACTGGTCCGTGATACATTGTAATGTTTGTGTTTTTTCTATTACCCAGCTCAAAAGACGGAAGTCTACTATACTTGACAAAACCTGTGGTTTGACTGTAAGGAAATATGACGACGCAAAAAAATGATCACTTTGAAAAATAAGTACTCCTGAGTATTAAAAAGCCAGTAACGTTTAAAATTATTAACGTCAAAATATAAAAATTATTACAATGATTATATAAAAATGTGTGTAATGGACGGAAGGAAGACAATTTGCGTCATTTTTATAACTCAACTTTTTTATATTCGTAAGTGTGGATATTTTTATACTATGTCAAAATTATATTGGGACGAAATTATACAAGTAGTCATTTTTATACATTGCCTTACTTTCTTAGTCATTAGTGTCATTATGCGCATAAATCGCTATGGTACATTCGGAGCAATTTGAATTCCCCCCAGTCAATATGGAAAAAGTCGCTGTTATTTACTTATTTTATAATTGTAATTATGAAAATGATAATGCATATAATATGGCCTATCAGGACTTTGAAGCTCTTATTCCGGTAACTTCATGTTCCATGGAACTATCAACCAATGAAAAGAGTTAATATTCAATTTCCGGAATTATGTTTTTGTTCTGATTTCTACTAAGTCGAGATGAATTCAGTTATGTTTTATATTTATGACACGACAAGACCGCTCTAAAAACATTTTTAAATAAATTAAATAAGTGAGTATGAGTATGAATATGATTTTAGATTTATGCAGATGTCGACTCCATAGCTTGCCATTAGTCTTACCGTGCGATGAAAGCTCCGATGCCTAGAATAACTTAGCATTTTGTCCTTTAATATTTATTATTTCGTTCGCTGAGTTAGCATGATTATTCAAAAAGCTGCAAACAAAGTGGAAGTTTTATTACTTAGGTACTCCAGGAATGATTTATTTGAAAAAATCATTGTAATAACGATTTTTTGTTTATAATATGTATATCCCCATCCCCGCTCAGAGTCGTCTGTGGTCTGTGTAGGCTCGGTTGTGCCTGTGCCTCGTTAAGGTGCGTTTAAACCAAAAGAGCATTCGCTGTTCTAGCGCCCGTTCTACGAAATCAACCAATCACGTTTTGTGTACCGATCGAATTTCGTAGAGTGGGAGGTTAGGACAGCGAATGATCTTTTAGTTTGAACGCACCTTTACACGAAAGTGGAAAATAAATCAAAAATTTAAATAAAAATGTATGCATGTGACATATCGCTGGAAAGGACACAAGCAAAAGATGTTTTCTTGATAGTAGAATTTCTAGAACTCTTTCTGTTGTTTTATGACAATTCACAGTTGAAATTTTAGGTTTTTTTTTGATTTCACAAGCTTTAATAAAAAAAGTGACACTTTATCAGCACTTTCGTAAGATATTTCAGTGTAAGTGATGAATTTCAGCATTTTCACGAAAATTAAGAATTGTTTTTCCGGAACCATCACACTTAGGCCCTTTTTATTGGGCAAAGTAAATCGCATTGACTCCATCCACCTTTTAGCTGTTTTCGTTTGTCCAACCATGTGCCGAACACCCTGTATTTATAGTTATCAAGTCTCACGAAAGTTTAAATTCGATTTACAAAGTCATTCATTCATGCATGTGAATATAAAGCTGGTTTAAGTCTTTGTTGGCAACTTACGAAATACATATAAATGCCGAGCACGGTAAGATATTTATATTTACTGCATCTGATTCGTTTTCATGATTGCAAGCAATGAAGCCTTGGCAACATAAACGATGTCACAGCGAGTCAAGCACGAACGTTTAAAAACCTCGAATAATATGAAACGAGCCCGAAGGGGAATCCGCATTGCGTCGCCGGCATTGTTATCTTGTACTAACTACCGTCACATGGGCTTGGGACATCGGTGTTCATGTTTTCGCACAGTCAACAGTAAAAATATATAAACACATCAAAACGTATGTGTGAGAGATAAGGGTTGGAATTGTTTACATGTTTTTGGGGCTGAACGTACTAAATATGGAGGGTTTATTCGACTCGGCATAACGATATTGGCGATGTTGTGTTGTGACATGACTGGCGTGTTGAATAATTGTGTATTGTCAGCCTCCGTAGCCTATAGTTGGTAGTAACCCTGCCTACGAAGCTGGAGGTTCCGGGTTCGAATCCTGGCGAGGGCATTATTTGTGTATTTATTTATCACAAATATTTGTTCCTTGGTCATGATCATGGCTGTCTATGTATTTAAGTATCTATATGTATCTATCTATTATATATATCGCCTAGTACCCACATCACAAGCGTTAATTGAGCTTACCGTGAGACTAGGTTAATTTGTGTAAGATGCCCCAAGATATTTATTTATTTATTTATAAGGTTCTGTATGCTTAATAAAAATATACATAAATATTATTGGATTAGTACCCTACAAGCGCTACATGACTGAATGCAAAGTATAATGCAATTTACGAATCGCGGAGTCGTAACATTTAACTGCAACGAAAGATTGATTGATCTGTGACATACAATTTCTTTCCTATTTGGTGTTACAAAATGTTAATTATGTTTATCATAATCTTTCTCTCTTTGACATCCTAGTAGACAGATACTGTATAAGATTGTACTTGTTACACTTCGTTTTATAATGTTTAGACAAGAAATAACATCCAATGTGGTACCTAGAAACAGGCATCGGATAACGGTTTTTGCTCCATACAAAAGAACGGTTCGAATTCCGTTCTTTTTCGTTCTTCGGTTTATATTTTTTTTGTTAATGGAGTAATTGAAAAATATGATCTTAATAATAACATAAAATGTGGAATACTACTAAAAGAGCGTAAAACATTTTAAAATATTGAGCTATTCGAGGTTTTTCTAAAATACCGGTTCCGATCCCTGTCTAGAAACAACCATTAGGAAAATTGACTTTGCAATGATGTAAAAATTATTAATACTTAATTAAACCACCGTGTGCTTATATTTACGTGTTTTTAAGACGTTTTACTTTCCGTGTTCAAATAATGTTATTTACTCAAGTGCAGTGCATGTAGTGCGAAGAAGTATAAGTAACGTACTTTAGTTAAGTTTTTCGTCTATCGTATGAGCTGAGCGGGAAGCGTCGACCGGCGCGTCCAGGGTGCTTAGACAAGTTGCCAATCGCTAGCGCTTCATCGTCAATCGTAAGTGAAAGGCAGCTAACTATCTTTGTCGCTCTAATATGAAAGAGTGACAGAGAGGGAAAACTACGATACGCTACTAAGCGCTTGCGCTTGGCAACTTGGCTAAGCATCCAGGGGGCTTAGTACATGATTAGTGCAACAGTATGTCGCCGCGCGATAATCGAATCCATCCCTCTTTTATTCATATAGTTAGTAAAAGATGGAAAATCTATCTCGCGACGACATACTGATGTACCAATCATGTGCTTAGCATACATCGGAGTGTGCAGCGTTGCCAAGGGGCAACGGGCACTTAGGCTACCGCGAACTTCGAAATTCGTAAATTCCGAGGATTTGTATCTGTCACTCCAACGAAAGTGTCATTAGGATGATAAGACTAATCCTCGGATTCTGTCTACGAACAAATAAAACATGGAAGCCGCACGCCATACTAAATTGCCTTTCAAAAGCGGTCCTGAATTTTTGTTGACAAGTGTCACTCCCTCTTCAATGCGTCAAGGCAAAGAATTTCAAAATCAACCTATAAAAACTTAAACCGCCATTTAAAAATAGTTGTGATTGGTCCATCAAAGTTTTGATTGTCTATATCTATAAACATTTGTCAAAGATGTTGCGCTGAAATATGCGCGGTGTTAAAAAAAGCGCTATGTCCTGCCCATCTTGGCACAATTGAACAATTGTTTTTGGGGGCATTTTTGAGCTGGCGTTAGACGTCCATGTTATATATATAAATATAAATATAAATATATCGGGAACTCTAATGACAGCCGAGCTAAGAGGCCTAGCTACTTGTTACTCGTTACAGAATCTTGTATCTACGCATCTACGCAGTAGTAGAAAACGAATAGAGAGTTCTAAGCTTGCGTCCATGCATAGGATGCATACCCCATAGAAATAACTTCCTTCGTAAGAATGTAAACCCTTCACATAACAAGACAAGAGTGAATCGTTCTATGTCTAACACGGGAATGAATTGATGAACACTGCAGTTGTGACCTTTTATACTGTCAGGTCACCAGCCACCTGTTCATAGGTTGGTATCATCTACCTGCAAACCTGCATGGACCAAGCAAAGACCACTCGAAGCAAAACATTGCTTATCGTTTTCTAGATTTAGTAACTCATATCTCCGACACGGCCATACTGACAAGACAAGCGTCCTCGCTTGTATCTGAAACAAACACGTACATCAGTAATCTGTGTCACCACTCGGTTACTCCTGACCAAATTATCTGTCTACGTAAAATCAACTCAACTCAAGGAAAATAATTTCATTCTTTGCAACTGAATTTAGAATCACTTAAAGTCAATTCATTACCACCAATTTAAATGCAAGACCAGACAAGTACCACCTGGCTTTCATAGCCACCTTTTACGTAAAACATATGACGGCAAACTTTCGGAAGCAGGTCTCTCATTCGTGGCCTATTGGTTATCACATAACCACACTACGCGCATCCCCAAGGGATCGCCGAGTCAACCCTATGACTCTACGGTCTCTACAAGACCCGACCTCCGCCAGAGCTTATCGCGCACCGCGTACCCACGGACTACTCAAAGGTAGACACCGACTTCTAACGGGCTACGGCTACGATCAAGCCTCTGGTACGGTCGACCAACCGAACTGAGAACCTCATCCTTCATACCACAACAATCTTCATCTACTTCAATCGGTACTTGCCTTTCTAGCATTTTAATTAACAACAAAATGTTATCTGTATTCAATCATCATGAACTTCAATTTGTTAGACAATTTTGATAGTGCCACCAGCTCAGTTTTAGTTACCAGTAAAATCAAAATTAAGGAACCCAAGTCACGTTTATGTCCATCGTAAACTCACATTGTGACATAGTCACTTCATCCCGTTTAACAACAATAACTTTTTTTTTTGTGGCATTACCAAAATGATAAGTCAAAATGATCTCAATTAATGAATGATTCAAATGAGTCAACCTCTTGACTCAAACAAAAACGTAAATTACTCAACCAGGTTACACCATAACCACCAGATTTCATTTTTGTCCATCGGATTGTTAGGATCCAATAACCTATCAGAAGTTAGAACCATCTCAGCCGCGTAAGTGCTACTCCTCGCAAAGAGTATACTGCACATAAAAAGCAGTCCACGTGCACCTTTTACATGCTTCGGAACTTCCGATGCGATTATTAGATCACGTTCAATCCCTCGGACTTGCTCTCGGTCCATTGAAAGCTCACATGAGTGATGATTTGAATTTATTAAATTTAAAAATTATTTAGGTACTCGTTTAATCAGCCCAGGGAATTAAAATCAACTTCATTAACATTCGAATAGACTAGTCAGTCTATGTACTTACTACTTTACTAGCCAGTAACAGACATAGTTCTACAATAGTCAAATGAAACACTTCAACAAACCAACAAATGGGTTACAGTACTCTAAAGTTGGTCTACCTCCATCCGGTAACCAAAACCACAGTTGCTTCCATCCAGCAACAACAAAATTGGTCTACCTCCATCCGGTAACCAAACCAAAAACACATCGACCGATTACACCATCAAACCAAACGCATGCCACCCACAATCGTGGCCGCACGGAGACGGAAAAATAGATCCGATTTTACACCTACGATTACGAATGATAAAATGGTGTATGCAGTCTGAGAAAAGGTAACCAAACTGAATGTAAAATGTTTCATTCTACGATTGCAAACTAAATGACCAATTCCAATAATTATAATCCACAACTTTAATTAAACTAAAGTAGTCAAATTGAAACTATGGACAGCCCGAATAATGAGAAATGACTATCACCACCATCATCATCATGACCACTAACATGATCATCACCATAACCACCATCATGATCATCACCACGATCACCACAATGATCACCATCATGACCACCACCATGACCATCATCATGACCACCATCATGACCACCATCATGACCACCATCATGACCATCATCATCACCCTTCAGAAATTATTATAACCGATCTCAATGCGTTTAATAAAACTTGTTTATTTTAAACTTGCGTAACTGTAACATTGATGTCTAATTTAGTTTCAATTTTGCATTTCTTCCTCAATTTTTTTTTTCAACTCTATAGAATCGAAAGGGAATAAACCCTCGATGGCTACAACAACATTAGTTTCACCAATTAGCTCAGACCTCAAATAGCCCAACAAAAATGTGAACTGCTCAGCGGATTAACAACGTGTCCACACCACATGCTGCACCACGTGTTCACGGTAGGCAGTAGCGACACCTGCTACGCCACCGGGCATGACATCAACAACTTGCAGGCCGGCAGCTCGTTCTGACTCACCATGTTGAACTGTAATCATCAAATTGTACGATATCATTTTTATCACAAAAACAAAGTAAAGTCAAAGCCGACTGATTTCCTTTTTTTTTTTCAAGTAGACTAGCAATAAGCAGTTTTGAACAGATGTTGAGATAATTGGAATGCTAGACCTAATCATAACACTAAGTACCTAAAGTTTGAGGTTAGACACTGACCTAATCTTATACTCGACATCAAAATAAGATTGTGCTTCACTTTACTATAATCAAATTAATCTCGCAAATAATAAAACGTATTAAAAACACAAAAACTTAACGTTACAAACAGAAATGTCAACCGTTAGTTCTTTAAACTACTGCTTCTAATTTTTCATTAAAACAATTGGAAAGAAACCTGTCCTTTAATTTCCGTTGCTCCAAAATAACCATAGAGTTGGCGTCTTCAATTCTTAATTTCTTGGACATAGGTATCGCAAGAAATTGCGCTCGTTTCATCGTCACAGCATATTCATCATGGATGAAACTGTAGACTACTATGACAGTGAGCTTGTTGATCTTGAAGTTGAACATCTGTAACGGTAATTTCACACGCATAGAAAACTTTTAACACAAGGCATGGATTGAAAATGTTTATCACTATCACAAATTAATTTTTGGTAGACTCGAAAACAAAACAAAACAAAGGGCTACCTGCCCATATTTTGGTACTGCTAGTATTTCACAACTAAGTAAGTAAAAAGTATGGGTCATGATATACTTTGAAATCACTAGAATTACTGTTTTTATTTTTTTTTTTCAATAGGGTAGGATACCTACCCATACGTTTTCTTACAACAGTAATCACAAAAAAAGAACAAAGCAGTTTTCTAAATCACGACTCAAATCAAACTTAACTGCAAACATAGTGAACAATTATTACCTTACCATCTGTTGTCGATTTTAAACCTTACCGTTTACATGTGATACAATACCAGTACTCACTGTTACGTGAGCCTTGAGTCTTCATCCCACTTGCTGATATCGGGAACTCTAATGACAGCCGAGCTAAGAGGCCTAGCTACTTGTTACTCGTTACAGAATCTTGTATCTACGCATCTACGCAGTAGTAGAAAACGAATAGAGAGTTCTAAGCTTGCGTCCATGCATAGGATGCATACCCCATAGAAATAACTTCCTTCGTAAGAATGTAAACCCTTCACATAACAAGACAAGAGTGAATCGTTCTATGTCTAACACGGGAATGAATTTGATGAACACTGCAGTTGTGACCTTTTATACTGTCAGGTCACCAGCCACCTGTTCATAGGTTGGTATCATCTACCTGCAAACCTGCATGGACCAAGCAAAGACCACTCGAAGCAAAACATTGCTTATCGTTTTCTAGATTTAGTAACTCATATCTCCGACAAATATAAATATAAATATAAATATAAATATAAATATAAATATAAATATAAATATAAATATAAATATAAATATAAATATAAATATAAATATAAATATAAATATAAATATAAATATAAATATAAATATATATCTTGGGACATCTTACACGAATCGACCTAGTCCCACGGTAAGCTCAATTAAGGCTTGTGATGTGGGTATCAGGCGACGATATATATAATAGATAGATACATATAGATACTTAAATACATAAACAGCCATGACCAAGGAACAAACATTTGTGATAAATAAATACACAAAGAATGCCCTCGCCGGGATTCGAACCCAGAACCTCCAGCTTCGCAGCTTCGCATATGGTCGCAGGATTCTGTAGATTTCAAACTTCGTGGTAGGGCAGCCAAGCAAATTCGTTTGCATTTCTTTATCGTGGACGCCGCACGGCCGCTGCACGCCCCGCTCCTGCGTCCACGCAGTTTGCACACCAACCAAGTATTGTTTGTCCCTTTCGCTGTTATTAATATGTCTGCAAGAGCGAAAGGGACAAACAATACTTAGCGTCTTCCTAAGTTAGGAGACGTTTATGAATAAGGGAGTCATAATTTATAGTTATAAGTTATTAATATATTGATTCAAACTTTCACGATTATCACTCATATTTTACAGACAAACGGGACTTAATCGCGTAAACTTACGTTTAATTATATCCTGACGTAAGTTTACGCGTTTAAGACCCGTTGGTCTGTAAAGTATAAGTTATTAATGTTATTATTTATAGTGGAGTGACGTAATGTAAGAAAAAAATTTGACTGTTAAAGAGAGATTCGTTCTAAAATATGCAGATCTACACGGCTTTATCTAGTCTTGGGCCTGAAAGTTTAATAGGGCCAGTTCTCGAGGGTCGCGCTACATTCGACACTATCAAAGGGCTACTTGAATGTGTAAGGGAAGAGAAGGGTTGTGTATTCGTCACGCGTTCAAAGGTATACCTACAGTCAAGGGTATACATAAGTATACACACACCTTTTTACTTATGTCTGGAACATAAGGCCTAAAATTGTATATATATGTAGGTATGCCATTGACTGTATAGGGAAAGTAGGTGGATCTATAGTTCTTCATCATCATCATCATCATCATTATCAGCCTATGTTAGTCCACTGCTGGACGTAGGCCTCTCCTATTAATTATGCGTATAGACGCTTTAGGAGGTACATGCCCATAATCGCCAGTATCGCCACGCTGGGCAAGCGGATTGGCGATTGCAGTAATGTGTCCACTATGATGACGCTGCTGCCCATCATCAATCTTGTAGAATGGTCAGTGACACTTCAATCTCTTAGTCGACTCTTACGACACCCGCAGGAGGAGTTGGGGTGGTGACAAATGTATTCTTACTGCCGTCACCACACGGCATCGGACACACGGATCTATAATTATTCTATTAAATACTTATCTTCTAATTTGAGTTCTCGATACACAGTACCGTGTAATGACAAGTTATTTATGGGTAGTGTGGGCGGTACCTTTACCACGAAAAGCCCAAAATCCAAGATGGGCGATGATCCGGTTAAACTAATCCAACTACATGAAATTTCAGGTAGTGACACTGGTTAACCAGTTATCAGAAGAAAATTTTCTACGGGCAGCCAATTCTACGCTGCTATTTTTTTTAATTTGCTGATTTTCCTACAGACAAGCTGCATGGCCATATTTATCAATCCCAAAACTTTTCTAAAAACAAATATTCGATGTACCTACTTATCTATATTGAAAAATAGTTTCATATATAAATATATAACAAATAAAAAAATATTTCTTGAAAATACGTACCTGCAATAAACACAATAGCATATTTACTCGTAAAGCAAATATCAATATTCATAAGATAACAGTATCTAAATTAAAAAAAATCCGTTTTAAAAAAATTGTGTTTTATTACCCCTTGTTTTATAACTATTTATAATTATACTTTCCTACTATCTGTTATTTCTCAACTCCTTTTGTTGCCGATGCGAGTCGAGCGCCGCTCGGGGTGAGGGCGCAGGGGCCGGGGTCGCCCCACCAACCTCTGAGATCCGATTGCGAGTCCTACCGTACGGACGTTGATTCTTAAATATATATTTTCTTTTCTATTAATACGTTGAAATTGTACTATATAACGTGTTGTATGAGTAATTAAAAGTATAGTGTGTTAATTAGCCAGTTTTATTTGGACCAAAAGACCTACAAACAGAACAAAGTGGTCCTTCGAACCGGATGCTGTATGTACCATACACCAAAGATGGTTAACACACGGAGTACTACACGACGAAAAAAGGAAAAGAAAGAAGAAGAATTACAACAGATTCCAATTCAGCAACTAGAAACGCCAGCAAAGGACGAAGAAAATAAAACCCAGGTCGATAAGACTATTATTTTAGAAACGGGTAGCCAGATAAAATCCGAACAAAGGGAGATTGTGAAAGCGCGAAGTCAGTGTTCACGCAAAACTAGTCATCCTGGCTCTAAAATGTCGACTTCGTCTTCTAAAATAGCACAAAGAAAGAAGCTGGAGCTGGAAGCCGCTGAAGCAAAGGCTCGCATACAAATGGACTTGATAGACAAAAAACTTCAAGTGGATCTCGCCGAACTGGAAGATGAAGAATACAGTCCACCATCAGAACAAGAACAACAATCGGTTAACAGTGATGTCGCCAAGTGGGTCGAGCGCAGCCAGCTGAAAATGGAAATACAGCAAGCCCCCGAAACTGGAAATAAATCGGGCCTGTTGTGTACGTCGGCAGCAGCAGTTGCCGGCACTGACGTGCCAGTCCAGGAGCTAGCTAGCGCACTGAAGGCATTGGCCACCGTATCTGCATCTAACAATAACCAAAACGCAAGGTTGCTGAGCCGCATCAGCACGCCGAAAGAACTACCCGTATTCTACGGCGAACCAATGGAGTGGTTGCAATTCAAGCAAGCTTTCGAAGAGTCAACCAGGGTGTGTAGCTTCAGTGATACTGAAAATATATGGAGATTACGAAAGTGTCTTCGTGGACCCGCTAAAGAAGCCGTCAGCGCGCTGCTTATGAGCGGCACGTCACCTGATACCCTGATGTCCACGCTATAACTACAGTTTGGAAATCCAGAGTTAATGATATCACGCATGCTAACGGAAATTAAAAAACTACACGCTCTTCCACCCGAATATCATAAGGAAATAATTACATTTTCCGTAAAAATAAAAAACTATGTAACAGCTGTCCGTGCCTTGGGCCGCGGAGAGTACCTACAAGAAATGAACATAGTAGGCATTATCCTATCGAAGTTACCTACGGTGCTGCTACCTAAGTGGAACGACTATAGTTATACGTTAATTAAAGAGGGAACTAAAGCTAAACTGGACATCCTCTCTGAGTTTCTCCACGAGGAAGCCATAAAGGTGTCAACGTGTAGTGCATCTCTTATCCAACTTCGATCGGACTATAAACGAAAGAATTATAGTGAAAACAGTGACTATAAACCACAATCTGTTTTGTTACAAACTAATCAAACAAATGTCGTCGAAAAATGTCGCTATTGTCGCACGGGAAAACATAATTTGCCAGATTGCAAAAAGTTTAAAAAGTCACTACGCAAGGATCGCTGGCAGCATGTGAAAAGATTCGGCCTATGTTATAAGTGTTTGCTATCGCATTATGATAGACAATCGTGCGCGGCAGCCGCCTGCGACGTGGAGGGGTGCGGGCAGGCGCACCACCGCCTCCTACACTACGTGCCGGGTCAAAATGCAACCGCGCGACCTACTTCCTATGACGTGGTAGAAGTGTCGGACACTAGTGCTCAAACAGAAACTGTATCGCATATAAACATGAGTGAAAGTGTAACGCATATAAACATTACCCAGGGCGTAGCGTTTTTAAAAGTAGTGGCTGTAAACATCCACGGACCTAACGGTGTGATAAAAACAACATGTCTCCTTGACGATGGCAGTAGTGTGAGTCTCATAAGTGAGAACCTCGCGGAGCGCGCGGGGCTGCGCGGGCGGCGGGAACGTTTACGTGTTTGCGGCCCTTGGGTCAATACGGAACTGATGTGCGAAGCCCAGCTGATCGAATGCTCGATATCTAATAATAACGGGACAATGTTTAACTTTACCGCGCGTAGTTCGGATAAGCTTAACTTACCTGTGCAAAACCTCGGAGTAATTAATTGTGGCAAATATAAATATCTGGACCCTATAAAAAAATATTTGTGTACTGAAAACCTTAAGCCTGAAATGCTTATCGGACAAGATAACTACCACTTACTTGTACCTCTGGAAGTCGTGCTGGGCGGCGAGCTCGAACCCTGCGCGACTCGCTGTCCGCTGGGCTGGGCAGTCCACGGGCCAAATGCTGCATCTGTAATGACACAAAAGAAGACACATACCTCATTGCATATAAGTCACAGTGACGAACAATATATTGCTGCCGAAAATAATCAAATCCTACGAGAACTACAAGAAGAAATGCGTCGATCTTTCTCCATCGATTCAATGGGTGTGTCTGCCAAACCTAGGCAGAACTTGGAGGACGTACTCGCCCAGAAGCAACTGGAACAAACCTCTGAACTCATCGATGGGCAATGGCAGGTTGGCTTACCATGGAAGGATCCTTGCTGCGCCACTGTAGACTCGTACCCAAATGCGTTATCGAGACTAAAAGGAGTCGAATCAAAAATGAAGAGGAGTGAGGAGTATGCACGAAGGTATAAGGAACGCATACAGCATTTACTCGATAATAACTACGCCGAAAAGCTGAAGAATCCCTTATCGTCACCAAGAACCTGGTACTTACCTACACATGGCGTCGATAATCCAAATAAAAAGTGCCTTCGTTTAGTATTTGATGGATCTGCAAAATCAAATGGATTTAGTCTAAATAGTTACCTGTACAAAGGGCCCGATTTATTAATGCCGCTAATAGGAATAATGTGGCGATTCCGCGAAAATAAGATCGCGATCTCCGGTGATATAAAAGATATGTTCCTTAGAGTGAAAATAAAGGCCGAAGATCAACACGCTCTGCGTTTTCTGTACCGAGATAATCCTGAAGATCCTGTAAACACTTATCTGATGACGTCACTGATATTTGGAGCCAATTGCGCGCCGTTCATCGCTCAATTTATCAAAAATAAAAATGTTCGACGTTTTGAACCTACTTACCCAGAGGCGGCTAACGCTATCTACATGCAACACTACGTAGACGACTACATTGACAGCTTACCTGACGAAGAAACTGCAATGAAACTGGTTCGTGACGTCACCTACATACATGCACAAGGGAACTTCCACAATTGGAATAGCAACAGCCAAACTGTCATCAAAAGCATTCCAAAAGAGACTCTCGGTAACAGTGCAGTAAGATTCAAAGTCGGACAACAGTACGAGGGCGAGCGAACACTTGGATTGTTGTGGAATCCTAACGAAGACACTCTCGGGTTCGATGTCTCGCTGAAAAAGTTATCTGAAAATATAATCAAAGGGATAGAAAGGCCCACGAAAAGAGACATTCTGCGCGTCGTTATGTCCATTTTTGACGTGTATGGATTTTTATCGCCTTTTACAATAAATGGACGATTAATCGTACAACTAACTTGGCATCTTGGAGTGACTTGGGACCAGCAAGTACCTGAAGTCATCTACGAAAAATGGCTGAAATGGATAAATCAATTAAACTCCATGCGCGAAATACGCTTACCTAGGTATTATAAGAATCCTGCTACGGGTGCGAGCAAGACAAACGCAGATTGTGCAAGTGCGAGCAGGATAGAAAAAGTCTGCACAAGCGGGAGTGAGACTATCATAGATATTGCGAGCGGGAGCGAGACGCGACAAGACGCTCTTATCAATGAAGCGACCGTTGATTCATCTACAAGGAAACTAGTTTTAATAACTATGAATACTTATACAGATCTACAACTTCATTTATTTTGCGATGCATCGACGAAAGTTATGTGCGCAGTGGCATATTGGCGTTGGATAGACAACAACATAGTTCGTACAGCGTTTATAGCAAGCAAATGCCGCATCGCAAGCTTGAAAACAACGACCGTGCCCCGTCTAGAACTGAATTCTGCAGTTATGGCAGCTCGATTAGCTGAAACAATAATTAAAGAGCACAGAATAAAACCGGAACGTCGTATATTTTGGAGTGACGCGACCGTAGTGTTGTATTGGGTACGAAACAACGCTCGCACATACAAGCCTTACATGGCAACCAGGCTCGGCGAAATCGATGAATTAACTAACATTAATGAATGGAGATATGTGCCTACGCACCTAAACGTAGCCGACATACCTACCCGAGAATCGTACGAACGCCTTGTGTTACCTACAGAGTGGATACTGGGACCTGCATTTCTAACAAAAAGTGAGAACGAGTGGCCTCAAAATATTTTAAGCAAAGGGATAAATAATGAGGTTTTAGAATGCGTGATGACATTAGCGCCGTGCATTGAGGAGAACGTGCCGATACCCGACCCTGGAAGATTCTCGTCGTGGTTACGACTGCTCAGGGCTACCTTTACAATGCTACAATTTATAAATAAATGTAGACGTAGTCAAGAAGATGATGGCATTTTGATGGAGAAAGCTGAAAGGTTACTTATAAAATATTCTCAAGCGCAGACGTTCTCTGAAGAAATTAATAAATTAAAAAATGGAATATACTTACCTAAAACGAGTAGACTACTTACCTTATCGCCGTACCTCGATGAACACGGTGTATTAAGGCTCGGGGGCCGCATCGACGCTGCCGCTGGAATTGGACCTGAAACAAAACGACCTTCGATCTTGGATGGACGCGACTACGTGGTACGCCTCCTAGTGAAACATCATCATGTTCTCGCAGCGCACGGAAACCAAGAAACGGTCGTAAATAACCTGAAACAAAGACATTGGATATTAAAATTAAGACCTACAGTTAAAAATGTCACAAAAAAATGCATGCTATTAGTGGATTCATTCTAGATTTCAATGTATGGGCAAGACTGCAAAATTTATAATTTTAATTTATTGCTGCTGTGGGATACCTTCATACTAGTAAGTTAAAATACACGACTCTCCCTCCCCCCCCCGCCATATGGTATACGGCGCCATACATACGCCATACGGTGATTTTATCAAAGTTACCACCTTCATCAGGAGCAGCTTTTCAGCATTCATTGCGTACTTTTCATCAAGTACAATTATGGCGGGGAAACGCATTGAACCCAGAAAACTGGGGCTGGAAAAGTAATAATAACTTTTTATCAGCAATATACACCACAAAATCACCAGCTCCACCGTCGATACTAAAAGTAGTATCGTGCAGCTGCAGAAAAGGCTGCCAAAAAAGATGTGGATGTGTCAAAGCTGTATTGCGTTGTTCCACCATGTGCAACCATTGCCAGGGCCTTAGTTGCTTCAACAAGTCGTTTGAATACCTTTATGATGACGATATTGATTTTTGTTAGATATTAAGTACTTATCTATATAAAAAATAAATAATAATTGTTTATTTTGTACGCATTTCTTGTACTTAATAATAAAAATATTGTTGTTCTTTGTGTACCAATATGTTTTATTTCCGCAAATCGTACATTTTTAGCAATCTTTGATGCACCATAGCTTGGAAACTATAAATGCTATCGAAATAAATGTACGTACTTATTTGTAGGTAATTAAATGACAAATAATTCCGTCTTTGACCATTTTATCCTAGCTTGTATGGTTTTCCTGAAAATCGAGAAAATCTGTAAAATGGGACACTTATCAAGGGGGGAGGGGGTGACGCGGATGGCGGGGGGGGGAGGGAGAATCGTATATTTTAACTTACTAGTATGAAGGTATCCCACAGCAGCAATAAATTAAAATTATAAATTTTGCCGCAAAAAAATCTAGAATGAATCCACTATATGTAGAATAAGGAAATGTAAACAAGAAATGCCACGAATGGGAGACTTACCTGGAGCCCGCGTTGCCCACCATCAGCGCCCATTTACCTACACTGGCGTGGATATATTTGGCCCGTTAGAAATTACTGTGGGAAGAGGGAGGCAAAAAAGGTACGGAGTCTTGTTTACATGTTTAACTGTGAGGGCCGTGCACATTGAAATTGTTAATTCACTTACCTGTGATTCATTTATAATGGCACTTCGACGAATGGGAGCCCGACGTGGCTGGCCGCAGTACCTTTACTCAGACAATGGTACTAATTTACGAGGCACTGACACCGAGTTGCGGAAATCAATCCAGGACCTGGACCAGGAGTACCTCAAACGTGAGGCGCTAAATTATGGGACTAAATGGACATTTATCCCACCCGGAAGTCCACATTGGGGTGGAGCATGGGAGAGACTGATCAGGACAGTAAAAGAATGTTTAAAAGTCGTGTTGAAAGAGCGAGCACCGCGAGAAGAGACGCTTTGTACACTATTGGCAGAGGTCGAGAGCATCGTGAACAGCCGGCCGCTAACACACGTCTCCGTGGAACCCGGAAGCACAGAAACCCTAACACCCAATCACTTTCTTCTTGGATCTTCTTCAGTGTTACCTCATCTCGGTGCCTATAACGACTCTGAATATTTTCTAAAAAAACAGTGGAGAATTGCCCAACGGCTAGCAGATTTATTCTGGAGAAGATGGGTAAAAGAAATTCTTCCCGACCTGCTACCAAGGAAAAAATGGACTCAAGAAGTGAGACCTCTACAAGTAGGAGATCTGGTGCTAATCATAGACCCAGAAGGACCTCGCTGCGCCTGGCCTAAAGGCCTAGTGGAACAGCTTTTACCGGGTAAAGACGGCCAAATAAGGGCCGTTAAGATTAAAACCAAGAGTGGTATTCTCACCCGGTCAGCGGCACGTATCGCTAGAATACCAATAGATGGAGAGTGCTGCTAAGCAGCACTGGGGTGGAGAATGTTGCCGATGCGAGTCGAGCGCCGCTCGGGGTGAGGGCGCAGGGGCCGGGGTCGCCCCACCAACCTCTGAGATCCGATTGCGAGTCCTACCGTACGGACGTTGATTCTTAAATATATATTTTCTTTTCTATTAATACGTTGAAATTGTACTATATAACGTGTTGTATGAGTAATTAAAAGTATAGTGTGTTAATTAGCCAGTTTTATTTGGACCAAAAGACCTACAAACAGAACACCTTTCTTACTTAATACTTAATCCGGTCCTTTATGTTTGTATTTATAATTACTTGTTTACTTTGTTGTACTAATATGTTGCTACTATTGTCTACTATAAATGTTTTCTCTCATCTACTCAAAGGTTAACTGGAAGAAATCCCTTATAGGGATAAGTTCGCCTTTGTACTTCCCCTGTAATTTTTTAAATCTCATGTAATCTGTGTTTTGTACAATAAAGAGTTATACTTATACTACTACTACTACTACTAAATTTAGAAAGTTATTTTCTTTTGTATCACTCGTAAAACACGATCACATCTTGGGATACCTACATCTAATGTGTAATTTCATGACGCCATTGCAGTAAACGCCATCTGGCGTCTCATATCTGCTAACCGGAAGTGGACTATACCAGGATGTACCGAAACTTGCTCGTTTCCGTTTCCTGAATCCAATTAACGTGATACAGTTCAGTAAGGGAATGTAACCACTGGGTCTTTGTCTGTGATAATAGCGTTGTATTATTTCAAGTGAGCCAGGATAATGCTGACTTTGCGGATTAGTTGAATGTTCCTAGTTCAGACATCAGGGTGCTTAGCCAAGATGCCAATCGCTAGCGCTTAGTAGCGTAACGTAGTTTTCCCTCTCTGTCACTCTTTCATATTAGTGCGACAAAGACAGTTAGCTGCGATTAACGATGAAGCGCTAGCGATTGGCAACTTGGCTAAGCACCCAGGGTCGCGTTTTATAAAGTTACTTTTTACAATTTCTGCTTGTCTCTCTAACGCACGCACATATTGGCTAGAAAGAGATGCAAACCGCAAAATTCTAACTTTATAAAACGTGACCCAGATATATATCGGAACGGCCACGCGGGATACGTTGCTCAAATGTATCTAAAAACGCACTCTAATGCCATGGCAATAGAGGCCTGCGCAGATGTTTATGAGCACCTTGGCCGCTCTGATATATCTGATGACGATTGTACACAGATTAGGTGTATACTGCCAATTGGTAGTAGAATCTAAAAAAAAAACAAATATGGCTGACCGAAATGGGCCGTGTGGTGAACGGCAGTAAGAATATGTACATACAGGGTGTTTTTTTTTCGACCGTTCAAATTCTACGTAGTGAATGTGTAGGTCATACTGACCAACTTTTACTATGGGGACAAAGTCGAAATCGCGAAAAAAAAATCAGCTGTTTCATACAAATTGGCGGCATTACGCCGGCCGAAACGTATGAAACAGCTGATTTTTTTTTCGCGATTTCGACTTTGTCCCCATAGTAAAAGTTGGTCAGTATGACCTACACATTCACTACGTAGAATTTAAACGGTCGAAAAAAAAACACCCTGTATGTCACCACCCCAACTCCTCCTGCGGGTGTCGTAAGAGTCGACTAAGGGATTGAAGTGTCACTGCCCAATATTTGATAAAAGATTGATGATGGGCAGCAGTGTCATCATAGTGGACACATTACCGCGATCGCCAATCCGCTTGCCCAGCGTGGCGATTATGGGCATTTACCTCCTAATGCGTCTATACGCATAGTTAATAGGAGAGGCCTATGTCCAGCTGTGGACTATCATAGGCTGATGATGATGATGATGGCCACATGATGGCTGACTTTCCATAGAATTCGACGTCTTTGACACATATCGTAAAACACGTACGTTCGCAAGTTTATTTTTACGCAAATACTAATAAATATCAATGATTTTAACTAAAAATGTATGTGAACTCAAGGTTTAAGGTTTTAAGTTGGTGATAAAACCAAGATTATATTCTAAAAGTGCGTGATTAGGAAATAATGCGAGTTATTGTGTTTGTTTACTTTTTTTTGGTTTTATGCTGACGAACGTTGTAAATAAATAATATCATGGAACCATCGTATACAAATTAACACCTTCGCTGCGGCAATTAGCTTAACTTGTAATTAACCATACTTTGTAAGAGGTCGAAAGACCCCTACCACAGTGAATGTGTTTACTTTGTCCCACGGTTATATCTACCTAAATTAAGGCTTTTATTGTAGATACTAATCGATGATACATAATCATCACCAGGTATCTGACCATGCTTAGTAATGAGTAGCAAAGCACACTTTGCGTATGCTTAGGATATGATTTTTTTTTTAAATAGCTGCACCTCTTTTTAGCAAATAATTTTAACATCTTTAGCGCCAAACCTAAAATGCTCTTCATTTAGCGGATTCGATGATAAAGCCTTCTAGGATGAAGACATTTTTCAGCCGCATCTGGGCAAGATAACTCTAAGTGGGTGATTTATTTGGCTTCAACACCTTGCGAAATACATGGCCATTTATAAACTTAATAGCTTATATAACTTTATAAGACAAGCCGTTAACGGAAATATATCATAATTGGGACTGGCTCCAAGTGCTCCAACTTATGGTCCGTAGAGTAGGTGTGGTTGAATAGGTCTTTTAAAAAGATGAAGAGTCAATAATGCTGAGTTTACAGGAGCAAGTCGTGCAAGTTATTACTGCAAGTTTGAAAAAAAACTATGGGTAAGAGTAAGAGAATATGGGCATATCATTCCTGAATATAATTTTGTTTCAAAACTTACAACAACAACTTGTAAAGTCAACTTAGATAAAGGTTTCTTTAGGTCAATATTTCCGGAGTAAACCGAGTTAAAACGCGATATTTACTATGTATTTTAGATAGATTTATTGGGCACCCGACATTTCGGCACTGTTGCAAATGCCATATTCATGGAGTTATTGACGACAATAATTCCAATTTACATTGTAAATATACTGTTTTAAGTCATACTAATAATACTTTTGCATTTGTTTAACATCGGGGCCCCGCTCGAGCATCTACTCAAGCCTTAGACAAACATTGAAACACGCTCTTTGAAAATTTAATCTAATGTGCGAAACTAATTTAAAATTGAAACTATAATTAGCAAGCATTGTCTTATGTGAAAGTCATAGTGTAATTAACGCTAAATATTCAATGATGCTAAGGGGTTTTGTGACCTAGTGACCCTCATGTCATTGACAATTCAGTGTGACAATTAGAGCAAAGAGCATACATGTCTTGTCTCGTGGCCGTATATGTAAAAACTTAATATACTAGCACACTTAATTTTCATCAATATTAATAATTAATTATTACGTTATTGCATATTTTTTATGGATGCCTACTTTAGAATACAAAAAGTCACGAAATTTACGTCTTTCATTTAAGGTTCGGATCTCGGTGCCCTCAAGTAAGTAGTAGTAAGTTATTTTTAGGTATGATTATCAATATCATGTATTTACTATCTATTTATGTTTTTACATTAAAAGTTCCTCAAAATGCGACTCAATATTCCCTTCAACGGATCACCACTATTTATTTACCCCTTGTTAAAAAAAATCTAGTATCTTCAGTTAACAGCCAGAAGTAGAAAAAGCTTCAGGGGAAACGTTCCACATATATCTACACAGTAGTACACCTGATTTATGTGTGAAGTTGCTATGTAGCTTGTCGCTGACATAACGTCATGAAAAGAAGATAGCGCACTGATACATTAAAGACACTTTAAACGTTTCTTCAATTGCTATCAACTTTTTTCGGGATTCACTCAATATACATTTTTACGATTTTTAAGTAGAAAAACTCTCTATTGTGTAACTCATTTTCATATTGTTCATTTTTATCGATTTATCCGTTACTGAACTGTCTCATATTTTAAATGGAAAGAATAATGGTTAATATTATCGACAGTGACAGAACATAACGATATTTGCCCTGCTGATCCTTTTTTTTAAATACCGTGTTTATTGTAAGTAGTAATTTGGAAATAATTTTAAATAAAAATGCCCATGGGAATATAATTATGAGTTTAATGGATAGAAAAGAAACAGATATCGTGCGACAACTTTCAAGAGTGTTAGTGCAGTGTACCCGCTGCAGTATGTCCTCTATAGCGGAAGATATATCACACGACAAATGTAAATAGCCGAGTTTCACTTGCGTTTACTTTAGTTTAAGCCGTGGAAAACGGAATACTAAGACGCTTTAAATTGCGTTAAATATTGCAGGCGTTCAACTATCTGTTCCAGCGAAACTATACGAGTCGTTGAATTTAAACTTTCGGGAACTATAAATATAAAGAAACGGTTAAAGTTACGTGTATTTAGTCACTACGCGCGACATGTTTCGGAGAGCCCAGGATGCTTAGCCAAGTTGCCAAGCGCTAGCGCTTGGTAGCGTATCGTTGTTTTCCCTCTCTGTCACTCTTGCATATTAGTGCGACAAAGACAGTTAGCTGCCTTTCGCTTACGACTGACGTTTAAGCGCTAGCGATTGGCAACTTGGCTAAGCACCCAGGTCTCCATTATCAAGCACTGAGCCCGCGTTCACGCCAAGCCCACATGATACGGGCTCCGTAGCCTATTTAATAGTCACCCTGCCTACGAAACTGGAGGTTCTGGGTTAAAATCCCGACCGACGAGGGCATTTATTTCTGTGTTTATCATATGTGTTTGTTTAACGTATCTATCCATATGCATATCGTTGATTAATGTGCCTACCGTGGTTTTGGTTAGTTTTGCGTAGTAAATGTCCCATGATATTTATCATTATTTATTTTATTATACAGGGTGCACACCGCGCAATCTATATTGGTTCCACTACTTCAACGTCTCATTACTGTAGTCTATGGCTTAACTTTTAATTAATGATAATGTCAAGGCTTTTCCCTTTGCCCCTAATATATTTTGCACTTGCAAAAACTGTTCGGACTTTCGGGGTGATTTCGGTTCTGTTACGAAGTACTATCTTAATTATAACGTGATTATAGAACAGGATAGATTTTCTATTAAGTGATTGTCAGGAGGAAATGGGAGCAGCCTATTTCCGTATAAACGTATTCGCCTGTTTCCTCCTTAGATAATGATATTTTAGTACCGTAAAACTATACAACTATAGTCCAGTACTACAACTATGGACCACAAGTTCAACTCGTAATTAAGCATCAATGGAAATCTTTTACTTTAGTTTTATCTAAGTTTTTTAATCATTAATGCGAAGATTTTGTGTAACAACTGCGTCAATAATATAATAACTACACGAAATCGAAGATATTTGACTTAGTTTTGGACCATAGTAGGGAGCTTTTGGACTATAGTTGGGTAGTTTTACGGTAATTATTTATTAAAAATACACTTTTCTGTGTCATCCCCCCTCAATACTTTTACGCAAATAACGTACCTAATGTCACTTACATTTAAGTTTTTGGGTGCATTGAACGTATTGTGAAAACACAAAACAAATTATTTATCAACTAAATATTTTGATTTGTACTTTTTATTTTTCCCCAGTAGTCACACTAATTAATACTATATAAATTATAAATATTAGATGTCATATATCAAAAACCGGCCAAGTGCGAGTCGGACTCGCGCGCAAAGGGTTCCGTACCATTATCAATTTATTATTAAAAAGTACAGTTAAATCAACCTACCTCAAAAACTATGGGAGATAATTCTATCAAACCAAAAATCGTTGATAGAGTTTATTAATGTGCATAACATATATTTTTTTCAGAATTTTATATCGCGTAGTTTAAAAAATAGAGGAGGGGGGACACATTTTTCAGACTTTGAGACCTGATATCTCGAAAACGATTTGCTTAAATAATAATGTGATGTATAAACCTACATATCATTTTCAAATACCTTTCTATTAATACCCCACACGCTTATGTACAACTAAAAAAAAAATTCTATCCCTCAGAAAAACCATTGGGGTGGGGGCCCTCCATACATGTAGGGCCCCCACCCCAATGGTTTTTTTTACAATTTAGTATCACATTCCTGTAGCGGTTCATACAACACATATCCTTACCAAATTTCGTTACTGTAGCATTTATAGTTTCCGAGTAAATTGGCTGTGACAGACGGACAGACGGACAGACGGACAGACGGACATGACGAATCTATAAGGGTTCCGTTTTTGCCATTTTGGCTACGGAACCCTAACAAAAACGACCAAGATCACCTAAGACCGAGTAACTGCGAGTGGCCGAGGGGCATCAGCCGCGAAAGCTGAGCACGTGGGTTCGATCCACGTTCGATCCCCACCTCGGACGTTAGGTGATCTTGGTCGTTTTTCTTCGGTATATGACATCTAATATTTATAGTTTTTGGGAGCATTCATGAGCACATTTTAGATATGGTCGGAGGGTGAAAACAAGGAAAAGAGAACGGCTGTAATCCTAATGAAAGAAACTGTAATATTTACCTTCGATATTTATTAAATAAGCAGAAAACTCACAAAATTATAACATATCTCTGACGTTTATGTTATGACTTATGACATTTGTTAAAGAACTACGAAAAATCTAAATTTTGAATTTGATATAAAGTCCGAATCCGAATATTAGTTCCACGACAAAGGATATAAAATAAAATCTTATACCCTCGAGTACACAGTATTAATTAGTGACCTCTATGACAGTCCCATGCGATATCGCACTGTCTGTTGTGTGTCAGTTAGCGCGTAATTGTTGGCGGTCGCGCCATCGGGGCGGCTAATTGGTTCAAGCCCGTTAACCGTGGGAAAACAGCGTTTCATTAATGGTTATGGTACCTACTTTATACCGTATGTGATATCGGGGGCTAGCACATCTTTCTGACTTACCTATATACCAAAGGTTAAAGTAGAAATCATTAAACAAATATGGCTGAGAGAAAAAAAATTAAACAAATATGGCTGACTTTCAATAGAAATTGTAGACTTTGACACATAGTGCAACACGTTCGTAGACTTATTTTTACGTTAATAATAAATATCAACAATTTTAACTAAAAATGTATGCGACCTCAAGGATTAAGGTTTTAAGTTCGCGATGAGACCAAGATTGTAATGGAATTTTTAGGTTACCTTCGATTTTTTTTTGTTTTCTACTGGCGATACCTCTAAATGTAGGCGAATCTGGGTGCTTAGACAAGTTGCCAATCGCTAACGCTTAATCGTCAATCGTAAACGAAAGGCTGCTAACTGTCTTTGTCGTACTAATATGAAAGAGTGACAGAGAGGGAAAACAACGATACGCTACTAAGCGTTAGCGATTGGCAACTTGGCTTAGCATCCTGACGTTGAATACGAGTATGTACTACTATAGCAGGGTGCCAAGGCGCAGGGTAGCATCTTTTACTATGTATTGGATGGGACTGGCCCCGAAATATGAAAGAAAAACTCTCATACATAATGTCAAGATCACACCTCCAAAATCTGTGAAACAGTCTATTATTTTATCGGGGTTAGTTTGTAGTAAAAGCCGCTCTGTATGACTTAAGTTTACTTACATACATAATAGGTGTTTGAGCTTTGCAGTGGTTAGTGAAGCACTCTGTATACATACGAGTAGATATGAAGTGTCGGAAAGAACATGTCTAGTCAATTCAAATTACAGAAGGAAAAACCACCTTACTTTTAACAGCATAAGCATAAGAATCTGACGAAAGCTTTTATTTCTTCTATTAAAGGGAAAAACATTCGGCCTTAGAAAAAAACATCGAGTGAATTTCTTCTCGCGGAAAATTCTAGCTACACTATGCTACGTTACATACTCGTATTTATGAAACTTAATTTCATCCGCTATGAGTAAAGCGAAAATCTTGACGCCTTAATCATCGCCGACGAGCGCGGCAACTATGACTGACATCAAAGTCATAACGAGGCAGTGTAGCTATTGATGTCGGGAGCTCGAGGAAGGCTTCCACCAGAAATGTACGAGGTTGTATTTCGAGGACTGCGATTATTATTTCTATGAATTAACAGAGAAACGCAGAGACGCTGCGAGTGATGGAAACGTTTGGGATACGGAGCGGTAGTTTGTAAATTGTTCTAATAATTTACATTAGGTATTTTGGAGCTTAAGGAATTGTGACGAAGCCTGTTGCAGGATTATCAGAGAGGCTTAATTTATCTATCATCACTTACATGAAACAGCTCAGTTTAGCGAGGTTTCTGACTTATTGTACCTATGTACAATAAGTCAGAAACCTCGCTATCGTTTGTATGTAACTATTTACATACAAACAAATGAAGGCCGATTGCCTAAAAGCTTCTTTTGCCTCATACCCTCGCACTGCTCAGGTATTCCTCGCAAATCTATGGTTGAAACCTTCACAACATTCCACATTCTCGCTAAACATCTATGCACAACTCAGTGGAAACGCAGCCTGTCAAGAAGTAAGCAGGCTGGCATTAAAATCTAAGTAGATTTTTGAGAGCCTGACAAACGACATTTGTCT
Organism: Thaumatotibia leucotreta; assembly: GCA_025490895.1. Classification (NCBI taxonomy): domain Eukaryota; kingdom Metazoa; phylum Arthropoda; class Insecta; order Lepidoptera; family Tortricidae; genus Thaumatotibia; species Thaumatotibia leucotreta. Next base: position 353,383 of record JALPQI010030248.1, on the reverse strand, counting down.
AAGGCGACCAGCGGCGAGCGAATCCATAAGTTGGAGCAAGAGGCCGATATCGGAACTTCCTCTCGCACCGCTCGAACGTATGATTTTCCACCCCGCCCTTCACAGTAGCCGTGGTCAGGCCATAACAGACTTCATGATTTAAAGGTCTTCGCACACTATATCAACTCCACACCCACTCGACTCAAGTCTATTCATTGAAATATAAGCCCAGTGTGATACGTTCAAGGTTTAATTTCAAAAAATGATACGTATGTGTACGACGAGTGGCCTATGATGATCGTACACTAAAGATCAACCCCGACACGTTTGTCACGCAACGACCACACGTTGTCCACGCGGCGCCTATGCGTTTGCCACTCACGTCTATAGAGCAACCATTAACATTGCCCACTCGTTGACACCGCGTTGTCCGCTAGTTACCATTGGGTGGATCAACTAGTTGACTACTCATCGTGAGTGTGAGTAGAGTTGCTGTCGCGTTGGCGTGAAGTTGTTATAGTGTGCGAAGGCCTTGTAAGGTTCCAAGGAGGTAATTCTTTTAAATGGAACCGCGCGAGCGAACGAGAGGTTCGTTAGAGGCAACATAAGCCTGCGTGATTTATATTGTGCCTGGACAGCTCCGAACATGATCAATGGCTATTGGTTTATTACTACAAACACATTTATTTCTAGGAAAGGACGCAAAGGAGACCTATTGCCATCGATCAATAAAAACTTTGTAATAAATAGGTACTAGACTGTTTATTGTACTTAATAAAATACAGGCTGATTGGCCCAGTTGTTTGCTAATTTAAAACAGTAGGTTTAGTTAATTAGCTATCTTTCCCTCGTCAATATTTAGACAGACATAATTATATTTTCTTAAAGCTATAGTGAAATTAACTACGGACTAAATTGATATATGATTGACAGGTAAAATGATACCAAGCACAGCAAAATAAATATAGTAAAGCGTATATCGAAAACAATATATCGACAAGTTGTAAAGTACAAATAATAGGCTAGTTTAAATCAAAATTATTATTATATATTAGTTTCAAAAAGATTATATTATATTAGTTTCAAATAAGAGCATTAAATTAAATTAAATAAATGTGATCGAATTAAAAATGAGACCGTCCGAAGCAGAACCAAAGTAACCGAAATAGCTCTCCGAATCGCTAAACTGAAGTGGCAGTGGGCGGGGAACATTGCGCGTAGAACCGATGGCCGTTGGGGCGGGTAGGTTCTTGAGTGGCGGCCACGTACCGGAAGGCGTAGCGCGGGTAGGCCCCCCACAAGGTGGACTGATGACCTGGTGAAGGTCGCAGGAGTCCGCTGGATGCGGGTGGCGCAGGACCGGTCTTTGTGGCAATTTTTGGAGGAGGCCTATGTTCAGCAGTGGACGTCTTTCGGCTGATATGATGATGATGAAACAAATGTATGATCTAGCGAGTAAGCCCGCGTTGATAACGCAGCAGCATTTCATGGTACGGATACTGAAAGCCGCGTGAAACATTTATGTACGTATTCACATTAATAGTACACCTAATACTTGGGACACAGATGCATTATAGTATACCTAGAGCTGCACAGTTTATATATGGACGGCTCTGCAGTGGACTAACTCCGGGGAACGATCCGTTAGTGCAGCTCTGGGGTAATCATTTACCCGCTGTGTTGCTATGTTCCGGATATTATGTAATTTATAGGGAATTTATTCAACCTAAAGTTAACAGGGATACGGGTGAAGAATACAAATAAGTAACATTAAGTGTAAAAAGTAACATTAAGTACTAAAAAATAAATACAATTACATATAAACTTACCTTAAATAAATATAACTTACAGAGAAATAATTCTTATTGTTAATTTTATTTTAAATAAGCTCCTTTGGGCAAGATGCCAATTATGCAGGTGTCACTCTTGCGCATTTGTATATCTATAGGAATGTCTGTAAATACTATACAATCTATATAAATTAACAGCTTGTATAAATGTCTGTTTTCTTTTATTACATAGGGAACCTAATTACTAGATGAATTCCTTAACTTCAGGCATGTCTTCCGAAAAGACAAAAACGTACCTAAATCTGATAATGACCCAGTTATCCTGTACGGTACCTAGGGAAGGGAAATACATGTCTGTGGCACACGAGGTAATATAAGCATATATTATGGCTACTGCGGTATTGGATGCCTACGGAACGTAGTTGCCGCATTGAATGCCTCTATATGTATGCCTGGAGGAAGCGTAGATTTCGGATATTTAGCATTCCATTATGTATCTACTGCCTGTGCTCAGAGATTTGCTAATCATACTTATATGATATATGCTGGTCTATCATACATATTATATCCGTAAACTTATAGTTTAATTTGTCATCATCTCATTATAATTGAGAATTTAAATAATACGGACGATGTTTTTGTTGTAGGTACCTACCCACGACACTTAACTACAACCCTTTTGTTTTAATTTGTAGATATACTTTACATATATATTTGTAAATGTTAATTTTACTTAAGTATAGGTAACTCTTTCAATTGTTATAGGTGTAATAAAAGTGTTTAATTATGTTTTATTTTTTTGTCAGCCTCCGTAGCCTAGTTGGCAGTGACCCTGCCTACGAAGCTGGAGGTTCCGGGTTCGAATCCCGGCGAGGGCATTATTTGTGTATTTATTTATCACAAATATTTGTTCCTTGGTCATGGCTGTCTATGTATTTAAGTATCTATATGTATCTATCTATTATGTATATCGTCGCCTAGTACCCACATCACAAGCCTTAATTGAGCTTACCGTGGGACTAGGTCGATTTGTGTAAGATGTCCCAAACTATTTATTTATTTCAATATATTTTTCAGTCTTTATACTTTGCTGCTGTCTTTATTACAAAAATTAATACAATGATTACAAAAATGTTAACAATTGCAAAATAAAAAAAGTCTTGGGACATTTTACGAGTATAATATAAATTAATAAGATGTACCATACCAATGCTCGACACCGAGGATAAAATATGAAACCTAATGTGTCACTTCTGTTACAATGATATAAGATTGAAGGTGCCATATATTGGTTCAGTGATGAGACTGATGAGTATTCGTACATTATTTTTGCACAAAGATAAATGCAACAAATACGAGGAACTTTGTATAAAAATATGTCTAAAATCTTTTGGGCCACATCTTCAATCCTCAAAGACATACCAAGGTATTGATAGAAAGCTGTAAATTTGTTAAATTTATTAATTTCCCCCGCTGCACATGCATAGCAGCACACGTATTGACACCATATTCCATTTTGATGGCACTATTGAAAACTTCAGAGGTTCGCAGTAGTTTCAACAAGTCTTGGCTATTTGGCGCAAATGATAGGGGGTCGTCTATGTACAAAGGGTGAGAAATGACTTCACCGAAGCCGACAATCTAGTTCCGAATTCATCAGGGTGCTGAAGGGATTCAAGACTAGGCAGAGCCATAACTGATTCAGACTGCTTTGCATAAGATTCTGGTCTTAATTGCGTTCCCAAAGAGGTTTGAAGCAGACGAGTTAAATCCTTTAAAATATTAAAGCCACTTTTTGAAACCTCACGCGAACCTCGGCAATCGATTTGGGGCATGTATTATTCAACGGTCCAATTGTTTCGAAACGTAAACTGCAATCAGAGATAAGTTGACAATAAAGACTGGTAGAGACTATGGCCCCATTTTATTCAAATATGTTTAAAACCCGTAACTATCCAGTTAGGTAGGTCCAACTTCGAGAATCATCGAATTCGAATCCTTTTCGTCCAATATTCCGCAGTGCTTGAAAATGAAAATGAACTTATTTGAAGAACGATAAATAAACAATACATATTTGGTCGTCATATCACATAACCACTACAAAATACAAAAGTATATACACTAAAAGTACTAAAGTGTATGCACTGGATACTTGAGGTGCTTGAAGACGTAAGTCTTTGATCCGTGAGTGATGCCAGTGATAACATACGATAGGTATCGAAACGTGGTCGCTTAGATTGGGCCTCATAAAAAGGCTCGAAGTCACCCAAAGACCAATGCCAATCAAGCTATCCCATTAATTTTGGCCTAAACAGGTACCTTATTATCTGGCCATTGGTCTACGGTAACTGGCGGGGCGCAAAACCATACGTGCGAGACGGATTGGAACAAGGATATCTGATGGCATCCTTAGCGAGGGCCGTTGGTACGGTCAACCATCGGCCTTTGTCAGCCTCTGTAGCCTAGTTGGTAGTGACCCTGCCTACGAAGCTGGAGGTTCCGGGTTCGAATCCCGGCGAGGGCATTCTTTGTGTATTTATTTATCACAAATGTTTGTTCCTTGGCCATGGCTGTGTATGTATCTAAGTATCTATACGTATCTATCTATTATATATATCGTCGCCTGGTACCCACAACACAAGCCTTAATTGAGCTTACCGTGGGACTAGGTTGATTTGTGTAAGATGTCCCAAGATGTTTATTTATTATTATTTATTTATAACCATGCAGGTTATTCGCTTTACACTTCCCCATACAATTTGTGTACGGATGTGTTAGGCTAACAAATTCGTTGACTTACTGACCCCAGATTTATAATAATATGAAAAAATATAGTCCCAATACATTATACACAACAATGTGTGCACTTTGAATTTGAATTTTATGCTGTATTACCAGCTTTTAAAATATATCGCGTGGCCGTAGAAAAAGGAGACGAATTCAAAAAATGTTGCATGAAAAGTTATATATCTATAATAATTTAAATTTGCCCCCTTTTACTATAGCCCGAAGTTGTTGCGCAGAGCAGAGTATAGGTCCCTATTGTTTATATTATTATACGGTCATTGCGATTTACAGTGTTACTGTTCGTTTCATAATATTTTCCTAAAATTTTGAGACTAATTGAGTCAGATCTCCATCATTTCCAGCCAGTTGTTCCTAATCGATTTATAATTACTCCAGCATTGTCTGTAGGCTCAAATTGCCCGCTAACAATGACTTCGATTCATTTTCTGAACCTCATTCAAATATTTTACTGCTTCTTTTATGGAGACTCCCGAATTAAAAAAGTTCCCGGTTGGCTATGGAATATTTAAAGCTTGTTTCACAATGAGATTTGGTGAAACTACTTTAACACTGTCAATTTTTAAATTTCGTTTATCTGAACTTTGATGATTAGACGGTGCGGGAAACTGTAAACTACTAGACTATGTTGTTTATTTCTATCCTGATTTAAGTATTCATAATCTAATAGGCTCTTCGAAGACCTAGTTTCCGAAGTTACGTATTTATTCAAACTTTGTGTAAGATGTCCCAAGATTATTTATTTATGTAAACTTTGCGTTTCTGTCATTAAAACTCAAGTAAGAAGTGCATCAAAGGACGGTCCGCTATATGATGGTTTAATATCATTAAAAAAGTTTGACATCGCGCACATGGTCGCGTATAAAATTAAAAACTAAGTAGAGTATGATAAGAGACGACAGATTTCTTATGAAATCTGTGCTGCGACCATATAAAACATGGACGCCTAATGCCAGCTCAAAAATGCCCCCAAAACCAATTGTTCAATTGTGCCAAGATGGGCAGGATATAGCGCTTTTCGTGACACCGCGCACATTTTGGCGCCACATCTTTGACAAATGTTTATTGAATAGCGCCAATCAAAACTTTGATGGACCAATCACAACTATTTATAAATGGCGGTTTAAGTTTTTATAGGTTGACATTCTAATTCATTGCCGTGATGCATTGAACAGGGGTGACACGTGTCAACTAAAATTCAGGATCGTTTTTGAAAGGCCATTTAGTATGGCGTGCGGCTTCCATGTTTTATTTGTTCGTAGAATCTGTGTGACAAACCCAGGAGACGGCAATTTGATTTTGAGGTAACGGTGTTACTTACTTTCAACGTAATTACCCCGTTTTAATTTATACTAATTATATATAACATGAACATATAATGTAAAGGACCATACATTATTTAGTTTCATTTAAAAACGGGGCCGGGTTTCCCACGTTTTGTAGATTGCTATGATGATAGCATTTGCGCCGATATCGGAATATCAATTCATCTTTACTTAGTAAATAAATACCCCATAAAAAAATCTCAGGTACTAATTAATAGTTGCTTCTTAAAAAAAGCATACCGTCGAATTACAGTCGGTTGATAAATACAATCGACGAATTGCTTGATTAAGCCAACAAACATCAAATTGATTTCCATTGGGCTGTGTGCTCGCAAACATTAACATTTTTACAAGCCCTATCAAACATGAGGATCTTCATACTACTGTCCCTAATTGATTCGAATAGGAGCGGTGCCAGGCGCGCGCCGGTCCACTTACCCTTGTGGGTCTACCGCGAACTTCAAAAATCGTAAATTTGGACCTCTTTCTCTCCAACGAAGGCGTCATTTGCGTAAGAGAGACAGATGCTCGAAATTTTTCGATTTTAGAAGTTCACCGTAGTATTATCAAACCGGAATGAGAAAGGGATTCGAAAGTACTGTTGACACAACAAATGACAAAATTATCTAGAAAAGAGTTGTTTATAGATGTAGTGAGTGATTGATTAATCTAATGTCTGTAAGTCTCTGCACGAAAACTATGAATATCTAAATATAACTGTGAATATATCCTAGATTGACTAATACACTGTTGTGTCAACAGTACTTCCGAATCCCATTCTAATCGCGGTTTGATAATAGTAGTAGGTAGTATGGATTGGCTAGATTTATTACTTTGGCTACTCGTACTATTGGTTTGGCTGTTGGTTTATCTTTAGGTACATAGGGATGCCCACCAGTTCTGTTGTAAGGGACTAAGATATATTGTAAATAATATTTTCTGTCTGCGATGCAAGGTCCTAGGTTTACAATCTTAGTACCTACCTATTGTAGTAGAAAATCAAATGAAAACATGCCTTTTAGACATTCAATTTAACTGCTCGTGTTTGGCTTCAAAACTTTTGTGTGCCTGCCACTAATCGGCGGGCAAACCGGTCGTTCCAAACATAACACTGCTCTTACCATGTGTTGGCGATGTGGGCTAGCTGTATCAACCGCGTAATATACGATATTATACCTGGCAGTTTTCGAAAAAAATGTACATTTGGAACACGTCTTCGATACCTATTCATAAAAATTGTCAGTTGTCATTGTTCAATCACTTATGACAGCTCATTCGTGCTTGAAAAATATCTAGGCGTGCAATTCTCAAAGAGTTTGTACATTTATATTTTACGTCTTCGATATTGATCAAAATTGGCAGGTTGGTTCGGAAAATCTCCCGTAATGTTTGGAGGGTCATTCTCATGGGGCACGTTTTTTGGGCGTCGGGTAGAATAACTTTGTATTCTTGCATATATATGGCGTAAAAAAAATGTTGGACGGTATGTAGCAGTTGTAATTTCGAAGATAATCTCTTGAGAACTAGTAATAAAAATATATAAAAGCCTACTTTTATCATGCTCCATCAAGCGTACAGACTCCAAAATTTGGGACAAACTCCTTTGCAACTCGGGAACCACTACTATTACCTAACACTAGGGTATTGTTTTATTATAGTCAATTAAACAAATTAACATTTTGTTAAGTTGATTGTTATTTCAACTGCTTGTATAAAGAAATATGATTTATTCTCTGCGCGTACGAATTTATGACTAAACTCCGTCATTGGAAGCAAAACAAAATTTCACATCACTATTTGCAATTTTACGCACATCACTATTGCATTGAGCGAGCCAGTTCAGTCTTGTCTGTGACACGTTGGGCGACTAAGGTGCGTTTGGCGACGCTGGGCAATTTTACGAACGTAAGTATCTAATCTCCGTTTTTTGTCACTTGCATTTTCTCAACTCCGTTTAGTCATTTATTTTTCTATTGGTGTGGTTGATCGTTCTACTATTGAAGTATAATGAATTAAACTGTATTACCTGTAAAATGCGTGTAATGTCATTGTACTAAATAAGATAATTAATGAAATAAAAATATAAAAATAGCTTTCTCCCTAGGCTCCGTCAAATAAACTCCGTCAAATATTTAGACGGAGTTGAAAAAATACGTGTATTTAGTATCTAAGTGAGCTGTCACATGCAAAAAAACTTGTTTTTCATCACATTTGCTGCTAAAGCACAATTAAAGTACCTATACTCCCTTTCTTTAATTAGGTACCTACTGCGAATTTTACGTAGACATGTACTGTTTACATAGTACATTGATCTACAATACCAAGAAAAATAAAACATGTGAAATTTGACGCAATTTCTTCGTTCTAAACACTAACGATAGATTTTTTTACTTACAATACCGTTTACAGCATTTTTAGACCTAGGGATTTTCGTTAAACTTACATCAATATTTTTTTGTATGATATACTTAGAATGCCGAAAATCAACAAACCTACGGTAGAGTATATGAAAGAAGCTCAACGTAGGCGTAGAGCTAAAATAAAGCAAAATCCTGAAAAATACGCTATGGCAAAATAAAAAGAGCGTCAGCGTAAAATAAGTATTATTACGTGTATTATGTTATTCACAAAGTGATTGTTAATGTTTCGAAAACATGTCTTAAAAAATTCGTATACAAATTAATAAAAAAAGTTACTTTTTCTGCCCCTATGTGCCCCTATGTCCCTATGTCCCTTTGTACGCTTAAATCTTTAAAACTACGCAACGGATTTTGATGAGATTTGAAGGTTTATATGTAGGTATAGTACCCGTGCGAAGCCGAGGCAAATCGCTAGTATTAAAATACATAAATTATCATTCAGGTTTAAGAGCACTGTATCCATCAACTCCATATCATATTTCTAAACTCCGTATAAAATATATCAACTCCGTCGCAACATTTTCAACTCCATCTTGGTGAAAAAAACAATGGCTTATAAAACGTGAACTAATAGATATATATGAGGGACAAAAGTATACATATGATGTAAATAACTCAATGATTCGTATTTTATAGATAATATAGCAGTAAACATACTGTACAAAATCAAGACGGACTTGAGGCTGAGAACGCCTAATTCTGAGAATGACCCTTGAATGAAACGTTCCTTTTTGTTACCAAAATGTATAGGAATCTGGTAACAAAAAAGGAACAGTCCATACAATGTACTTCCTGGGACATTTTGGGAAATGTGGTAGACCTTGCTAAGCATCATTGACTCTACCAGCCTACCAATTTTGATCAATATCGAAGACGCAATATAAATGTACAAACTCTTTGACAATTGCACGCCTAGACATTTTTCAAGCACGAATGAGCGTCATAGGTGATTGACAAAATAAAAATATCGACAGTCCTGTTATCGATCAGTATATACACGGTGGAATTTAATCGGTGAACAGGAACCCATTTTTCTAATTCAGTAATCGATGGCGGTCACGTTTATGTAGTACTTAAGTGGAACCAAGTTTTTTTTTAACATAAAAAAATTTTATGCGAAAGCGGAAAATATAGAAAAGTCGCAATTATAAGGCCAATAAAAGACTATTCACTAAAAAAACCGAAGATGATGGCCATGTAGGGCCATGATCAGTGTAGGTTTCTGTATTTATTCAAAAACGGTTTGCCCGATTATGTTCAAAATAAAAAATTTTATGCTAAAAAAAAAACTTGGTTCCACTTAAGTACTACATAAACGTGACCGCCATCGATTACTGAATTAGAAAAATGGGTTCCTGTTCACCGATTAAATTCCACCGTGTATATCCTTCTCGCGTGGACCAATACATGAGTACCAGCGGAATCGAGCGAGAGTACATACTTATATGCAAACATTTTTTTTTTTAAGTGGCCAGACAATGGTAAGGACTCTTGGCATGAACAGAAACTTGGTGATCGTCGCTTGCACTAATAATACAAATGCCTACATGGGAACGAATTAACTATTATTATTATGTAGGATCTTATCATTTTGGTGAGTATTGTCAAGAAAAAATGTGATCTAACACTTACATAAATGTGATCTGCTTTTCGACTTTATTACCCAGTGCTAATAGAGTCGAAAAGTGGTAGACCACATTTTTTGTTGACTTTTCGTTTCTTATTTACTCTTGCTGATTCCTCTGTTGAATAGCTGGGTGCTTAGCCAAGTTGCCAATCGCTAGCGCTTAATCGTCAATCGTAAACTAAAGGCAGCTAACTGTCTTTGTCGCACTAATATGAGTAATATGAAAGAGTGACAGAGAGGGAAAACTACGATACGCTACTAAGCGCTAGCGATTGGCAACTTGGCTAAGCATCCTGGTTGGTTCTGCTCACGCAACCGGCAACCTAGTGAATATTAGTTGTTTCAGGAGCTATTTATACTAAACGACAAAGATCCTCAATTGAAAGGCTCAGATACTTACGGAATCCAGCCGTCATGTAAGACGGGTTCTGGAGTAAACTAAAACAAAAGGAATAGCTCGAATCGTCATTAATTTCTTGACTCAAATACATATAAATGAAGCCGATTCATATAATTCCAAGGGACGACGAGGCTTGCAACAGTTGCAACTATCGCAAGTAGCTCAAGCGAAGACTGATGCGTTTTCTATTATGAACTACGAGAGACGTCGCGAAGAACTGACAAAGTAAAATAATGTGACTTATATGGTTAACTTTTGGCTGAAACGTAGAAACCGCTAGATGAAACCGAAAGTTAATGAATAAAATGGATAAAGTAGTAATTAACCGACTCGTTGCGTGTTGCATTTTCAAGAACTTTTGTCTGCGGCGGCGAACAAGTTTTTCATGACACACCAGGCATGCCTTACGCCATAAAATATGATGACACACCAAGATGCTTAGCCAAGTTGCCAATCGCTAGCGCTTGGTACCTAGCGTATCGTAGTTTTCCCTCTCTGTCACTCTTGCGTATTAGTGCGACAAAGACAGTTAGCTGCCTTTCGCTTACGATTGACGTTTAAGCGCTAGCGATTGGCAACTTGGCTAAGCACCCTAGCGTGTCATCCGCACTGAAACGGTTAACTACTCAGGAAAAAAAGCAAAACGTGTCTGTATATGTAAATAATTGGTCCGTTAACCAACCAAGTGACTTATTATGGTGTTTAGTTGTTTACCGTTATTATGCGTCACTGTGTAATACGCATTACGCATTACGCATAGTTAATAGGAGAGGCCTACGTCCAGCAGTGGACTATCATAGGCTGATGATGATGCGTCACTGTCCCACTTGTAGAAGTTTGCCTGAACGTGACGTCAATCACGACAAATAATAAATAATAGGCCTACAATGGTGATACGTGAAATTAAACGGATAAATTAAAACAAATACATGCAGCGTACATTTAATCCATAATAGAGCACCGGTCTCAAAAGCGATCACCCTATAACACTGTCATTTCGTTTTTTTTCTTACACAGAATTTTTTGAACTACAGGATGGCGTTTATGCTTGAATCCAAGATTTTTTTGAGTCTTGTCCGTTAAAGGGTTGATACGTAGGATCTAAAAGGTCGTTTTCCAAAAAGATCGCCTCAAGGAAAGCCTTTATTCAAAGCCACATCAAACTGGCAAGTTTGTTGTTGATATTTTTGTATATCGATTTTCAATTGTACAAGTAAGTAGGTAAGTACATAATCTATATTTATGGCACACTAAACTATTTTACAGAGTGACGAAGGACATCTGACGAGGGTTAGACCTGTGCTGAATATACTTCCATTTAGCCCGATTCTTTATTTGTTGTTGGGTACACACACAGACACATGTCGCACTTGGTGGCACATTTATACTTTTGGATATGTAGGTACATTCCCCATTTATGTATTAAGGTTATTAATATTATTATCTAGTAGTAATTTTTGAGATTTTGTCTGTAAAATTTTAAACCAAAAGGTCACTTTTATCACTTTTACGTAAGATGGAAGGTTTACGTGGATGTTGAAGGTCGCAGGAGTCCGCTGGATGCGGGTGGCACAGGACCGATCATTGTGGCAATCTTAGGGGGAGGCCTACGTTGTCATGTCTTTCGGCTGACATGATGATGATGATGATGACGTAAGATGGTATACCATGATGTATACATCGTCTGTAATTATCTGCCGGGGATTACCTAACAAATTTTCTGTCGAGGTTACCTAACAGAAATACCAAATTCTGTCAGATCCAGACTGAACCATGTCTACAGTCCTTCTACAGTACAAGTATTTTGTTTACCTACTGATATTCCTTATTCCGGTCTTCTCATATGTCAAAACGATTCCGGATGTGGCTTCGGTTTGCATGACACGTACACAACTAAAATTGCTCGGAAATTGCCGCATGTCCGGTAGTAACATAAAGACTTACACTTTACACTTACCCTGTGTAAGCACCACTGGGTGTAGCGAGTCTACGTCGTATGTCATACTATGTTTACTGTATGTCGGTGGCAAACAAGGATACTGCTCTCCTGAAGGTGGATTTACACCAAGCGAGCGAATGCTCATTAGAATGAGCATTCGCTCGTTCCGTTTAAATCCACCTTGATAGGACGCGGAGACTGCAGTAGTTGCAGAGTTGTTCCTTGGTAAACTATTTGGGTAGGTGACTACTATGACACTTTCTAATTCATTATTTTGCATTGTATTATTTCCTCCTCGTTACGTTGATTAATCCATACTGGGGGACGTGACCCTTCAGGGCAATAGTTTCTCCCGAACTACATTTCGCCACCTGTTTCAGTTTCCTGCGGCATGCAATGCTTCGCAGACTATGATGTTGACAGTGGAGCGGACCTGACCAGTCCAGCGCAAAGGGCTCGCTCCTAATAACACAACCCACACTTGAAGGTGCATTCAGACCAAACGAGCATTCGCTATTCTATCTCCCACTCTACGAAATCAACGAATCACGTTTTGTGTAACGATCGAATTTCGTAGAGTAGGGGGTTAGAATAGCTAATGCTCATTTGGTCTGAATGCACCTTTATATCTACAATTTACTTGGTTCTATTTTGAATGATTAAGCCCCACTTGCCTAATGTTGGGTTACCTACGCCGCTAACATGGGGTTAAGTGGAGTCCATGGTGTTTTGAAACTTTTAACCTCGTGTTAGCGCTCTAATTCGAGATTGTACTAGTGGCATTAAGTAGGTAGGTACCTAATCAAGTAATCACAAAATTAATCAGGTAAACGCTAAAAATGCAAAGTAAATATTGCTTTATCACGGCATCATGAAGAAATAATGTCGCGCAAACAGTTTTATGTCTAGAATAATAACAAAATGGGGTAGTGAAAGTCGATAGTTTGCTGAACTATACGAACAGGAAACATTAACGGCTGCAAGCCAACAATGAATTACCGACCTGTTGCTGAATTCCCCCTTATCGGTGAATAGAAACCGTAGTTTACCTGTAATTGGTTTGAATTTTTGAGCGTTTCTCTCTGATATAAATACAGGTATGGCTAACAAATGACAACTCGCGAGGTTTTAATAAAAAGTCCAACTTGGTGTTATTTCATTATGTAGGTACTTTATTATAGAAAACTTGTTAGATTATAATTCCTAAATGATAGTTACTTTTATTCACTTTAGAGCTTAACGACGAGAGACGAAAATGCAGTTGGACTGCACATTGAACATTGACACGTCGAGCTGTAACTGACGAACATGACTGCCGATAACCGCTCGCCACGCTGATGCGGCAGCAGCAATGATGCTCTAAATTACGGGAGAAGTCTTGCCGAGCATCTACACTCTCGCGCACAATTTCTCGGCAAGACTTCTCGCGTGAGTCTGTTTAGGGCACAGCGTTAGCGACAGCGGACAGAATGTTCTCGAAAACCCTGATGCCCTCAATGAAGACTGCGAGCGGTAACCGCTCGCCATGCTGATGAGACAGTAGCTGTGTGAGTTTTGAGCGGGCAGTGCACTAGCTGGACCTGCACGTGCTAGGCAAATACATTTAAACGTTAGCGACAGCGACCAGAATGTTCTCGAACACTCTGATGCCCTCAACGAAGACTGCCAGCGGCAACCGCTCGTTCCGCTGATGCGGCAACGGTGGAACTCTCCGCATTGGCGAGAAGTTGAGCACCGGGCAGTGCGCGCGCAGGAATCGCGCGTCAGTCGTCGCCGGCATGGTGCGTTTGATCAGTGGGATGTCCCTGGCAAAGAACATAACATTAAGACATAATTTAGAACCAGGCGTGGATCCAGGACTTTTTTCAGGGCGGGGCATTGCCAAATGACATGATAGTAATTTTATTCTTGAACCTTTTTTCAATTATTAAAAACAGCACATTGTCCCCCCCCCCCTCCCGGATCCGCGTCTGCTAATAACATGTATCTATTAAACATTTTGGTCGAGTATGTTGTGGACACCTTAGAGTGAATCTAAAAGGGTAACAAAAATACTTAGTGAACCGTTGTTCAATTGCTTTGCTGGTGTGTACTCTCATTGATATTAAAAAGCTCAACCATCTACCTGTGTATAGGTATTGCGTTACTTATGACTTATGACGCGTATGTATAGGTATTTTTGCCAATGATGATTACCTATAGTAACACATCTTTCATAGTTATCAGTTTATAAATTTTACGAAACGAAGTTATTTTTTCGAAACGAAGTGATCCGCCAGAGGACTAAAGTGACCGACATAGCTCTCAAAGTTAGCAGGTTGAAGTGGCAACGGGCTGGAGCAAGCATGTTCTGGAGTGGAGACCGCGTCTTGGTAGACGTAGCATGGGACGCCCTCCGGCTAGATGGCGGGATGATTTGCATAAGGGGGCTAGCAGAATCTGGATGCATAAAGCAGCGGACCAAGCTCTGTGGCGTACCTAGGGGGAGGCCTATGTCCAGCAGTGGACTGCAACGGGCCGATGAAGATGATGAGTTTATAAATTTTGTCGCGACACGGGTGACAAAATGTATGCGCTTACAGCCGATTGCCAATCCGGGATAATAATTATGGTTATCTTTGAATTTGTCAAGTGTGGGAAACTTTGGAACTTGTTCACTGAAAAGCTGTAAGACAAAGTTGAAAACAATAGCTTACTCACATGCTTTCAATAGCTCCCTTCATTGCGACCCAATAATCATTACTGGTATCCATTCTGGTGGGCGGAATATATGGGTCCTTAGACTCGAACTCGACTGTCACCCCGCTACCAGCCTCTTTACACCATCGGTTTATCTAATGTTAACAAAAGAGGTGCCTAAATTCAAAATGTTCGTCACAATGAACATTAGTCTTCGACCAAATTTTTTTTATTTCTTTTTAAACAGATTTTTCTGCTCTACACAATGGTGATTTTTTTTTATTTTTCCAATTTAAGGGTTAAACGAATACTCGTAGATAGGAAAAGGTCTACTACCGCGAACTTCGAAATTCGTAAAAGGCCATAGTCGGATTTTCATAGTAAGTCAGCCTTTAAATCAACCAGACTCTAGTATTTTTTTGTGAGTACCTCTTATGGTGAAGAATATTTCTGCTGAGTATCAACGTCCTATCGGTGACAGTTTTTGACTTATGATTTTTTTTAGTTTTTTCTTTAATGTGTTGTATCTCAGGATGTATAAAAGCGAATTGCTTCAAATTTTGAAATAATGTTCTTTATTTAGATATGCATCGAATTTAAAAAAATGAATATCGATTGTCGTATAAAAAAAAGAAAAAAAAAGACCAAATAATTTTTCATATTTTTTTTTGTGTACCTATGAAGTAGTGACACCTCTATTTTCTTTTTCTAATTATAGACCATACATTGGCCTACTAGTTGCCTAAGTATCAAAATTTTCCAAGCGGTACTTCTTACCAAAAATCGGCAATATGTGTGGTCAAGTTCTGCATTCAATCGGTGTTTTTCAATGTAGTATACAAACTCTTCATTTATATTTGAGTTTTCTTATCAGGTTATCTTATTTAAGAGTAAATGCTAATGACAACTTAATGTCATCATGATGCAAGCTGTTTATTTCATTATTAATCGGCCGTTTACCATTTCAACTAGCGTATCTCGATAATATTTAACTGCAATATATTATTTTTAATGAATATCTCATAAATAATATCGAATTACGCTAGTTAAAATAATATTGTAATGTTTTCCATTTTCCAACAGAAAATGCAACAAATCAAATGTCGAAAACAATACTATGTGTCAAATGTTTATCTCTCTTTTATTCCTCACGTTATGAGCTATCAGAATATACCCCATGTATGTTAGCCGATTTTTTGTAGTTTTCAAGTTATTAATTTTTGAAATTTTTTTTTTGAGAAATTCTGGAATGAAGGAATTTAGTAATAAAAATAAAACTATTGGGTTTTTTAACTAGTTTCTTTTTGTAATAAAGCATTTAATGACAAAAAAATTAGCGTCCTCAGTTCGATACAAGTAGGATAAAAAAATATAAAAAACAAAATTTTACGCTAAAAACGCATCAAAATAGCATTAATTTACGTAAATAAAAAATAAAACATATCCCAAGGGATTTTAGTATTCTAATGACCGCCCTAAACCTTGAGCCTTCGTAAAAGCAAAAAAAGTGATACTTAATGATGAGGATTTTTCGGAGTAGTCGGTCAAATAAACTCAAAAAAGCTTAAAATTTTAAAGTAGTAAAAAAATATTTGAATAAGTACACAAATTGAGTTTTAGTGTATTTTCTGTTTTTGTTTATTGATGAGAACAACAAAACAGACGAAATTTTACTTTATTTTTAAATAAAAAATTTAGAAGCTTTTTTTTAAGTTTATTTGACCGACTAGGTACTCCGAAAAATCCTCATCATTAAGTATCACTTTTTTTTTGCTTTTAGGAAGGTTTAAGGTCTAGGGCAGTCTTTAGATTACCAAAAATCCTTGGGATATGTTTTATTTTTTTATTTACCTACATTAATGCTATTTTGATGCGTTTTTAACGTAAAATTTTGAATTTGGTATTTTTTATCCTACTTGTATCAAAGTGAGGACGCTAATTTTTTTGTCAGTAAGTGCTTTATTTGTAGTAATACTTTCACAAAAAGAAAATATTTAAAAAACCCAATAGGTTTTTTTTTTAATTTCTTCATTTCAGTATTTCTCTAAAAATTTTTTTCAAAAATTTATAACTCGAAAACTACAAAAAATCGGCTAACATACGTGGAGTATATTCTGATAGCCCATGACGTAGAGAACCTAAAAAAATTTTTTTGACGTCAAGGTTTGGACCACCCTGTATAGCAAATGTACTAATAAGTCAATTTACGTCAATGATATTTTGTGCGGTAAGTGTCGAGAGATTGTATACCTACACACTATCTTATGTTCACACTGCACTGGTACTTTATTTGTATGCCAGTAATGACTACTTCTGAAATATTTTTTTTTTTGGCATGACGCACGATGATTTACGGAAATATTTTTATTTATGTATACAGTGGACATTAGTGGCTATGTATGCATATTTTTTTTGTAGGTGTACCTCCGCGTGAAATAAAAAAAAATATGGAAAAAAAACAAGAACTCTGTTTTTTATTATGAAAAATAAGGACAAGATGCAGGTTAAAAATTAGCATTGTGTAGTTTATTTTATTGTTATCAAACACAATTTTGTTTGGTTGATCTAACTTGAACAGTTCTCGAAATATGCCACTTTCAACGACACCCTGTATATTTTACATTATCTTGAATAACTCTGAAACAAAAGAAGATCTAGAGCTGATATTAAGCATGGAGTATTATTAGGTCCTGCTAGTACACCACCTAAAATATTGACCTCATCCATGGGGAAAGGCACCTCTTGTTCGGTAAGGCTGCTAAACCCTTTGCAGATTTCGAATTTCGCGGTAGATCGGACTATTCATCGCTAAAATTGTAACCTTATGTTATTGAAATCTCAGTCAAAATTATATAATTTCGACTAAGTCACGATGGTGAGTTCCCTTCCCAACGTCGAGGCCGACAAAAGCTAAAATTCTATTAAAGGTCTCTGCCCACTAGACCGTAGCATACCATGACCGTAGCATGAACGTATCAGACAAAAAAATATTCTTTGTATGGAAAAGTATGAGACTATGCCCACTAGGACGTTCCGTCGCCGGCCAACACCGTCGCGTGCCATGCACGGACCGGGAAGAATTGTCGGCGAGAATATTTTGCCGGCCCCGACACGCTACGTGCATGGCACGCAACGTTGCCGATACGGTGTGCGCAGGCGGCGAAACGGTGAGCATACGGGTTCTATTTACATTTTTGTATTGTATTTACAATTTTTATCCAAAACTCTCCAAATTTTTCACTTTTGATAGTGAGTAATAATTTTCTTATGGCGAGACAACGCAAACAATATAATCAGCATCGCTATTTTCTGAAAAAAACTTATTTAATTGATTGTAAACCCACAAACCGAAGATTTTCACCGAGATCGAAAAATATTACTTCGTTTCTTACAAACAAAATAATTAAAAGCAATATCAATTTTGAAACAGTCATATAACTTAACGAATTTATCCAGATAAATTGCACAATTTGTTTCTTTTTTACATGGTAAGCTTTTGGTAAGGTTAACCATGCTTTTGTTGTGGCTTTCTAAAATAAATTTTATTGGTTTTAGATTTTTATTACAATATGTACACAAAATCGATTTTATTTTTCGAAAAACCTATGCACTTTAGCAGCTGCTTCATTGTTATTTAAAATTAATTATTGCTTCAAAACTATTAGAAGATGTAAAAATAATAAAAAAAAACCAGTACTAGACGGAGTCACATTGACAAGAACATATGTACTCTCATAATATAGACAATATATTTACCAATTCCAAGAAGTTTTAGTTTAATATCATACATAGATTACACTTATCAGTGTCTAGGTTACCTAGACAATGATAAGTGTATTTTAATACTATAATATTATTAATGGTAAATAAACACATTCCGCCATATAAATGTATAATTAGCATAACTGACGAATCGAAAAGCCTACTCAATAAATAATTTTTGACTTTGACTTGACTCAGTAACAACTCTAGTACTTCAATGGGTTTCGATCGCAGTTTACGATGTCTGCTCAGAAAAATAGGTGTAGAAATAAACTCCTAGAAAAATACTAGCACAGCGATAGTAGTCTAAAGGGCGCGAAAACAATTTGCAACTGATAAAACTGTGACAATGGAACGATAACGGCGGATATGAATCGCTCATACTACGGTGATGATACGTAGTTGCGACGCGGATGATACGTGGTTGCGACGCGGATGCAACGGTCACTAAACGGGCTTAGCACGGACATGAAACGATGTACACACGTTATAGTGGGCATAGTAGTCCGTGTCGTCTCACATTCCGTGTCTGATACGTTCATGCTACGGTCATGGTATGCTACGGTCTAGTGGGCAGAGACCTTAAGGCTAAATTATCTCTTTCCTAGATAATTAGAGGTACTTAGCTATGTTTTCCTCGAAGAGCTTTTCTGTGCTGTATCTCGGCTAAAAAAAACAATGTTGATGCCCAATCGGACCTGGGTATTTTCCAAACGCAAAAACCTGATACTCCCATATCTGGACGTTCTTGGGCTCATTCGATCAGAATCATGAGCTGATTCGATCCAGAGGCTAAAAAATAATGTGCAATAATTTCGTATAAAATTTGAGTTTCTGTTAGTAGTAGTAAGTTCATACAAAAAAAGTGACGTAATGAATTTTTTTTTTACATTTTTTTTATTATTTAGATCGAATCAGCTCGTGATTCTGATTCGAATGAGCCTAAGAACGTTCAGATATGTCAGAATCATTATTTCGGGATTTATTTTGGAAAACGCCCAGTTTGAATTTTCGGGATAGATACTTAGTAGGAAGTGATGAATGACATAACCTATTAGAATATAAACAATTTTACCATCTCTTCGAATAACACGTGATTAACTATTGTTGCCAGACGGATGTCGAAGGTGGCTTTAAACTTCTCTGGCACTATGTTGGTTAAGGTTCCTCCCTGAAATTAAATCACATAGTATAAATTGGGTAGTTAGTAGTAGTACTATGCGATTATTCCGTCGCACAAATCAAGTTATTACCATTTCCAAATTATTGACGAACAACGTATAAATAGTGGAGTCATTTTCGGTTATCTTGTAGCAGACGCATGTTTGTCCGCTATTCTGGCATAATAGTCTCGTTTGCTTTTATAAAACGGAAAATAAAGTGGTGATGGTAATGAACAATAAAAACGCATAAAAAAATCGCATAGAAATACCGATTTATTATTTGCCTACTTATTTTTCAATGTTTAATCGGCGATCAGTCCTAAAATACTAGTGATAAGTTGATTGGTTGCGTGACTGGTAGTGTTGTAGCTGGAGAAGCCAGCGCCTCTACCTTCCCTCTATATTATATTCTTCCTTTTTAACCTCTTCACCGGCCGTGTCGTGACCGCAGTAAGAATACATTTGTCACCACCCCAACTCCTCCTGCCTGTGTCGTAAGAGTCGACTAAGGGATTTAAGTGTCACTGACCATTATTTAATAAAAGATTGATGATGGGCAGCAGCGTCATCATACACACATTACTTTACTGCGATCGCCAATCCGCTTGCCCAGCGTGGCGATTATGGGTATTTACCTCCTAATGCGTCTCTACGCATAGTTAATATGAGAGGCCTACGTCCAGCAGTGGACTATCATAGGAACCTCTTCACAGTGAGTTGCAAGAAACAAGAAGTTTTGTTGCCAGGGCATTAGGATGAATAGCCAAGCGGTCCAAATATTTAATGATACATATTTTGTATTTTATAATACCTCGTTTATTAGCCGGGAACTTTTTATGAAGCCTGATATACTCAATTCTATCAAAAACAAAGGATAATTACTGGACCATTCTGATGGATACAATAGTAATTTGTAGGTACAAATGTACGTGCTTTTGTTTCAATTTGAATAATGTTATTTTGCTATTTATAGGGCAATAAATGTCGAATACCGGCATTTAATAATTGATAGGAGCGCCATTGCAGCATTACAATAAAATCACATAATATTAAGTACGTAATTACTAGGTAAGTACTTGCGTAATGTCGATTTGCTCATTAATTAATATCTGTGAGTAACATCGCTTACACAAAACTAGTAGTTTGGTGCTTATTTATAGTATCATACATACAAAAAAGTATTAAAGAAACAGTCGAAATGAGGACCTGCTTTTTTGAAATCGGTATAAATTAATAATAACTGCATGCCAGAGCGCACTGTTTAAAAGGAATTTATTTAAAGTCGTAAAATAATTTTGCGTAGATGCTATAACTCAACTGCAGTTATCTGAAGTGAACGTGCCTGAAAAATTAGTCTTTTGTACTCGCAGTCAGACCGATATGAATTCAGATTTAATTACCTACTTATTCACTGAAACGCAGAAGTTGAAATGAAATACATTTTGAATGAATCAGGAGATTTCCTCGGTTTTGTTTCAGTGACGCTTACCGTTTGCTTGTACATTATTATGAAACCGCGATTAAGTAGAATGGGATTTGAAAGTACTGTTGACACAACAGTGTATAAGCCAATCTAGGATATATTCATATAGTTTAAGTGCCAAAACTTACAGATAGATAATAGATTGATTAATCACCCACTACATCTATAAACAACTCTTTTCTTGGTAAATGTTTTGTCATTTGTTGTGTCAACAGTAGGTACCTTTCGAATCCCTTTCTGTTTCCGGTTTGATAATACTGTTAATACCTACCTGTTTTAGGTTAAAAGCTTTATCTGTGAAAAAACGGAAGCTACTTACACGCAAAAGGCAAAATAAGGTGTATATCAAAATGTTCAAAAATATGTACCAGTGCACTTTAATTCTATGTAATAAGAACGTAGCAACATACTTAAAAGAGGATTATTTCGATACATAAATATTTTTTTCATTTTACTGTACATACATACTCCATATCGCGAATTATTTTACCAAAAGATTTAACGAAATCTGAGGTTGTTGTTTGAAGAATCTTGGGCTTATAAAATTGCATGTATTCAATATTGATTATCTAAAATTTCTTTGCACTTGCAATTGGGTGGGAAGACTGCCTTTGTCATACTAACAAGAGAGAGTGACAGATAAAACTACGCTATGCCGTTAGCGATTGGTATCTTGACTCGTGTTGCTCCATGTACCTGTTGATTATGTGGCGCATCTGGGTGCTTAGACAAGTTGCCAATCGCTAACGCTTAATCGTCAATCGTAAACGAAAGGCAGCTAACTATCTTTGTCACACTAATATGAAACAGTGACAGAGAGCGAAAAATACGATACGCTACTAAGCGTTAGCGATTGGCAACTTGGCTAAGCATCCTGGAATCAATATTCTTTGTACGTACTTGGAGCTTGGTTAAGTTGATGGTGGTGACGTCACCGATGGTCAAGCGTGAGTCGTCTACCAACTGTTGGCGGTACTGGTCCCGCAGATTCATGAACCTGTTGATTATGTGACGTATCTGAAATCAATACATCATCATCAGCCTATGACAGTCCACTGCTGGACGTAGGCCTCTCCTATTGACTATGCGTATAAACGCATTAGGAGGTAAATGCCCATAATCGCCACGTTGAAATCAATACAAATACTCTTAATTTAAAACAATGCAAGATGGACACAAGTTCAAGTTAAAACAGTGTTTCCTAACTAAAAAAACACTGCAAATTTCATTTAAGAAAATTAATGGGTTTGTATAGTTAGTTACAGTTAGTATAAGTTTTTTATTTGTGTAAAATTGTACATTGGTACATTACGATTATATTCGATCAACTATTCTACCGCATTCTAGCACGCAAATATTATTTGTATATCTTCCTATATTAACAGGGTTAGTCAATAATTAATCAATTACATACAAATTGCTTTTATATTTAAACTAAAATCTATTTAAAGTAACCAACCAAATAACGTTCGTGTAAACAAATTGTTTAGCAAATTGGTAATATCCTTTGGAAAAGTGTTATAATTTATTATCGCCATGCAGTAGGTAGTAAGTTTTACTACATCATTTAGATGTAGTTTTCGGCGGGACTATGTAGTCTTGTCGGATATCGTGTATTAAAACTCGTTTTTCAGTTGTTTGAATAGCCCAGGGTTCATTTACACAAATAATTCCTGGCTTAAAGGACTAGTATCCAAGCCATAAACATAAAAAAAACAAATAATTCCTGGCTTTGAATATTTTCTCTTTTTTATTGCTACTGCATTTCCAGAACTCGCAGTTTAGTTACTGAACAAGTAAACTTTCAAACTATCCTTTCTAAAGATTATATCACCTATATACACTATATCCTTAGTTATTTCTGCGGCTGATTCCGCTCCAAGTAAATATGCCAAAGTGACTGAGAATTGTATAGGTATTTGTATACTAATTTATTAAATTCTCAAAATTTATACAATACGGGTCGTAGTTCGCCTCGCCCAGTTTTATGGGGACCAAAGCAAAGTTATGTTATATTACATACACAAAACCTTTTTAAATGAAACCCCGTAAACTTGAATCTTCCAGATCTGGACATGCTTGAGCTCTTTCGTATGTGAATCACTTCCATTATTATAAGGCCGTAAACCACGAGCTGATTCGATCTAGATAATAATAGTACATTGTGCATCAAGGGACGTAAGTACGGAATTACTAACGAGAGTGTTAGAAGCCCGACGCCGTTAAGTGGAGGGCTTTTATGACTCGAGTTAGTATTCCGCTTGCCGACCGTGATGCATACAATGTTTTTCATCACACTTGCCAACCAAAAAATAAGTTTTAAGACATAATATTATTAAATGACGTACGGACATATCTATTACTCCCTAGGGAATTTCACTTTTCTATTACTCCCGCTACGCGCGCAAGCAATGGCGCGCTTAGACAGCAAGTGTGATGAAAAAGATAATACGTAACTACTAATACGTTTTCTATAATTATTTCACTGCCTAATACATTTTTAACAGTTTAGCACATGTCAATAAAATACAATTAAATTATAAATACAAAAATAATACAATTTTATTATATCAGGCTCAGCCTTTTTTTTTTAAGGATAGGAAAAATGCTTTACGCATACCACCCGGGTGTGGGGACGGGGACAGACCCGGGTGGTTATGTGGGACTCCTCGTTTTGGGCTGATGGGACCCCGAGTTTACCCACTAAAAAACCTCTCCGTCTGCCGCCGCTGTGCTGTACGGTGGGCTGCAGGAACGCTCGCGCTTGCATCTGCAGCACCACCAGCACCGCTCTGAACTTAAGAGCGCCGCCTCCGGAGGCCGTTTTGGCCTCAATTTAACACCCTCACATCATTCCGCCTTCAGTGGCCTAATGCTGGTACAGGATGGCAGGCGTCCCCATGCCTGCCATCCTACGGCCACTCTACGGAGGCAGGCGGCGGTCGTGTGCGGCCCGTCTTCGCCCGGTACGCTTGCGGCGCCTCTGATCGGCCAGTGGGTCGACCTCTCTAGCCCGCTCCGCCAGCTCTTTCTGTTGCAGGACCAGCTCGCAGAAGGTTTTCACTGCGTTCCAGGACCTGGCGCTGTCGACCATGGATTTCACCACGGCTGGCAGCGACAGATCCTGCCCCACTATGGCCATCAGGTCGTCCCTTTCTGGCCCCCACACTGGGCACTCCTCCAACGTGTGTTGAGCAGTGTCCGCACTCCTCCGTGGGCTCTCTGCCGGCAACTTTGTGTAGATACCTCCCGAAACACCCATGCCCCGAGAGGATCTGCACGAGCCTGAAAGTGAGAGCGCCATGTGCCCGCTCCAGCCACTGGGTCATAACCGGGTGTATCGCCGCAATAGTTCGGGCGCCCGCAGTTGGTCTGGCCAGCCGGTCCACCCACTCCGATATCGCCTCGCGGCACAGTTCCTCTCGCTTGGCCTGAACCTCCCGCGGTGCTGGCCAAAAGTCACGCGCACGCGCCTCCTCGCGCCAGAAGAAGATTGACGCAAGGGTCCTCGCGTCCAAATCCCAAGGCAGAGATCCGGCCAGCACGCATGCAGCCTCTCCTGATATGGTGCGATATCCGCGTATAGATCTGATCGCCATTACTCTTTGCGCCCTGCGCAGTTGGTTGGCGTTTCCGGCGTTCAGGTCTTTCGCCCACACCGGGGCACCGTAAAGGGCCATTGACCTTATTACCCCCGAGTATAGGCGCCGGCACGACGCTTTTGGCCCCCCAATATCAGGCTCAGCCTAGTTTGGGGCACACCGGACATCGCCAGGTAAAATTGTAACTGCTGTTTTTGGGTAAAAAAAGATATTTATTGTTATTTATTTTTGTTTTTTTTTTTTTTGGAAATATTACAGCATTTATCCATATTAAAACAAGTCAACTTACTGTTAATAATAGTACATAATGAAAAAAAAAACTGAAAATTAAACTTTATTGCCTACTTAATATTATACATACCTACAACATACATGTCATACATAGATACCTAATTATTACATTCAATCTTTTAAAACTTATAGCCGAGATTATTTAACAAGGGCGAGCAAAATTACATTTTCATTACGCATTCCCTAATTCTTCTTAATGGTTGGGTATTACGGCGTACCGACAATGCACAGTCGAAAACATTATCTTACTTCACTATGTTAGGATATAAAAAGTATTCAAAGTTTTATTCCAGCACATTTCGTTCAAATTTAATAAAATACAGTGTGCAACAATAGTAGATTACATGACAAGGCCGTTTCAGTGGGAAATGTCTCGGATGACGTGTAATCGTAGACAAACATGTAATCAGAGGCTTTCCCATTTAACGGCCGAGGTGTGTATATTATTTTTCTGCTCAACGGAGCCGGCAGGCGGCAACTTAGTTTAGTGCAGCGGCCAGCAAAGTGCTGTTTGCCGGCCGGAGGGCAGAAAAAACCGTGATAATCCATGAGCATGTTCAATAGGTAACGTGTTTAGTATTCTTAATAATACGAATACAATGTGATTTTTTAATTCCGTTAAAATCATTTGTTAAAAAATACCTTTATCAAAAATTTGCTTCAGTAAACACCTATTAATTTTTAATTACTTATCGAACAATACAAAGATGAAGAATAATTACGTTTTACGCTTTTACTGTAAAGCAGTAAATAACAAAACGGATGAAAATTATCTGCGCAACTGTACACTTGAACAGCGTATACAGCAAAGTACGAAATGACCGCAAAGCTTCGTATTATATTTCGGTGATAAACCCGGCCTTAAGGATACCCTGATTAGTAAGGTTATGGTAAGGTTGCATGCATAAATTGACCCAGAATAAATTTAACTTACGGTTAGCTATTGCAAATTTTGTGGACTAGTACGATAAAGGTGAATACTACGTACATACATAAGTATAAACTACGTGAGGGACCATTCGTACCCATAAACAAACAAATTTAACGTCTGTCGCTTCAAAAATAGCCTTAAACGGGCACTTCACTTGGGCGATTTTAAAGCGATTTCTGTACTGTGTGCAAAATCGCTATAGAA
Organism: Thaumatotibia leucotreta; assembly: GCA_025490895.1. Lineage (NCBI taxonomy): Eukaryota > Metazoa > Arthropoda > Insecta > Lepidoptera > Tortricidae > Thaumatotibia > Thaumatotibia leucotreta. The sequence continues at coordinate 326,983 of JALPQI010030248.1, read as the reverse complement.
ATTTAATATAGAAATCGGCCAAGTGAATCCCTAGTGTGAACAGGCTCTAAAAGCCTAAGATAATGCGACAGGGCACTAATCATTATATTAACATCCAGAGGAAACCTCTATCTAGGTATATCTGCGAAGAAGTTCAAGGGTGTATGCGAAGTTCCCAACAAGTATTGGGCTCCAGCGGTAGGACCATGCAAAATAAGGACGTTTAATATCCAGTTGCGGAAAATGGCCAGAATACAATACAATACAAAAATACATATAATATGTAATAATAAAAATATTTTAGCCTATGTAATGTCCCACTGCTGGGCACAGGCCTCCTCTCATAAATGAGAGGGATTGGGCTATAGCCCCTACGCTAGCCCTAAGCGGGTTGGGAACTTCACATACAACTTTGAATTTCTTCGTGGATGTGTGCAGGTTTCCTCACGATGTTTTTCTTCACCGAAAGCTAATGGTAAATATCATCTGATATTCCGTACATAAGTTTCGGAAAAACTCATTGGTACGAGCCAGGATTTGAACCCACGACCTCCGGATTTAAAGTCAAACGTCTAAACCAGTGAGCCACCGCTTAAAAAATAAATTTTTAGTCAAATTTTAGGTTACATTGTGTAATCATTTTCTACCTGAATAAGTCATTAATGTATACATTGACTATGTTTTCATATTGAGGTAAATAAAGCCATCACATTATATCATATTCCATCATATAATCAGATTTCGCCGCTAAAGCAGCATCAAGCGTTATCTCGAGATAATCGTGTCAAGAAGATGCCCTCATGGCCGGCGCTTTAGCCAGCGGTGTTGTAGCTGTCGCATTAATTAACTGGAACTCGTTATGTTTCGTAAAAGCACAGTGTTCTAATATTTTCTTCGGTTACCGCGAAGATTACACATGAAATATGATGATGATATACGATATGACGTTTCGAACACTTTACAGGGTTCGGTCATCCGCAGACCACGAACCGGAATGAACTTAAAATTAGTTAATATACGCGAGTTTATCCGTTTTCATAGTTTTATTTCACAGTGTTTTAGTTAACTAAGTAACATTTTATTTTCTTGGGTTACCGCGATAGTGATTCATGAAATAAAACTCTGAAAACAGACAATATTAACGAACGCTGTTAAGGGTTCGGAACGTCGTGATATAATTAATACATGCGATACCTATAATATGTATTGTATATATAATTATTATTTCATTTCATAAATAATTTATTTATTTAGTTTGTATTTTTCAGATAACTATTCTCCCATAAATGAATACCTATATATTTCTAATGTAACTAACCGAGAAATACCGAAAGAGAATTGGGCTTTTTTCTCAAAAACGTGAGTTTAACCCCTCGTGTGCGGCGAATATTTTTTTCTTATAGGTAGTTTCCCGTGCCGGATCCGTGCTCCCGAAACGATGGGTTAGTGGTGATACCTGTTTTTAATTTCAAAATATTATACAGGTTAACTAGTAATCTCGATTCCGATTGGATTTGAAATAAAAATCTAAACTAGTAAAAATTTCATTAAGTATATAAATCCCGTTTTACCGGGATTTACAATTATCGTCAATATTGGTTTAAAATTAAGCATTTTTCGTGGTTAAACTCTAAACATTGACATTGATAAACGAAATGATAAAAATCGGATTAGGTTTATTGGTCACAGGGCCGGGGTTAGGACTTATTTCCTAGAATTAAAATAAATGCATGTACAAGGTTGGACCGAGCACTAAAATTTTGAATAGACGACAAGGTACAACTTAAAAGAAGTACGTGACTGGTTTTTCTACAGACAATTGGTCTAGGTTAACTACCTACCAATTCCAATTCCAAAACACTGTTTGACAGCAACAATGATTTGTATTCCTGGTAGCTTTCATTGTTATGAATTCATTGGGACATGATATATCGGTCCAGAAATCAAATAACCTGTTGGTTGCGAAGCTGTAAAACATAATCTTGAAACTGGACTTTATGGATCTAATTCCACACGTGAACCGTGATTTAAAGGGCTTATGGAGCCGTCGATAAGGGAATCAGTTTGTGGGATGGCCAAAAATATTTTTTTTGAGTTTATACGAGTATTAGAGTTTAGGTGATGTGAGTAAGAAGATTGTCTCGCATACCTAGACCTTTTATTTTTATAAACTTAGACAATTAATTTCTTTCTTTGAGTAACTAAACGTTTAGGTTTAGTTTAGTTAATAGTTATTATTGTTATTAATGTGGCTGGCGCATAATAAGACAAGAGTGTTTAATGCCTAATTATGTACAGTCACATACATAACTTTATCTACCTCCATATCATAAGTTTAGAATGACAATTTACATTGATATATATGTACTTAATAAAATATCTCTAAATATAACAATACAAATCAGTTGAAACCACTCGATTTTTGTAACAATATCCCACAAGAAATATTTACTGAAAAAAAAAAACAAAAATAATGTAACATTAATGTACTGACACCGATACTTTAATGTTAACATTTATTTATTTATTTATTTAATCTTTATTGCACAAATAAAATAGTACAAAGGGCGGACTTAATGCCAGATGGCATTCTCTACCAGTCAACCATCAGGCCAAACAGAAAAAAGCTGTGGTGCGGGATATAGGTACGTGTAAAAATAAAAAAAAGGAAACAAAAATAAAATGTACATAATTATAATATTAAGTTATATACAAAATACATTTACATACATAAACATATATACATACATAAATATACACACAACTAACCTGCTACTACATCACGAAAAAAACGACGAAGTTTATTGACGAGCTCTTTCCAAAAGGTGCCTACGCAACTTACGCTTGAATATAAATTTTGTCTCAGCTTGGCGAATGTCCAGAGGGAGAGCATTCCATAAGCGGATGGCTTGTATGGTAAAGGAATTAGACATGGAGCCGGAGCGATTTAATTTACGGGTGGAACGAAGTTCACGTCCCGGTTGAGGCGTAACATTATGATGCACTGGACTTTAATTTAATATTATGATACAACCACAGACACCGGTTTCATAATAAAGGTTATTAAATTACAGCTTCTGAATATATAATAGAGAAATTAGGATACGGATGTAGATAAACACTATTATGTTTGCATGTGAAAGTAAACACATACCTACATTTATTTACTTCTATTTATCTCTGTTAACAAGTAAATATTCGCAAAATATTTATTATATTTCATTATTGTAACATAAATAACTGATTATATCTATTATTTGAACCGTTTAATAAATATATACATCTAGTAAACAAAAATATATTGTATATTTTATAATTTACATTGTTCTGAGGAGTAATATTAAATAAAATGTAAGTAATATCATCATTTGAGGCACACTGAGAGATACCGGAACAGAACTAAATACTTAGTTACAAAGAAATAAAAATAATATAGTGAATTAATAGAGCAATCTATTTAGGCAAAGTTTAATGAGTTAGGATACACATTAGACTTCGCCTAAATAGCAGCATGAACGAACCTTTTCACCACTGTTGTTAGGAAGAAGCATGGAACCATGTCCTGCTTCGCCCGCACAGACCACCGTTAACTCTGAAAACAAAATCATGTTACCTAAGTAAGTGTTCACAAAATATATTAACACTAACGAAATTAAATATTTTACAACGAAATTTAGGGTTTTTTGGGTCGTAGTTATACCCGTTAGGGCATTCAAAATCTCTCATTGGATTCACAAAATAATTAAAAACATAAAAAAGGAATAATCAATATTCATACATTACTCTTATTTATTTTATAATGTTTAGAATAGACAGAAAAATATATAAGTTACTCAGAGTAGATACGAATAAGAGTTGCGTAACAAAGTTCGAACATGATTACGTTTTAGGACAATTTTTCCATCCATTTTAATCCATCATTTTAATCAGTTTCGTAAAACAATTACTTTCAAATAGGGTACTTTATGTTATCCCAGACTCAAGTTGAGCCAATAACTTAAGGCGTATTTTATATCTAACGCCATTTTATAGTTGACCTGGCTCGTAAAGAGCTCTTGTCTTTACAGGCCATAAAATAGATAAATGGCCAATTTTGAATGCTATATCCACAAACTAGAAAAGCCGCAAACTTACGTTAGTACTGATTAAGCTTTATTTTACTATATTTTGCAACCCTCGTTGTAATTCGAGACAAAGGAATCGTTGATCAACGTTCATATTTTTACGCAGGTGTACCTTTTTATGTGGAATGAAAAACATCTTAATATAAAGAAGTAAATCATATTTTATTCGGTTACCGCGAGGTAATCCTCGCTCACATGAAATAAAACTATGAAAACGGATAAACTCGCGTATATTAACTAACTTTAACTTCATTCCGACGTTTCGAACACTTTACAGGTGCGTGGTGTCATCCGCAGACCACGAACCCTGTAAAGTGTTCGAAACGTCGGAATTAAGTTAAAGTTAGATAATTTTTTTTTTCATAGTTTTATTTAAAGAAGTAACTTTTTGTAAAATATACACTATTTTTAAGACTTACTTAATTTGATAAATTTCTGAGATCAAAAGATCATACGAATAAGGATATATTGTTTATATATTAGTGAAAGTTTTTTTTTACAAATATTGAAACTGAAATATCTTTTATCCAGTAAGTTTACTTGAAAGTAAGACTACCATAGTAACTAACTGGCAATTTATTTCACGTGTTCAAGTGCACGAGTTAGTTTAGCACGGTAAGCTACTGGCGCAGTCGCTAGGATGAATAAATAATGGAATGCGCTCCTCTTCATTGCGCTGCTTACTGCGGGAGCCGCATTGCTCGTTATTTTGATTAATCATATGTACTTTTTTTTCAAATATTAAGCATTGTTTATTTAGGTATATTACACAAAACAAAACTTTAAAACTACCTATTATTAAAATTATAGACAAAAACTAAAAATACCTTCCGTAAGTCCTCCAGAACTGTCCCTAGCGGAATGGTGCCCATACTGCCCATAAGGTCGGCTACATTCTCACGTTGAATATTTATGCCTATTCTTTGGCCTAGCAACGAGCCGGCCTTAGGGTAACCAGTTGACTTCATTTATTTATTTTTAATTGAATACCGCAATTTAAAATATAATGTTTTGTTAATACAAGTGCCCTTGGACCACCGGCGGATGGCCAGGAGCGTCCTATAATAATATGGTGTACTTATACTACTGTGCTAATGCCAACCCGCCTCTAAAGTGTGTCTATTACGAGACCATAAGGGAGTTTTTTCCAGTATTTCTATTGGCTGACTATGTTGATGATACTTTGATTGCATTACAATGCAATCCAATGAATATTCAAATCATAAACAAAAATAAACTATAAAAGTACTATTTCGGGTATCTACTTAATCTAAAATACCCCGCTCTGTATGGTACTTCGTTTAAACGTTCCCATAGTTCTTGCAGCATTTCTCCGTGGCACTGAGATGGAGATTTGTTGAGTCAGGTACGATCCGGAGCGGGGATCGCAACCTCTTTCTCACAGGCGCTGGCCTACGGATTCGCTTAAAAATCTCCCGTGAAAAATGTCGTTTAAAATTAAATGAACATGTACTACAGTCACTGTCAAATTTATGTTATACCACCAATGCCGCAAAAATATGTGATATGAGCCCAGTGGATATTTGGAAGTAAACATCGTTAATAATTAATTAACGAATAAAAAAATGTAATTGTTAAGATAATATGAACTATTGGCAATACAAAAAATAGTTTTATCAAATGTACAGAGAATAATCGATAAGTGTTTACCGCATTGCTCGTTATTTTGATTAATCATATGTTTTTTTTATTTCAATATTAAGCATTGTTTTTTTATATTACACAAAACAAAACTTTAAAACTTATTATTAAAATTATAGATAAAAACTAAAAATACCTTCCGTAAGCCTCCCAGAACTATCCCTAGCGGAATAGTGCCCATACTGCCCATAAGGTCGGCTACATTCCCACGCTGAATAGTTAAGCCTATTCTTTGGCCTAGCAACGAGCCAGCCTTAAGGCAATCAGTTGACTTAATTTATTATTTTAAATTGAATACCGCAATTTAAAATTAATATAATATTTTGTTAATACAAGTGCCCTTAGACCACCGGCGGATGGCCAGGAGCGTCCTATAATAATATGGTGTACTTATACTACTGTGCCAATGCCAACCCGCCTCTAAAGTGTGTCTATTACGAGACCATAAGGGAGTTTTTTCCAGTATTTCTATTGGCTGACTATGTTGATGATACTTTGATTGCATTACAATGCAATCCAATGAATATTCAAATCATAAACAAAAATAAACTATAAAAGTACTATTTCGGGTATCTACTTAATCTAAAATACCCCGCTCTGTATGGTACTTAGTTTAAACGTTCCCATAATTCTTGCAGCATTTCTCCGTGGCACTAAGATGGAGATTTGTTGAGTCAGGTTCAGGTACGATCCGGAGCGGGGATCGCAACCTCTTTCTCATAGGCGCTGGCCTACGGATTCACTTAAAAATCTCCCGTGAAAAATGTCGTTTAAAATTAAATTAACATGTACAGTCACTGTCAAATGTATGTTATACCACCAAGGCCGCAAAAATATGTGATATGAGCCCGGTGTACATTTGGAAGTAAACATCGTTAATAATTAATGCATTTAAATTGTAATTGTTAAGATAATATGAACTATTGGCATTACAAAAAATTGTTTTATCAAATACACTTATATTATTATTTTGTATCCAAATTACGATTATAAGAAACCTTGTTTTGTGAGGACGTTGATTCATACAAAATTATATCTAGATTTCTCAATACAAATTTTCGTGCCACCTAATTCGTTTTGTAGTATTTTAATTAGATATGAAAGGACGTTTATATTTACATCATTATTTTTTTGAAAAACTTTATAAGTACTCTAATTGATCTACTACACTTTAGTTTATAGGTTTTATGATACAAATGGGCATTTCTCCGAGCGTTTCATCCGCCGTGACTTCGGTGGCAGCCTTATATCACGAATCCCGTGAGAGATGCAAGAATTTTTGGATATACTTGTATTCGTAGATGTAGTTAAAAACTACCAATATATCACAAAAAAAAGAAATATCCACGGAAATCGGGTAATATAGATGCCACCGAAGTCACGGCGGTTGAAACGCTCGGAGAAATGTCCATTTGCCCAAATATACCATTAAATGGAGTTGCTGTCTTTTACTTCTCGCTTTAATGGTCAAATGCAATATGTATCTTCAAAACTAATACTGCAGAGTAGGTGTCAAGAACACCTATATGCTTGGAAACTTCTACGTAAACACGCCAGTGGAAAATATGTAAATAGCTTCATACTACAGTGAACTGAAAGAGGCAGAGAGCCACTTTATAATAATAACTTGATGAAACTTGATACATTTTAATTATTTTGTTCACAGGATTTACTTAGTAAGTAAATTAAGTTTGTAAACTTCGCTGGTTTTATTGTTAGTGTAGGCTGTAAAACAAAGCAAGTGTCGTCAGACTCTGTAGCCTAGTTGACCCTGCCTACGAAGCTGGAGGTTCCGGATTCGAATCCCGGCGAGGGCATTATTTGTGCATTTATTTATCACAAATATTTGTTCCTTGGTCATGGCTATCTATGTATTTAAGTATTTATATGTATCTATTTATTATACAGGGTGTAATCGTTAAGTGTTGCCAGGCCATAATTCCGTAAATATAGCAGATACCAGAAAACTTCTAACTGATATCGAAAGTACGTTACTGTCGCCTAGTACCCACATCACAAGACTTAATTGAGCTTACCGTGGGATTAGGTTGATTTATGTAAGATGTCCCAAGAAATTTATTTTATATATAGAAGAGTAATTAACAAGACTGCATTCGTGTCTGTCATATTTTTCACATAGGTACAGTCGAGTGCATTAATATATAGACACATTTGTAAGGGATCAGTACGGAGAAGTGTATATATATTAATGCCCTTGACTGTACCAAGAATTTTTTTAAAGTCGGTATTAAAATATTGCACAGTTTGATGAACACAATTGACAGTTAAATTATCGCCCTTGTTCCAGGTAAAACCATAAGTAATTATTTTGAAGCCTTTTATCTGCATAACAGAATCGAAGAGATTTTACAATATACTCGTAATATATGAATTTTAATAAAATCCGTCCGGACAGCCACCAAACACACCAATAACTACTACCTATTTTAGCAAAACAAGTTTTACGAGATCCAGTATTCAGGGCCCGTACAGCTGCCGGCCTCGAGAAAATATCCAATACCATATTCTATTCAGCTTGGTTTGGTTTCCTCTGATCACTATTATTTACTTGGTTTACGCAAGTGACGCGGAGCGCGGGTTAGGCAGCTAGTACACTGAAGAACAAAAGTTTCTGCTCAGGATGCTTAACCAAGTTGCCAATCGCTAACGCTTAGTAGCGTATCGTAGTTTTCCCTCTCTGTCACTCTTTCATATTAGTGCGACAAAGCTAGCTGCCTTTCGTTAACGATTGACGATTAAGCGTTAGCGATTGGCAACTTGTCTAAGCACCCAGGAATACTACCGCTAAATTTGATATTCGTAACGAGGATTAGTCTTTGTCACTCCAAGGAAGGCGTTATTAGAGTGACAGAGACAAATCCTCGAAGTCCGTGCTAGGGTTCCGAGCTAAGACGCCATTCGGTAAGCGCATGCGAAAAGGGAAAAGTAATAAATGTATTAAACATTAAGGTCATGCGGGGCAAATACAACTATGAGGTAAATTCAACTAATGGACATTTCTTTTAATCTGTTTTTAAGAACTTTTGGAAGATACCTAGAACATTCTTTGATTTATTTCTAAAGCAACACAATAGTAGGTAAGTATGATCTTTTTATAAATTAAGAGTAGGTATTTCAATTAGTCGGATTTACCTCATAGTTACATTTGCCCCGCATGACCTTATAAGTTTGATGGAAAATGCGATGTCACGTAAAGATGGAAGAACGTCCAGTTATACAAATAATATAAACATTTTATAAATCTATTTAAATCAGCATGTTTGCAGAATTTTCTATAAAAAAGCTTAGCTGGTTAGCCGGCAGAGATCCCTTGTATAGATAAGCTCCCCTTTGTACGTATACGATTGTCTTGTGTTTTGTTTACTTTTCTATAATTTTTGTACAATAAAGTGTTTTACTACTACTACTACCTGAAGGTCAAACTGACTCAGGCCATTTATTATAGGAACCCGATGACCATTGTTTGACAGGGCTCTTCTGTCACCTGCATGGTTCAAAAAATCCTTTAACGTCAAAGTTGGGTGTGCACTTGTGCAGACGCAGACAAGATGAAATCTATATTTTATTTTTAATAAAATTCTTAGATTATTACTGTGACGTCATTTGACTATTTAATAATAAAAGGAATGTCAGTTGAGCTCCCCGGTAGTGGGGCGGTGGGTAGGCATTCTACCTGCAGCCCGTGTGGCTAGCGGACGAGCGTAACTGGATATTCGCAATCTGTAATTATCGTATTATTTATATTCCCCAATCCCTACACAAGAGACTGGACGTCACAATTACATGAATGTGTAGTTAAATACAAAATATGAAAAGAGCTGGTTCAACAGATCAGCCTCGCGATCCAACGGGGTAATATTGCCAGCATCTTTGCTACCATGCCGCAGGACCGCGTTCGATCTTCTTTTTTTTCACACTTAAAACGTCAAAAAATTACTATACCTAATACTTATATGATAATTTACAATGTAATCCAACTCGTCGTCTACTGACGTTACTCATTCAAAAGGGTTATTATTGGCACAGCAAGCAGTTGGTAAAAGTGAATACAAACAGACATGTTAATAACGGGCAAGGTCGTGGAGGTGTAAACAAGTGACAGTCGCGAAACTCAAGGCCGTTACGAAGGGTTGTTACGGCTACTGTTGTATTTAGGCAATTGTTTGGAATGTGTTATAACCAGGGATCGCAACTTTGGTGCCGGTGACGTCATTCTGACGTTTAGTCCGATATAGGATGTTCTTTTATTAACATTGCAATACCTCGATTCTTAATAATGAAATATTGACAATTGCTTAGTATTTGCAATATCTTGGTAAGTATATTGCAAATCATGCTGTGTAATTTTTCCTCCTTCTCGTTCTATATGCTTTTTTGTTTTCAAATGTTTCTCTATATTACTTGCTTTTCCTGCTAAATATTGGTCACAGTAGGAGCAGTACATTTTTTCATTTTGTAAAATCAGAAAAGGAAATTTCTGCAAATACGGTTCTATAGCGAAACAATGATATTTCGGTTATATTTTACTAATGAAAAATAATTAAACAGAAATTGGTTGTCATTTCCCACAATCTTGGTTTTAACATGACAAAGACAGTTATGTTTTTATACGTGGCCAGTACGTGGAAAAACTCTTAACTCAAGTTTTAATATCAGTAAATTAAAGAGGCTAATAAGTTGTTACCTATTTGATTAAGTGTATACAGGGTGGTCCAAACCTTGACGTCAAAAATTTTTTTTAGATTCCTCACGTCATGAGCTATCAGAATATACCTCATGTATGCTAGCCGATTTTTTGTAGTTTTCGAGTTATGAATTTTTGAAATTTTTTATTTGCGAAATTCTGGAATGAAGAAATTTATTTATAAAAAAAAAACTATTGAGTTTTTTTAACTAGTTTCTTTTTGTGAAAGTATTACTACAAATAAAGCATTTACTGACAAAAAAAATTAGCGTCCTCACTTAGATACAAGTAGGATAAAAAAATAACAAATTCAAAATTTTACGCTAAAAACGCATCAAAATAGCATTAATGTACGTAAATAAAAAATAAAACATATCCCAAGGAATTTTAGTATTCTAAAGACCACCCTAGACCTTGAGCCTTCGTAAAAGCAAAAAAAAAGTGATACTTAATGATGAGGATTTTTCGGAGTAGTCGGTCAAATAAACTTAAAAAAGCTTAAAATTTTAAAGTAGTAAAAAATGACTTGAATAACTACACAAATTGAGTTTTCGTGGTATTTTCGTACATTAATGCTATTTTGATGCGTTTTTAACGTAAAATTTTGAATTTGGTATTTTTTATCCTACTTGTATCAAAGTGAGGACGCTAATTTTTTTGTCAGTAAATGCTTTATTTGTAGTAATACTTTTACAAAAAGAAAATATTTATAAAACCCAATAGTTTTTTTTTATCAATTAATTACTTCATTCCAGAATTTCTCAAAAAAAAATTTTCTAAAATTCATAACTCGAAAACTACAAAAAATCGGCTAACATACATGGGGTATATTCTGATATCCCATGACGTAGGGAACCTAAAAAAAATTTTTTGACGTCAAGGTTTGGACCACCCTGTATACTCTAGATAACAACACTCTGTATAGCTAGACGGTCATATGTCTGTCATCGGCACCAAAGTTGCGGTCCCTGGTTATAACTTTATTTTTAGTGCAGATGGTGCCTTTTTTAGGCTCTAGTGCGAGAAGTGTGTCATTTTACGTCAAGTCCAAAACTTCGGAGGGCCATCTGCACTAAAAAACGTTGTACGAGACACGTGCAAAAACAAAATTCGTAAACCGTGTCGATTTCATCGAACATTTGAACATCGCCACTCGTTTCGAATTTTAAGTTTTTCGCACTTGTGTCGTAATGTACTAAATTAATTTATTGCTCGCATTTGAGCATTTTCAACAAGCTGTTGCACGCTGAAGGGTTGATCATCATACTTGACAATGGACATACTATACTACGACATATTAAAAGGTAATACAAATAATAGCCACGATCGTAGTATAGAAATACACATTGGTAATAGAAAAGGCTTTTGTCCAACAATAGATTGCAATAGGCTGATGACGTGTTTTCCCGAGACTTACATCATCGACACCAAAATTGAAGTTTCAGTAAGCAACAGACATAGTTACGTGCATTGATAACTAATATGAGGTACCTAGGGACTAAATATTTGTGATCTATGTAAAATAAATACCGCATACAATAAGATACTATATGTACCTAATTTTACATAGCTATTAAATAAAAAAATAATTGAAATCCCCTAATCGATAAAATTTACATACTTATCCTAAAGTAGGCAAATCTGGTTCTGTTGTCAGGAGATGAATCATAAATCAGGCTTTAAAGAGCTGCCTCGTCACGGTCTAATGGCATCGAAATCACATTTAAGGGTCTAATTGCTTAGTTTACTAATTGAGGACCCAGCGAGGCTATTTACGGAATTACGGAATTGGGATCTTAAGATTACTTGCGAAGTTCTCTAAATGCTTGTTGTGAGGAATCGTTTATTACTGTACATTACGGTACAAGTGCGAAAGTTTTAATACATAAAAGAAGATATACAGATGAAGTTTTATACGAGTACGATACGTACGATAAACCGACACGAATTGCGAATTTTTTTTCGCACGTGTATCGTACGATATTTTTCAGTCGTTACATAGGGTGTTTTTTTACGCACTAATGCGGAAAGAGATTCATTTCTTGCCAGGTTGAAACTTCGAAAATGTTATAAATACCTACCGATACCTGCGCATTACTCCCACATCTCTTACTTACCTATACAGGGTGTTTGTTACGTCGTTAGCCAAATTTGGATATGTCATTCGCGATCACCATTTTTACACAACATTTTTGAAAAAAAAGTGACACTTTTTTTTAGTTTTTTTTCCCGTTTTTTATCCGGCAATAACATAATTTGTGGTCACTAGGCAAGTTTGTTTCAATCCGTGCGATTCGATGGCAGACAAAAGGGTAGCAGGTTTGAGTAGTCAAGTCTTAGCCAATCAGGAGTTCATCACAAGCACCGATCAGCCGACGTCACTCACCCCACCATCGGCACTAAACAATGAATAAAATGTCGTAACTACATGCACACACGATTGTTATTTGATTAAAACTGCCCAAGCGCATAGAATTTCGAGTAGTCCAATCAAAACCCGGAGGTAAACCAGTACGCGTTTGTATGACGGAACATTTAAGTTACTCCGTTCTTGAGGTCAAATTATGCTGGCTCGGCTGATCGCAAGATGCCATGTGCCATTTGTACAGCACTCTGTAAACAAAGAAGGAGTGCGCTTGCGTGAACGCGCTCGAGTCAATCTACCCTCAGATCGGCGCGCAACTCAAAATACCCTCATTATTAGTACTGTTTGCGATAGACTGATAATGCTGTTTCGTGGGATTTACCTGCAAGTTAAGCTCCACCTCCATTCCCCACCACGCGTAGGAAACTTGTTACGTATTGAATTAGTTACCTTATGCGGGTTAATTAAAGTTGCAAACTCAAACACCCTTTCCAATCTGATTTGGCAGTTATGAGATGGTGGGGCAGTACGCAAAGTAAGCAAGTGATCATAGTGACCAAACATTCGTTAGATAATGGGATTTAAAAAAAATCTATAACAAAAAGGATAATGAAAAATGGATTATTTTTGTTTTACCAAATTTTTTTTTACGCCTTTACCCAACACATATTGCAATATGGCTAATGATATAAAACACAGCCTGTATATATCTTGACTTGACTTGCACATTTTTAAGTCACCGCAATGAAGAGGATAAAAAATATTTAACAGGGTTTTCATCATAGATGTAAAGATAATCTGTATCTACAAAACATTGAAATTCGATGTGAATAAGGCACAGGCCAAGATTAGAACCACACGCCTGAATCGCCCAATGTCAGTAATTTATACATACATAAGTGACTACTCCTTTTTCTGCCTTGGAATCCTGGCAGATATGATCATCACTTTTCTATTAGTCCTTAAAAATGTGGTAATAATAACAACTTCACAAATTCATTCTATAGTGCTAAATATACCTCGTAATGGAACTCAATTTCCGCGTTTGCCAACAACGATTTACAGTACAACTTAAAGCCATACATTGGTCTCAAAATTCAAAGAGCAACTTTGGCCATCTGATTTTAACAAGCGATGATGGTGTTTTGATCGTTAATGGTAGGATATTTAGTTAACATGGCATTAATGAAATGGTCCCCAGTTGCCACGTGTGTAATGTTTGAGCCTGTCCTGTCCATTTATTATCAGCAGAGATTTGAATAATATGGACATGACTACAAAGTTGATTAAATAGTTAGTCAATTAATCGTTTTCTATAAATTACATATTTGATACCACTAACTATGAAAATCTATGTATGTAAGTAGCTAAGTAGTCACCTTAAGGAGTAAAAATTAAATTTTAAGAAATTATATGTTTATGTTTCATTAATGATTTAATCAACTTTCGAGGCATGTCCATGTTTAACAATGACGCCTGTTTGTTTCGTGTCTGATTCTCACTAAACTGTAATTTAGTAGGTTATTGTAATACTTATATACTTACATACGTAGCACACTGACAGATTGACATATTTACTATTCAAATAAAACATACAATTTTCTTCACACATTTTCAAATTCACAACTTCTGTCTACTCTAAAGCTGAGTTTACATCTCGCAAGTTATTGCAGCAAGTTTTGCGACACAAACTTTACCTAAACTCAACTTAAAAGAGGAAATATTAGGTTGAAGTTGAAAACGATCAACAAGGGATTTTATAAACGCGATTATTAAGATGGCAACGTCTACAATTATGTGGTTCACGAAGTTAGGAGTTAGGACACTAACTGCTCCGTTATACTATGTACATATTAACAATAAAATATTTTAAAATAAAAATAAAACCGCCTTCAAAAATTCGCCCGAACTAAAAAGTAAAAAATAATTTTAGTTCCTACTTCTTAAGATTTCCTACCCAAACCTTTAAACTTTTACCCTATTCATTGAAATAAAATATTATGGCTAGGTATCCTACAGATTTCTTAGAAGTCGGTGCCAAGCCAAATACGTTCATAGGTATATATTAGATAGAGCTTTGTAACTTACTGTCACTCCGATTATGTTTTTATCAACAGAATGATCTACCTCAGTCATTTTGATGATAGCATAACCGGAGTGACAGTAAGTTATAAAGCTCTATCAAATACAGTCATATTATACTCGCGAAGAGAACATACCTATATTTGGCTTGGCACCGACTTCTAAGAAATCTGTAGGATAAAAACATAAAAAAATAAAATATTATGGCTAGGTAGCCATAATATTTTATTTCAATGAATAGGGTAAAAGTTTAAAGGTTTGGGTAGGAAATCTTAAGAAGTAGGAACTAAAATTATTTTTTACTTTTTAGTTCGAGCGAATTTTTGTAGGCGGTTTAATTTTTATTTTAAAATATTTTATTTATTGCTTTTTAGTAGTGTAAAATCGTTATTTAGTATGCTCTAAATACTTATAATTAGAATGTACTGCACTGTAATAGGCCTGAAAACCTGAACTGGATAACTTAAAAAATATTCAAAGAATTATCCCATTATCAAAGAGATATACATTGTATCATAAGCAGGTATGAATAATTTCAAGGATTATAGGTAACAGCCTTAGCATGCCTATATTATTTAAAGAATCACTAACCGCTAACCAACATGTCATAACTACCTACTAAGCAAACACTTGAATAGATCTTGAAAATGTATGACAGTTGTTATATTTAAAGAATTATCCTCCAACTCCTAATCGTTAAGGAGTTATACCTTTCGTCATCAGCTCACCAACATGAGACTATGACCACCTAAAGGCAAATACTCGAATAGCTTCCAAAATACATGAACTATGTTATATTTAAAGAATTATCCCCTAACTCCTAATCTCTAAGGAATTGTACCTTCCATCATCAGCTCACCGACATAAAAGGATGATCACCTAAACGCAAATACTCGAATAGCTTCCAAAATACATGAAATATGTTATGTTTAAAGAATTATCCCCCAACTCCTAATCTCTAAGGAGTTGTACCTTTCATCATCAGCTCACCAACATGAAAGGATGACCACCAAAAGGCAAATACTCAAATAGCTTCTAACATACACGACATATGTTATACTTAAAGAATTATCCCCCAACTCCTAATTGCTAAGGAGCTGTACCTTCCATCATCAGATGACCAACTTAAAACGTTCATGACTAGACGTAAATACTTGATTAGTCTTTGAAAATAAATGAAAAATGTCATATGTGCCTACAACATTTGAAGAGTTCCCTCAATTTCTCCAGGATCCCATAATCAGATCTGAAATCGGTGACAGTGGGACTAACTAGAAGGTATACCCTTTCAAACAAAAAAAGAATTTTTCAAATCGGTCCACGCGTCTTCGAGTAATCGGGGAACATACATAAAAAAAAAAGATTTCGACGAATTGTAAACCTCCTCCTTTTTGAAGTCGGTTAAAAAAAGATTTCCCTAAACAGCCAGATATTTTTTGTACGAAGAATACTTACTTACCAACAGTTTTCGCTATCTGTAGTCAAGGCAATACTTTTTGCGCTATTCTTAACTTTTATAGCAGTTCTTAAACAAAGATCGTAACAACTGTTTACTACTTAATGTTCATACATTTTTATCGAAAAAGTTTATAGGTATTATATAGCTCTTTGCGGCTCGGTTTTTTGAGTTTCTATTTTAAATTACCAATTAGTAAACTATAAAATATATAAAAAAAACTATTTATATGAATAATAACATATCTTGTTGCAAAGCCATTGTAAACCTTGTGGATATATCAAACAAAGAAGTATGAATATACTTGTATAACTGATTTTAGCCAGTCCCGTCGTCATTTAGAAGTTAGTAGAAGTTGAGCTATTAAGACCTCTTTCGCAGGAATAGCTGAGTGTCTGAGTCTACGGAAGAGATCTTGCACATGTATTATAAAATGAGTAAAAAAAGTTTTAAGTTAAACGGTTTTTATTGCACCAAAAACTAGAAAATAAAAATTTGTTATAACTAACCGTAGATGCTACTTTCTGTAGATTACTCACGTGAAACTATTATCACTGTAGTCTTCCCAAGTCGGATGCTGAAAGCCACGTTTAGCCTCTATGTCAGTGGATTAAGCGTTACCTAATCGGAAACTTTTACCAAACTGAAATAAAAACGTGGGGCGTACACAATTGTGGTTAAGTCACTATAGTTATTTAAGAACACACATAAAAATCAAGACAGCAATAGTGTAATAAGTTTTTTTCTGACCTTGATAAAAGCTATTTACCTCTGTAGAAGTGATGGAACAAATGGATGATTAATTGCAAAATTATTAAAGCTACAATTACATATTTTGAACTTGTATGTTTCTTTATAATAACGCCCCACGTTTTTATTTTAGTTTGGTAAAAGTTTCCGATTAGGTAACGCTTAATCCACTGACATAGAGGCTAAACGTGGCTTTCAGCATCCAACTTGGGAAGACTACAGTGATAATAGTTTCACGTGAGTAATCTACAGAAAGTAGCATCTACGGTTAGTTATAACAAATTTTTATTTTCTAGTTTTTGGTGCAATAAAAACCGTTTAACTTAAAACTTTTTTTACTCATTTTATTTTTAAGTTTTTAGTGCAATTGTTAAGTTAATTTCCGATACTATACCTACTTATTCTAGATGTAGAATAAGTAGGTAGGCGGAGATATTGTTTGTAATATGTAATACAATTATACATGCTAAGTAGCGTTTATACTCTCGCGCTTTCATCACGAATCACGACACATATGTAAACGTAATGTACATTATTTTATGTGTAACGGGAGGTGAATCCCTGCTGAATAGATATATTTTAGAAATCCGACACTAAAAGAATGTTTTTAAATATCTCGATCGACAAATGAAAACCAAAGGCTGGGCGTGGTTAATGTAAGCTTGAATGCCCGAAGTGTTTCAAACGGACGTGTTATTCATACAATAAGTACCTTAGATAACAGAGATCTCACAATAAGGAATACGTATATATCAATCAATTTGGTTTAGTGAGAAAATCAAGTTTAAATTTCTAAGTTGTACACATTATACAAGTCGAATTTCGAGACATAAAAACTCAGACAGAAATATAAACTCATTCTCTCAGTCGACCAACCGGAGGACCGCTGACGGAAAGTCCGACGCGAACCGAGTGCCATAAGGGTCAATCCATGCAATCTATCAACCGAAGCACTGAGTGAATCCGTGAAACTCACACTCTCTGTATATCAACTGTCGCCCTACACGGTTCACTCACGCTGTCACTCTATCAGCTGGAGGGCCGCAGGCCCGACGGCTCTCCCTACACGATTCACTCACGCTGTCACTCTATCAGCTGGAGGGCCGCAGGCCCGACGGCTCTCCCTACGCGATCCACTCACGCTGTCACTCTATCAGCTGAAGGGCCGCAGGCCCGACGGCTCGCCCTACGGGATTCACTCACGCTGTCACTATCAGCTGGAGCGCCGCAGGTCCGACGGCTCGCGCTATGCGATCCACTCACGCTGTCACTCTACCAGCTGGAGGGCCGCAGGCCCGACGGCTCGCCCTACGGGATTCACTCACGCTGTCACTTTATCAGCTGGAGGGCCGCAGGCCTAACGGCTTGCCCTACGCGAATCACTCACGCTGTCACTCTAACAGCTGGAGGGCCGCAGGCTCGACGGCCCGCCCTACGCGAACCACTCACGCTGTCACTCTATCAGCTGGAGGGCCGCAGGCCCGACGGCTCGTCCTACGGGATTCACTCACGCTGTCACTCTATCAGCTGGAGGGCCGCAGGCCCGACGGCTCGCGCTACGCGATCCACTCACGGTGTCACTCTACCAGCTGGAGGGCCGCAGGCCCGACGGCTCGCCTTACACGATTCACTCACGCAGTCACTCTATCAGCCGGAGGGCCGTAGGCCCGACGGCTCGCCCTACACGATTCACTCACGCTGTCACTCTATCAGCTGGAGGGCCGAAGGCCCGACGGCTCTCCCTACGCGATCCACTCACGCTGTCACTCTATCAGCTGAAGGGCCGCAGACCCGACAGCTCGCCCTACGGGATTCACTCACGCTGTCACTCTATCAGCTGGAGGGCCGCAGGCCTAACGGCTTGCCCTACGCGAATCACTCACGCTGTCACTCTAACAGCTGGAGGGCCGCAGGCTCGACGGCCCGCCCTACGCGAACCACTCACGCTGTCACTCTATCAGCTGGAGGGCCGCAGGCCCGACGGCTCGTCCTACGGGATTCACTCACGCTGTCACTCTATCAGCTGGAGGGCCGCAGGCCCGACGGCTCGCGCTACGCGATCCACTCACGGTGTCACTCTACCAGCTGGAGGGCCGCAGGCCCGACGGCTCGCCTTACACGATTCACTCACGCAGTCACTCTATCAGCCGGAGGGCCGTAGGCCCGACGGCTCGCCCTACACGATTCACTCACGCTGTCACTCTATCAGCTGGAGGGCCGAAGGCCCGACGGCTCTCCCTACGCGATCCACTCACGCTGTCACTCTATCAGCTGAAGGGCCGCAGACCCGACAGCTCGCCCTACGGGATTCACTCACGCTGTCACTCTATCAGCTGGAGGGCCGCAGGTCCGACGGCTCACGCTACGCGATCCACTCACGCTGTTACTCTACCAGCTGGAGGGCCGCAGGCCCGACGACTCACCCTGCGCGATTCACTCACGCTGTAACTCTATCAGAGTTGGAGGGCCGTAGGCCCGACGGCCCGCCCTTCGCAAACCACTCACGCTGTGAGTCTATCAGCCGAAGGGCCGCAGGCCTGACGGTTCGCCCTACGCGAATCACTCACGCTGTCACTCTATCAGCTGGAGGGCCGCAGGCCCTACGGCCCGCCCTACGCGAACCACTCACGCTGTCACTTTCGGCTGATATGATGATGATGATTATAAGTAAATCCGTATGTTTCTACCAAATATCTAAAGCAATACTTCAAAATCTACATATCGCTAAACCTAGCGGTTGTGGCAGGCAGTTACATTGGAATATCAGATTTGAGGAGTTGGACGTTAGTATTACATTCGCATGTTTATGCTTAATAAGTACTAAAGAACTTCTTTAAAATCAAGATATCGATAAAAGACAACCCATGCGGTTATTGTAGGCAGTACTGCAGCATCAGGAGTGAGGAGTTGGAAGTCAAGATCAGGCTGTTAGCATTTGATTATGCCAAACATGCTACAGTTTCATTTTCACGTATCTAACACTCTCGGTTAAGGTAAGCAGTATGTCTGCAGCATCAGGCTTTGAGGATACAAGGATAAAAATATTATAATATTGCATTGTCATGGAGTCTTGATAAGAGTTCCAAATTTTATTAATTTCGGTGCAGTAGAAGTGGTCAAAAAAATCGATCACAAGATTTGAAGCATCGACGACAGTTGATACGCGGTGAAGTTAATAAAAACCGTTTAATAAAAATACTCACGCCACTTAGTTTTCTCCCCGTTAAAGACCAGGAACTCTTCTCCTGGGTTGGCTAATCCTTCGTCAAGCGCAAACCCCACGTTCAGGCGGCGGAAGGCTTCGGTCTTCACAAATTCTTGCATTCCGTGTGTACCACCTTTTTCTTCATCTGACAAAGATAGTAAACATTAGCAGCAAGATGATATGATTTAACTTTTTAATTTTTACTTACAGTAGGTATACGAACCTGTCTAATTATAATAAAATAAGGCATTCATGTAGACAGATTTTTAGGGTTGCTCAGTAAACTAGGTACCCTTATGCCCGGTTCACATTATTCCAGTAGCATTCCAGTCCAGCAATCCAATCCAGTACTGGAATGCTACTTGAATAATGTGAACGGACACCCATTCCAGTGAGCATTCCAGTCCAGTGGCTGGAAAGACCGTCAACTTTTCATTCCAGCTCACCCAATCCAGCGGCATTGGAATAATGTAGACAGTCATTCCAGTTCCAAACCCGTGCTAGATAATTGTCAGGAATGTGTTTTCGGTCCAGCAACTTTTAAAAGACTGGAATAATGTAAACAATATGATACAGTCCGGCACTGGACTGGATTCGACCGCTGGATCACTGACCTGGAATAATGTGAACCGGGCATTATGGTTTCATCATGTCCGTCTGTCTGTCCCCAGCATACCTCAGTGGCGGTTAGTACTTTATAATTTGCAGTTTCGTAGGTGTACGTACATATTAAGCACGCCGACCAAGTGGTAGAACAAAATATAGAAAAAAATAATTATTTATTTATTTAGTCGCAAAGCTTAAAAAAGTACGACAAAAAGTACCCTTTTCGAGTCTTTCGCTTCGAAAAAGGCAAGATACTTCCAGATTTTTACGGCTCAAAAGAACACTGTCCCACAATCATTGCAAAAACTATTAGAAAAGGTAGATTACCTTTCCAGTAAACAGTTCTACAAGTTACAGTGTAAATGCATTAGTAAGATCAAAGCACTTACGCCGTCTCCCGTTCCAAGTCGTTACAAGTCCTTTACAGCACCTATAGAATCGCTAGTGTATTCAGGCCCGAGGCATGTGAATCTCAAGTTTTAACTACTTACTTTTCTTTTGAAATCTCAATTCACCCTCAAAGTCAGGTTTCTTATAAGGCCGGGATTACACCTGTGAGTTCTTACGCAAGTTGTAAGGATAGAGCTATACTAAGGAATGAGAGGTAAATGTCACTATCTCATTCCTTAGCATAACTCCGTCACTAATACAAGACTTACGTAAGAATTTACAGGCTACTCGGCATAAGGTAATGTCCATAACTATTTCAAATTAAGTATGCCTAGGATTGCCACGTATTTACTATCACAACGATAGACTTTTCGTATTCGTACCTACGCAATTTGAAGTAAATAATTTTTGTTGCTTACTTTTACGTTATTCACATAAAGTCCTGAAAGAGTTTTAATTCCTCACCATATTGTTATCTGATTTGTAGTGTTTGTACTCTTGGCGTAGGCCAAGTAGGCCCCTACGGACATCCGGTAAAATGTAAGCCAGGTTTTCTGTATTTAAACACCCAGATTTGAATTCCAAAATATGTGCCTGAGGCTAAATATTTAACCGGGCCCAAAACCTGACGCGAAAATTCAAGATATTTCTAGGCTTCTGTTTTCTGTCTATTTCGCTAAATAATTTATGTGCTTTTCCCGGTTTTCTTCGAGAGACACGCGATTTCTGTATTACGGCACGCTCCTGGGTGCTGAGCGCTGAATTTAAAATACAATTCTTGAACAATAAGATACTGTTTTCTTACAATTGGGTCTTGGAAACATTTTTCTATCTGGAATAAAGAGTGTTTAGTTGAGGATAACAGAACAATGGGCTAATGGGCCTAGTGGTTAATGATAGTGGATTCTACTCATAGACACAAAATAACAATGGCATGTACAGTCACGTCTAATAATATGTATACCTAACGTATATCAAAGGCATAAGGATCAAAATCGTATAAATATTTTTAGAGCAGACCGTACACATGGATTGGCTACCGAATTAGGAAAGATTGTAAAAGGCTAGCCAATTATTATCGAGATCCACAAGAATTGCTTGATTTGGAAAAACTGGCCTAATGCATGGTCGCGGCAAGCATAATGATGCTTTTCGTACAACCATCGGGTTAAACCCAGGGACCGGAACCGGTATTTTACAAAAACCTAGAAATAGCCCTATATTTTAAAATGTTTTATACTCTTTATGTACTACTCAATATTTGATGTAATTTACAATATCATATTTTTAAATTACCCTATTAACTTAGAATTTATACAGTGTGTTAACATGATGCTTTTATTTGAACCGAGGATTGAGATGCAGATTCTTAGCCAAACCATGTGCATTATTTGTTTAAAAATCCTAATTTTAAAAGTAATTGACTTTCTAAGAAAAGTTAATTGAGAAGCAATGTGCTTCAAAATAAATCGTTAATTGGCACTTGACAATGACAGATCGCAGCCACTCGCAACGTTTGATAACTAAGCAGTACACGCGTTGCATTGATCGTTCGAACGAAATAAAAATAATTGTACAGTGAATTAAATATTTGTCAACTCTTAATACTTGAAAACGATTGCCAGTAATGCGTATTATTACCCATTTTCGTAAAAGCCTGGGTCATGGTAACACACTGTATAGTTACCAAAGAACGAAATATAACAAAAAAATTGCCGTTTCTTTTGTATGGAGAATATAACGGTTCCGGTCCCTGGTTAAGCCTTACGAATATAACGTAACTCTAAGCTTTTTTTTAAATATATATTGTCATTCTTTCTGATCTGGATATGCTTGGGCGCATTCGAATCAGAATCACGAGCTGATTCGCTCTCAATAGAAAATAATCTTTGAAGATACTGTTTTTCTTTTCGACTGCGGAATTGTAAAAAGGAGAGATCATGCCAAACCTGGTACGAAGGAGAGATGCACCGTCCTCTTCAGCCTTGTGCCCTTGGCAATCAGCTCGCGGATCGCCTCAAGATGTTGGATGCTAGCAGACCTCATATCTTGCGCACCTCGGCCATAGATGAAGCCGTCTTCGATCTTGGCTTCGAAGGGAGGGTGCGTCCAATTTCCCTGGAAATAAAGAATAATTTAGAAAGTACCACAAGGTGAGAGGTGTTTAATGGTTCTCCGTTTAAGTACTGATTTTTCAATCCCCTGTTAACCATATCTGTCAAATAAATTTTAGCTCTATCCTTTATTGACTGATGACCTGAGATAAGGATGGTAATAATTTTAACTAACAGATATTATTTGTAACCGAGGATTGAAAAATCAGTCCTAAGGCTTGTTTAAGAGCTTGTTCAGTATGGTGTTCCAATTAGAAAAAAAGCCCGCTCTTCAGTTCCTAGTGGCTCTAGGTATTTGAAATATATATTTATCAGATGCCAGCGCCTGGGCTTCTTCATAGATCCAGGGCCTATACGACGAATGTGATGAAAATATTTGTATTCAGCAGCAAGGACACTTAATAGTACATTACGATACAAGTGCGAAAAAATTAAGTTCGAAAGGAGTAGGGGTAAATTAAAGCACGACCGAAGCGAGTGCTTTAAATCGACACGAGTTACGAATTTCGTTTTCACAAGTGTCTCGTACGACGTTTTTCAGTGGCCCTCCGAAGATTTCGACCTGACGTAAAATTAACTATTTCTCGCACTAGCGCGTAAAAAAAGCGCCATCTGTACTAAAATAGTACATTTAAACACACATTTGAAATAGTACATTTGTACACAAAAAGAAGGTTTCACACGTGTATCGAACGACTTTTTCATAACAAGTGCCTTAAAATGAGAAATTTACGAACGCGAAGCGTGCGGAAAGTTTACTTTTCCGCACTAGTTAGAAAAAATATTACAGCCGCTACTGTGCCAGTGTGTCTTCACATATGGTATCACACAACAGCATTGCCCCATCCTCAGTTTATTACATTATTCCTATATCTTCGATAATATTACTTTTCCAGAAAAGCCTTATACGTATAAATAATGAATAGGGCAGACGGCAGATAGGTAGCTAATCTAATTAAAGTCCCATTTTCGTAATACAATCTCTCCGTCTTTGCATTTTTTTGGCATCTCCTTTCAACGCCGTATAATTAGTTTGAAGGAAGAACATTTTAAAGTAGGTAAGTACTTAGTGACGTAATTGAAAAGGACGTTCCATTTAAATGAAAGGAAACTTCGGTACCGAAATTAATTTCAGACAAGCGCCTGGCATATACATTGCGGGATTCAGATTTCCACTGAATTTACTTTATCAAGATATTCCCGCGAAATCCCGAAATCACAGGCCATATTTGTGGCTTCTTCGTCACGTTGTCTGTCTTGCCAGTTGAATGATAAGTTGATAACGATTTAGATCATTATTTCAGTATTTGAACTGCATAACTTGGCTGTTGTGGAAATTGCACTTCGAATGCTAACAATTTGATCATTAAGAGAACGAATTTATTTGTATCTTACTTTGTGGTACGCACGCACATAACTTGGAAGCGAGCAAAAAAGATAGAGAGAGGACAAAATGACAGGTTTAAATACTGAACACTCAAAATATGAAAATGACACCGAAACCTAAGAAAGATGGTCGACGTATACAGCGTGTATTTTTGATATTACCTCAAACAGCTGGACTAATTAACCCTACCATAGCCCTACTAAATAATTTTCATATGTTTAATTCAATCATTCCGAGTATTTTTTTCCGGCAAAAATAATACAAAACTCAATTAATTGTCACATGCTTACAACTGGGCTTGCCAGCTTTTGCTTGGGTTACCTCAAATAATAAAACGCATTAACATTTTTACCTCTACGGGTACGACGTCCATATGTGAATTAAGCAGTATGGCTGGTAGCTCGGGCTGGAGCCCCTCCCAGGTGACCACCAGCACGGGGTTGTTCGGTGACATCATGTGCGTATGTGCAGGCAGCCCCAATGCTGCTGCTTGTGCGGTTAAGAAGCTGATGGTTTCGTCTGGAATATGTGAGGATTTTTTGTAAAATAACTGCATGCTTATAATATAGCCAAGTTGCCAATCGCTAACGGGTATCGTAGTCGTCCCTCTCTGTCACTCTTTCATATTAGTGCAACACAGACAGGTAGCTGCCTTTCGTTTACGATTGACGATTAAGCGTTAGCGATTGGCAACTTGTCTAAGCACCCTGGTACCTTGCCGTGTGACGACGGCAGTAAGAATACATTTGTCACCGCCTCTCTTCCCGCGGGTGTCGTAAGAGTTGACTAAGGGATTGAAGTATCACTGACCATTCTTTGGTAGAAGACTAAAGACAGGCAGCAGTATCATCATAGTGGAAACCTTACTGCAATTGCCAATTCGCTTGCCCAGCGTGGCGATTATGGGCATTTACCTCCTAATGCGTCTGCGTCTATACGCATACATAGTAAATAGGAGAGGCCTACGTCCAGCAGCGGACTGAGATAGGCTGATGATGTATGACGATATAACTGGTACCTTTATCAGGGAAGGAATTTGTTCTTATACCTCTGGTTGGGAATTAATCACATGTTCATACGAATTATCAGTCTAACGTCCTTTTTGTAAACAACAATGTAGAACCTTTTCCTAAAAAGTATTAATTTATTTTTTTGTATAGAGGACATTGTAAAAAAGAAATCAAAATCTAAAATCGTTTATTTCGTTAACAATAAGGGTACAATGATACAAAGGTTAGAACCTACCAGTAAGTAAGTTCCAGTAGAAATGGTAGTCACCTACGGCTTTTATTTAAAACACTAAATACAGCAAGTTCAACGGTAGATGTAGTGAGAAATGACTTGCCTTCGGAAACGTTCGTCAACGTCATGCTGTTTCAGTCTATCTCACTGAGACTGACAGTAAATAATAGCTGTCATGCTACTTCAGTCAGACTCGGTGACACTGCCTGAAACAGCATGTGTTTACGAACGTTTCCGAAGGCAAGTAATTTCTCACTACACCTGTAATGATACTTGTTTTCTATGCACTAGCTGAATTTATCAAATAGCCACGGCCGCTGGGATGCAGAGTGTTAACCGGAAATTTGTCAAACGCGTTTCTAGCTACTTATGTAGCTAGAAACGCGTTTGACTTTTGTCCATCTTCATTAACCGCACACATTTTTTTTAGTGCAATACATAAATAAAGATAATAAATAGGTATTACATAATTTAAAACCTTGACAAAGTTTCCTAAATATTACCTACCTAAAATTACGGATTAAAATTCGTAAGTTCAAATCCCGCCGATGGTAGTGATTTTATTTCTTCTATAATTCTAACACTGCTAGTCCGTAGCCGTTTCTGCTCATTATTATTGAACTAGTCATAATTAATTATTGAAATCATTATAATATTTGATACTTTGTGGAGGAACACAAATTGTTTTCTTAATTTTTTTTGAGTTGTAAGTATAGTGTGACTAATACCTATAATAACTATATATCTCGACCTGAGAGGCATAAGGTCGGTTCTGTGGGTATGAGATATATCTAAATTCGACCTTGCCTCAAAAGCATAAAGTTAGTTAGTTTATGTATAGATAGTCCATTATGTATGATTTGTGATGTTTGCATTACGGGGGTGACATAGCTTATTCGCTAAAACTCCCAAAAATAATAATAAATAAATAAATAAATATCTGGGACATCTTACACAAATCGATCTAGTCCCACGGTAAGCTCAATTAAGGCTTGTGATGTGGGTACCAGGCGACGATATATATAATAGATAGATACATATAGATACTTAAATACATAGACATCCATGACCAAGGAACAAACATTTGTGATAAATAAATACACAAAGTATGCCCTCGCCGGGATTCGAACCCGGAACCTCCAGCTTCGTAGGCAGGGTCACTACCAACTAGGCTACGGAGGCTGAAAAAAAAAGAATAAAAAAAAATACACTTACAAGTTAGAGAAATTGCTAAATCCGACCTTATGCCTTTCAAGTCGAGATATATAGGTATACAAAATTAAATATTTGATAATATTTCGATCACTAGTTTCAGCAAAAACTCCGTGTCTCGCCGGAGACAGAAGATTTTCCATTTATCCTTGAATTTAAACGCAGTCGAGTTCACTAATGACTTCATCTGATGCATCAGTTTCATTGCACCGCAGCGGGTCGATATCCGCTCCCAGCCACTTGCAGCATTTACTAATTAAGTAATTACTCTCGCATGATCGTGAACTCCATAAACATACATTTCGAGTTACACAAGTTAGACTTTACTTTATTTAAATTTGGATTTAGAAGGTACCTAGTTCCGCGACAAGCGAGTTAGCGATTGATAGCTCGGTTATACAGGATGTTACCATGACTCGGGTTTGTACGACAATGGGCAATAGTACGCATTACTAGCAATCGTTTTCAGGTATTAATATTTGACAAATATTTAAATTGACCGTACAATTAAGTTTATTTCCTCCGAACGCTCAATGTAACGCGTGTACTGCTTGGTTGTCAAACGTTACGAGTGGCTGCGATTTGTCATTGTCAAGGGCAAATTAACGATTCATTTTGAAGTAGGTACATTGCTTTTAATATAACTTTTTTCTTAGAAATTTGAGTTTTGTGTCAAATAATGTTCACGGTTTGGCTAAAAATCTGTATCGCATTCCTCGGTTTCAGTAAAAGCCAGTATCATGATAACACACTGTATAAACGTACAAAAGATTAATCCCTCCCTTGTAATCATTAGTCTTAAAAGAAGGTAGAAAATGTACTACTCAAAAGAAAATCAGGGTCATATCGCGACTGCTACATTATTTAAGTTTATTAAGAGTATCTAAATAAGAGATTTTTAAAATTTTCTTTCTTCAATTGTTACAGCGACAAACTTAAGCTGTAAAAATAATATAAAAGATAGAGACAAATAACTCAGTAGCCCTTATTTTATTTTAAGCATTCCTCGCACAACGCATCAGTATTGCGATACGGCGAGGAAATGCCGCCAGCATCCTCGGTACAATGCCACAAGGGCCAATCTTAGATATATAGGTTAGGTTAAGTAGATTAGTTAGATTTAATCTATGTACATACATTTTTTAGTTTTGAAAATAAATATATAAAAAAAGGATTATATATTCCCTAATATTATAATATAATTAAGTAATTATCATTTTAACTCACCATATTTAATATCTGGATACACACATTTGATTTTCAAATAATCTTGTAATTTAATCACTGATGGATGATTACGGTAATCAATTTCTGGCGTTGACATTGTTACTTAGTATTAGTACCTATTTATTTCTATTTTTGTAATAAATGCACGAAGATGCAACAACAATCAGAACGCAATGCAACGATAGTCAGAACTGCAGCTATTTATATTATTTGATTGCTAATGAATACAGCACAGTGGCACACCTATTTCGTCGCGTGCTTGCTAAATATAAGGCCAGCCGTACACCTGTAAGTTCTTACATAAGTTATAGGGATGGAACTATACTTAGGAATGAGAGGTGAATATCACTATCTCATTCCTTAGTTTAGCTCCGTCCCTATAACTTACGTAAGAACTTACAGGTGTACGGCTGGGTCGCGTTTTTAAACGGTTTTTATTAACTTCACCGCGTATCAACTGTCGTCGATGCTTCAAATCTTGTGATCGATTTTTCGACCACTTCTACTGCACCGAAATCAATAAAATTTGGAACTCTTATCAAGTCCCCATGACAATGCAATATTATAATATTTGTATCCTTGTATCCTCAAAGCCTGATGCTGCAGACGTACTGCTTACCTTAACCGAGAGTGTTAGACACGTGAAAATTAAAGTATAGCATGTTTGGCATAGTCAAATACTAACCAGCCTGATCTTGACTTCCAACTCTTCACTCCTAATGCTGCAGTACTGCCTACAATAACCGCAAGGTTTATTTTTTATCGACATCTTGATTTTAAATAAGTTCTTTAGATATTAAGTAGAAACATGCGAATTTAATACTGACATCCAACTCCTCAAATCTGATACTCCAGTGTTACTGCCTGCCACAACCGCTAGGTTTATCGATATGTAGATTTTGCAGTACTGCTTTAGATATTTGGTAGAAACATACGGATTTAATTATCATCATCATCATCATATCAGCTGAAAGACGTTCACTGGTGAATATAGGCCCCCCAAATATTGCCACAAGAACCGGCCCTGTGCCACCCGCATCCAGCGACCTTCGTCAGGTCATGTGGGGGGCTACCCACGCTGCGCCTTCCGGTATGTCACTCGAGAACCTTCCCGCCCCAACGGCCATCGGATCCACGCAATCCACGCGCGACGAGCCCCGCCCACTTCAGTTTAGCGATTCATTCTTCTTTCATTCGAAGAGCTATATCGGTTACTTTGGTTCTGCTGCGGATGGTCTCATTTGTAATCCGATCTCGCAGAGAGACTCTAAGCATAGGCCTCTCCATTGCCCTTTGGTTGACTTTGAGCCTTCTTATGAGGCCCATTGTAAGCGACCACGGTTTAGTACCGTATGTCATTGCTGCGGCCCTCCGGCTGATAGACTCATAGGGTGACAGCGTGCGTGATTCGCGTAGGGCGAGCCGTCGCGCCTGCGTCCCTCCCCGGCTGATAGACTGACAGCGTGACTGGATCGCGTAGGGCGAGCCGTCGCGCCTGCGGCCCTCCAGCTACTAGAATGACAGCGTGAGTGGTTCGCGTAGGGCGAGCCGTCGGGCCTGCGGCCCTCCAGCTGATATAGTGACAGCGTGAGTGGTTCGCGTAGGGCGAGCCGTCGGGCTTACGGCCCTCCAGCTGATAGAGTGACAGCGTGAGTGGTTCGCTTAGGGTGGGCCGTCGGGCCTGCGGCCCTCGAGCTGATAGAGTGACAGTGTGAGTGGTTCGCGTAGGGCGAGCCGTCGGGCCTGCGGCCCTCCAGCTGATAGAGTGACAGCATGAGTGGTTCGCGTAGGGCGAGCCGTTGGGCCTGCGGATCTCCAGCTGATAGAGTGACAGCGTGAGTGGTTCGCGAAGGGCGGGCCGTCGGACCTGCGGCCCTCCAGCTGATAAAGTGACAGCGTGAGTGGATCGTATAGGGAGAGCCGTCGGGCCTGCGGCCCTCCAGCTGATAGAGTGACAGCGTGAGTAAATCGCGAAGGGCGAGCCGTCGGGCCTGCGGCCCTCCAGCTGATAGAGTGACAGCGTGAGTCGTTCGCGAGGGGCGGGCCGTCGGGCCTGCGACCCTCCAGCTGATAGAGTGACAGCGTGAGTGGTTCGCGTAGGGCGAGCCGTCGGGCCTGCGGCCCTCCAGCTGATAGAGTGACAGCGTGAGTAAATCGCGAAGGGTGAGCCGTCGGGCCTGCGGCCCTCCAGCTGATAGAGTGACAGCGTGAGTGGTTCGCGAGGGGCGGGCCGTCGGGCCTGCGGCCCTCCAGCTGATAGTGACAGCGTGAGTGTTTCACGTAGAGCAAGCCGTCGGGCCAGCGGCCCTCCAGCTGATAGAGTGACAGCGTGAGTAAATCGCGAAGGGCGAGCCGTCGGGCCTGCGGCCCTCCAGCTGATAGAGTGACAGCGTGAGTGGTTCGCGAGGGGCGGGCCGTCGGGCCTGCGGCCCTCCAGCTGATAGAGTGACAGCGTGAGTGGTTCGCGTAGGGCGAGCCGTCGGGCCTGCGACCCTCCAGCTGATAAAGTGACAGCGTGAGTAAATCGCGAAGGGCGAGCCGTCGGGCCTGCGGCCCTCCAGCTGATAGAGTGACAGCGTGAGTGGTTCGCGTAGGGCGAGCCGTCGGGCCTGCGGCCCTCCAGCTGATAGAGTGACAGCGTGAGTAAATCGCGAAGGGCGAGCCGTCGGGCCTACGGCCCTCCAGCTGATAGAGTGACAGCGTGAGTGGTTCGCGAGGGGCGGGCCGTCGGGCCTGCGACCCTCCAGCTGATAGAGTGACAGCGTGAGTGGTTCGCGTAGGGCGAGCCGTCGGGCCTGCGGCCCTCCAGCTGATAGAGTGACAGCGTGAGTCGTTCGCGAGGGGCGGGCCGTCGGGCCTGCGACCCTCCAGCTGATAGAGTGACAGCGTGAGTGGTTCGCGTAGGGCGAGCCGTCGGGCCTGCGGCCCTCCAGCTGATAGAGTGACAGCGTGAGTAAATCGCGAAGGGTGAGCCGTCGGGCCTGCGGCCCTCCAGCTGATAGAGTGACAGCGTGAGTGGTTCGCGAGGGGCGGGCCGTCGGGCCTGCGGCCCTCCAGCTGATAGTGACAGCGTGAGTGTTTCACGTAGAGCAAGCCGTCGGGCCAGCGGCCCTCCAGCTGATAGAGTGACAGCGTGAGTAAATCGCGAAGGGCGAGCCGTCGGGCCTGCGGCCCTCCAGCTGATAGAGTGACAGCGTGAGTGGTTCGCGAGGGGCGGGCCGTCGGGCCTGCGGCCCTCCAGCTGATAGAGTGACAGCGTGAGTGGTTCGCGTAGGGCGAGCCGTCGGGCCTGCGACCCTCCAGCTGATAAAGTGACAGCGTGAGTAAATCGCGAAGGGCGAGCCGTCGGGCCTGCGGCCCTCCAGCTGATAGAGTGACAGCGTGAGTGGTTCGCGTAGGGCGAGCCGTCGGGCCTGCGGCCCTCCAGCTGATAGAGTGACAGCGTGAGTAAATCGCGAAGGGCGAGCCGTCGGGCCTACGGCCCTCCAGCTGATAGAGTGACAGCGTGAGTGGTTCGCGAGGGGCGGGCCGTCGGGCCTGCGACCCTCCAGCTGATAGAGTGACAGCGTGAGTGGTTCGCGTAGGGCGAGCCGTCGGGCCTGCGGCCCTCCAGCTGATAGAGTGACAGCGTGAGTAAACCGCGAAGGGTGAGCCGTCGGGCCTGCGGCCCTCCAGCTGATAGAGTGACAGCATGAGTGGTTCGCGTAGGGCGAGCCGTTGGGCCTGCGGATCTCCAGCTGATAGAGTGACAGCGTGAGTGGTTCGCGAAGGGCGGGCCGTCGGACCTGCGGCCCTCCAGCTGATAAAGTGACAGCGTGAGTGGATCGTATAGGGAGAGCCGTCGGGCCTGCGGCCCTCCAGCTGATAGAGTGACAGCGTGAGTGGTTCGCGTAGGGCGAGCCGTCGGGCCTGCGGCCCTCCAGCTGATATAGTGACAGCGTGAGTGGTTCGCGTAGGGCGAGCCGTCGGGCTTACGGCCCTCCAGCTGATAGAGTGACAGCGTGAGTGGTTCGCTTAGGGTGGGCCGTCGGGCCTGCGGCCCTCGAGCTGATAGAGTGACAGTGTGAGTGGTTCGCGTAGGGCGAGCCGTCGGGCCTGCGGCCCTCCAGCTGATAGAGTGACAGCATGAGTGGTTCGCGTAGGGCGAGCCGTTGGGCCTGCGGATCTCCAGCTGATAGAGTGACAGCGTGAGTGGTTCGCGTAGGGCGAGCCGTCGGGCCTGCGGCCCTCCAGCTGATAGAGTGACAGCATGAGTGGTTCGCGTAGGGCGAGCCGTTGGGCCTGCGGATCTCCAGCTGATAGAGTGACAGCGTGAGTGGTTCGCGAAGGGCGGGCCGTCGGACCTGCGGCCCTCCAGCTGATAAAGTGACAGCGTGAGTGGATCGTATAGGGAGAGCCGTCGGGCCTGCGGCCCTCCAGCTGATAGAGTGACAGCGTGAGTAAATCGCGAAGGGCGAGCCGTCGGGCCTGCGGCCCTCCAGCTGATAGAGTGACAGCGTGAGTGGTTCGCGTAGGGCGAGCCGTCGGGCCTGCGGCCCTCCAGCTGATAGAGTGACAGCGTGAGTAAATCGCGAAGGGTGAGCCGTCGGGCCTGCGGCCCTCCAGCTGATAGAGTGACAGCATGAGTGGTTCGCGTAGGGCGAGCCGTTGGGCCTGCGGATCTCCAGCTGATAGAGTGACAGCGTGAGTGGTTCGCGAAGGGCGGGCCGTCGGACCTGCGGCCCTCCAGCTGATAAAGTGACAGCGTGAGTGGATCGTATAGGGAGAGCCGTCGGGCCTGCGGCCCTCCAGCTGATAGAGTGACAGCGTGAGTAAATCGCGAAGGGTGAGCCGTCGGGCCTGCGGCCCTCCAGCTGATAGAGTGACAGCATGAGTGGTTCGCGTAGGGCGAGCCGTTGGGCCTGCGGATCTCCAGCTGATAGAGTGACAGCGTGAGTGGTTCGCGAGGGGCGGGCCGTCGGGCCTGCGGCCCTCCAGCTGATAGTGACAGCGTGAGTGTTTCACGTAGAGCAAGCCGTCGGACCAGCGGCCCTCCAGCTGATAGAGTGACAGCGTGAGTGAATCGCGTAGGGCGAGCCGTCGGGCCTGCGGCCCTCCAGCTGACAGAGTGACAGCGTGAGTGAATCGTGTAGGGCCAGCAGTCGGGCCTGCGGCCCTCCGGTTGACAGGCTGACAGCGCAGGTGGTTTGCGTAGGACGTGCACTCGGACCTGCGGTCCTCCAGTTGATATACAGAGAGTGTGAGTCTCTCGGATTCACGTAGTGCGTGCGCTAGTGCCGTCGGGCCTATGGCCCTCCGGTTGATAGATTGCATGGATTGACCCTTTAGGCCCTCGGTTCGCGTCGGACTTTCCGTCAGACCTGCGGTCCTCCGGTTGGTCGACACAGAGAATAAGTTTATATTTTATAGTCTTGAAATTCGACTTGTATAAAAATTTAAACTTAAAATTCTCAATAAACCAAATTGATTGATATATTCCTTATTGTAAGATCTCTGTTATCTAAGGTACTTATTGTATGAATAACACGTCCATTTCAGATATTTCGGGCATTCAAGCTTACATTAACCACGCCGAGCCTTTGGTTTTTATTTGTCAATCGAGATATTCTAAAAATATCTATTCAGCAGGGATTCGCCTCCCGTTACACATAAAATAATGTCCATTACGTATACATAATATATGTGTCGTGATTCGTGATGAAAGCGCGAGAGTATAAACGCTACTTAGCATGCATAATTGTATTACATATTACAAACAACATCGGTATAGTATCGGAAATTAACTTAACAATTGCACTAAAAACTTGAAAATAAAATAAGTAAAAAAAGTTTTAAGTTAAACGGTTTTTATTGCACCAAAAACTAGAAAATAAAAATTTGTTATAACTAACCGTAGATGCAACTTTCTGTAGATTACTCACGTGAAACTATTATCACTGTGGTTTCCCAAGTCGGATGCTGAAAGCCACGTTTAGCCTCTATGTCAGTGGATTAAGCGTTACCTAATCGGAAACTTTTACCAACAAAAATAAAAACGTGGGGCGTTATTATGAAGAAAGAAACATACAAGTTCAAAATATGTAATTGTAGCTTTAATTTTGCAATTAATCATCC
Organism: Thaumatotibia leucotreta; assembly: GCA_025490895.1. NCBI lineage: Eukaryota > Metazoa > Arthropoda > Insecta > Lepidoptera > Tortricidae > Thaumatotibia > Thaumatotibia leucotreta. The sequence continues at coordinate 292,363 of JALPQI010030248.1, read as the reverse complement.
ATCTGTTCCATCACTTCCACATAGGTAAATAGCTTTTATCAAGGCCAGAACAAAACTTATTACACTATTGCTGTCTTGATTTATATGTGTGTTCTTAAATAACTATAGTGACTTAATCGCAATTGCGTACGCCCCACGTTTTTATTTTAGTTAGGTAAAAGTTTCCGATTAGGTAACGCTTAATCCACTGACATAGAGGCTAAACGTGGCTTTCAGCATCCGACTTGGGAAGCCTACAGTGATAATAGTTTCACGTGAGTAATCTACAGAAAGTTGCATCTACGGTTAGTTATAACAAATTTTTATTTTCTAGTTTTTGGTGCAATAAAAACCGTTTAACTTAAAACTTTTTTTACTTATTTTATATAAAGTTACAATTTACAATTTTGCTGTTTGCCTCTCTTTCTAGCCAATATTTGCATGCGTTAGAGAGGCAAACAGCGAAATTGTAAATTGTAACTTTATAAGACGCGACCCTGGCCTAACGGCCACATTTTAAAAACGGCTAATTTTATGGAAGATATGGCCGTATTGCTGGACAATATGGTCACTCTCACCACACAATTCTATTTTGAGATGTGGCCGTGTAGCAAGCATATTTACTCGTGGTTGTTTGAAATATTAGTTCAAAGAAAAAGCCTTGTCATATATTGTAAGTACACTAGCGACCCGCCCGGCATCGCACGGGTACTATACCTAAATAAAAACCTTCCTCTTGAATTACTCTACCTATTAAAAAAAATCTCATCAAAATCCGTTGCGTAGTTTTAAAGATTTAAGCGTACTAAGGGACATAGGGACAGAAAAAGTGACTTTAAGCACTATTTATACCAAACGGCCGGCAACGGATCGGAACGAAAAGAATGTTCCGATCTTTAAACGATACTGATCCATATGTGTACTGATTTTAAGTTTATATTACTAAGCTGCGCACAAGAATACGGCCGCGGGCGTCTGCCGCGACATGTGAGCGTCAACGAAAGTATGCTGCGACGGACGGTCGGCCGCGTTTGCTTGTCGGTTCTTCCTTTCGGATCCGTTGGGCTGTCGTCGCGTACGTTCGTGGCCGGCCGTGGCCGGGCAACACCGTTTATCACTCAGTCTCGAAAGTGCACGCGCAGAGTAGCATAGACATGCATTATGAAAATACAGAAAAAAAAATTGTTCGGTGATTTGAAGGCAATTAGATTAATAAATAATTTTCATTAAATTAAACTTACTCAAGCATAATTATAGAACCGTTCTTCAACAGAAATATCACATCTGTAATTTGTATTTCGTTTAATGATATGAGGACGAAGAAGATTTACTACATTTTGAAAGTTTTCACTGCACATCCATTCTGTAATATTCTTTGAACTTTTGTTACGTCCAATTTCATACCTACCTAATTATGAAGTGTATGAAATTCGTCAAAATACACCGCTTTTGCCATAAATGATCAATCCAAATTTTTCTTTTCCTCTTCTGTGTTTTATTACAAGTTTCTTCTTATAATGCACGAGCAAATAATACTTTGTCAACTTCAACCATTTTCAAAAATAATAATAGGTCAACATGGTAGGAATGAAACTGTTCGACTGAATGCAGATACGCTCGCTAGTAACGGCACGGTGCCGAACGTATGTGTCGGCATCCTGCCGGGGCCGATCGTAAGTGACGACATTCTGCCGGACGCGATCGGCTGATGCCGCCCGATCGTATGCGTCGACAAGTCGCCGGACACGATCGGATGTCGCCACATACGTTCGTATTCTTTCCGATCCGGGTCGTTTGGTGGAAATAGTGCTTTTTTTATACTATGTAGTGATAAGATGTTTCAATAAATACATGGTCACTAGATAAGTTCTGCAATACACAAATTTTAGTTTTGTACAAACTTTGAATTTATCTTGTATGTAACTATTAAAAACAAGGAAAAGCGTGTATTCCAACAAGTTATCTAAGGTATTCATGATTTAAAAAATATTCGGCCTTAATAGATCGGCCTCTTCTTTACTTCCTATATAAAATTGGAAGCATTTTAGCAAACTTGACTTTTTAAGAAGTTTGTCGTACTTATGTAAGGGCTTGTCCATTAATCACGTCATACGATTTTGGTCTGTCTTAGACCCATGGTGATATTTGGTGATATTTACAGGACCCCAAAGCCAATATGACAAGTAATTTATTGCCAACTTAAGGATTCTTTTTAATAACACTTGAATTTGGGTACTTTGTGCGTGATGGGAAAAAACTTTTTATTCGCAATGTTTATAACTTAGTATTTAAAAGGAGTTTTAAAAAATAGTAAAGATTTTTTTTACTAGCTTTAATGTTGTTCAGCAGAGAGTAACAAAAAATTACACGTGATTTGTCCAATGACCCGCCCTCTCGTATGGTGATAATTGGTGACTTTTCTTGACCTCCTATACAGTAGGACGTGATTAATGGACTAGCCCTAATCAATCATTAGTGTGTTCAATGATAAAGCTTCTAATGTAGTTTTAAATATCGATATGTATATTAAGGGAACTCCAGCCCGAAAATCCTTGAAACCGACTGTTACGAGGTGTCGAAATAAATTTGGTTCTTGAGAAGGCGAGAAATGGAACATTCGATAGACACATTACTTACATTTCGATACTTTTAAACTGGTTGCAGTAAAAGTACTGCATTGGGGGGTTTCATGTAAATGCGGCAAACACTTGTGTTTATATAGGTACACTTCAATTAAAATAAAAGAATTATATGTGTATGTAATGCAGCAAAAAAATGTCATACATTGAGTAATTCTGGTATAATGTATATCTTATACGTTTGTGAAAAACAAACCAAATTATTTATTAACTAAATATTTTGATTTGTGCTTTTTTTCCCTAGTAACTCGGCTAAGACCGAGTGGCCGAGGGGTGCAGGCATCAGCCGCGAAAGCTGAGCACGTGGGTTCGATCCCCACCTCGGACGTTGGTGATCTTGGTCGTTTTTTCTTTGGTATATGACATCCAATATTTATAATGTACATATACCTTAGTTTTATTTTCTTATTTAAAATTGAAGAGATGTGTTCGGGGGGAACAACAGATCATTGATCCTATTCTTATCAGCAGGAAAACATGTTTTTTCGATTTACTCCCAAGGCCCATCTCCCGATTTTTGAGTGTCAAGCACTTGAATTCCGGAAACAAGAATAAGTTTGATTAGTGTGATTTATTTATTTACCTACTACAGGTGTAGTGAGAAATTACTTGCCTTCGGAAACGTTCGTAAACACATGCTGTTTCAGGCAGTGGCACCGAGTCTGACTGAAGTAGCATGACAGCTATTACTGTCAGTCTCAGTGAGATAGACTGAAACAGCATGACGTTGACGAACGTTTCCGAAGGCAAGTCATTTCTCACTACATCTGTACCTACTTCCGCTCGACATCGGTGCATGGGTAATCATTGTGATCAGTTTCATGTTCTCAGATTTCATTTTTTTTTTCATTCAAATATTTTTGAATAATATTTAGCCAAGTGCTTAAGTGGACGAAAGTATTTGTGGTGGAAAGACTGGAAAGGAACTCTATTTTATTTTATTTTACATAATTAAGCTATCAATTTTTTTTAAAATGATTGTGATCACGTATGCAATTTTCGCTAGCTCTCGATATGTCAGGATGGCCGAGCGGTCTAAGGCGCTGCGTTCAGGTCGCAGTCCACTTCTGTGGGCGTGGGTTCGAATCCCACTTCTGACAAATTTTTACTTTTTTTAATTATTATTTTTTATGTAGATAATATAGTATACCTTTTATTCAAATTTTAAACGAATATAATTTAAATCTTTTTTTATTATAAACTCGCTGAGAAAGGTTGTCTGGAAAATTACAAGCAGAGTTTTTATAAAGCTTGAAGCTTCTACTTAATATGTATCGAATACTTTTGCTTGGTATTATTAATATTATATCTAATCTTTACTATCGAATTCATTTTATTTCTAACGCTATGAATTATTTCTACAAAAATAGTTACCTATTACACGCTATAGTGAATATATTTATTTCCTCTATTTCTACCGCAATTTATCGTTAGTTGACACATATTGATAAATAAGAAAAAACTATGTTAGTGATTGATAGTGGCTGATAATTCTAGTCATTATATAATTAGTATAATATTGGTATAATGTAAATATTAACATTAAGTAACCTATAATTTCGTAAGTACTTTTCATCATTGGACATACCGCGTGTGAGGATAGGTAAGATTTTAGAGGTTTTCAAAAATCACGTAAGGGTGATTGTCAATGGAGCATTTTAACCGGGGTGACCATATATCTATTGTTGTTAAAATAACAATATAAAACATTCCATTACAATAACAGATATACATGTTTGTGCTCTAATTCTGCCCGACACGCGATTTATCCTTACACTAATGGGCCACGCGACGGTAATACCATGTATAATGTTATGTGGCTGTTTAGTTAATTACCAAGCTTAATAGATTTATTTTATCATGTGAAAATTATTCCAAAGTGCATTGTACGATAACATATAAGTACATAATTATGCCAAATGTGCTGACATCCCGAAATTCGGTGAGAGTGGACTCTCAGATGTATAGGACTTTTACAATAAGGCAAAATTCACTTTTTATTTTGTTTCATAATATAAGTAGGTACGTACCTACAGTTTAGTGACAAAATAAGAATCAAAAACGTACAACGGAAAGCATTGGGGCATAGATTATTTTTTTGCAGTCCCTTTTATTTATATTTGTTTTTCTTATATTTTGAAATTGACCGTACAGATTGCACAGTTGAGTAAAAAGTAATCCGATTAGTCCTTCTGATTGTGTACTTTGTAATCTAGATTACAAATTTACTGGATTATTTAGTAATATAAATTACAAACTACTTCTATTACTTTGTAATCTAAATTACAAACTACTACTACTAGGTACTACTAGAGATACTATTACTTTGTAATCTAGATTACAAAGTACACATACAAATGTAATTTACAAAAGTAATCAGATTACTTTTTGCCCAACTACATGCTGCTACATTCATTTATACTCATACTTTGTACTTTTCAGTCAGTTTTTTCTTATGTTTTAAGAAGAAAGCGCTTCGGAATTGAAAAAAGGAAACAAATGAATGACGCCGACGTATAACGTCTCGAGGATAAAAGTTATGATTCTAGCCCCTACCTCGTCCACATAAAGTCTACATTACAGTGTGTTAGAGTTAATGAAAATTGTAATTTGCGAACCGTCAGCAAAGCTATCTATGCATTTTTAAGAGTACCTATGCATCTGCAACGCACTAAAGGCCCGGCTTGGTAACAATAGCCTTGATTTTGCAAACAAAAATCCTTCTTATTTTCTTGCTCTCTAATTTAAGTTGCAGTTAGTCAGTTTTGGGTTAGCAGTTTGAGTATAAACAATTAAATTACACGATTATTATGAAATGAAGTGTATAATTTAAGTTCAAGTTTTGTGCTGCTTAATTTTTTGTTCCCCATTGACGAAGCCTTGTGGATTTGAGACTTGTTATCGATACTATTTAAGGTGAAATAAATAAAAACATGAAATTTAAGTTGTCATTTATCTTTGTTTTTGGCCGTATTGAGCATTTCGGTAGGTATTCATTCTCATATATGAGAGGAGGCCTGTGCCCAGCCCAGCAGTAAGACATTATAAAGGCTAAATATTAAGAACGTCGTAAAATATATATTTTTGATTAATTCGCTTGTAATGCAGTTACCTTCAATTTGTCCAGAAATGGTGGATGTGTAGCAGGCATTTTGCGTTACAAGTAATTACACAATGTAATTAGTATTACCAATTTAAAAAAAAAATCTTTTAGATTGACTGAATATTATAAACTCCACCAACTAACACAATAATGTAGGTTTAGTTTCAAAACTTCATAAATTTCTATATTTATTCTTGGTTGGCTGTCGTTCAAAAGTCACGAAAGGCTTAAAATTACTGTTCGCCGATTGCAAGCAGCATTTAAAACACTATATTCTCTTTCCAATCAACATAACAATAGGGTAAAATAACATAACAGCTAAGTATAGTCGAATACGGCCAATGTAACTAATTTATACCTCTTGATCTAATGGGTTTTGTAAAAAGATTCCACCTACCACAGCTTTGATTCAAGGTGGATTTTAGACCAAACGAGCGAATGCCCGTTTAGTTACGGCAGTAAGAATACATTTGTCGCCACCCCAACTCCTCCCGCGGGTGTCGTAAGAGTCGACTAAGGGATTGAATTGTCATTGTCACTAACCATTATTTGATAAATGATTGATGATGGGCAGCAGTGTCATCATAGTGGACACATTACAGCGATCGCCAATCCGCTTGCCCAGCGTGGCGATTATGGGTATTTACCTTCTAACGCGTCTATACGCATAGTTAATAGGAGAGGCCTACGTCCAGCAGTGGACTATTATAGGCTGATGATGATGATGAGCGAATGCTCATTCTATCCTGTTCTATCCCCCACTTTACGACATTCGTTCGTTACACAAAACGTGAGTTGTCGAAATTCGTTGATTTCGTAGAATGGGGTATAGAATGAGCATTCGCTCGATTGATTGATATAAATCCACCTTTATAAATCAAAAAAAAAACTTTGCTCTAGATGTGGGTACATTAAAGGTGCGGTTAAACTAAAAGAGCATTCGCTGTTCTAACCTCCCACTCTACGAAATTCGATTGGTACACAAAACGTGATTGGTTTATTTCTTAAAAACGGGCGCTAGAACAGCGAATGCTCCTTCGGTCTGGACGCACCTTTAGGCTGTCATGCTGGATGCGTGTGCGTGGCGTGCGCGTTGGGACACATTTTTTTAAATCTGTAGCGGTTATCTCCGAAGACATTGCTTTCCTTTGAGACCCTTATTAATATTAAAAGTAATCCATAAAACCCTATACTATAGAATTATACAGCAAAATATAAAAAAACATCCTCATATCATAATTATTAAATTTAATTAGGTCCCTTATTATACCAAACTTAGGAACGCATGTATTTCGATCTCCATATTTAAATTTTAATGAAAATCTGTGTGTGAACTACAGTGTGTTACCATAATACAGGCTTTTATTGAAACCGAGGAATGGAATGCGATGCAGATTTTAAGCCAACCCGTGAGCATTATTAGATTATAATTCTAATTTAAAAGTATTTCTTCAAAATGAATCGTTAATTTATACTTAACAATGACAGATCGCAGCCACTTGCAAAGTTTGACAAGTAAGCAGTACACGCGTTACATTGATCGGAGGAAATAAACTTAATTTAACGATCAATTTAAATATTTGTCAAATATGAATACTTGAAAACGATTGCTAATAATACGTATTGTCAGCCATTTTCATAAAAGCCCGGGCTATGGTAACGCACTGTATAAAATATTGATATAATATACTATACCTACCATTACGAATTTAACCCAATTGATTCTTCCAATTGGCAATCACAGTTACCAACTTAATGGTTATTTAACTATGTTAACTATTACCCTATACAATTTGTATGTTATGTTTGGAATTCAGAACAATGGTAATTAAATTGGCCGTGTGGAATTTATCGCTCTTATTTTAATATCACTTCCTATTTCGATCAACATTTCTCGATAATATTGCATTATTAAAATTCTACATTAGTTTCGTCGTAAATATTAAATATAGGCACAGCATTAGGAATTTCTGTCAAGCTACACATATCATGTACAGTCAAATATAAAATAAGGTGTACATAAATATGCTCAAAAAATATGTCCCAGTGCGATTTAATTCAGTGTGACATAAGAACGTCGTAACGTAGTAGGTAGGTACCTATTTATAAGTATTCTTTCGATACATATTTTTGCACTTGACTGTAAATACACACCATTTCATTGGGCTACTGCTATTTACAGTAAGCTAGGTATGACCAGCTAAGCCGCGTAAAATAAAAACAAGAAGCTACTAAAGAGTCCTTTGTGTTTTAGTAGAGCTTTACTCTGTCACTGCCACCTAGCGGCCTTCATAGACAACAAGCAACCGTCGAACTAGCAAAAGAGTATCTGAAACGCTGAAACCTAACGTAAACTTTCACGTTACGATTTCCAACACTTTCGATAGATGGCGTAGCACTGTGGAAAGTTGTTTTTTCGACTATAATATGTCTAGATGGCGATAAGATTTGCGAATAATAATAACCACGTCTGCGACCATAAATAACATGGACATCTAACGCCAGCTCAAAAATGCCCCCAAAAACAATTGTTCAATTGTGCCAAGATGGGCAGGATATAGCGCTTTTCTTAACAACGCGCATAAACTTTGCTTAACAAATATTTATAGAATATAACCAATCAAAACTTTGATCGACCAATCACAACTATTTCTAAATGGCGGTTTAACTTTTTATAGGTTGTTATTGAAATTCATTACCATAATGCATTGAAGAGGGGGTGACACTTGTCAACTAAAATTCAGGACCGTTTTTGAAAGGCAATTTAGTATGGCGTGCGGCTTCCTTGTTTTATTTGTTCGTAGGACCAAGTCTTCGCCCGGATTTATTTTACATAGACATAAGTAAACTTTTTTCCTTGGATCACTCTAAGTTTCAATAAGAAACAAATTGCATTAAACCAGAGACATAGCAGGAAGCGACTTTTTATGATGGTATGACGTGAAGCCACACTGATCACAATCATCTGGTGAGCTGGAGACGCCTCAAAAACGGTGCTTGTAATGCAAGAGGTCGATTATTACGCCCAAAATTTGAATCATATTACCAAACTGCAACGCTGTAAAGTGCCTTATAAGTGCCTTACTTTGCAAACTTGATTATAGTCTTAAAGTACAGTTAAGGTAATTGTTATATATCCTCGTAAGGCCCAATGTACATTACAATGTACACTCTACTTCAATGAAATTTAAACCTTTCATAAACTCAATAAAGTTCCTTTGTTTATTGATTTTACATACAAACGGAATTCGGCACTGTTCCTTAGACAGCAAGGTTAAAAATATGATTTAAAGAAAATGGCATCGTGGTAGTGTTGTTAAAAGACTAGCCTTGAAGATTTTAAAATCTTAAAGACTCGCTAACCTTGAAGTTTTATGCTTTAAAGACTTAAGCGTTTAAGGTTCAAACTGGAAAATGGTTTCGAACCTTAACTAATCAAGTTTTTTACAAGCTCTTAAGAGCTTTCAGGTTCCAGGCATCTAGACTCAGCAGTCGCGACTTGTGGCTTTTAATGTACGTCTCGAGGCTTAAATTTACAACACTATATGGTGGGCCTTACGAGGATAGGTACTACCTACCCTAATTTGATTCGATAGCAAAGTTCAAATCCATGCAATATCTCAGGTGTCCCCCGAGTTCTGAGTCTCGAAAACTTGGAAGTCTCCGACATTCGTCACGGCGACCTTTGTCACAAAATACTACAGGACGTCCCCTGAATAAATGTCAAGATTGATAGCAGAAGGTTACAAATTCTATTCTTCAAGTTTTACAACCAGTTTCGCAATACTGGTTCAATATAATACAGGGTGTAAGTCTTATACGGGCGAAGCTCTTAACGGGTGTTAGTTTACAATATAATAAGTACATTCAAATAACTTTTACTTAAAACAAGAACAACAAGAAATTCCATACAAAATAATTCGGCGCGCAATGTAGAGCAACATACGCGAGTTAAACACTCGTTGACAGCTAATTTCAAAACAAGATGAATATGACTGTCTGTTTATGTAAGTATTTAAGGGCTAAATAATTTGATATGTAGGTAAACAGTAAAGTAAAAAATTCCCGTTATAAAAACTGTTTTTAAAGTTACTTACAATGCAGAATATGTCCTTCGTAAATCATAATATTCTTATAACTGCCATATCAACAATAACAAATGTTCGTACCTACATTGCTGCTCCGATAATCTTAAAAAAATTCTGTAGGGTCATAAATTAAGAGTAACTTAAAAAAAACCTTGTAATCCATGATTACATAAATGAATCCTATGCCGGGTTTAATTGATCGCCCGTATTAGACTTACACACTGTATATCTGTCAGATAAATATTTGCACTCTTTTGCTCCTAAATCCCTAGGGAAAAGGATGGTAATAATTTCATGTAACGGATATTATTACATATTTTAATCGGTGACGCACAGTGTGGGATTTTTCCTCAATTTTGCGAAAGTGTGATTAATTGTTTAATTTATCTGCCATGTCAAATAATAGCGAACATTGAAACTCCCGTAGGTCTATGTATCATAGTTTTAGATATTTTCAAAAAAGAAATAAACATCCATAGAAGTCCATAGAAACCTGAAAACTGAATTTACTCACATTTAATGCTTATTTTTTTAAATCATTTTTACGTAATTTTAATACACCGACATCATTTATCAAAAATTAAAATTGATGACTCTAGAGGACGGTGTCGCCAATTTTCTTACAATTAAAAAACATTTTTTCCCTTAATAATCCCTCAGCGGTCGCATTTTATTTTAAATTTAACGAATAGTATATAAAATGCTCTACTCGCGAAAAAAAAATTAAATGCAAATATTGCAGGACTAGCGAGATATGAATTTTTAAATAATTCAGTCAGGGTTGTCACTTTTCAAGTGTACAAGATTACAAGTTTATTTGCGAAGTGTTAGGGCTCATGATCATAAATCGTGCGAGGTTTTTTCGGCTACTTTTTAACCCTAAGTGATGTTTGGTGAGTTTCTTGGCTAACCCCCCCTTGCAATCTCACGTGTATTTTTCTCATTCAACTAAATTTTAAGAATTCTTTTAATTTCGCGAAATTCCGTCATGAATGTCAATTACAATATTATTATGTACCTATTAAACGTCAGTGTAATGTAATTCCTAGTAGGTGCTATATGTGCTACTTGAAGGAGAGGTAGAAAATAACTTGTAATACGTTAAAAATCTGAAGGTATTCGTCGGTCCAGGGATTATCCTGGTTATTTACAATCGTCACAACAGGGCACACTTTTACCAGCATGCATGTAGCGGGCGAAACTTCTTCGACATTATCTTCATCTTGCCACTCGGCGTCATCGTTTTCCCGGATCACGCAAAGGACCTCCTTTTGGGATCTAGGATTCGCGTTGGTCGAACTACTTCTACCCTAGTGAGCCTCTTGTGCACGGCTCTGTGCAATTGCACTTTTTTTTGCGCAGAAATACATGCCACAGTCCGCGCACAGTCTCCCAGTACTGGCCTTTGGTCCTTGAGGCTTGGACAATACATGTCAAATGGCAGGTTTCTGAAGCCCTTAAGAGTCGGTGTAATACCAAGTGATTGGCGGAGCAGAAATGGAGCATAGCTCTTACCATCATGCTCTGCAGGCTTTCGATAGTTTTTCATGCCACTCAATATTTTTTCTTAGTTTGTTCATCGTCGAAAACTACACGCGAAGTCTCCTTGTAAACCTACCGTGATCTTTTGTGATTTTTTCTTGGACCCCCTCCTCCCCTATAGGACCTCGCGTGATTTATGCACTAGCCCTTATTTATTTTATTAATATTTGAAATACTGTAGGCTATTTGAAGGGTCCACGGAAAAAACATGTCCAGTGCTTAAAAAAATCAGGGCAATATCACACCTTATTCTGTCAAAAGTAAGGTGGTTTTTCCTTCTGTAATTTGATTTGATTAGACATGTTCTTTCCGGGGACCCTTCATTTATTTATTCTCTGGTAGCTATGAAGATGAGTCCGCTTATTTGGTCGTTGGTCATAGGCATAGTACTTAGGTACCATTTAATTAGACTTTTCTGTTTCAGTCGTAATAAGCATTTGGCTATTCGGTTGCGTCTATCGCAATACACATGAGTTGAGATGCATTAGTTAAGCTTTACGTTGTTTTAAAATTTAAGTTGTTAAACCAAATTCGGGCACCTCTAATAACGGAAATACTGCTCAGGCAGCGTCTTCGGAAAAAAGATCGTAAGATTTTTTCCGGAATACTCGGTATAGAGCAGTGGCTTGTCGACGATTTTTACACCATTTTAGTAGCAGCTATGTCGCTAACGCTTTCCGTGTATTTTGTACATCTATGGCTGAAAACTGTGTAACGGCATATGACTGGTATATTTTATGTGAGTCACAATGCACAAAATTCTAATGAAAGGTTGGCAAATCATTGAGATGAATCCTTTGCCAATAGCAATGCTGTCTGACCAGGCCGGCGAATCCCGTACTAAATGTTGGCAGTATGCTCGTGAGCACCACTCTCGAAAGGTAGACAGGAAGACTACAATTTTCGTCTTTTTCGGCGTGCTCTCGATTCTTCGGACTCTTATGTTTCGGATTTGTCTCTCAAAGACCGACGTTATAAACAAAAATTACTACTTTACCGGATAAAGTTGTGACAGTTTTAAAGCCTTCTGAACCGCATGCTTCAGTAATACCCGAAATTAATGAAGACGAGAACTTGGCTCTCGCAGTTGACGAACGTCTTTATTATGAAGAAGATAGACATAAATATCCTTGAGCGAGCGAAGCGTCTCCGTTTCAGCTTTACCAAAAATGCTTTTAACGGCAGTGGACTCTTCTGAAGGTTTGATAAATATTCTTAATACAACAAATATTGAACGTATTGCGAAAACACAAATCAAATTACTTATTAACTAAATATTTTGATTTGTACTTTTTATTTTTCTCCAGTAGTCACACTACTTAATACTTTATAAAATATAAATATTAGATGTCATATACCAAAGAAAAACGACCAAGATCACCTAATGTCCGAGGTGGGGATTAGGTGATCTTGGTCGTTTTTCTTTGGTATACGACATCTATTTAATATTTACAATAAATATTGTTTTCAGCTTTTTGAGTTTTCGCAAAAAAATAGTTAGTAAAACGGACGTAAGCGACTGAGCGATAAGATACATGTAACTTGAGTCCACTTATTGGAACAGACTAGCAACTACTACACTAAGCCATGGCCCGACATAATAATAGCCAGTTTTCAGATTGTGACAACCCTATTAACATAGAAATGAGCCAAAACCATAGAAACGCTATAAGTCCTAGGTCCGACATGATAAAATTGTGAAAAATTGGTACGTAATAGGTACACTACTCATGCGTCTTTTAGATTTAAAATAAAATGCGACCGTCAATAAATCATTAAAAAAATAGATTTTATAAAAAAAGCAAAAAGACGTAATATCATCAAAATAATCAATTATACAGTCCTGTATTTTTTTTAAGTGGTTCAATATCGTTCCTTCAAAACACAGAAAAAATATTAGCGCATTAATTTTGCATTTAGAGGAAATAAAAATACAAACGTGTTTTGATGACGTCATAAATGTAATCTTGAACATTTTTTTTCTCAGAAACTAAATACGATAGATAACTGGGAGTTTTTGGATTCGTTTTCTTATAAAATGTTGCAATCGTTAAAGCCAAGAAAATGTGGTGAACAAAACTGAAGAAATATCTCACACTGTGTGACGGTGAAACAGATTATTAGAATGGAAATAATATACTAGACTGAGAAGAGGGCAAACGAGGAGATAAAAAAAATGTATCATGAAAATTATTGCCAATAATTGAAGAAAAGATTGAGGAAAGGAAAAAGAGAGGAAGACCATATATAAAGATTAAAGAACAAATAAAGGAAAAAGCGAATGTAGCGCACAAGGTGGAGACGGCTCACCAGCGCTCCCACAAACTTCGAAATCCGCAAATTTCGAGGATTTTTTATGTCACTCCAGCGAAGGCGAAGGCGTCATTAGAGTGACAGACAAATCCTCGAATTTAAGAATTCCGAAATTCGCGATAGCAGGCCAGACTACATAGCCATACAGTAGTTTTCTGTCTCTCAGACATTTTTATTTACCCGTTTTCATAGAAGCCCACATGATGGAAACGCACTGTAGATAGAAACAAAACATAATTGAAGTAATATTGTTCTGAAAAGGTTAAAATATAGAACCGCCAAAGTGCAAAAAATGTATGCATATTTTTCAATCCATATTTATCAACCTTATTGTAATAATAATAGTAATAGGGTTGTGTAATGTGTATAATATACCTACATTATATATAATGGGGACTATAGCTCTATCCCTCTCATATATGAGAGGAGGCCTGTGCCCAACAGTATACAGGGTGCCCATGAGGAAGGGGAAAAAAAATCAACAGCGGATTTCTGACCAAATTTGAAGTTAAAAATGTCTTATGAAGTTTTCTGGATTGAGTCTATTTTAAGAGAAAATTTGATTTTTTCCTAAAACCGTTTTAGCCGTTACGCTATGATAAACGCATTTTAGGAAACGATTTTGTTACCATGTTGTCTTAGTCTTGTCACACTTAAGTGACAGACATCAAATGAACAAAAAAAAATCTTTAATTACCTAGCATTTGAAAAAAAAACGTTTAAAGTGCATTTAACGCGTGATTACAAAAAAATGAGAATCATATTCCCTAGACCTCAAAATTAAACTAGTCACATAAATGACATAGTTTGTTCATGAACTTGTAGCGATATCTCAGAGGTTCTTAAAATTAGCTTTCTTAATTTTTTAAAGTATTTCCGTTTTTGACGAAATGGAGTTGAAAGAATAAACTGTAAAAAATGGCTTGGACATATTTAAATTTCAAACTTAAACATAGAAGAAACCTAAGTAAATAGGGAAATTTCATTAATAAAAGTGTTTGCTTATCCTCTCCTTATAAAATCCTTACATCCTGCATCCCTGGCAACAGCTTACAGAAATGGTAACGGCAAATCAGCAAACATAATGACCAAGGAAAGACTAAACAAACAGAATTGTAATTTTAATCATTATGATTCCACCAGGCCCACGAGTTGCCATAAAAAAATAAGTTTTTACATGGCTCCCATGCTTGTTGATGTTTTAAAAACATTGGTTTAGAATGTAGCAAGACGAAAAGAAAACCAGAATACTTTGATCTGTAAAAATATTTTTTTCTTCACAGTCTTACTGGATGACTTGAAATTATAGAAAAAAATGGTTAATTTCATCAAGGAGTGGAAATCCAAAACCTCAAATATTTTTAACCATCTTGTTGTATGGGAGATTTTTTGCATTAATGTATTAATTTAGTATTTAAACAATTGGAAATTTGAAATGTTTGTGCAGTTGTGTAAATGGGTCAAAACATATGTACCCAAAAGAAAAAAAGAAGCCGTCCAACACTCTTGTCCAGACATTGGGTTTAACATTTGACGAAAATCTTACCATGAACCGTATCTTAAATTCTATTAATGGTGTCGTAAATAGCCGTTACGTGTAAATAGCCTAAGGACATCCAATCATTAAAAATAATAAACAAGATATAATTTTTACGCCTCTGAATCAATTTTCATTTTTTTGTTATCACCCGTTATTACAATAGTTTCATTAATAAAATTCTTTTTTTGTGTATTGATGCATTCAAAATATCAAAAAAAAACTTAAAAAAAATTTTTTTTTTTGCAGGTTTGACCAAAACTCACTTAACATTTTTTGCTTCTTTTAGTTTCAGGAATATGCTGTTAAAATTTTTCCCCTTCTTCGCGGGCACCCTGTATAATAAAAAACATTTATTAGGCTAAAATATTATTATATTATTATTGTACATATATTGAGCATATTGTGTGCATAGGCTAGGCCTCCTCCAAAGATTGCCACAAAGACCAGTCCTGCGCCACCCTCATCTAGCGGACTCCTGCGACCAGGTCATCAGTCCACCTTGTAAGGGGCCTACCCACGCTGCGCCTTCCAGTACGTGGCCGGCCGCCACTCGACAATCTTTCCGCCCCAAATAATTTGTCATATTGTGTGCATCTACACCGTGTTTTTATTGATTTCCGTTAAATTTAAGGGAAGCTTATTTTGGTCAAAAATAATCAATTTCTCTAAAAATTAGTGTCTTAACCGATACTGTTATTGAGTTATTAAAAAAATAAGTTTAATGACTGAACAAGTATATTGCAACGTTTATTACATCCTAATATTACTTATTTAGACATGTGCCGTCAGCAGCCGTTAGTCGCCTGAGATTTTATTCTTAAGGTTCTATCACACTTGACATTACAATTATTATGTTAGAAAACGAAAAAAAAAAATTTTTATGGAATTAACAAAAGCCTAATGTCCCAAGTAACCTATCCAATTTAACGGAAATCAATAAAAACACGGTGTATAATTATATTTTCCCTTGACTTTACGTGTTCCTGAATAATCTTCCTGGAACATACAAAGGTGTAGTTAGGTTGGAAAAAGTTGCAACTCTGCACTCTGCGTCCATCAAATCGACCTTTGGCAGAGACGAACGGATCTGCGAACTTGAAAACAAAAGTCCGACTGTCATCTATTTCAGGACACCGCTGACGTCACAGCTACGTAATACACGTTATATTTGACTTTGTAATTTATTGCTTTGCTGCACATTTTGTTGAAATGGCAAAAATAGGGTTTTTTTATAAAGCTGGTACATAAATAAATATCTTGGGACATTTTTAGGTACGCTCAATTAAAAGCGATGATATATATAATTACATACGAGTAAGATAGTGTACATACATGGTTTTTATTTACAATTTTACGTTTCGAGGGTTGTGAAACTAATTCTTTTAATATATAATAGAATTAAATTTCAATTCCATTTCATGTATTTATTGTTTGTGTACATACAGGGTGGTCCAAACCTTGACGTCAAAAAATTCTTTTTAGATTCCTCACGTCATGAGCTATCAGAATATACCCCATGTATGTTAGCCGATTTTTTGTAGTTTTCGAGTTATGAATTTTTGAAAATTTTTTTTTGAGAAATTCTGGAATGAAGAAATTTATTAATAAAAAAAAAACTATTGGGTTTTTTAACTAGTTTCTTTTTGTAAAAGTATTACTACAAATTAAGCATTTACTGACAAAAAAATTAGCGTCCTCACTTTGATACAAGTAGGATAAAAAAAGACCAAATTCAAAATTTTACGCTAAAAACGCATCAAAATAGCATTAAAGTACGGAAATAAAAAAATAAAACATATCTCAAGGAATTTTCGTATTCTATAGACCGCCCTAGACCTTGAGCCTTCGTAAGAGCAAAAAAAAAGTGATACTTAATGATGAGGATTTTTCGGGGTGTCGGTCAAATAAATTTCAAAAAAAGCTTCTACATTTTTAATTTAAAAATAAAGTAAATTTTGTTCTTATCAATAAACAAAAACAGAAAATACCACGAAAACTCAATTTGTGTTGTTATTCAAGAAATTTTTGACTACTTGAAAATTTTACGATTTTTTCATTTTATTTGACCGACTACTCCGAAAAATCCTCATCATTAAGTATCACTTTTTTTGTGCTTTTGCGAAGGTTTAAGGTCTATGGCAGTCTTTAGATTACCAAAAATTCTTGGGATGCGTTTAATTTTTTTTATTTACGTACATTAATGCTATTTTGATGCGTTTTTAACGTAAAATTTTGAATTTGGTATTTTTTATCCTACTTGTATCAAGGTGAGGACGCTAATTTTTTTGTCAGTAAATGGTTTATTTGTAGTTATACTTTTACAAAAAGAAACTAGTTAAAAAGCCCAATAGTTTTTTTTTTATTAATAAATTTCTTCATTCCAGAATTTCTCAAAAAAAATTTTTCAAAAATTCATAACTCGAAAACTACAAAAAATCGGCTAACATACATGGGGTATATTTTGATAGCTCATGACGTGAGGAATCTAAAAAAAATTTTTTGACGTCAAGGTTTGGACCACCCTGTATACATATACACATTACACAAGCAATAAATAAATAGCAATAATTTTATAGGTATAGATATCACATATACCTACATAGCTATACAAAATATTTAATACTTAAATAATAAATTATCATTATATCAATACATCCTGTAAGTCCTAACTTATTCTACCTACCTACTAATAACAATATAAGCAACTTTAATTTCAATACTTAATGTAATTGTGAATTATAGTCTCATTAAATTTGTAAGTATGATTCTGTTTGAAATAGTATTTTCGGAAAGTTCGATACAGTATAATTGAAAAATTCGCAAAAATTAGGGAAATATCCGCTTTATTGCTGTATTTTGCTTAAAACTCTAAAACAAGTAACACTTAGTAAATGGTCTGTTCACTTAATTTAAATTACTTATAATTCTGGTGTTTTCATCTAATCTAATGCAAGTTAAATAACTTGCATTAGATTAGATGCATACTCCTCCTCTTTCATACATAACTTAGTTTTACATAGCGCGAGAGTAACAATTAAATAAGTACCAGCGTGATTCTATTACGTATTTCTTTATACGAGTATACCTTTACACTTATACATATACGTAGATAGCTAGAATGAATTGAAAGCCTCTGAAAGAATTCGAGGTCGCCTACGTGTACTGAATTACTTTAAAAGTACGAATAAATTAATACTAATGGCGATTATTTAAAATTCCTTTGCTAAGCCTAGAAGGACGGGGCTGAATTGAATGTAATTTTATTAATTAACGCGACAATTCATTATATATATTTTTTGATGGAACTCTAATAGTAATAATTTAAAATCATGCTAGCGTGCATCGTACGTAAAGGTAATTATGATACGTATGAATAAACCAGTTTTCTCTTGAATCACTCTATCTAAAACAAAACCGCTTCAAAATGAATTCCCTGGTTTTAAAGATCTAAGCATACATACGGACAGACAGACAGGCAGCGCGAAGCGACTTTGTTTTTTACAATGTAGCGACAAGGTATTTGTCTAACATGATAGTTGTTACATACTTGCTTGTAATTTCTACCTCTTTCATAAGTCATACTTGTTGGTACTTAAGAGCATTCTGTACCTACACATTATATACCATATAAACATACCTACCTAATCCTCAAGCTTATTGTAGATAGGAATACTAGGAACAGTCTGTTGACAATAAATATAATTAAAAGCTTAAGCTCACGTGCATTTGGAGCATTCCACGAAAAAGTCCACCGATGTCCCGTACGAACACGGTTTTTCTCAAAATTGTGGGTTTATCGAAGCTCTCTTTCGTGACTAGAAGAGTCAAAAATTGCTCATAAATATATATAATAACTAATAACTCGGAAGAAAACTCAAATTATCGAAATATACACGCGTTTGTACGGGACAGCCGATGGAATGCTCCATTTACACACTAATACGCGCCGGTCTCCATTTCCAAGCACTCAGCCTGCGACTCGTGAGTTTAATCATTTAATTTATAGTTATGTTTCACGAAAACTTAAATTCAAGTCTGTTGACCATATTACGTTTAGTATGAAGAAAAACAAAAGTAGTCATCAGAATAAAATCTTAAACTGTTAAAGATTTTTTTCTGAAAAACTTAACAGTCCCAAGTAGATAACTACCAGTAAGTACTTCTTTTCCTTTACCTACACCGTAAAGTTGGAATCGCACTTTCTTCAGTTTCTTCGTAGATTAAAGTAAAAAGTTTAAGTACCTCGTATTTTTGATTGTCCATCATTCTGAATAGCACAGCTCAGCTTGGCGAGTGAAACCGGGTGTAAAAACTAGGTCGTCTACAATACGTAACCTCGTTTTGTGGAGACAATGTCCTGAATTATTCAAATGCGTAAGGGAAACTGAAAGCGAATAAGTTGGATGAAATATTTACAATTTCGTAAGTATATTATGTTGCCGTGTGGTGACGGCAGTAAGAGTACATTTGTCACCACCCCAACTGCTCCTGCGGGTGTCGTAAGAGTCGACTAAAGGATTAAAGTGTCACTGACCATTATTTGATAAATGATTGATGATGGGCAGCAGCGTCATCATAGTGGACACATTACTGCGATCGCCAATCCGCTTGCCCAGCGTGGCGATTATAGGCATTTACCTCCTAATGCGTCCATACGCATAGTTAATAGGAGAGGCCTACGTCCAACAGTGGACTATGATAGGCTGATGATGAAGTATATTATGTTCGTAAATGTGAACCCTTGTCTTCTCAAACTTTCTGGAAAATTGCTTAGGTCATCAAAACTAACATTCTAGATATTCGCATAGACGGATGCATTCGTGGATGAAAAATATATCTATGTATAACCGATCCTACTTAGCTGAGCTGATATGCGCATAATCGTAATAGAGCATTTTCCAAAATAACAATGTGCTTAGTGACACGTCAAAATCAAAACAAAAATCCTAAATTCTTAGTTACATAATTTAAGGCGATGCATGGAGCCACCCGGTAAACAAAAATCGGCCAAGAGCATGTCGGGCCATGCTTTGTGTAGGATTCCGTTGTTATTCAAAAACGACTGGGCCGAATATGTTCGAAATAGTTTTATTTTAAAATATTCTATAAGATCACTTCATGATATTTGGCGGGCCCATGGATCAAAAGTTAGAGGGGGTGGGGCACATTTTTTTTTATTCTGGAGCGGTTATCTCCGAAAATATTGACTTAAAAAATAAACTTTCTTTAGGGTCCTTATTCTTTTTGAATTCAACGATAGCCCCATACTATATGATTACACCAAAATAAAAAATCATCGCCAGTCTTTATAGATGAATGAATATATTAAAAAGCCCGTGTTGGGTACATAAGATGAGGTAATGCCCTCCCAAGCAGACGCAGACGGCGGGGCTGAAGACGGGCCCAACTTGGCGCCTGGCTAAACCCTTTGTACTGCTAGCGGCTTGTAGGGCTATCCGATCGCCATGGAAACTAAGTTTCGCAACCAGCGTTGGTGATGAAGGATTTTTTTTCTTTATCGGCTACTAGTTGCCATACAAGAGCTTTTTTACTTTCTACGTAACTGGTTGCGTATATTTAGTTTCTGAGAAATACTAATTACGACAGGAGTTTGTTTTTGTCTTGATATGCATCCACTAGTATATCTAATGTGACATTCGAGTTAACAATGTCATCATTCACAGTTGTATCAATAGGCATTTTATGTTCATGAGGAGGGGTGGGTACCTTGGCATAACACAAGCCAGGCCTGCCAGAGAGCTGCGATTAAATCTTAGGCATCCCGTACCTCCCTCGTAACTGGCACGCGATGTTGATGCCAGAGTGGTTTTTAGTGGGTATACCTCCAGCCCCTTTCGCTAAAGCTGAAGGGAGTCCCACATATCCCCCCTAATGGGAGCCATTGGGAGCCAAGCCAGGGGGAATACTTAATGCATTTACATAAAACTAGTATTACTTATCATGTTTGTCAATATCGAAGACATAATCCAATTATTGTACAACATCACACAAATCGATCTAAGTAGTGCCACGGTAAGCTCAATTTGAAGCTTGTGTTGTGAGTAATATACCTACTATTTAATTTGGTAGAAAATCTAAAGAAATTATTGGAAAACTTGGAAAAAAGATGGCCCCCACTCCTATTCAAACACTACTTTGCAAGTAAATAGGGATAAGGGTCTTATTTTGTACTAAAAGCTTTTCTTTTTGTTAAGTTACTTTTACTTCTATTACTATCTACTAAATTGCTTTTGTGAAAGTTAGCTAGTCTGCTTCCAAAGATATAATTTATTAAAACATGACAAAAATCTATCGTAAAACCCTGTGTAAAAATGATTAGGTACATTCTACGGTAAGTACGCGATCATTTTCTCAACCAGAAAATACGTATTTACTTATATTGTATGGTATTCTGACCATTTTTCGCAACTCGACATCAATTGTGCCTTTTTTGTGTAATTAAACACTGGCCCAACACTTGTTGGGAATATCACATACCTACTTACACCCTTGAATTCCTTCGCAGAATCTGCTCAACTTATTTTTGCTTGATTTATTAAAAAACTAATAAAGATAAAAAATCAAAAAGCTTTCCCTTTGTAAAATCAATATTGGCAAATACTTAAGTAGTCACATGTGGCCTTAAATATTGCACCGTAAAGCACTTAATGTCAAAAGATATTTCGAAGAAAATACGTAACAACCTTAAGAAAATCCTGTCCTACGTTTAAGCTTATCCTAAATTAAGCTATTATCGTTAATATGTAATAAATAACTAGTTAATATGCAAGAAAAAGCTTAATTATAAGTATCGATTCGTCATGTACTCAATTTTACGATAGCTACATAAAAGACGATCCAAAACTGGCGTCACAGTGTCTAAGCATTCATTCTCGTTTCAGGACTGTTACAAGACAATAATTCATAGCTATCCTTCCGTAACACGAGTACCTACTGTATCGAAATTATTAGATTTCGGAAATATATTTTTACTTTGTTCTGATTACACTTCGGTTCGTAGCGTAAGATAAATCCTCCACGTGGTTTGCGAATCAGATTAAAATCTGAATTTAATTTCTCAAGAATACATTTTAGTAGTCATAGGTACAGGATGGGTTTATTGATTCTGTCTCCAGTTTTCGCACTCTTTTAAAATGATGCCTGATGTTTAAGTTACCTTCTTTTTTTGTTTTCGCAGAGTGGGTGCTTTTACGTATCCAACTTAGGGAATACCATAAGGTACCTGTTGTGTTTGTTGAAATCATCTTTTAATCACCATAATATACTGGATGCAATAAGCACTATGGCTCGGCAATGCCCAAGTATTATGCAAAAGAGCTATCAACTTCACACACCAAATAGGGCCCGCGGCAATACTATCATAGACAGTCAGTTACTCCCACCAGTTCCCGTCAATACCAAGACACGAGACAGCGTATGTATGCTATTTGAGTTACTCATTTAACCGCTTACACTACTACTGCGGCCCTACCGCGAAAAACGAAATTCGTAAATTTCGAGCATTTGTCTCTCTCACTCTAATGACGCCTTCGTTGGAGTGACAGAGAAAAATCCTCGAAATTTACGAATTTCGATTTTCGCGGTAGTAGGCCTGTAGGTACTTACGTGGGACTCACTCTTGACTGCAGAGGAGAATACCGAATAAAAACTCCCGCTTTGACGTTTTTGGGGAAGCCTTGGGATCGCGATTTCTACCATGACGCCCGCCCCCCGAACCCGATGCTTAAGATATCTAGGTAACTTACTTTGGGAATCGTATAGTGTGTGGCCTTTAACACGGAAGAAAAATTAAATGAGTGACTCCTTAGACTATCGGCAATAATCCTGTAAAGGTCTCGGTGTTTCAAAGTGGTTAAGTTCGTGTTAAGTTCGGAGATATTGTCATTCAAAGCTATGGACCTTTACTTGTAGTACTGGATCTTGGCATCACGATGTCGTAGCTTGTCAATTGCAAGACATCTTCATAGTATATCAGGTACGAAGTCGTAACAATAATTTTGTTTTTATTTTTACACTAATTTGTTACGGTTTAAAAAAAAATACATTTTTCAATGATTCAAAAATGATAAGTTATTGATAACTTTTAATTCAAGTAAATTGACCCATAATAATGAAAAATACCTACATGAACAAAAAATTACAAAAAAAAGTTTTTTTTTTTAAATTACAATATTTGGAAATGATTGTTGATCAGCTTATTAATGCACCGTTTAAATTTTCACCCAGGTTGTAGACCACACACTGTATAATGCTTAGCCAAGATGCTAATCGCTAACGCTCATCAGCGTGTCGTAGTTCTCTCTTTTCATCACTTTCATGCGTTGTGTTGAGTTTCGTTCGCCACTAAGCGTTAGCGATTGGCGTTTGGCTACGCATTCTATTAAATTCCTCCAGAGTAAGGCATGTTTTGAAGAAGATGCGCGGAGTGAAAATATTTTATGCAGCCCTAACCGCAGATTTCAAAGATACCAACTCAGGGATCGACTGGTATTTATATTGAAATATGAAATTCCATTGAATATTATATATTAAAGCGAAAGGTCGAGGACTCGCAATGTAAGTGAGGTTAGACTGAGTTTTTAGTTCTAATAATTTGACAAACAGATTAATCACCATCGTTGTGATTAGGTATCTCCGTGTTTTGAGAAGAGTCTCGTAAAGAGACTGGGGTCCGCGTGGAGGCCAATCACAAGAATTGGCATAACTAGAGCAGGTCTTAGGGTATTCACGAGCATTGCCAATCCTTTAAACGGCTATTGACATTTTTTTTAAATACTATATTACCTTGAGAAAATCTCAAACGACTTAGTTACGCCTTACGAAGCACCGAATGCCAATTTTAAGATTGTATTTTCAGCGAAGGATTCCATTGCAGGTCTCGCTTCGATCCTGGTATCGTAATAGAAACCTGAGCGTAGTACTTTGCAGACGAGCATCACACAAATTTTGTCACCTCACTAACGTAAGGAAAATATTAGTACTAAACCATTTCAAATCTAATCCAAAGGAATACAAAAATCCAAATATGGTATTGTTAAATCGGTTTACTAATGTTTGGCAAATAATTTTTCCCAAAGTATCACATCGCAAACTATTTTTCCCAAATTTTCATTTGGCAAAAATTCAATTGTCAAAACTACTTATCGCAATTTTACAGTTTCCAAGCCTTTTTGTTGGCAAGCGATTGTTTAGCAAAGAATTACTTGGTCGTTTTTATTTTCCCAAAATATTTTTTGGCAAATGCATCGTTTGGCGTAACATACTAATCCCAAAATATTGTATGGCATACGATTTATACCGCATACTTATACAATATTACATCGCAATCAATTTTTCGCATGAAGTCATTTCGCCGAAAGATCATATTCCAATTGAATCTTATGAAATCGTTTTATTTCTCTATACAGTAATTTAGATGAAACTGATGAGGGAACGCAATACCGAGGGAATAACAAAACAGTCGGTTCTGGCACTCGCCGGCCGCTGCCGCGGCACGCTCGCTTCGCTCGCTCGGCTCGTGCGCTGTATGGTCGCAGTTTCACCTAACACTCCTCCTCGCTTCGCTCGTCGTCGTACCTAACGGTGGCTCTGGGATAGTTTTTTTATGAAAATTAAAATAAAAATATAGTTTTTTTTATCCGTGGCTATGTGTGCCTTCTTAGTGCCAACCAATAAAAAATATGAATAGTGATCATTATGATGGATTTTATTTTCTCACTTCATTCATTATGATACCAATTATTCATGAAATACGTTTTTTGTTCCAGGCAAGTTCAAGCCAAGAGTTGTGCATAAAAGTACGAAATTCCTGTATAGACCTACGAACTTTAAAATAATATTATCATTTGCCAGGCTTTTGCTATAAGTAGAGCTTGCGAATTATCAAATTTGGCAAATTTTTTTTTGGATTTTAAATTAGGACAAAATAAAACATTTGCTTTATAAGCATTTGCTTAATAAAATCTTGACAAAGTGAAACTTTGCAAAATAATAATTTGACCAAATGAATAAAATGAGAAATGTAACTTTGCTAAAGATTTGTTTGGGAAATGATACTATTGCGATAAGTTATTTGGGAAGTCATATTTGGGAAACATAATTTGCCAAATGGCAGTACACCTGTTAAATCATTATTGAATATTCCATTCCAATATCTAAAGTCAAAGAACAACTTAATATTAGCGTCAAAAACTCTTTTCACACTAGCGGATAAAGTAGACTTTTGCATGCAAATTTCGAAGGATAAACGGAGCCTTTCCGAGCTAGTGAGGTAAAACAATTGAAGCTGTACACTTCATGATGATTGTTCATAAAAAGCCGATTTTACACTCGTAAGTCCTGGCCTATTAGAAGGCATGTTCGGAAATTTAATTCTAATCTTTAAAATATCTGCGATTAGTTTCGTTTGTTTCGAATCCGAACGGCACAAAACAAAAGCAACTGTGTCAGCACGAGTAGTTCGAAACTTTTTAATAAATTTAACTGTAGGTAATTCGTGCTTGTGTACGTACACTAGGACTTGCAAGGTTAAATATGAAACAGAGCTCACAAATACGCTTTTATTTTATTACAAAAACCCATTTGATTTCATAAACTGTATTTACTGTCGACACGGAACAATACATTTCAGAGATAGAAACTGATAACATTAAAAATATATCAACGGCCTCGACCTTCCCCGTTCCTGTAATAGTGGCGGGAGCAGGACACCAGTATCAGTTACATAAGCGCGTCCCACTCGCACTTTAACGATGATTAAGTAAGTGGACAGTTACAGATAAAAACGTTCACATGTCAACGACTTTATGACTTCGACACAAGGTTTCATTTCGCCCAGCCGGTTGCGTTTTACTAAATATACGGAAAGTTATACGCGCTAGAGTAGAAATAGCAGATTATTCTGAATATTTAGAATATTGTTTTGGTTGTGGCGTTTCAAGAGATCGTGTCATCGTGCTCATTACCCTAAGATTTCTGTTCTAATTTTAGATAATCCTCACTGGCTTCAGAATGCAATCACATTACTAAATAATATAATCATGTGAGGCAATAACATAGTCTAGCCGTTAGACAAATATTTTGGAACGATAAAGTCATAAAATATTCGAATGATGAACGCGCTTTCAGTAAGATTTGAAAATATCTTAGAATACTAAGCTACTCTAAAAAAAATAATAATATGAAAGTTTGTGTACTTAATCGTTTTATATAAGTAGCCCTCAAAGTCAAAGTCAAACTATTCTTTATTCAAGTAAGCTTATTAATAAGAATAATAAGCATTTTCGAATCGCCTGACATTATCAAGAGAGAGAGAAAAAAAAATCTACTACTGGTTCAAACCCTATACCGTTCCTGAGAAGAACCAGTGAGGAACTCAGGTGGACTTATTTTTTCAGATAATAAGTCATCCTAAAAGTGGTTCTCAATTTATAATACAAACATATTGGAAACAACATAAGCTTAACCTATCCTACAAGTATTATGGTTAATAAATTACTATCTGAAGGATCAGTTAGGATTAATAAATTGCTACAAATTATCTATACAGGATTATTCTTGCGTCATGTCATGAACATAAGTAGACAAGGTACTAGGGAAGGTCTCGCTGAGCAACTTTCACTACATCCCTGTTCACTCATGCTCATGACCTAAGAATCATCCTGTATATTTGGGTCAAACTTAAATTCATGTTATGAGTCTTTCCGGTGGACATTTTAAAAGTTAAGGGCTTGAGAGTTAATTTTCTTATTAAACCCTTATTGTCATTTAAAGGCACACCTTTCCTATTGAATTGTGTGATAAAAATCACGACTACACTCCTACCAGTTGCTTACTATTGGCCACAGGAAGGAGCTATACAGTTCAGCTGAACACGTACTTTTTTTTTCCTGTGGTCGATAGTTAACAGCCTGCGGACAGGTAGTAATAATTTTTATCATACAACGCAATGAAAAAGGAGTACGTCTTAATGAAGATAAGGCTTTCATAAGAAAATCAAGCTTTATAGGTCTTAACTTTTAGATTGTCCACCGGAAAGACACCGAACATGGGTTTGCGTTTGACCCATTTACTTATAAGTTTCAATCCTGAAAAAATAATAAAATAGTCTCATATTACGCATGAAAATGTTGTATTCTCACGAAACCCACATGCAATAGAAGAACTAGCTGAAGAACTGCAGCCAGGTACCTTCACTTTCCGTACACTCCGCTAATCTGTTTGATTTTAGAAAAGCCTTCGGAACACACGAAGGTAATACTGCTGTCCTGCTTTATCTTGTGTCACCAGTGATTGTATGCCCGACGTCTCTTTCTCGCCCGAAGGATATTCTAAATTCAACTGGAGTGTAAGTAGTGTAAACAAGGATAAGTTGAAGGTTCGGACAACACCGAATGGGATGAGCCTAGAACTATTTATAAAGGCTCGATTTCACCAAACTATTATTCGAAGAATAACGCTTACTCTCGGGTAGTAATGTCAAAACTCCATAGTAATTTGACACTAAGACATCGGATTCCATGGGGCTAAACTTCTTCACAGCTAGGGACTTC
Organism: Thaumatotibia leucotreta; assembly: GCA_025490895.1. Lineage (NCBI taxonomy): Eukaryota > Metazoa > Arthropoda > Insecta > Lepidoptera > Tortricidae > Thaumatotibia > Thaumatotibia leucotreta. Next base: position 264,587 of record JALPQI010030248.1, on the reverse strand, counting down.
CTATATCGATAAACTCATTTATCGATACTACATCTATATACTACTGACCGCCCCCAACATTGTGTGTGTGTTTTTGTAACTATTGTTCTGAAGACCAGTATGAAATTAATACATAGCGTCTAAATTAATCGGTAGGTTACACATAGATAAGGCGTAATACCGATTGCATTATAAAATAGTTGATATACCTATTATCATAACCTCTTCAGATTCAGACAATTAAATACAAGCAACACATTTGTCACTAGACTTTGGTGTGCGAATAGTGATGAAGGTACAGTCTGCAAATGTTATCCAAAATATTTTTGGACAAAAAGGGGAAAATCGTATACGATAAGTTTAAAAACGTTTCTTACAAAAACTCCGGGTACAACACAATGGAAAAAATCAACTTGTTATTAAAAGGTGAAGAAGTCACATTACAACGAAAAAATAAACGAAATACCATTGATCACTTTATGAAATTTTACTATGTTCCTATAACCTCCACAGAAATTTAAAAGTCTTCTAGCCACCTGCAATAGATATTTCAAGCAAGAACGAGACGCTTAATGCCCGAAAATATGGAAAAAAACCGGTGGTTACTTTAACTTAAACTTTAAAAAATAATAGATGGGATTGAAGAAAAAAATTGGTTGCCTGTAAAGTCCGTATACGGGCGAAAGTTTTACGTGACAACGACTTTGAGTGGTGGTGGACTTCGAGTGGAAGGGACGCGTGCCTTTCACTTTTTATGTCTGTCTCTCTCGCTCTTAGGCGGGCTAACCATGCCCGAGTGGAAGGGACGCGTGCCTCTCACTCGCTCTCATTGTGAGCGCATAACGTGAGCGGAGCGTAACGCAGTTTCTTGAAGTGTCACCCGGCAAACCAATTTATAAGACGTTGTCACGTCAAAAAATTTTGACGAATAACCTTTTAAAAACGTTTTCAAATAAGATGAATTGAGCTGTTATATTATTATTTAATACTCTTTAAATTAAAAAATATTTTATAGGCAAACCTTTGTGTGATCACTAGTATTTAGAACAAGTATCGATAAATGAGTATCTCGATATAGGAAGTCTCTAGCTGTCAAGATGTTTCGCCCCACGGAATCCGAAGTCTGTAGAATCTTTAAGAGCTAAACGTTATTCTTCGAATAAAAGTTTGGTAAAATCGAGCCAAAGCAATTTTAGATGGTTTGATAATCGTAAACATAATATCATAAAGCCAATATCTCCATAAAATTTTCATGCGGAACAGGGTCCTCAGTAGTCTTTACCTTAGTACCTGTTTAATTATAATTCCTATCAATTTATTCCCAGCATAACTGGACGATAGCAGTAAAATTAATTAATTACGGAATTATCAATATCCGTTATAGCTAAAGTATTTAATAACAATAACACGACATAATTTGGTTTGTATTTCAATATTTTTTTTGTTGTTTTATGCATGTATTTTATTTGTGGAAAAGGTACCTGCCTAAAACGAGGTTGTCCTTTCAAATCGTGGGGTGCTACAAGGCAAATACTAGGAAATTTTTTTTGCTAATTTTCAGTCCAATGAAAAAACCTTTACATTTTTGTATGTACATACCTAAGTAAAATGAAGTAGGTACCTAAAACAATTCAACAAAATACCAGTAGGAGTCGAAAAACTTACAAATAACCGGACAATAAAAAAGGGTTACAATTACTTTTATGGTTTTATTTTATTGAATACTGCGCGAATGTCGCTACGCTATGGAATTATGTCATTACAGAATCAATCACGCCACGCCATAGTTCAACTCAACATAATTTCGCCATTACCAAAGGCAATACAAATTGCCCTACACTTTACCAATCCTCCACGCCGGTCAGAATTTTCGTAAATTTTCGCTCAACATAAACTCGGGAGCCCTGACCCGATTGTTAGTGGTAATCAAGATTCAAATCAACGATAGGTAGTGACCACCGCGTCGCGCCGTCAGTCGGCAAAAAGTTACCGCGTCGGCAGCACCATAGACGCGGCGTAACTGCCAGTGAAAGCACTGGCCGAAAAAAAAAACAATAAAGAAATTGCATGGCATTGGAATTCTAAATTTGAATTTACGCGCGAGATGAGTTCTAACCACTTGGATTTGATTTCTAATTTGACGTTTTGTGAGGGTGCGAAAACTTTTAAGTGAAATGTGTTAGTGATATTGTGCTCAAATTATAAATATTAGGTTATGGTAAGATTTCTTAACAGGATTGCAACTGGATTAATGTGCAATTTCAGAGTAAGTTCATGAAAGTTTGTGACATAACGTAAACAACGCTAGTTTACAGAATAAACACAAGTATCAGCTGACCTTTTCAAAAGATTCATTAAATATTTCTGTAGCCTCGGCATACGATCATTACCTTTGATAATATACGCTAGCGTATATTTAATAAATCCATAAATTGAGCGATAGATTATACATGTTTTTGAATAGATATATGTTATATTATATATAGCTGCGTACTCTTTTCCGTAGTAGGTATCGTTAAAATGTCTAAAATATATCCAACTGGGTATAAGATAAAATAAAAATAATATGTAGGTACCTAATTGAATATACGTGGGTCAATTACTTATTATTGTTTTGGATGACTATTTATTTTTATTATTTCCAAATACTTGTTTTATTTATTTGTTCGTATTGCTAAAATTACATCAAACGGACACTTAATAGCACGCACCCACAATCTTTGAACAAAACCGATGAGACTGTAAAAGCAAGAGAATCCTAGATTCCACGTGAACTGCAAACAACGTGTAAATGAATTTAAATAAAGGTAGGTTTTCGACGCGACGTTTAATATTACGTATTAAACATTGACATGATGAACGCATTGTCCGCGGCCAGCCACGCGAAGTAATCTTTTAGGCGACATCCATATATTTGCGTGTTTCCTTTACATTCTTAATCCGCTAAAGCAGGCACATTGGGTGAAATGTAACACACCAACGTATAATCGTTTTGTAGGTATTACATTTAATGTATAGTCACCATAACACTTAGCACACATCATCTTATAATCGTCATTCTATTATTACTTTTACCATCAATTACCTTTCCTATATGTGTTTGACTTCATTGATAGTGGGTTGTAATGCTTTAATTTTATTAGTGGTAGTAACGCTTAGACTGATAATCACGATAAGGCAGGACAGCAGTAATACTTAACCTTCGTGTGTTCCCAAAGACTTTGTAAGATCAAACGGAGTGTAAAAAATATTTGTCGTTATTATCATATTATCCTCTCTTCCCAATACCCTAGTGTTCACTTATTACTTTCGGATTTTAGTCATACCTCTACTCAATCAACAGATGAATAGGTACAACTTCTGAAACAGCAAGTCCTTTCGAGCTTTCATTGACCTTAAGACAGAAAATATCAGATATAAACCGATTCCGTGCGAAATAATCTGAAGACCACGTATTTCGGGAGTTGATTTATTTCGCGAACCCGCCAACTCTATTCCCGGATAACATTAACATACTCGTATATAAATTGGGAAACAAACGTGACAACTCTTGGCGTCGACCCGAGGAGAGAAAATTGAAAACATTCAAAACGCAAAGGTGATAATGAAACTACACTGGTTGTTATCGGTGCAATTTTGTTTACATTTTCTCATATTTTGGACGCCTCTCCTTCGGTTCGGTCTCCTTTACAGACCCTGGAGAGGACTACTCTGGGCAAAGTTCTGTCTGAGATCTGAAGAGGGTCTGAGATCTCGCGGCATGCCTCCGCACCCGCTTGATGGAGTTCCCAAATCACTGCACCGCTGTAACATACAGAGTGACGATCCTTCCTGCTAGCGACCGAGTCTACCAACCATTACGATCAGTATGGAACCAACATCGAAATAATACATGGAAAATGGTCTTTTCCATACTAGTGAACTCTTAAGTACCTAATCACTCACTTTGTATAAGGGGTGAAAATTTTGAAAAAATATTTCGATTTCGATTTTCGACTATACAGAAATTTCGTCGTAATGGTTGGTATACTCGTTCGGCAGTGGGAAGGATCGTCGTTTCGTTACACTCTGTTCTGTATACATCTGTAGGAGGAAATGCATGTGACAGAAACTTATGAAGGAGATTGACCAGCAATATGTTCAATGTCACGAGCATTGAGGGACCGACTGCTGATAATGAGGTTTTATTGTAATGTAGCATCACGGTTCGTAGCCAAGATGCCAGTTGTTAACCCCAAATGGCGAACGAAACGCAACAGTATTTGTCTTACTAATAAGAAAGAGTGACACAGAGAGAAAAATACGCGATGAGAGTTAGCGATTGGCTACGTGGCTGAGAGTGTGATTGAGAGAAGTAGGTGAGGCTCTATAGTATTTAGAAATTTTTAAATATAATATTTTGATATTTTTAAGTGCAATAATTCGGTTCCATCAAAATTTCTTAAGAATCTGTCCCAGTGCATAACACTGTATTGAGCGGAACTGTCTGTATTCCAATGATCTCATAGCACAAATACAAATAATCTCAGATAATAAGGCATCGTTTATTACATTGTATTGTTTTATCAACCCATCATGAGTAAGAATTTCTTACAAGATTCCCTTCGTTCTGGATTCGCTTGAGAATAAGTACATTTACTTACTCCTCAAAATAATGGACCTCAAAATCGTATTGTAATTGTATTTTAGTTTCCGAATGTTCCTCGTCGTCGTTAATTTGTGGCCGTGACTGATGAGTCTCTAATTGATACATCACATTGTAGTTTGATATAATTATAGCCACATTAATGATCATCAGCCATTGCTAAGCTAAGCATAATTAGGACTGAAAATAGTTTGTATTTACCAATTGTATAGGTAATCGTATAGGATGCTTGCGGTCAAATATTTAATAAAAAATGCCCCAAAACAAACGGATTTTTATTATATTTTTAAAAATTGACGTGATTAATTGTTCAGATATTGCAATTTTTTTTTCACCGTATGCTACAAAATAAAAAGCTTTTAAAATATGTGAGGCTCACATAACTCCGTGGATAAGATATCAACGCTGGAAAGGAGAAATTGGATAAGCGACACTTTTGAAGATATTGAGTTATACACACCGTTAGAATCGGCAAATTTTTCTGCGTCGAATGAGCTAGGTTTCGTATCCATCTGACAACTTTTGTGTCGCTTATCCCATCGGTGATTTAGAGAACTTTCGATCATTTTTTACAACTAAACGACTTGGTTTTTGAGAACTTTTAAGAAAATGGAGATTAGATAAAATATAATTCAACATAATGAATCTTGGATTATTTTACCTATTTGTCATGACAGGTTAAATTTTACTTGGATATTTTTGCTGTGTAACAACTAATCATCACTTGTGGGTTAGCTATTTCTACCTGACTGTATGATATGTTCTCATGTCGTTTGGACAATTTTACCTTTATCTTAATTTAAAATTAAAGACGGTTAGACAATATTACTTAACTATGATATCTGAACTATTGGCGTTTATCCATTTTTACCCCTACATTTATTTATTAACCATATGTCGCTTAGGTATCCCTTTTTACCTGAATTTACATTAGAATACTACTTGACAGTAGTTATCCTAACTTGCATGAATGAAATGTCAGTAAAAAAGTTAGCAACAATTTGCATACATAAATGTCTGCTATTTTATTCTTTGTCACGTTATGTAGAAACATTTGGCAGAGGGGTTGTCCTGTCAATTTTTACTCTGCGTTAAATAAAATGTTTTTGGAACTTTAATAAATAAAAATAAAAAAGAAATAGGTACTAACTAAAACTATTTTTTAAGTGTCATCATAACGTAATACGATGGATAAACATACCAACAGGTACGGTTGTTAAAAGAAGATAGTTTTCAAGTGTCTCGTTTGTAGGTAAAGTTCGTGAAATATAAATTGGTAACCTTCTACCTACATTACAGTAACAATAAACGTTCAATTTATATTTCTCGAACCTTACTAACTATTGTTGGCTCAATAACGAGTTATCCTTGTTGATTTTGCATGTTTTAACCCTTAAATGCATGACCTTGACAAAGATTTATTCTAATTTGAATTCTGACATGTTGTCAATAGAGTCGAAAATACATGATGCATGATGCAACCCTTAAATGCATAGTGATGTATCACTATGTATTTAAGGGTTAAAATAAAGAGAAATGATCTCAAATAGAAAAACAAAATATATTTGTTTTTAATACTTAACAATAACTATTACTTACTCACATACTTACCTACTTTTTGGAATAAAGTTATAAAAATACCTAAAACAGTGTCTTTCTTTTTTCACGTGTTAGTAAATTCGTTTACTAGTCACGGAATGTTACTCTTGTAATTGAAATGACTGACTATGAAGTCTAAAATAGTTTCTCATTTTAAGTATGTGGATATTTCTTACTGATATATTTATGCTATTTTTTTCAATTTATATATTTTTACCCGAATATAAAATAAGCCACATCGGCAGTTAGATAATTTTAACATGATGAATTTGTTATGTAAGTCTCGGGTGGACTTTTTTACCTTCCTTATTTCTTTTACAGCGTGGTGGTTAGATAATTTTCCCTGAATCAATTTTTCCGACCATTTTGCTTAAGCGACAGTAAATCCTTAAATAACACTTGAATACGTTAAATAATTAAAACATTACATAGAAAACATATTTATGTCCATAAATAATGCTTCAATTATTTGATTTGGCCTCCTAATTCATTTTAATGATTTTTTTTCGAAAATCTCGGCGGTTTTTTGCCTCTCCTGTAAAGTACGCACTGTGTCGCTTATCCAATTTCTCCTTTCCAGCGTCGATATGTACTTGACAAAAAACTCTTCGAACTTAAAATCCTGTCAAATCAAAGATTGGAAACGTTGTTTTTCAGCACCGGAAATGCTTTTAGTTCTTTCCAAACAAAAGACTCAACTGTTATGGCATGTCAAGGTCATACAAAATTAAAAATAAACCATTAGCGCACAAATATACTGTAACTTTACGCAATCGGAACCACGAGTGGGAGAGTTTTTAGTCTTGATTTGATAGTAGGTAATACATATCAAGTCAGACTGAACCCCAGTGCATCTCACTCGGGTATATACGAGTACAGTCGAGTGCATTAATATATAGACACATTTGTAAGGGATCAGTATGGAGAAGTGTATATATATTAATGCCCTTGACTGTACAATACTTATAGGTACAGGGTGTAAGTCTAATAAGGGCGAAGCTCTTAACAGGGGTTAGTGTAGGACATAAAAAGTACATTTAGATAACAAAAAATTTGAGCAACAAAATTATCCGTACAGAATAATTCGGAGCGGAATGTACATAGAGCAACACACTGATGATAAACGCTCGTTGACAGCTAATTTCATAATCACCAAATTAAAAATTTAAAAAACCGACTTCATCCGGTTTCTCCAAGATTCCCGATTTGTTTCCATCATTGGTTTCCTCAAATCCTACTTTCTGAATGCAAATTCTTGTAAATGAATGAAAATTACCAAAAGCGCATGTACCTATAACATTTGAAGAGATCCCTCGATTTCTCCAGGATCCCATCATCAGACCCCAACTTGGTGCCAATGGGATCATCTCGGGGTTATACACGTTCGATCACAAAAAGAAATTTTAGAATCGGTTCACTATTCTCGGAGATATCAGGTAACATACATACAACAAAAAAAAAAAAAAAAAACTCCTCCTTTTTTTGAAGTCGGTTAAAAAGTAGATGACATAACTGCCATATCAATATCATTCGTAGCTACATTGCTGCTCCGAAAATATTTAAAAAAATCTGCGGGGTCATAATTAAGTGTAACTTAAAAAAAACCTCATAAATGATGTATTATGAAGTTTTTTTAAAGTTAGATACACCAATTAATCCCATGACTGATTTAATTTATTTATAATACTTACGCCCGTATTAGATTTACACATGGTAGAGTGGGTTGTATAACTAGTACAAAAAAATAGGTATTAAACCTTAGATCATCCACAAACCAATTTGATAAACAAATGAGATAAAGTTTGAATGAGAAAATCAGGCTCTAAGCTTTTAGTTCGTCTTCAGGATTAAAGGACAGGCCTACTACCGCGAAAATCGAAAATCGTAAATTTCGAGGATTTTTCTCTGTCACTCTAACGAAGACGTCATTCGAGTGAGAGACACAAATCCTCGAAATTTGCGGATTTCGAAGTTCGTGGTAGTGCCACAGACTCGATTCTATTTAATTGTACCTTTCATTGTAACGTCTGGTTGATGTAACTAAAGACCGAAAAGCTGGCGACTTCCTCGCACAACGCATTAGCATTGCGATACAGCGAGGAAATGCCGCCAGCATCCTCGGTACAATGCCACAAGGGCCAATCTTAGATATAGGTTAGGTTAAGTAGATTAGTTAGATTTAATCTATGTACATAAATTGTAGTTTGAAAATAAATTCATTGTAACTTTTTTCGATTTCGAGGTTGCTGCTATAATAAAATTATATACAGTCGCCATCACACATAGAAGCGGCCACGGTGCACAAAAATATCTGAACGTACACTCCAACGCCATGACAATAGAGGCCTGTTCAGATGTTTTTGAGCGCCCTGGTCGCTTCGATATATCTGGCGACATACAAATAAGGATGCTTAGACAAGTTACCAATCGCTAACGCTTAATAGTCAATCGTTAACGAAAGGCAGCTAACTGTCCTTGTCACACTAATATGAAAGATTGACAGAGAGGGAAAACTACTATACGCTACTAAGCGTTAGCGTTTGGCAACTTGGCTAAGCATCAAGGTGTCTGAGGTTTTCAGTGGCGGGCAAAACCGCCTGTATATCAAGTATACCTGCCACGCCACACTCATTAAATAAGTTAATTAAATGTGCGTGAAAGTAACGGGACCTTGGCATGCTAGGGGTGTATCATCTATGTAATATAGTGAAGATAAAATGAAAACTTGCGCATATCAAACTTCTTATGTCACTGATGCAGGGTCCAATTTTGCATAGCTTGAGTGAAAGATATATTGACTTGGTCTGAAAACTCGTTTCATCCACAAAAATGATGGAGTTGATTTATATTTTAACTAAGGTATACCGTAATGAGTGAGTTATTATAATTAAGCGTTGCTTGTCCTCAAAAGCCCTTCAGGCTAGGTTTAAGTTAAAACAAAACATGAATTCGTTGGATTTATATCCAAATAATTAGTGAGCGGTTCACTACACTTCCCACTTTATCGCTTGCGATAAAGGCGCTTAGACATTTAATTCATATAAAGTACGAGCCAATTACGTTGTTATGGTAAGCGCCAACGTGGCTTCGTTTTTACTAAAACTCTCAAATTTTACTTGTTACATGTAACTTTTTTTATTATATTTTGTTTATTAGGTGTCCGATTTGCTCAGCTCTTGAACCGGCATTGTAGATATATTTATATGTAGTTTTGTCCTAAAACGGCAATCAAGCTAGTAATAAAAGAAGTTGTAAAAGAAATCTTTTTATCATGTTGATAAATAAATAACGTTATTTGAACACGTATGTAACATTACCTTACAATCATCATCATCATCATCAGCCTATAATAGTCCACTCCACTGCTGGACGTAGGCCTCTCCTATTAACTATACGTATAGACGCATTAGGAGGTAAATGCCCATAATCGCCACGCTGGGCAAGCGGGTTGGCGATCGCAGTAATGTGTCCAGTATGATGACGCTGCTGCCCATCATCATTTTTGTTATCAAATAATGGTCAGTGACACTTCAATCCCTTAGTCGACTCATACGACATCCGCAGGAGGAGTTGGGGTGGTGACAAATGTATTCTTACTGCCGTCACCACACGGCCATAGGTACCTAACAATAATTGTATAATTATAATTATATTTAATTAACCTATTTCATTTACTATACGTATTTAGTCGTAAAACGTTTTAACGTCTTTCGATTCTAATAAATATAAATTCGCATTACGCAAACACGGTTTATAGCTCTAAAACTCATTAGCGCTAGAAAATAGGACTTGATTCGTTCGTTTCGTTCATTCATCTGTTCATTCGTTCGTTCATCCGTTCATTCATCAGACAATTACCCGAATACTTGATCCTTTTCTACTGACTCGGAGCTTTAAGGAGTTTCCGTTTCCGGCAAAGTTTTATTCAAATAAAACGCTCCTTTGAGAGGTAAAACCGCCTAAAGCAACAACTAAACAATTTCCTATTGATTAGGTAGGTACGTCCGAATATTTTTTGGTAACAGCGATTCGTTTTACTTAATAGTGAAATAAGTACCTTTATAGTCAGTTCTGCATTTATTTGTCTATATATCTGGTAGGTACAAAGATCGACAAAGGTTTAAGTAAGTTTCAAATCCATTTTGCCAGTGATTGGCAAAATGGATTTGAAACTTTAGCTAGACTTGTGGAGCTGCTATATCAGAAGACTCGCAAGAGACAAAATTGTAAATATTTATTAAAAATTAGTGTCCGCATCAAATTCACGAAATTATTTAATATTTGACCTTTACTGACGACAGAAAGACCCAAATTATAAAGGTAACAATGCTACGTACCTACGTAGCATCGTACGGTCGTAGCATTTTCGCCTTATAATATGTGAGAACGCCGTAGACCCCTCGTGGCTTAGCAAACCTCATTTATCCACTTAAAGAATTATAGAACAGTTCATACCAATCCAAAATTTACAAGGTAAACTGGCAAAGTTTTATTGTTTGCTATGCCGGTCCCGGCGTACTTAACGGCCCCCTACAGAACTTTACTGAGCATGTACGCAAGAATAAACTTCATTTACTTCTGAAATACTTAGTGAAAGAAAAATGTGAACTCGATTGATAAAAGTTTTATGTTTATTCCATCGTAAAATTAGAATTGAGCCCTAAGATTGCCAATACTTTATTTGTATTTGTAACGCGTTCAAGGTGGAGTTGATTAAATCCAGTAAAAATATACTTCCTACTTGATTACAAGTCAAGTTAAGGACTCCACGCCAAAAGAGATTTTTTTTTAAATAATAGTAAATGTAAAATAGTGGACCATATGAAGGGTCCACGGAAAAAACATGTTCAGAGCTTAAAAAAATCAGGGCAAATTCACACCTTATTCTGATAAAAGTAAGGTGGTTTTTCCTTCTGTAATTTTGAATGGACTAGACATGTTCTTTCCGTGGACCCTTCATATAACGTGTAAATAGGTGCTTACTCTCAAACGCCATGGGATAAATCAAGATATGTAATATGATAATGTAATGTAGGTACTATGTAGTTAGGTAATGTTTTACCTACTCGTTCATACATAATCTTGATTCCTAGATATCCAGGGTCTCCTGATTCCTGATAGTCAAGATTGTATCTAGCTATAAAAACAGCAGTCCTTATTGCGTGTACAGTCAGTCAAAAATCAGGTCAATCATTTTTAGACTATTCCGCAGTTACGAAATCGGAAAGTGGTAGACCACATTTTTGGCCGACTGTACCTAATATCTACCTAACGACTTTACAACGAAATTCATTCATAAACTGTCCATGCAATTTTGAACCCCATTGTACATTTCCATTTTATGTTGAGATGAAACGACTGAATTTCAACTCAGCCTATTTTTACTCTTGAATACTAAAATTGTATCGAAATAACAAAAATCACGTTCACAATAGGTAGATTCTTTATTGATTTGCCTCGTCTGAGCTGATGAGACTCAAAGAACTCACATTGTAATTGATTTCAAAACTCTTAATTTTAACGTTATCGTCTACATTAGAATATGTATGCATTTATAAGGTAGGTAAGGATTTGGGCTTAATGATCATAAAAATATTCATAGGACAATGATGACAACCTTCAGTACTTATGTGTATAAATTATTCTCACTTCTGAGGACAATACAACTTCCATTTTACATAAAGAAGTTACCGTCGCGAACATAATTCTATTAAAACAGCGGCTGCGGTCGCGCGCTCTCGTTGCCTTCGATCTGTTCTGCCTCTTCCTAAATTACGAGTATGTGTCTCTAATAAAAAAGGTACAAGTCTCATATAGTGGATATGAGACTTGTACCCTTATTACCAGAGTTGCTCGTCAATGTCTCCCGATAAGCTGATGTGAACAAAGCGCTACTAAGTGATGATCACATTACCTTTTCTCTGCTTTTCTTCGATTACCGAGATTTACTTGCCTTTGTTCTAAATTTGTACAGCATGCATCTTATTAGGTAGTACGTAGGTACAATGAAAGTTATATTTTTTTGCAAAATAACTAAGGTGAACTGTGAAATAACATTTTGCATAGTAATTTCTTATCTTCAAAAAAATAAGCATTTACCAATATACCCTACAAACAAACTTGTGAAGAAAATTCTTCATTTCAAGTAAAGTTAAAAAAATTTCTTACCGAGCGAGGTAATCTCAACATTCCCATAAATAGGGACTTTATTCGTAGGATAAAATATAACTTACTTTAACATATGTAGAATAAAACGCTTAATTAACCCAGAAAACAAGCAGAGCCCAACCAAATTACCACATTTATTTACTAATTAAAAATAAATAAATATCATGCACAAATCGACCTAGTCCCACGGAAAGCTCAATTAAGGCTTCTGTAGATGTTGATCGAAGAAATATATAATACATATACCTATACCTGCAATACCTGCATGTAGTTATTGAGACGTGCAGAAGTATTATTTAGAAACTTAAGTACTGAATTGATACCAGAAATATGAGCCTGCGTTGACAACACAAGTCATAATCGTGCGATGATACACGAGTGCGCTAAAACGATAATATGTAGTCGGGAGCCGAGCCAAATGATGACAGGAAGAGTGCTGATATGTTTCTGTCCATTCCAATATAACTATCTCTCGCATAGCCGCTTAATGATATGGCTATTTAACATGAGGCCACCGTTTAAACACAAGATGAGAGGTCGCCATGAATTATGTATTTAAATATGTATGTCGAAAAAATGCCTCGTCATTTAGGAACCTAAAGGGCAACTGTCAAAGTTACATGCAGCAAAAAGCTATGTGTGAGAAACAGTTATTATATTATTCATTATAAGTATCTTTCTCGAATCCCATGAATTTGATTTCCGTTAAAAATAATATATTTAAGGAACCAGGGGTAAACCAGCAACGATTTTTATAACGAGTTATACTATTTTACAAGTAGGTAAGTACCTACGTCACATGATAAAATCTATTATGAAATTGTGTTATATGCGCTTATAGAACACTTAGTATACATTTTATAAATGCCATGTTGGCTGTTATAACAATCTAAACTATTAAATTTTGTAATAATCTGGCCAAAAATACTATTCCCGAAATATTTTGCTCTGTGCAACCATTGCCAGTCCCATTTTACGTTGCCAAAGTAATAATTATGCTTATGATAATTACTAGTCGCTCAAATCGCGGTTGAATGTTACAGAAATTTCTGAAATTCTTCATTCAAACTTCATGCCAATATCCAGTAATGACTCGACAGGAAACTTCATAAGAAATCTGTTGAGGTTTATGATAGATCTAGATCCCTTGTTAAGTCAAATTATTTCAACCTCAACTGTGTTGTACAGCGCCGAGTAAATAATTCATAAAGATCAGTATTCATGTTTAAATGGAAATCGGGTTGTTATGCAAAGGTTTCACTTGGAGACAAAGGTTCTAGGAGAGGACAAATGAATTCGTTTTCTATCACATTAAACATGGCCTCGTTTGGGCTAGTTGATACAATTTTATCCATTATCAGATAAATGGGTAAGTCAAACATACCAATTAAATACCTAAATTACGATAGGCAGGTAATTTAAAAACCTCTATAAGTTAAGAAAAAATTTAAACTTCGTGGAATTTTTAAACACTGTGGAAAAGTATTTAACACCAATATCGCATTGTAAAATACGGCATTGTGGGATTGTGGAAGTTTTCAGGATTAACAATCTCGTACTTTTATAATATTGTAATAAACGGATTGTCTAACATTTGAGAGCTTATTATATAAACTTTAGCACAGTTCGATTTGCTACGATTAATGACAAATAATAGCAAGTAACTGAGAACAAGTTTTCTGAGTCACTCGATTTACAGTATCACCTGGCAAATCACAAGAGTCTAATATAAGTTTTTATGCTAACATGGTAATTTATGACTTAAAACGGGATATTTACCACTGAGCATGTACTCCGTGAAGATGGCATTTACAACAGTGCCGAAATATAGGGTGCTCAATAATTACAATTTACATGGTAAATAGGTATCTTGTTTTAAGTCATACTCACAAGAGCCGAAGCTGTGAAATCAAAAGTTTTCAACCAGTGCATCCTATCAGTCATGAGCTATGGTGCTGAGACGTAGACGCTCACAATACGGTTGGTCCACCAGTTTAAAGTTGCTTAGCGCGCAATGGATCGTGCTTTGCTCGGAGTTTTCTGAAATACAGGGTGTTTTTTTTTCGACCGTTCAAATTCTAAGTAGTGAATGTGTAGGTCATACTGACCAACTTTTACTATGGGGACAAAGTCGAAATCGCGAAAAAAAAATCAGCTGTTTCATACATTTCGGCCGGCGTAATGCCGCCAATTTGTGTGAAACAGCTGATTTTTTTTTCGCGATTTCGACTTTGTCCCCATAGTAAAAGTTGGTGAGTATGACCTACACATTCACTACGTAGAATTTGAACGGTCGAAAAAAAACACCCTGTATAGAATTAACTGAAGATATGCAAAAATAGGCATGATGATGGGCAGCAGCGTCATCATAGTGGACACATTACTGCGATTGCCAATCCGCTTGCACAGCGCGACGATTATGGGCATTTACCTCCTAATGCGTCTATACACATAGTTAATAGGAGAGGCCTACGTCCAGCAGTGGACTATCATAGGCTGATGATATGTATGATGTATGCAAAAATGGCGCATATTAGGAGAGGCGCACCCATCAGTGGAATACTATAGGCTGATGAAGATCATGTCATCAGCTGTGAACTTGTGAGACGCATTTTGTCCAAAATCGACGGGCAATGATGCAAAAATACCTACAGATATTACGCTCGTATGTAGTTACTGCGTAGTAAACCCGAGATGGAACTCTTGTATTTATGCGTTCGTTCATGTTCAGTAGTACCATCAGTTGCCAAGTAATGGATACGTTAAGTTTAACTCGATGCGTAAAGCTGTCCATCGCGCTTACTCCAATTTCTCACTGCGAGCGCGATAGAATGTTTTACCTATCCAGTAGAAGTAGAACCTAACGTAATCTTTACTTTCCAACTCATGGTACGGCTACAGAGCTGATGATACCGAGTTTATAGCTGATTTATAGATAATATACGTTTCAGTACCTACTATAAGCAGGATAAGCACCTTAGTACCTATTAGTCCAAGATATACAGGCAAAACATTGGCGAGGTAACTCTATAAGATACAAACGTGAGATTCAAATATATTTCAATATTAAGCGAAACGCGTTACTCACGTAATTTAAGACAGTTGGTCGGGGGTACTCCGTGATGAGGATCCTCTTAATGGATCGAAACATATATGTCTTAAAAGTCGATAAGTCGTCAATAAGCTCGATAATTAAGTGAGGAACCCGTTTCGCTAAAAATCTATAAGATACTCGTCCATCGTATTATGGTTTGGTAAAGGACAAAGCAAAGTGTGGAATCTATGATGAAATTTCATAGTGACACCATTAGGTAATATAGTTTTCATAATATTTTCTTCGGTTACCGCGAGGATTACACATGAAATAAAACTATAAAAACGTTGGTATGAAGTTAAATTTAATTAATATGCGCGAGTAAGTTTATCCGTTTTCATAGTTTTATTTTAATATAGTTCTATTAATTATTCTGTTTGTGGATTGATGTTCCCATGAAATAATAATGGTGAGCTCCCATTGTGGGCGGGTTACCATCAGCACTTTTTGACAGGGATTCTTACTGCAAGTATTGATGTATATGAATCGTGACCAGTAAAACGCGGTAACTAAAACACCCAATAAAATTGTTATTCAATGCACACAAACCGATATACCTCATCTTTTCCAGTATCTTTGCTATGAATATAAAATAAGGGTAAGGGAAATTGATTGATTATGGTAAGTATCTTGTCAATCCAAGTAGGTAGATCCATTCAAACCGAAATATCACAATGTTTATCCTTACAATAATAACCTTCGTAGTCTAAAAGGTTTATGTCCGTGTTTTTGTAATTGTTAAATATTTAGGATTAATAATTGTGTAAGTATAGTAGGTACCTAAATATTGAGTGTAAAA
Source organism: Thaumatotibia leucotreta (assembly GCA_025490895.1). Taxonomy (NCBI): domain Eukaryota; kingdom Metazoa; phylum Arthropoda; class Insecta; order Lepidoptera; family Tortricidae; genus Thaumatotibia; species Thaumatotibia leucotreta. The sequence continues at coordinate 248,303 of JALPQI010030248.1, read as the reverse complement.
TTACATATCATTGGTGTTATTTGAATTTTCTAGTTTTTTTTCAGTCAGACCGATCGACTGATTTTTATTCAGTGATTTGATTTTTATACCGTGATATATTTATTATCAAAACTTCAATTTATGTACATAGATTAAATTAAGGTTTTCGCCTATAAAAATCTTCGAATTTGTTATGAAATTGTTTATTGATACCTCCCTTTATTTTCACTTATATAACATAGGCATATAGACCTTTGCTAAAAAAATTGGTAGTATAATAACGGCCTTAGAAGTACGTATTTATTCACTCGTTTATAGTTAAACATACATATTTAAGTATTGCGAATAATGAATGATAAAATAACCCACCCATTTGTAGCAAGGCAAACTTCCAGCAACTATTCCAATTAATGCCGCGGTCCTAATAACGAAGAAGGCAGAGGCCACGACTAACGATGTTTTTCTTAGCCGCCGAGCCCAAACATAAATAACTTATTAAAAGCAATCCTTGCTAACAAAAACATTTTAGGACATACGGTTGGTACTGTTTTAAAGCTGGGATTTAAAGAACTTACGAGTACACAATCTGTTTGTAAAGCCTAAAGTAATAAAAATATTATAACGAAAGTCAAGCCCCTAATTTTATCCATCGTTCGTCGTTATTATGTTCATTTAGAAGTCCTGAAGACAATTCATCCTTTTGCCCTGACGCGATATAATCTATGAGTTTATGAAAATTTAAATAATGAAAATACGGAACTGAAAAACAATTTACAGATCCTTTTCTCGAAAGCTTTAAGATTGATCTCGAAATCTATTAAATTAAGTCTTTAGCGAACGTTACTTTTAATTTTATAAAAGTACCTACCACAAATGAATACCTAGTTGATATTATTTTTGTTGAATTGACTTTAATCCCATCAAAAGTAGAAGCAAATTAGCTTTCAACTGTTCAATTTTACTTAGTCCTAATTTGAATATATAATCCTTTCAATTGAAGATACCATTACAAAATCCTTCCATAAGCAAACAGAGTACAAAGCCAGGTTTCTCCAATTCGGAGACGAAGTATTCATCCCCTAAATTAATTCAGTAGCGTCCTATAATCATTCCTCATAAGTTAAAAATACATTAAGATGCTTAAATGTTCAAAAGTCGACCATATCCCCTCTGCTTTTAAGGTGTATTTGAGATTTCCCGGCTACAGAAATGAAGGACGCTAAATTTAATATGCATTAGGTCAAATGGAATATGGCAGATATTCGTATAAACGTATCCTTGAATTAAAGTAGGTACACTTAAAGTATCTTGTTAAGTACCTATATTAAAGTTCTTCGTGTACAGAAGATTGATGGCAGAATCAGCATCATCAAAAGGTGCGTTCAGACCAAAAGAGCATTCGCTGTTTTATCCCCCGCTCTACGAAATCAACCAACCACGATTTGTGTAACGATCGAATTTCGTAGAGTGGGGGGTTAGAATAGCGAATGCTCTTTTGGTCTGAACGCACCTTAAGTCGACACACTACTGCGATCTTCAGTCCTCTATAGCTATTAACGTCCTAATGCCCATGCAATAGGAGAGGCCTACGTCCAACAGTGGACTGAGCTAGCCTGATGTTGATGATCAATACTAATATCATTATTCTTTCGTATTTAGAATAGAATAGAATAAAGTTTCTTCAGATAAAGCACATGTTACAGAACAGCAAAAATAAATACATTAGAAACATTATCTCTAATATAAAGTATAGTATCTGATTATAAAAACGCATGTTTTGATTTCTCTTTTTTACTATGTACAGTACAGTTGTATTATAAAAAAAAGAAATTGACGGGTCCATCCACATTTTCATTCAACCAAGTTTTATTCGGTTCAGTACTTAAAGAGATTAGAACATCCCTTTCCTTACCTATTGCCACTAAATGATATTAATATTGCTATAGTGTAAATATAAAAGTAGGTTAGATGCCATGAAATATTGGTTTGTTTAACTGATTTCTTGCACCATAAATCATATCCTACTCTGATGGGAGAACAAATGTATAGTTACAATATAGATACCTACGAGTATAGGTATCTGAAAATATTACATGATAAGAACCGTAAAAATATTAAAAAATATATTTCAATCTTAATTTTTATAATCTGTACAAAATAAGTATGTAAATTAAATCTAACTGATCTCTATTTATAACTAACCCTATATTTCAAATTAGCCCTTATGGCATTGTAGCGAGAATGCTCGCGCCATCCCCTCGCTGTGTCTTTAATTGATATCAATTTATCTATGTACTTATCGCCAAGGCATTTCTGCGTCGATTGCAAAATACCTGTACATAGTAAAAGACATTTTTAGTACAGATGGTGTACTTTTTAGGCTCTAGTGCGAGAAGTGGGTCATTTTACGTCAGGTGCAAAACTTCGGAGGGCCATCTTTACTAAAAAAACGTCGTACGAGACACGTACAAAAACTTATTTTATAATATGACGTCTTTTTTTACTGCCAAAGGTTGTTGGACAGAGTGCACACTATAAGTTTAATTGGTATGACTAACTATCGTAACACAATTGACGCGATTGTGATTTTAGTTTTACGTTTTTTTTTTGCAATTCTCTCACTTTTGCAACAAGTATATGAATTTAAAGAATTCCTTTTTCCTTTTCACCTACTTTTTTATTTGTTTATGCTCCGGCTGAAGGCCAGTAACCCATTAACGTAGAAGCGTCGTAAATCCTGTATTTACGGACGAGGTTCCGACTGCTTTGATACAGAGATCAAAGGTTTACGCACAAATAGCAAAAAACAAAGACGTTAATCTAGACGTCACATCTTATGACAATGAAGCATGCCAGGTATTATGACTTGAGTGACATTTCGTCGGGCATAGTGCAATACCGCGTAACTAACAAATTCAATTTAGGTTCAATTTGAGTGTCAATTGTTTGATATTTGAACTCTATCTGTTTTGGTAGTTACGCGGTATTGCACTATCCCCGACGATTTTTAATAATATCAGAGATTGGGTACTTTGTGATAATATCAACATTTCGAGAGCGCAGATGTGCAGACATTCCACTTACCTACCGTGATGCATATAATGTTTTTCATCACACTTGCCGACAAAAACGTAAGTTTTAAGGCATAATATTATTAAATGACGTACTGACATTTCTATTACTCCCTAGGGAATATCACTTTTCTATTACTCCCGCTACGCGCGCAAGCAATGGTGCGCTTGGACAGCAAGTATGATGAAAAAATAATTTCCCTTGTCTGCACATTGAAACGCTCTCAAAATGTTGATATTATTAAAAATCATGGGGGATAGTGCAATACCGCGTAACTACCAAAACGGTTTACCCTTGAATCGCCGACAAACATTTAATCGAATATTGTTTCAAAGACAACGATTCAAGTATTTTCATTTCATCGACAAGTCGTTCTGTCGAAGAATCGTTTCCAATAAATTTAAATCAAGGACTTTTAAATGGTACTTGATTTATTTTGTGTATAGCTTATATCGAGGTTTTTTGTTACGGGATTTTTTATTTCAATTTGTTTTAAATTTAGTACTATTTATTCCGCATAATATTATTTCAAATTGTAATATTTCGTTATCGAATCAAGACGCACATTACATCGCAGTTTCTGGGTTGCAATCTCGGCCATTTTTTTTATTTATTGTTATTTTTTCAAAATAATTATTTTCAAAATTACAATTTATGAACATAGAGGTTGATTTTGGGAAAAAGCTTTTCCTACAAAACATGCTTATTTTAGCGTATTCTGCACGCTAAATTAATAAAAAATACGTGTCATAATGCCACCAACATCCATCGATTTTTTCAATGTTGTCTGTGATTTTTTCTAAGTCCTCAGGGTACTTAGACAAGTTGCCAATCGCTAGCGCTTCAGCGTCAGTCATAAGCGAAAGGCAGCTAACTGTCTTTGTCGCACTAATATGAAAGAGTGACAGAGAGGGAAAACTACGATACGCTACTAAGCGCTAGCGACTGGCAACTTGGCTACGCATCCAGCCCCCTTTACTATAGTCCAACCCAGCCGAAAAATGTATAAATGTACGACATATAAAAATGTATTGTAGTAATATGTCGAATAAATTAATTTCAATGTTTAGTAGTTGAGACAATTAAAATAATTTGAAATAAATCACTGACCAAGTGATATTCGTTGAATAGTTTTTCAGAGTAGTAAAAGTTTTTTAATTGAATAGTATGTGTAACAAAAAATGCCAAACGTAATTCCTAGTACCTACTGAAGTTTCGATGAATCGTTGTCGATGAAATGAAATTCGATTAAACGTTTGTCGGTAAAATGAAGGGACACCAAGCGGAATACTAACTCGAGTCATTAAAGCCCTCCGCCTAACGGCGTCGGGCTTCTAACACTCTCGTTAGTAATTCCGTACTTACCTCCCTTGATGCACAATGTACTATTGTGCCTACCAAATTGCACTTTATCACAGAGACAATTAGGTAATATAAATTTTAACACTACTAGAAATCTTATATTATTATTATTATATTTTAAAGGTACTAATAATAGTTTGATAAATTCAAATCCAGTTATACAGTATTTTACATGTTTATTTCATATCCTTGTTAAATTAATACAGATATAATCTTCAGCGATCCGTCTCCTTCTTTTTCAATTCTTTATCTGCCATTTTTCTTCTTTTGTTTTTCACCAGTACGTCATCCGATCGTTATGTTCCTATTTTTTTAATTATAAAGACTACTTTACACAATGGTAAATTAATATTCATTGACAGCAAATATATTAAGACTCGTGTACACAATGTTTTCCTACATTAAAGCAGAAGTTTGTTATTTTATATTGCGAAATCATCACATTCGGCCATCCGTACGAGTGCAACTCCTGGTGCATACTGTGCATACGTGAACTTAAGACTCGTACAGACCGCCTAATGTTTTCTTAGACATATACAAGGTGTAGGTACAACATAACTTAAAGTAAAATTCTACGACAAAAAATTCAGACATGAATCAGATTTAATCAAATATCTGGATTTTTTTGTAGACTAACATACAACAACAACTTAATTTTAAAAATAAATTATAACAAAATCTATCATCACATTCGGTTGATAATTATACTTTTCAGTAATCATTTGCTCTAAAGGCAATACCTGGGATATAAGACTGCGACAGTACGCATTTTATACGAGATTACAATATTTTAAAAGTAGCTGTAGTGAATTAAATCTCTTGATCAGATTAGCGCTTCCAATCTGAATATTCGGCTGATTTCAGTATTCGAATAATGCGGCATGAGGTATTCGAATATTTGGAAGCACTAGATCAGAAGATAGAATTCGAGACGGTTAACCCTTTACTTGGCATTGTACATTGTATATAAAATACATATTAAATACAGAATTTGTTTGCTCTACACAACGGCTAGGAGGCAACGCAAGATTTTTTTTTAATATTCTGCCAATAAAAGGGTAAGAACAAAATTCAATATGCTGTTACCCTTTTAAACGCCTTCCATCTCGCATCAAAATGTGATATACACGCTAATATGTCTACTAATGAACAACGAAAATAAGCCACCAGCAAGACGGCTAATTTGACAGCATACTCGATGATTACAACATTTACAACACACGGCTACTTTTGTGGTTTTTGGCGTCCAAAGGGTTAAAGACCTTCAAGATAATTATGGTTTTAGTACTCTCATAAGTTTTATAAAGACACTACACAATAATATATCTGAAGCTTAATAACAAAGAATGATGTCATGACCAACTATCAGTTTCGGTCACAAAACAGCATTGAATCTCCAGTGAACCACTGTACAATATTTTTGAATCCCGTGAATGAGGCGGAAATTTACAAAATTATCATGGCATCTAGCAACAGTAAAACGAATGGATATTATATTACATTATTCGAATATATAATAATTTACCTACATCAATTAAATAACGTTCAAATAATCGTTTTGAAACAATCCCGATAGGTTGGCTCTTAGATAAATGTTTTACTCTGTTGTAAACTTCTTAGCGAATGCAACAATTAACTACAATTTACCACTCTTACATTATAATATTTATATTACTTTGAATTCTTGGTTAGTACTTATTATTATGAGGCATGATAGTTATGCACTGTTACAAATACTATTGTTCTGCATGCCCTTTTTTTTGTCGAACATAAGCAATTAAGCATCATTCGAAATCTAATGCTATCACTATCTGAACCACTACTATGATTTAAATAAATTAATTCTTAAATGATACACTTCCTATTATCTGCACTCCCTTAACACACGTTATCAACCTCTCCTTTGTTGTTCTGTTCTATTATGGATTAATTTTCTCATCTATCGTGAAGCCGGCAGCCGCTTGCTCGTTTGCAGTCGGTGGAATGAATCGCTTTGGCTGTGGTTCTTTTTCAGGCTGAGGCCTTGATGGTGACTGCTCGGGCCGAAGGATCTACAGCTCTGCTGACGCTGTACCCGATTCCTCTTTCTTCACTCATGCTGTAGTATTCCTTCTCGCAGCTCTGCGGCCACGTTTGGCTTTGGTAGACGACGGAGTGACCCGGCACGTATCTTTCGTTTTCGGCTTTGTCTCTCTCGCTTAACATTATCCTCGTCGTAGTCCATAATCCCGGAAAATAAACGATAATAATTAATAAGGTGCAAATTAACCTTAGGTAATAGCCTAAATCGACATGTCCTCGTAACATCGAGAATATTATTCAGTCTCTCATGAAACAACATGGCTCACTCTATTATGAACACTACGTAACAACATTTTTATTTTTTTAAGGAACGTAGCTCTTTACAGTTTTGGAACATACATAGCTCCAATCAGACACACTTGGCCTGATATACATAGTTAAGGAGCATACATAGCTCCACTCAGACACACTTGGCCTGATATAGCTTAAGAGCATACATAGCTCCGTCCAGACACACTTGGTCTGAAAATCTTATGGAACATACATAGCTCCGTTCAGACACACTTGGCCTGATATAGCTTAAGAGCATACATAGCTCTATCCAGACACACTTGGCCTGAAAATCTCATGGAACATAAATAGCACCATTTAAAATATTACATGAGCCCCTGTGGCCATACATAACCCTTGGCTCGTATCATCGCGTTATTTATTTAACAATTGTACACACTTTATAATTAAATGTGCATTAAAATGTATTCATATTTGAATTACTAAAAACATAAGTGTCACTTATTACACTGTCAATTATTATAAAGATAATTATTTAACATGAGGGACGAAAATGAAACATACCTATCATATTAGGTACTAAATTATATTTCTTTTATGATAGACGAAGATGACGCCTGATCGAATTATTACAATTTATTATTCGTGAGCTTTCCAATAGTCAAATGAATAATCATGCTTCATTCAGGTATATATTACTCATATATACCTACTTCAATAGCAATAAGTAGCATCATTATTATAATAAACTCTTGTTAGCGTAAAACAACTTAAAGTAAATGTTTATTTGAAGTCAATTTATATAATTTAAGTTGAAAAATAGTCCAACAAAATAGTCGTTCAAGCTACTCGTAGAGCACATTTTCAAAGTATTTTATTTGATAGAGCATTCGTGAGTGGATATTCAAACGTGAAGTAATGAAAATGGATCAATATAATTTTTAAACCACATGCTAACAGGCGAAATTTCGTACCTTTTGTGTATCATAGTTTACATGATTTATAAAATCTGATTTAAAGAATATTCAAAGGAGTACCTGCATACAAATATAAATTATGACAGATTTTTCCCGCTACTATAGTTATAGAGTCAACTTAGAATCTTAGGCCACTTAGGGAGTGTAAAGTTAGAACATTGTTGAACTTTAAAAGACTTTGGTGTCAAAATAGAATAACTTGGATTCTACTTTATAATTAATTACACATTGGACCGCCAACCTACGATTCAATTTACCATGCCACACGTGCTAAGCGGTGATGAATAGATTAATTACAAAAGACATAATGTCGACATTATCCACAAATATGCTGATTGTGATTATCGATACATTTTTTTTATATAATATAATTAACACCAAAGGCTGGAGTGGCACAATTTGAGGCGTAATTATGCAGGCTGTGACCGGAACCATCTCCGATTTAATTCTGATTAGTTAAATTGTAGTAAAATTAATTGAATTCCGATTTCGTTTCTTCTACAAGATCAATGCTAGTATTACTCACGAATTGCCTTAATAAACGACGTACATCTGTTTGTAATTTTTAAAAACAATATAATGTGAAACGTTAAATATGTCATTAAAAACATTTTTATTTTTACTTCTTATTGTTTAGGTAGTGAAAACCATAAAAATATGTGGCGTTCTGATAGACTGCCCCTTCTAACCTATTTGGTTCAGGAAATATAAAGTTTATTTTTCAAACATTAATTTCATAATGACGAATTATTTGACTATGTCATCTTTTTCAAATATTATTCTAAGATTACCGGACGAAAAATCCTGCTTACCTACACAACACAGGAAGTTTTTAATGCTAACATGGCTAAGTCAATGCGTATTTAAATAAACGTTATAACCATTGACATAAATAAAAGGGGTAGACATGGTACCGTACCAGGCGCACGATCGTGTGCTAGCAAATATAGGTTCCGGGACCGATCTTGAATCAGTCGTGTGTCATCGTCGTAATTTTGGTATTGCTCAAGAAATATGTCATGTTGTGCCTTTTTTTAATGCTTCAACAACTCCAAATACAGAAACAAAACTCATGGCATCACTTTTTATTCATTTAAGTATCGTTTTAATCATTAAAACAAAAATATTTAGCAATTCAAATACAACAAAAATAAATTTGTAAATGAGTGAGCGAAATAGTTAAATACGGTACTCATAGGAGAAACACAATTATCCGATACTGAAACATTGCGTAGTAACATCTGCAAAAAAAAATAGCAATATGTTTTTCCTAACCCTGACATCCTAGTACTTGTGACCGATGATGAACTAGGTATAAAACCTAAATGTATAATTAAATAAATACACAGAACTGTCAACATACAGATGAGAGAGTGTGTGTACCTACCTATTCCAGTAGCGGGACTTTCGTATCAACCGAAAGACCTTGTCACGCCTTACAGAAAATAGTAATAGGTACGTAGCTTAGGTAAATTAATCGACGAAATTCTGGAAAACTATATCGGCTATTTAGTAAAATGTTCCACTTTGTTGACTAAAAAGAAACATATTCCAATAAAGATTGTGGTCAAACAAATTCAAATAACAAATACGCAACGGGTTTCTATAAATCGAAGCACTATAGACTCATTTCAAATTGACAAAAATTGGGAATCTCCTATTCACACGTATATTGCACACGCACCAGTATTTAACTGTACGCATGGCCTTTTATTTTTTTATATTAGACTTTTAACGTGGCCGTTGGGCCCGTAACCGTAGGTAAAGTTCCGTAGCACCATTTGTAACTTAAATTATTATGAATCATATTATTCTTACGGATACATACAAGTACAACACGAAATGCAAAACTTAAATGCTCTATCTAAATAACTCAAAACTGTGCATAAATCAAATAATTGTGAGCGGTATAATGTTTGAGTACCTATCATGTTACTTATAATTCTAAAAATGTAAAGAAATATTTATAGCCAACTTAAAAAGCCGTGCCGTGTGGTGACGGCAGTAAGAATACATTTTGTCCCCAACTCCTCCTGCGGGTGTCGTAAGAGTCGACTAAGAGATTGAAGTGTCACTGACCATTCTACAAGATTGATGATCGGCAGCAGCGTCATCATAGTGGACACATTACTGCGATCGTCAACCCGCTTGCCCAGCGCGGCGATTATGGGCATTTACCTCCTAATGCGTCTATACGTATACTTAATAGGAGAGGCCTACGTCCAGCAGTGGTATAACATAGGCTGATGATGATGATGATGAATTTAAAAAGCCTCTCATTTTCAAAGACCCAACTAGATTCAATTAAAATCTATTTAATTGTCATATATTAAGTTATTGTAATCCGAATACAGTATTCGACTGAACATCATATGGCATATTATTAAACATCTCTCTCATTGTCACATGAAGAAAATAACTACTTATTATTTAATTGACTTATGACCTGACAAAAAAAACACATATACAATATTAATTTAATAATGTCTAAGATTATTTTTGTCTACTGACCGTACTTACTATTTCTAGTAGTTAAAACTGTTATTTTCACGAATTATCATTATTTATTAGACATCTACCGCAAAATATTGTCATCCCGCGTACTCGCCCATGTTAATTGTATTGGTTTTATTTCTATTACTCGTTCTGTATGTATAGTTTATAGTAGTGTGTAAGTATCTGCACGTGTATAGGTGCTAGATCACATTCTCATTCAAGAACGTCACATGTCTTCCTCTTTTGATATGTCAAGAGTCATAACATAATTTTTTTTTTTGTATGATCTAGTCTAGCTTTATCCCCCCAAAATCAATATTAAAGTCTTAATTTATTTATTTCTACGATTTTTCAGAATTAGGTAATAAAATTTGCCAATGGTTGAATTTTGTTCCTTTATGTTTCTATGTAACGATGAACGGATTATAATATAATAATGTATAAAGCCGTATAACGAGATATTACTGTTATGTTTTTATAAATAATTGCAGAGTTGTATATTTCTCATACAAGAGAAAATAAAATGGCTAGTCTAACTCGTATTCAGGGCTTGTGCATAAATCACGCGAGGTCCTATAGGGGGGGAGGGGGTCCAAGAAAACATCACGAAAGATCACGGTAGGGGAGGGGGGGTACAAGGAGACCTCACGTGTATTTTTTTACGATGAACAAACTAAGAAATATTGTCAATTTCGGCTAGCGAACGTGAAAAGTTGAATGAAAAAAATACACGTGAGACTGCTAGGGGGGGGGGGGGGGGGCTAGCCAAGAAACTCACCAAACATCACCATGGGGGAGGGGGGGGTCAAAAAGTAGCCAAAAAAACATCACATGATTTATGCATGAGCCCTCAGAACGTGCTGTGTCCGCGAGCACGGCTACTAAGCGCGCACGGCGCGCAGCCGTTGCTAGGCGACGGATAAACTAGTACAAAAGAATAGATCGGACTTTCGTTATTACAAACAGAAAATACTTTTTACACTAAACAAATCATATATTTTTCTTTAATGAAGTAATTATAAAAGTACTGTTGGTACTCTTTAAATTAAGTATATCAGTAAAAATGTACCTTCATATCATGCTATTCATGTGCACAAAAATTCTAGTACAAATGATATAAATTTTACCTTATTGGCTCGTAGATTGTTCCCACTTCCGAGTTTTGATAAATTCAAATCCAGTTATACAGTATTTTACATGTTTATTTCATATCCTTGTTAAATTAATACAGATATAATCTTCAGCGATCCGTCTCCTTCTTTTTCAATTCTTTATCTGCCATTTTTCTTCTTTTGTTTTTCACCAGTACGTCATCCGATCGTTATGTTCCTATTTTTTTAATTATAAAGACTACTTTACACAATGGTAAATTAATATTCATTGACAGCAAATATATTAAGACTCGTGTACACAATGTTTTCCTACATTAAAGCAGAAGTTTGTTATTTTATATTGCGAAATCATCACAATAGGCATATAAAAAAAATTCTGTCGCCGTAATCGCAAGAGTATTATCGCATGAAATTGAATGGACACTTCATAATTATTATACATAGGTATTATTATGATAAAATTGTCTAGACGAATGTATTGTCTTCGCGCGAAATAATCAAACTATTATTATATTTGGACAATTGTTCTCAGAAAACTAGGTACGTAGGATCAGAAATATAATATATGGAGGGAGTATATGTATCGAAATTAATTTGACAAAAAAGTAAGCTGCTTGATACATTTATTTATTTGTTCCTCTTTTGTGGAAAATATTGTTTCTCAATAATGCATTACGAGCAGAGTTGGGCAAAAAGTAATATGATTACTCCTTCCGATTACTTTTGTATGTGTACTTAGTAGTATATATATTACAAAGTACACATACAAGTGTAATTTACAGAAGTAATCATATTACTTTTTGCCCAACTCTGATTACGAGGCATAACATTTATTTAACCCATAATTGGGGATCAGTCTCACTTAACTTTCATTTGCTTTGACACATATCAGTAAGTAATAGGATGAAATGTTTCAAAATGAGGTGGTTAAACATAATATTACCTATACAGAAACAGTAAACTAGATCTAAAAAAAACTTACGAAAATACAATACTACTAAATTATAAATAAAAGAATTGCCCTAGATATAACCATTGCCCTATTAAGGGCTAATAGAAGTTTTTTTTTAATGACACGTCTTAAGTTTACAGCCTCGGTAAGTGACCCTGTCTACGAAGCTGGAGGTTCCGGGTTTGAATCCCGGCGAGGGCATTATTTGTGTATTTATTTATCACAAATATTTGTTCCTTGGTCATGACTGTGTATGTATTTAAGTGTCTATATGTATCTATCTATCATTATATATCGTCGCTTAGTACCCACAACACACACAAGCCTTAATTGAGCTTACCGTGGGACTAGGTTGATTTGTGTAAGATGTCCCAAAAATATTTATTTATTTAAGTCCTTTTCATCATCATCATCAGCCTATGATAGTCTATTAGATATGCTAGACGCAGGCCTCTCCTATTAACTATGCGTATAGACGCATTAGGAGGCAAATGCCCATAATCGCCACGCTGGGCAAGCGGATTGGCGATCGCAGCAATGTGTCCACCACGATGACGCTGCTGCCCATCATCAATTCCCAATAAAATATGGTCAGTGACACTTCAATCCCTTAGTCGACTCTTACGACACCCGCAGGAGGAGTTGGGGATTTAAGTCCTTTTGCCTTAACGCATTTTCCATCTAATAGACGAAACAAACAACGGAAGCTCCATGCAGCCCGACCTCGCAATAGGCCTTGGGACACTGTTTACCCTAAGTGGGTCCCGTAATGAGCCAGCAGTGTTCTTATTGGTCACGCGAGTGCGGGGTTGTCCTGTGTCAAAATTACATAATAAATGGTACTGGATCATTGTCAGTCGGAAAAACAAAAGTTGTCCACTCGGTGGTCAAAAGTTAACAGCTTTTATAAGTCTATGCTACGATTTTATTACATAGGGATGTAGAGCAGGGAACCTAGTCAGTAGTCATACCAGTAATTGTTTCATTGCAAAATTAGTACACGAACTCCTTAACTTTATGTATGTCCACCGAAAAGACGATAGGTAACCTAAATCTGACAATGACCCTACTACGTACACTCCGTTTGAATTTAGAAAAGCCTTCGGAACACACGAAGGTGATATTGCTGTCCTGCTTTATCGTGTGTCGCCGTTGTACCCTGAGCCTTTCGTCTCTTTCTTGGATCCGAAGGGTTTTCTAAGTTCAAACGGAGTGTACAGTGTAGACGCACCCTGCCTCCCAGCGAAAGCGCGCCCCCTAATTTCTAGTATTAAATGACTACCTACCGTGGTCCGCTCTTGATGGGGCCTGAATTTTCTCCAGGATATCAATTGTCCGGCTGTTGGATTTTGAGAAAATCACAAACTCTCTCTTGTGTTAAATTGGTAAGTCAGTCGAATAGTGAATGAAGCTTGACCGGGCGGGACCTGGGCGGTCCAAAAAAAAACACATAATAGATAAATAAATAAAATAAAAATAAATAAATAAATAAATATCTTGGGACATCTTACACAAATCGACTTAGTCCCACGGTAAGCTCAATTAAGGCTTGTGATGTGGGTACCAAGCGACGATATATATAATAGATAGATACATATAGATACTTAAATACATAGACAGCCATGCCCAAGGAACAAATATTTGTGATAAATAAATACACAAATAATGCCCTCGCCGGGATTCGAACCCGGAACCTCCAGCTTCGTAGGCTTAGTAATATTTTTGTAATTTAATGTTTCTTTTCTTCAACAATGAATGCCTAACAGATATACGCATTTTGTAACAACGTTACATAACCACAGCTCAGCCTTGTAGCGGTATGCCTGTGACGTAGTAAACCTTATGAATTACAGCTTATTTGTCTGGGGATTTCATTTACTATGGCTACTGCTCGTAAAACTGTTATCTTCAGTTGTTTACTACAATGTACAATATGTACATCCATATGTATATGGGAAGAAATATGGTTATCCCCAATGTCCCCATTCGATACTTACGTAACTGGGTACTAGAAATCTTCGACAGATTTTTACTGCTCTGGGCCTTTAACTCCCTTTCCTTTTTCGCAGCTAGATAATATTAATCTTATTTTTAGAAACCAAAGGATCTTCACACACAACTGTCGTTATGACTGCCTAGTGACAACTGTTTCTTGAGATCAGAGCGGTTAATACGTGATGGATGATACAGAAGCAAACAGCTATTGCTAAATTTCTTCACCCATGTTTCCAAATTAACACAAATTTAAAATAATCCAACTCGTAAAACGGGTATATTAAACAGTTACTGTAACATAACATAATCAGCCTATAGCCTATTCCAGTACACTGCTAGACATATGCATCTCTTATTAATAGGCTTAGGACTTTTCATAGCATATCGTGGTTCTAAAATCCTTGGAGCCGCTATGTGTTAAATGTTCGAAGTCAAAGTCAAAGTATATTGTAATATTAAATATAATGATTTATACCTACTGTCACATCGTTACTGAATTAATTTTAATCGAACGTAATTAATTAAAAAAACAAACATGTTTTCATAAAAAGTGCATACGAAATTAGTTACCTATATCAGAAATCATAAAAAAACTTGACAATTCGTGTTCAAAACAAACGAGGAAAAGTCTTAAATCGGAAATAGCGATGAAAATGGACAAACCCCCCCCCCCCTAGTTTTCACGTAGTATTTTTTGGTCTATGAAAAAGCGAATGCGAGAGTGCAAGCGTAGGTTAAATAGTCAATTTCAATTGTAGAATTGTACTTTTAGTTAAAAATTGTAGTGATGGGAAAACCGGTGCCGTGTAAATCCAATTTAAATTACATTATTACAAAATATACTAGTCACGTAACAAGATACCAGAACCCCCCCCTCCCCCTGGTGACCAAGAGTGGTACTTGGACGGACCCCCTCCCCCCCCCCCCCTAAACAGGTCACGTAGTATGGGTATGTTCCCTAACTATGAAAACCTTTTCGAATAGCCACCTTAAAGCTTCAAAATCACAATTTAAGAAATTATTCGTTTTATTATTCATTTAATCAACTTTGGACTCATGTCCATATTATTGCTGACAATGACACACATTTTTTCGATCTCTGAACGATAATTGCAGCAAATGAAACTTTATCGGTCGATACAAAAGCTATAATATTAACTCGCATCGCTTTACTTAACAAATCAAACCAAAATTACTTTACAAATCATTCTTCACATTGTCTTTAAGGTCTTTTGTGTGTCAAAAATAAACGTCGTTAATGTCGTGTTCTCGAGGTATCGTGGTATTTCTTTATTATGGTACCTACATTATGACCAAATTTCGAATGTCATCGAAATCAGGGTTCTGATTAGCTATGAAAATAACACGAAAGAACAAACATACAGTATATTTCGTTACAGAGCTTCGATTTAACCTTTCGCATCTTTCAGTGTTTTACGTGTAAAATACTTTTTTTTTGCATTATTTTATTGAATTATGATACTCCGAATGTATTGGCTCTCGTACAAACACGTGACTTTTCATTTTGCTCAGAGTAAATCTCAATATCAGTTGACTATACAGTTTAAATTATAAATTATGATAAAATACTTATAAATTGGAATCATAAATCTATGCTCTATGTGATGTCCACGTGAAGTGAAGTCTATTTACTTCAAAGGTAACGTCAGTTTTGTTTCTTGTTCGGAAGTTACATGTAATTTATACGAATGATTCGAAACTTTCGAGAAAAACAGTATGATACTTTCGCCATTTTCATCGCTATTTCCGATTTAAGACTTTTCCTAGTTTGTTTTGAACACTAATTGTCGTTGTTGAGGTAGCTAATAGACTGATTGAGTCCTTGGATACGGCCCGCAGAGAAAAGTGGGAACAAACAGTGAACTCCATGAACTTCGCTCACTCCAGTCGCAAAGCTTGGCATACCCTTAACCGCCTCTCAAAGGGCACTATTTCCCATAAGTGTCAACCTAAGCTGAACCCTAACGCACTGGCTGACAGGATACGTAAGCTGTCGAAAGCACCTAGCCACAAGCAACACACCCGGTCTACGCGCACCGAGCTTCAAAAACTTAAAATGACCACAAAAGCCAACGACAATTTTAGCCACCCTGTTTCAGAGGATGAGGTTTCTAGGGCTATTAAGCATATCGCAGCTAACAAGGCCTGCGGCTACGATGAATTACTCCCTGAGTTCATTCAGCATAGTGGCCCACGCACCCGGAAATGGCTTGCTCAGTTCTTCTCCAACATCATAGACTCAGGAAATATTCCAAGCTTACTGAAGAGAGCCAAAATAATAGCTATTCTGAAACCGGGGAAACCAGAAGACATGCCTTGCAGCTACAGACCGATATCGCTCTTAAGTGTCGTCTATAAACTATAAGAACGGATAGTTTACAATCGCATATCCAGCACTATTAACGCTGCTATCCCGCAAGAACAGGCTGGATTTCGTCCGCATAGGAACTGCTCTGACCAGGTCTTGGCACTGACGACCCACATTGAGAATGGTTTCCAATGCAACAAGAAATCCGCTGCTGCCTTTGTGGACCTGACGGCCGCGTACGATACTGTGTGGCGCCATGGCCTACTGTACAAATTCCTCAAAATTGTGCCTTGCTTAAAAATCTACAGGCTCCTGGAAAATGCACTGAGTAACAGAACATTCCAGGTTCATCTGGGTGGGAAGTGTAGTTCCGTTAAAGTACTCAACAACGGTCTCCCCCAAGGATCTGTACTGGCACCACTCCTGTTTAACTTGTACACTCACTATCTGCCCAATACCGCATCGCGGAAATTTGCATATGCTGATGACTTGGCACTTGTGACGCAAGTTGACAAAATACAGGCTGCTGAAGCTACGTTGGAGTCGGACCTGGCACTACTGGATGACTACTTCTCCCGATGGCGTCTATGCCCTAGCTCTTCAAAGACAGAGGTATCATGCTTCCATCTGTGCAACAAATTGGCTAAAAAGGAGCTAAGAGTAAAATTCAAGGACAGGGTTCTTCGGCACAACTTCTTCCCTAAATATCTGGGAGTCACCTTGGATAGGAGCCTCAATTTCAAAGAACATCTGTATAACCTGTCCTCAAAATTAAAAACTCGAAACAGCATAATCCAGAAGCTTACGGGAACGACATGGGGTGCTAGAGCCGCCACGCTCCGAACCACTGCACTCTCTTTGGTTTATTCTACTGCTGAATACTGCTCTGCAGCATGGTTAAATAGTGCCCATACTACTGTGGTCGATGTCCAGCTAAATCATACGATGCGCCTGATCAGCGGGTGCTTAAAACCAACTCCGACATACTGGCTACCGGCGCTCAGTCACATCCTGCCACCAAACCTCAGACGTGAAAAGTGCCTCGACCGCGAAATCATTAAAATACGCGAGAACCCAGGCTTGCCTATACACCAGGACCTCCACGCGCTTAAAGTCCTCAGACTTAAGTCCCGCCAGCCCCCCGTAGTTAAGTTTTATGACCTGAAACCACTAGAAAACCTACTATGCACGTGGACTTCAGAATGGGAAGCCAGGTCACTTCCTAAGAACATATTTGAACTTAACGCTGGGAAGCGTCCGTTGGGTTTTGACGCGCCCCGACGAGTCTGGTGCCTGCTGAACCGAATTAGGACAGGAGTTGGAAATTGCGCTTCCCTCTGGTGCAGATGGGGTTGGTCCGAGTCAGCAGAGTGCCCGTGTGGCTGCCCAGATCAAACAATACATCACATAATATTTGAGTTCCCAATCACCAAATTTAGCGGAAGTACGGCGGACTTTAAAACTCTATCGATGGATGCTGTTGCTTATCTCAAATTAAGTAATTTAAAAATTTAAGTAGAGAACAATGTACTTATGCCATACGATAAATAAATAATTGTCTAGTTTTTTTATGATTTCTGATATAGGTAACTAATTTCGTATGCACTTTTTATGAAAACATGTTCGTTTTTTTTAATTAATTACGTTCGATTAAAATTAATTCAGTAACGATGTGACAGTAGGTATAAATCATTAGGTATATTTAATATTACAATATGCTTTGACTTTGACTTCGAAAATTTTACACATAGCGGCTCCAAGGATTTTAGAACCACGATATGC
This sequence comes from Thaumatotibia leucotreta, assembly GCA_025490895.1. Lineage (NCBI taxonomy): Eukaryota > Metazoa > Arthropoda > Insecta > Lepidoptera > Tortricidae > Thaumatotibia > Thaumatotibia leucotreta. Next base: position 229,934 of record JALPQI010030248.1, on the reverse strand, counting down.
TATGAAAAGTCCTAAGCCTACTTATTAATCATGGGTTTTGGACGCATTAGGATGTAATGCCCAAAATCGCCACGATGGGCATGCGGGTTAGCGATAGCAGTAATGTGTCCATTATGATGACGCTCTCCTGCTGCTATTAATGTTCAATAGATGAATGTCAATTCGTTTCTTGACTTTGACGACACCCAAGCACGTGAAGAGTTGATAATGTACGTCTGTATCATAAATATAGAAATAAGCAATATTAAATGTAACAAAGAAAATCAAGTCAAACCCTCTTAATGTATTCCTAAGCTTACTCACAAATATAGAGCCACAAAAGACCAACTCCTTTGTAAGTCTCGATTCCATTATTCAAACAATAAATCATTATGAGTGACGTTTACCCGCTTCCTGTTCGGTGATGGAACTCTTTTCAAAATGGCGCGAAACTAACGAGTGGAGTGCGGATATCCGGTTGGACACACCTTAAGAAGGATTAATGTAGGTTTTTTATTCTCGTTTCAATTATTATGAATCAAAGAATATGAATATTCAAATCAGAATTTTGTTTGGCACTTTCAAGTCTTCCAACGTAGACATTCCATCTGTATAGTCTGGAAATTGATGCCAAAAACAAATGACAACAATTTTATGATTGATGATTCTTAGATTATCATTATCACGCATTCACGAAAGACAAGACGGGGGTTGGCATTTATTTAAAATAGTTGGTTGGGTTTATTTTGAAAAACGGCGTATTAACACTTATAATTTTCACGTACCTCGATAAGTTATACGATTTTTCACTAGTGCCACAATGTTTCTCAAAGGGTTTATTTTATTTACTCAATTAGGCATTTTAAAGAATATGAACCATTTTAACTTTCCCATATCAACATCAAAAATAGACCACCCAACGGCCAATACTTTTAAATCGGCCATTTAGGGGAAACTTTCAAATTACGATTTAATAAGTCGTTGATCAAGTACAATTCATAAAAGAGACTATAATAAACTTAACTTAAAAAAAGATTTATATTCATAAAATGTAGGTAGTGAAATTTACCTATCAAATATCAATAACAAAATAAATAAATATAATATAAACAACTGCATAGATATTGTTAAGTACGAGTATGTCTGATAATAATAGAGAAGAATTTTAGAAAGCAATTAGTCGCCTCGTATTTCATAATCGTTGTGGCACAGTTTTCTTAAATAGATTGGCACGGATGCTGTTAAAAACTAAAGAATAAACATTGGTCGACGATGACAGGTCAAACCACGTGTCATGCCAGCAAGTCAAATTATAATACATTGCACTCGCGGCATAAATATTGAAGTCATAGGCGGCTGTGAAAAACAATATTTATTTATTATACAAGGGGGAAAAGTTGTTGTTTTAATGTCGTGCCAGTATTGAGACCTCAGCTAGGGAAAGATTCTAAAATGGAGCCACGAGCGTAGCGAGTGGTTCAAAAACTGGAATCTTGAGTATTGCGAAGGTCTCAAGGCACGAGATTTGAACAAACTTTGCCGTTAAGTGTAATACAACTTTTTTCCCCTCACTATTGCGAGGAAATATGATTACAAATCTCATTCACATGTAAATTAACTTAAAAAAAAAACATTTAAAACTTAATGTCGAAACGTATCGTAGAGTAGAGCTTAAATATAGCCAATGGCTTACAAAGTCACCCATGAGAATTGACCAATTTAACACGCGAGCTCCGATTGCGCATGTTTACTACGGTCATACAGATCCACTTTATACTAGACATTAGTGGGCCATAGGAATTAGAGATTACTTTGCCTCACAAGTGAATAAGATGCGTTTTTGCTCGTATTAAAGGATAAAAGAGCGTTTTACGAGCTAGTGAGGGGAAAAATATAAGTTACTACTGAATTCCCAACCTGCAGAGTATTTTTGGACTAGGGGGTATAACAATCTGCTACTTAATGGGTATATCGCAAAAGAATACCTACATATTTTAAGGCCTTTAATGGAAACAAAATTAAACGTCATATTTTTAGTGCTACGAAGTTTTTTTTGTGACAACTTTTGACACTGATAAAAGCGGACCAATTCAAATTTTCTATGCGCAATTAACTTAATATTTTTTTAATTACCCACGTTTTTCTACTGATAAAGGTTGTTGGACAGAGTACTATAATTCATATTGCTAACTTTTGTAACTCAATTGACGAACATGATTTCTGTTTTGATTAAGACCTTAACACGTTCGCCTCCAATACTGTTTCACTAAGTGCTAATACTATGCCGATCGAAATTATCTGATAGAACTCCTATGCCATTGACACGCGTGTGTGACTGAACAGATTGTACTCTTATGCCAGTGACACAGCACTTGTGTCAAAAACGTTCGTATTTCTATCGCACTGGCATAGAAGGAAGAACTTGATTTATGCTAGTGGCATGAGAATAAGGTTACTCTGATCACGTATGTGTGTTACTGGCATAGAAATCAGATTTTGTTAGTCACACACGCTGTGTCACCGGCGTCGAACGTGTTAACTATGTAAAATTTTTTGCAATCGACCTTAATATGAGTTGTTTTGTTGTAATGTGTCAGTTCCATATAATAACTATCTAAAATTGACAAGCTGAATCTAAAATGGATCGCATTCTGGGATCTTAGTAAATAAAATATGAACGAAGGACGTTACACCATGCCGGGTCCAGGATAAGACTCCAGAGAATCCAACACTGCATTTTACTATGAAAAGTATGAAGTCAGACCGAGGCTACCCAGAAGGCCTACTACAAACCACGATATACGTGTTGCATCCCTGTCACACTTGCGTACGAATTTTTAGGGCAACAGAGAGGCAACATGTCGATAGTGGTTTTCAGTGGCTCTCAGTTTACGACGTCACAGCGAAGACCCTAGTGTAAGTCATTCCTAATCGACACACAAAGGCTAATTACAGTAATTACGGTTCTCTGTGTTTGAGTCTGTAAACCACATGCGTGGAAATACTCCCTACGCTCTAAGACAAATACAGGATTCACTTTGGCTAGGTTATAAACATATAGTCGCTGAGACAATATACTTAACTTATTCGGAACTATTTACATCCCTTTCATAACTACATCAACTGCATACATGTATCTTCATATTTTTAGTTTATTAAAATTTCGTTTGGATCGCGATTTCCTGTGCCACATTCGGACTTCATCATCAGCTCCACGATATCATTTTATTGCATTGTCATCCGACTCGCGTATCTACGTACACCACTAATTAGAACCCTAGGCCGCTCAAGAACTATGTCACAGTGACACCATAAATCAAATGGAAAAAAATCTCTAACTGCTTGTCATTTTGAAAAGGTTCTCGTAGCCTAGGGTTCCAATGGTTAACTGTACTTAAACACAATTTCAGTTCAATTGGCCTAAGCCTCTCTTCAAGCCATTTACCCTGGGCCTGAGCAAATCTAACCCAGAAGTGCAACTCGCAATCTTCCGAATATCGTTCACCCAACGAGCTAGACGGGCAGGTGCTCTTGCTCCTTCATCGAACGAAAAATCCGTTGGAATTTTAATCCTCCTGTCATCATCAAACATCTCCTGCCCAGTTCCACTTGAGTTTGGTAACGGAGAAAATATCGTCTCGCACCTTGGTGCAACGTTTAGTTCGATGTTCTTAACTCGGTCTTGGCTACTTCTACTATCGCTATCTGTGCTACTTGTATTTTATGCATAGCCTTCTTAGTTATAGTCCATATCGTCCGAAAGTTTACCGAATGCCGCCCATCTCAACTGGATCCTCCTTACATACATACACCTGGACTTACTTTCATACATACATACATTTCAAGTTAAACCAAAGCATACAATATTATGAACTCTTATTTTAAAGACAAACGCGCTACATCAACGTCAGGATAAATATAAAACGTAGGTAAGTTTACGCGATTAAGACCCATTTGTGAGTGATAATCGTGAAAATTTAAATCAATATATTATGAATTTTATAGATAAATATAGATTCACGTACGAAAATGTATTTATATTTTATGCAAAAACATCACACTACATTTAACGATTTTAAGGGTTCAAGGTTGCGTCTAAATTACAATAAAATTCCGAACATCACCGTGTGAACGGCCCTTAAGACTGGAAGCTCGCCAGCTCTGAAAGAACTACCGTCTAATGTAGACGTGAATAAGTCGAGCTTTGCTGCAGCTGTCTACACCCTTATGCGCCTATAGTTAAGGTTGAATTGATAGATAATTATTGGTAAGACCGTGGGAAATGGGTAGCGGATTAAGTGTTCAGATCGTTACGCGATATTTGTTGGCGTTGGTTTATGTTCAAATACTGAGACATCATTATGGGTGCTAACACTTTTGACTTTACACACATTTTCGTGTTTCATTTGTTCGTTGTATCTGGCCACCGTATTGGGATTGGGACCATCATAAGCCTACAGGGTCGCGTTTTTAAAGTTATATTTTACAATTTCGCTGTTTGCCTCTAACGCACGCACATAAATATTGGCTAGGAGGAGAGGCAAACAGCAAAATTGTAAATTGTAACTTTATAAAACGCGACTCAGGTGGGCTTCCGCGATCTACTAATGCGATTTTGTTTAGAACCTAATCTGAATGTATCAGTTCCATAGAATAACTGTCAAAAACTGACAAGCAGAACCAAATTAGGTGGCATATGATAGTCACACGTTTACCGTTTATCGTCACTTTCACTTTCGCGACCGCATACTTGTTAGAATGTGATGATAACGATGTATGTATGACACTGGACCTTCATGCATACATTTACATACATCATCAGCCTATCTCAGTCCACTGCTGGACGTAGACGTAGGCCTCTCCTATTAACTATGCGTATAGACGAATTAGAAGGTAAATGCCGATAATCGCCACGCTGGGCAAGCGGATTGACGATCGCAGTAATGTATTCACTATGATGAGTGATGACATTGCTGCCCATCATCAATCTTATATCTTAGAATATTTACTTACTTACTTACTTATATCAAAAAATGGTCAGCGACATGTCAATCTCTTAGTCGGCTTTTACGACACCCGTGGGAAGAGTTGTGGTGGCCACGGCTAACCAGGCATTCCATAGGCTCTTTATATTTTTTTTAGCTTAAGTATCCCAGATTTTCTTTCACCGATTCTGTTTACATATATCTGTTATAGCCAATAAATCAAAGTTATGAACCGCAGACGTAGCTGTCGGCAGTTCCGTGGCATTACCGCCGAACGCGACGCTCGCTGCGCTGTCTGCCGTTATAAATGGGACCAATTAACTAAGCGAATATAGAGTGTAGAATGTGAAGGCGTTTTGCGACGAGGCTCGACCACCATTACACGTGCCTTCACTTTATGAACAAATTCTGGTTGCGGTAGAAAAATCACTACATCTATACCACAGGGTTTAACAGAGAGTGGTGATACAAGATAATGAAACATGGCTCTATTAATGATTTTTGAACAACTTTTGGTATACTCTTGGGTCGTCTCGTTCGTTTTTCGTCACGTTCCTAAATTTGTCCGATTCTGCTTTCGTCACCCATTCTTTATTCGTCACGATCGTCGATGGTCTTTCTCATCTTCGGCAGGGCCGTCTTTAACCTATTAGAGGCCCTGGGCACATTAGGATAATGGGGCCCCTATGACCATAGTAATAAAGCACTATTTTGTTAGAATAGACAAACAACGTAAATGTGGAAAGTTTTAGATTTATTTTTATTTCTTTACAGTTACACTAGATATAATGAATACCTATAAGATAATCCAATGTAATCAACACGAACATCCACGATGAGTCTATAGAGAAGATTTTTTTTTTGTCAAATACCGTATTAGTCAAAGGAATCGATTACAACTTTTAAATGCCAAAAAACTAAAAAAAATAGTAAATAGTCTATTTATTGAAACAAACTAAAACTCCTTTTTTATGAATGTGTTACATCAATATACATTTCTTGATAGGCTAGTTTTGAACATAACTCAAATAATTTTTAAAAATTGTTTTATGACGGAGGGTAAAAGTTCTTGCTAGACAATAGACATTTCAAAAAATAAACAAAAACGAACAAATTGACCATATTCGGTAAAATTTGTTAAGACTGATTTTTAGGCGTATCTATAGGTTATCGTTTGGACCGCTTGGTAATAGGAGTTAGGTGGGGCCTAGCTACACTTCGTTTTATTTAAGATTAGAATTATCTGTCAAACGGGTGAACAAAGAAGCAGTGGTCGTAAACCTTCCTTCTTCGATTTCGGCCGATAACACTGAATTTCTCGGAACTTATGTACATACATATCATTTGATATTTACCGATAGCTGAACGCATAGTCTTCACATTTATTATTAATTTGTTGGCAAAACTGTATTAAAAAAAAATTATAAGTGTTTTATAAGCAAGATGGGGCAATTTAGAAAAAAGCTAAATATTGAAGGTTTTCGTTTAGTGTTTGGCGGTTTTTAACTAAGTATTTTTTTATAAATTTGTAACTCATATCGTACCGATTTTACATTTACTGAATTTAATGAAGTTTACAGTCTAAAATTTAACAATATAATAAGTAAGCTAGAATAAATATGCATGTTTAATCTAGCTTACATTATGCACTCCCAGTACTTTTAAAAGTCATGCATTTAAGGATTAAAACTATCAGTATAAAAGCGGACACGGTGTCATAAAGACTGCCATATGCTTACCCATCGGCAACGTCGTTTAGTATTTGTCGCCATTATGGGCGGCTTTAATCTGGGACGGTCTAACGTAGTTTGAATTTGGTAACAAATTAGAAAATAAAACTCTGATGACATACTCTACATAGTTTTATTCACTGTCAGTGGAAGAGTCCGAGGACTTGGAACCACCAACGTTTATAATAAAATTTTCCACAGTGTTATCTATTATATTATCTAATTTCATTTAAAAAATTATATTCTTTTTTAAATGTTGTATACCGTAGCCAACGATATGCCAGCAGTCTCAGCAGTCTTTTTCACACGGTCCGATTTAGTGGGATATTCCTTTCTATGGCACATTACTAACACTAATTTGTAAATATTCACCACCAATACCACCATCCGCTTTTCACTGGCAGTCAGAGGATTTTGCTTTTGCCGTTTCTTCTTTAGAGATGAAAAAACGTTAGCCGGAACCAGCTGCGACTTCATCAATTTTAAATGTGCACCAACAAACAAAATATCTAAATAGACTAATAATTTATAACGAAATTGAACAAAAACGATAACATCAATCTTTAAGTAAGCTAACAGCAATAGAAAACACAACCGACTCAACCAACAAATCGAATAACTGATGGTGACAGTGACGTTTTAAAATTGTGTGAGAACTCTGCCTCTTTAGGTTTTTTAATGTACAACCTTTCCATGAAAAATTGCAAACGTAATTTATTAAAATTCTTATCTTTTCATCTTAGAATATAAATTAACTAATATTATGTTTCTTACGTGATATTTAATAACTCGTATTCACTGTTCGATCCGCAGAATGTGCCTGTAAAAAAACCTTATATCTCGTTCTGCAAAGGTCTTTCTAATGCTAAAAAAAACGAAGTATAGACTAGGGGGCCCCATCCATCACGGGGCCCTGGGCACGTGCCCAGTGTGCCCAGTGGATAAGAGGGGCCTGATCTTCGGTCAAATTTGTTGTTCGTCTTTATCTTAATCCGTCTCGTTCTTAACTCGTCATAATTTTCATTCGTCATGTTCGCTGATAAATCTATGTTTTTCATAGTCTTAAGTCGGTACCAACTTAGAATATGACCAAATACGAAACGACAAAAAACGATTGAGTCGAAATAAGAAAAAGGTCAACAACTTATTATGGTCAAAGACGACAATGACTGCAGACTAACTTGACGAATGAAGAATGGGTGACGAAAGCAGAATCGGACAAATTTAGGAACGTGACGAAAAACGAATGAGCCGACCCAAGAGTATACCCAACTTTTGCTGCGCTCTAGGCAGTTCACTGACTGTAGGACCAAATATGAAATCCCAAAAAAAGTTGTTGTTCCATAGAAATGGGCTAATATAGGTTGACCATTATGTACATACTGAAAAGTCGTTTTTTTCTTCAGATTTGATATTTGGTTCCATAGTAATGTGGATACATAGATGAATCTCGACAATACCTTAAGATACATTATTGTATTTAACTTGCCATTACGCTCGCACTTTATGCAAAATAAATCAAAAATAATAACCCGAGAAAAATCCGGCAACAAACTTGCTGTCAGCCTTCGTAGCCTAGTGGTAGTGACCCTGCCTACGAAGCTGGAGGTTCCGGGTTCGAATCCCGGCGAGGGCATTATTTGTGTATTTATTTATCACAAATATTTGTTCCTTGGTCATAGCTGTCTATGTATTTAAGTACATATATGTATCTGTCTATTATATCGTCGCCTGGTACCCACATCACAAGCCTTAATTGAGCTTACCATGGGACTAGGTCGATTTGTATAAGATGTCCCAAGATATTTATTTATTTATATTTATTTTAAACTGCGGCTGAACATGCAGTACCTGGAGAAGCTAGAGTGAAGTTTAGGTCACCAAAATGAATAAACAAATCAAATCAACGCTTTTAAAGTCTGCATTGACCCCTGTACGTGTAGACAAGATTGCGTGTGTCGTGAGTCGTGAGTTGTCGCGATTAATTCATGTGTCACGACAACAGCTTTTGTCGCATGTAAATACCGACACTCAACACAGATACTATACTCTTGGTACAAAAATTGTTAGACCTTAATTTAATGCGCATTGTATGGACTTCTTTATTAGTACCTACTAGCCTATTACCCATCGATTAAAATAGTTAATTTTCCTATTATATTGAAATGTTCCTTGTCTTTCTGGCATTGTATTTTCTTATTCAGTTTCGATAAATAATTCAAAGGAAATACACTCGTGTTTATAAAATTGTACATAATGTTTGATATTATTTAACCACTGCACCAACTTGTCCACTGCACCTAAGGGACGTCTAGGTAGGCCATTTTATTTTAAGTTGTCCCCCATTTTTTTCTCTGCTGCTCCATGAGCTGATTCAATCGTGGAGAAGAAAAAAAAATACCCAATATAATACGTATCTAAATATGTACTAAATATGTAACGTCAAAAAAGGTAAAACTAAATATCTGAAAATGTCAAGATGCAAGATAAGATGTCGATAAAATCAGTGACTTACCTCTCATTATCCTACTATTCCTACTATAATATATCCTACCATAAAATACTTTGAACACACAAGATTATGTCCCTCCGTACTTGTCAAATAATTTACCTCTAATTCTGCAGGCATTTTATTATGGAGAATATTACTCAATCTCCTTTTCATTTGCTACCTCAGCACTTAACAGATCTAAGCGGAGTTGAACGGTCAAGCCTTTTAGTCTAGTTATTTACGTTTCTATGACGAGTCATATTGGCATGTAACACGTGACTGAGTTGTGTCATTTTGGTTTTACGTCACATTTGCGTACTAGTGAAGTGACCCGTCTTGAAGTAGGCATAGAGAATGCTGAAAGACATCCTATTAATCGCATGGGTGGCCTCACCGACTCACTCAAAATGGCCGGACCTGTCTTGTTATATTTTTTATTTTCTGAATGGGTTAAGGACGACCATTTCATTTGGTGAAAGGGCTCAATATCTGTGCGTATTATGGGATAACAAGATTGCTGTCAAGCGCTTAGAAATAGGTGCGTGAATACCTACTTGACCTACACGTACATATATGGCACTCATTCCAAGAGACCATGCTTTCATGACAACTAATAATATTCTGGGACCTTATTTCAAAGGTCACCAAATTGGTTTTTGGTTGTATTTTATGAATACTTTTTAATAACATTACCAGTATCAAATCATAGCAAAAAAGAAATCTTTTTTTATCCAGGTATATCATTTAGAGTCATACAAATATAAAATGGTCAGGAACACACCATTATTAAAATCTTTCACAATGCTCGCGAGCGCCTTGAATATTGTTTACCTATACGGAATCTTCTAAAGCAAAGATCTATATTTTTCTTTTCTGAGTACCTCTCATAATAGTCTTTGTGAAAAAAATGAATAAATCGGGAAAGAGATGCCATGTTGGCTGTCAACGGATCATAGGCTTGACTGACAGTTGGAGAAAGTCCAAGCCTAAGCCAAAAAGTATTCTGTTCTGTAATATAGGCTTCAAGTTGCTTTCATTATTCATTTGTTTGGTAACCCTTGTCAAAAAAAGTCAGGACTGTTTTTGAAAGGCAATTGTGTAGTATGCGACTTCTATGTTTTATTCGTTTGATCATCAGCCTATCTCAGTTCATTGCTGGACATAGACCTCTCCTATTACCTTTGCGTATGGATGCATTAGAAGGTAAAAACCCACAATCGCCACGCAGGCAAGCGGATTGGCGATCGCAGTAATGTCTCCACTATGATGATATTGATGATTTTATTATAATTATATTATATTTTCTTAAAAGTAAACTAAATTAATTATAATTATGAATATGAATTATGATTTTATTTATTTTATTTTATTTGTTTAATAGACATACAACATAACAGCTTGACGCCAATGCGTTGTATGACAATGTACAGTAAAAATGATGATGAAGATTTGATGAGATACATATACCTAATTAACTAATAGCCTCGCAGAACTTCAATATGGATGGCTTCTCAAAAAACAAGTCGCAGTACGGTATGATACTATGGTGCCCATCAATCTTCGAAACTAAACTATTTATTGGTACTTATAGTTATAAAAATTCGTAGGTAAGTCTAGCCTAGTTTGTAGGTAAAGGGTGCCTATATGCCGCTTTTCAAACCTAATACTACTTTATATATTCTGTGCTAATACCTACTAATTCAAGAAATTCAAATAGATTAGAGATGTGATTACGTATGTAAGCCTCAAAGGGTCGTATTGATTGACTAAATTACGGTCATTCGGTGTATTTCAAATTCTGATTTCGTTGCATTTTTCAGTACGAGTAGTAGAGCTATCGAATGATTGAAGTATCCACCCAATTACCCATTTCCTGTAATTTGATGACAATGAATGAAGGCGATTGCTTCGATTCGTCTGATAAATTATTGCGAGCTTTCTGTGAAGTAGGATAGGTACCTATGTATTTAACGTTGGGATAAAACATTTTACCTAGCATTGTATTGCTAAGGAATATTAATTTTTATAGTGTATCAAACTATCGACAATATACACCAAATTCTAATTAGGTACTCTATACTACTTCTAATAGACACGTAGTAGGTATACGTTTTACAGTGGCAAATAATTAGACACAAGGCAATTTCGCTCGGTCAACCAATATTTTAGTGCGACCACACGCGATCTGATTAGTTTAGTAATTAACGCATTTGATTAATGATTATGACCTTTATCAGCCATATTTTATATTTTAGCCGTGAACAGTCATTGAACCCTTTAGGTCAGGTTTTAGCACGGAATCGATTAGAAATAAGGTTTTGGGTTTGCCATTGACGTATGTAGTACAGTCAGCGTCAGCAAGTTTATTCGTTTCAATAGCTTGAAAATGATTGGTACAAGGCGAGGCTGTTCAACTAATACTAATATAATAAGGCGTACTCATTAGGTCGACCTTCATTGTCATTCAACTGTAAGTATGTCTATACACGGTGTTACGCGAGCATTGCGAAAGATTTTAACTATGCATTCTAGACATCAAAATAAACAAAAAATATTATGAGACCTAATGTCAATTCCACCAAAAATAAATCTGTTTTTTAGGCCGATTTGAATACTTTTTATCATAACAACAATTTGTTTAAATTATTTATTTCAATTGTTTTTTTTTTAGGTAGAGGTTATTTCGTCAAGTCTATTCGTATTTTTTTATTGTCAGGCAAAAGGTGTCGTAATATTAAGAACACATTGTGGTAGCATTGTAATCCAAAAGAAGTTAAATGACGAGTTACGTCGAAAAACTTATTTCGAAAAAAGGTTGATTATCTCTGAAACCAAGCCGAATCCAGGAAATTTTATATAACATTAAAGACTCTAAATATGGTCAGGAATCCAGCATTAAAATCTTTCGGAATGCTGACGTAACACCGTGTATGTATGCATGATAATTAATTTGATTCTGCCAAAACCTAATTTGTGCATATAGCTGGTATTTGTAATAAAAGGAAGATATATCGTAATGCTGTTAACTGATTGGAACAATAAATAAATGTCAAAAATGTCAAAAAAATTATTGACGTAATTATAATGCTGTGTAACTTATTTGAATAATATATAAATGTGCAATAGTAAAAAGATCAGTTGAATATTGCCTCCGGTATTTTGATTTCGCCAAATAGAGAAAAAAGTGCATTTGGAGGTTAGAAATTTGTTATCGTGTTTGCTCCTATGTGTCAGTGCGAGCGCGTTATATTATAATGCATTACATTACATATCGAGTAAAACCTAACGTATCCTTTACTTTCCACCTCATGGTACGGCTACAGATACTGTTCTAACAGCGCACTCTAGTGCCAAACCACCGAACTCTTTCCCTCACCCGCGAACAGAATTAGCACTGGTTTCCGCCACCCGCCGCAGAACACTAATACGATATCTAGGGTTGGCAGCGCGCCAGACATTAACGGCCCTAGTAAATTGGCCACGAGTGCCGATAGCGACTTGTGCATGCCCTAGACTGGATGCGAGACAAGATATGGAAAGACAGTCTGGCAAAGCATTGTCAGTATCAAATGTACATATGTAAACAGCATGTCTACAATCAACAACCCTGATTTATTGGTTTTACTACGAAGCTTCGTCTTGACGCTCGCTCTTCAGGGTGCTTAGCCAAGTTGCCAATCGCTAACGCTTAATCGTCAATCGTAAACAAAAGGCAGCTAACTGTCTTTGTTGCACTAATATGAAAGAGTGACAGAGAGGGAAAACTACGATACGCTACTAAGCGTTAGCGATTGGCAACTTGGCTAAGCATGCTGGTCCCTTTTGCAGTCGACACATGGAATCTTTATTTTTTTTTAAACTGGTCGATGCTAAATGCTAAACCTGGAGGTTGAAGCTAAAAAAAGTTAGAAAGATAATTTAATTATTGCTTCAATATGTCTGGAATACGGACTAGGCTATCTCAATTACTATATAATATACATATATACATGTACGATCTAAACATTGATTTAGAATGATCAGTAGTAAATAACAGAATATATTTCAATATTACAAAATTTACCTACCAAATGTAGTATGCCGACATATATTATTATCATATTCTGAGCAGGAAACAATAGGTACATCTTAAATAAAACTATGAAAACGGATAAACTCGCGTATATTAACTAATTTTAACTTTATTCCGACGTTTCGAACACTTTACAGGGTTCGTGGTTCAGGTTTCGTGTGTGGTGTGGTATACGCGAGTTTATCCGTTTTTATAGTTTTATTTCATGTGTAATCCTCGCGGCAACAGAAGAAAATATTCAATACATCTAAGTTAAAAAAATGTATGAAGTCCGCATTAGGTTAGGTCAGCCCGTAGAATGCATGTGCCAGACGAAAAAGTTCTATACCTACTTTTTGCTATTCAGAATACGATACTGGATATCATCACTTTGGTTACACTCTTTACAGAAAGTTCCTACAATTAAAATTAAACAATTAATTCGACTACACATATCGCTTAGCAACCCACAATTAACTTAAAACGTTTTGTTTTGTTTATTTCAGCGTTTCATGATTGTTTATACATACTGTATATTGCCGTTTGTACCTACATATTTGTAGACTACATAAGTAGTAAAAGTAAATTAATTCATTTCGTATTCATTCACTTAACTAAGTTCTCAAGTGAATAGGATCTCATATTATGTCACCATGATAAACTACGACAATGTAACTACATAACATAATACATTAATCAGATGAAACTGAAATGTATCTGGCGACGCAATGTCAGGTTTTTCGTTTTGAAAGTTAAAGCTTAACGCTAAACATTAAGATTGCAAAGTTTTCGATAGATGTCTTTTTGAAAACTAATTAGTCTAATTACGTCTAATTTGAAAGGTTTGATTCAAAGTTTCCAAACATACCTACCTTCTCTTTACTCAAAAAATTCTAATTCTTTGTAACAGGGTTTTTCATACTCGAGTGATACCATTTTGCATTTTTATTACAATATTATAGCAATAGTCATTACATTACACACTTTGCGTGCTCTATAATAAATTACCGTGGTTCATTATTATGGTAAAGATATACGCAGAACTTCCTTCCTTCATCTGATTAATGTTTTTGTTTTTCTAGGAGTTACTAGGTATACTCTATTTAGTATAATTGCTGTTAGATACCTCGTACTATATGTTCTGCTTATGCATATACAATAGACATAAATAAATATAAATATCTTGTAACATTTTACACAAATCAACTTAGTCCCACACGGTAACAATTAAGGGTTGTGATGTGGGTACCAAGCGACGATATATAAAATTTAATAATAGAAATATACATATTAATACTTAAATATATCGACAGTTACGACCAAGGAACACATACTCGTATTTGTGATAAATAAATATACAAATAATGCCCTCTGCGGGATTCGGACCCGAACCTCCAGCTTCGTAAGCAGGCTCACTACGACCTAGGATACGGAGGCTTACAGACATAACAATTATAAAACTATTTATATGGGTCTACTAGTTCTAAAACAAACTTGAATGTCACAATTTTTACAGTTAGATGTTCAATTTTATGTTACGAATTTCGTAGTCAAATTCAAATTTTCTATAAGCGATCAACAATACACGCCTACATTTTCTAAATATGACGAATTGTTCTACTGCCTTACGCTGTTGGATAGAGTACAAACTATAATTAGCATGACTAGAGTTGTACCGTGTCCGAGAATATTCTCCGATGCGTATGGAGAATGTTCTCCCTCGAGAACATTACCCTTACAAAACGGAGAACGTTATCGGGAAAACACAACTCTCAGCTTGACTAACTTTCATATTCATAACACAATTGAAGCAATTGTGATTTTCGTTTTGATTAAAGTCTGAACTATGTACATTTTTTTCGACCCTTATGAGTAGGTACTGACACAATACTGGTATTTACCCCATATCGCTTTTAACATGGCAATATTCCAAACACAAGCAATATTCCCAGGAACAATTACAAGTAATTAGTCATAACATTCTTCCTAATAACCGTTATTGTTAAGTGCACTATTATATAGTACTGCCCGTGAACTAAGTGAAGTGCGTATAAAGGCACAGATCATGTACTCAGTACTACAAACTACAGATATGTCACACTAAAATTAGCGCATACCTATGCATTCATCATCATCATGTGGAGCATTCCATGAAAACGTCTACTTTTTGTCCGTACGTGACGCTATGGTAGCTAGTTAGCTACCCTAATAAAATATGTTGGCTGCTAAGAAACACTGTCAACCTTAAAGCCCTTATATTATATTATTATGACCATACTCGGTTACCTCATTATATTTCTCAAAAGTATTGAAATGACTGTGTCCGTACGTGACGTTTTTATGGAATGCTCCATAATCATAATTTCAGCCGTTTATCGCACTGCTGAGTTTAGGCCTCTCTTCATGTACGCCACTGGTCCCGGTCCTGAGCTAACCTCATCCAAAAGTGACCCCCACTCTTTCGAATATCGTCCACCCATAGAGCGCTCTCGGCTTCTTCCGCCTGTATGTATTTAAACATACATTATTTATAATCCCGGCCTTAAGTAATTTTATACCATAAGAGAAAAACGCAAACATTAGAGGGTAGAGTCTGTGCATATAGAGAGACTGGCGGCATAAAAGCAGAATATTTTCATGAGATTTCCTTGGCAAGTCATCCTAGTTAAATCTGTAGGCTTATGATGGACCCGTGTTTATCGTTTGCCGTTGTTGCCGTCAAGTTCTAACAAGTATACAAGAGCGAAAGAGCGTAGCGTAGCACGATAAAAGGCGAACACGTGACCATCATAAGCCTGCAGGCTGTCACAACTGCAAAGGTCTTATTTTTGATGGAAGTGGGATATCTGGCTGTCTCAAGTTCATGTGTATAATCTGTGGCTAGGACGTGCTTCGCTAAGATAACACTGATAACAGAGATAACCATAACCATCATGAAATGACGTAGCCTTCACCGTCTTGCGGCCTGATGATAATTTGGTACTATGTAAGTAGATATGTACTTACTGTTATAAGTAAAGATTATATGTACAATAATAATTTTAGTCACTTCACTAGATGCATGGTTAATGCTTTTTGTAATTTAGTTTTAAGTCAATGTATTTTTTTATTCTTATTCCATAACACTGTCCAAGCCGAAAATAGATATTTAAGGGCCTCCCATACAATATGACTGTTTATGATAAATTGATAATGTTACGGAACCATTCGTGCACGAGTTCGATTCGCACTTGGCCGGTTTTTACTTTTAGTATAGAATATATGAAACAATTTAGCATGTTTTGTTAATTTGAATAATTATTTTTATAACCATTCAAAACATTAATGCAGTCTCGCCGTTAAAATAGAACAAAATACATGCTTAGTGCATGTATATTACATTACAGAGTTAAAGTAAATACATAGCAAGGCAGTTTCACTACCTACTGGAAATAATGCTACGAAAGGTTCAGTTGCTACGCCGTAGCACCTTGAGTTGTAGCACTAATCGTAACTCGTAGTAACGGGTCGCGATCGAGATACTTAAATACGGAATAGGGATGATGACTGTAGTTAAAATAAAATATTTAACATTATTAACATTACTAAGATGTAGATTGCAGTAATTTTTGTACAGAACTTCTATTTAATAAATTGAAAAGAACCTTAAAGAGTAGGTCATTTGGCAGCACTCAAACGTGACGTCACTTTTGAGTATTTCATATAAAATTCCATAGTGGTGATCGTTTTGACAGTTCGAAAAAAGATGCTGATTTGACTTGCCAGTCATCATGCCTATTCTATTGATTTAATCCTCACGAATATTTTATTTTATTTTAATTTAGCAAGTTGGGTTGTTTGATGTTTAGACTATGTTTTAATGATAACCTTTGAATTATACAGCGTGTGTATTTGATACGGGCGAATATGAATATTTTAATGGCGATTACTATCGGACCTAGGGAACCTGTTTACATATTTTTTTTAGGAAATAAAGGTAATTTTTTTTCATACAAAATAATTGAGTAACGTAATGTATTGCATCCACTGGTAGCCACATTAATTAGCGTAGACATAATTAATAACATAAGTATCTAATTACGAGTGTCATGTTAGTTGGACGGCATACTTTGCTGCTGAGTTGCACTTTAGGAAAATCATTACACCTAATTAACAACAAAATTTAATGAAATGATTATCTTATACGATTCGAAGGATCAGATATTATAGCTGAATTAATTAGTCGTCCGTAAAAAATACACACGCTGTATAAAATAATATAATATATATTTATTGTGTTAATTATGATTAACACAATAAATATATATTATATTATTTTATAACTAGTAATCATAACAATTTCAATAATTACAATGAACATTTTAAGCTATTTCGATTATAATAAGATTAATAAGCTATTTTAAAGTAATTAAGGAAACTAAACTCTTCAGACAAACTGATTTGTGTCTATTGTATCGATAATCACTCGAACGATCTTTCTATCGGTGGGCTTCGGGGCGTGGCTTCCGTTTCCGGTGGGCAGTAATGGATGGTTTATCGTTTCCTTGGCTGTAGCCTTAACCTGATTTTAAAGTTTACACTTTTAAAGTTACACTGTATTATGTCTGGGTCAGCTGTAGTATTTCGGTCCACGTGTGTACAGTCAAACGTATGTATCTTGTCTTGACTCAATAAACTACATTTTTAACATAAATACATATACACACAAATCTAACCATCATCATCATCCACTGGTGAACGTAGACCTCTCCTATTAACTATGCGTATAAACGCATTAGGAGGTAAACGCCCATAATCGCCACACTGGGCAAGCGGATTGGCGATCGCAGTAATGTGTCCACTATAATGATTGATGACGCTGCTGCCCATCATCAATTTTTTATCAAATAGTGGTCAGTGACACTTCAATAGGCTACTTGACTCATATCAAATTTAGTGCAAAAAATTATTATTTTCTGTAGTATTTATTGAAAAGATCAATATTTTTCGATTACGGTGGTATTAAAAGTGTTTGATGGGTACATATTTTTTATTCAAAAATTTGTTTTATTTTTTTTTTATCTCGTACTCTGAAAACGGTGTCGGCCATGATGTGACGTCATAGGATCTTAAACTAACTTCATGTCGAATCTTATACGAGTGAAATTCGCCATGGACATGTAGGCATGTAGCTTTGCTGTGACATTGAAATAACATAAGTGACATGTCAAATGTTTGTTTTCGGTTTGAGTGACGTCACACCACAGATAATCTAAGCATTGACATGGCTAGTATCGTTTTCGCGCGGTAACGAAAGTTTAAATTTTAAGTTATAATTTTGCGGTTTTATAGGTCGTGAAAAAATATATTCATATTTTTTTTCCGTTAATCTGATATTGATTAATACGTTTGTCGTATAAAACTTTAAAAATGGGTCAAGTAGCCTATCCCTTAGTCGACTCTTACGACACCCGCAGGAGTTGGGGTGGTGACAAATGTATTCTTACTGCTGTCACCACACGGCTGACTCTTACGACAACCGCAGGAGCTCATATCTAATACCATATGTGAAAATTAACTTAATAAACCATTCTAATAAAAACACTAAGTTCTAAGTCTTAGTGATGGTCGATGCTAAAAACTCTAAAAAGCAGTGATGATAAAACTATTAAAATGTCTGCTCCAATGAGGTAAGACTACGAAGGCTACGAAGCTGCCTGCATAAGGCACTGGTCTCACCGCGACGCGAGCGAGAGACACCGCCGGGCGAGTATCGCCGCGTCTCTTTTATTTACACGGGAGTGCGTATCTTTTGTTCGTGTTTATAGCCGATAGTTGATAGCTTAGTAGCTCGCGGTGAGACCAGTGCCTAAAGAGGCGACGTTGTAATTATTTGCAAGAAAATTTAATCTTTTCATTGTCATCAATCATCATTAAGAGGTAATCAAAGTTACATTGAAAATTATTTTTCCTAACTATAGTGCGCAAAAACGAACTTTGCGTACGCTTCGCGTTCTCTTTTTGACGCACTTGTTATGAAAAAAATCGTCCCTTACACGTGCAAAAATTTTTTGCACTAGCTAGGAAATGTACTATTTATAATAGCCTAATTACTTGAACCATCGTAAGTATCTTTTCTTTTGGAAATCGTTATGTACTTGTGGTGAGCACCGAAAAGCACTTAACAATATTGGTTTTCACGTCAATAACTCATTGGGGCTCTGTCCTCATAAACACAGCCTAAACACTAAAAATGTTCTCGTGCGATGTTCATTAACCTACATACTTAATCGTACAAGACTGTTACCGATATAAGTGATCGTTGTGCTTAGTTTAACGCAGACTTACTTGCTATCCCTCTCACTCGAACCAATACATACATACAATGAATATGAGCGAAATGGTCAGAAAGTAATTAAACTTATGGGACCTTAAACATTTTTGGTTGTTACTGCTTATTTTCTATTATATTTAAAGTCCTTGATACATACCGTACCTGTATAAAAAACTAATTAAAAATAACAAATTTGCCAATTTATATGTCGATTTTTTTATGTACTACAATAATGGATGTATTTACTAGTATTTACCGAGACTCTAGTAATGGCGTTGTTATAAAGGGTATTTTCAGTACAAATTAAATGAATACTATGTATTCCGATTTGATACAGATAGTCAAATATGAAAAACCTATCTTGCTTGTGTAATGCCGCGATGTCTAAATATATATACTTATTATATTCATTCAAAAATTACGACTGTCACGTTAACCCTTAGCGCGTACGCTATGGCGACAACCTAAAAATTTCCGAAAAATATCTTAATTATGAGTTTTTTTTACTTTTAATTCTTAAATATGATTTAAATGTATTAAAAAAAAGTTAATTGATACTTAATTATTAGTACATTGTGCATCAAGGGAGGTAAGTATGGAATTACTAACGAGAGTGTTAGAAGCCCGACGCCGTCTCGAGTTAGTATTCCGCTTACCGACCGTGATGCATACAATGTTTTTCATCACACTTGTCAACCAAAAAATTAGTTTTAAGACATAATATTATTAAATGACGCACTGACATTTCTATTACTCCCTAGGGAATTTCACTTTTCTATTACTCCCGCTACGCGCGCAAACAATGGCGCGCTTAGACAGCAAGTGTGATGAAAAAATTAATAAACCGCGTCACAGCTAGATACGTCACGTCGCGTTTTTCCCAGCTGGATTTAAAGAATCGCGTAGAATTAGATTTCAACCATTACTAAGGAAACTAGGGAATTTGTAACCTTTGGATTGCGTGCGATTAAAATGTCAACCGTCTGCGTAAGCTGTCGGCATTTTGGGGCGATAGCGATAACCGTAACGATAACATTCGTTAGGGTTTGTAGGAATACTAGAAATAGCCTGATTTAAAGTTCAAGTGCCACATAATACCTTCATAAATTGGTGGCGAGAGGCAAAGGCTTAGCCTGTCTGAGTCTTAGGCACTGGTCTCAACACGAACAAAAGATACGCACTCCGGTGTAAATAAAAGAGACACGGCGTTACTCGCCCGGTGGTGATAGCTGATAGCTGGGCGAGTATAGCCGTGTATCTTTTATTTACACGGGAGTGCGTATCTTTTGTTCGTATTTATAGCCGATAGTTCATAGCTTAGTAGCTCGCGGTGAGACCAGTGCCTTAGGATATATAATTTTTCTATTATTTAGGAAAAAACAATACCACTGGGGTAGGTAATCCACATTACTAAGCCAACTTGGACTTATTATAAGCAGGTTTAACACGTTCGCCTCCGGTACTGTTTCACTAAGTGCTTATACAATGCCGATCGGAATTATCTTATAGAAATCCTATGCCAGTGACACGCATGTGTGACCGAAAAGATTGTACTCCTATGCCGGCGACACAGCATTGTGTCAAAAACGTTCGTATTTCTATGCCACTGGCATGGGAGTGAGAACTTGATTAATGCTAGTGGCATAAGAATAATATTACTCTGATCACGTATGTGTGTCACTGGCATAGGAGTACAGTTTTTTCGGTCACATATGCGTGTCACCGGCGTCGAACATGTAATCCTGTTAAAAAGATAAATTTTCAAAGAATTAAATGGATATATTTTTGTAACTATGAATATTATATATGTACTTACAATACATACTTGCATGTCTTACCCCTAATACCGCTATAAGGGTATTGGGGTAAGATGAAACGGTTTTTTTGAATGGGGAAAGACAAAAATTCGTCATGTGGTTACTGAACAGTACATAATTATAGTATTCAATTTTGATTCATATATTTCAAACTATCAAAGCCCTATCATGGAATCAAAAATCTGGAATTTTAGTGTCTGACAAAAAAGAGTAGTTAGACAATTAAGAGTTAAAACATCGTCAAATCGTCATGTGTCCCATATTTGAAAAGGACGAGAGTACATTGTTGTCACATAATCTACTTTTTATTTAAATAATAAAACAAATACAAATATCATATTATCCACTGACACTTTCATAACGCCATCAGCTCATCTCTCATTTTATGGTTCCCATTGCGGTTGTTAGTCTAGCTATAACAAGGGCATATATACCTACCTATACTAATCAGAGTTGTGTCCACAAAAACTGCCATAAACGCAAAGAAAAGCCATAATCTTCATCTTCATTGGTCAATAAAACACGACCATCGAGTATTGCGGATCATTAGTTTTATCGTAGAAGATGTCTTTACGGCGCGGATTATAGTTCCACAATAAATTATAAAGGACGCGAAAACTGTCAGTAAGAGTGGTGGGTTTTATTTTTGGTATATGTATAATTGGTACCTACACTGCAGCACTGGGAATAATAGATATGTAGTGTAGAATTATCTTTCACCGTATAATTTATGTATCCCATTCGTCAGTAGAATGTACAAAAAAATTAACAAACCTAAAAATCACGCACTTTTAGAACGCAATCTTGGTTTTATTACGAACTTAAGACCTTAAACCTTGAGTTCACATACATTTTATGTTAAAATTATTTATATTTATAAATATTAACGTAAAAATACATCTGCGAACATGTATGTGAGTGAGTTTAGTAAAATGTCCAACTTTGTCGTTTGCCATAAAGCCGCTTTGTCAGTTTATTCATATGAAGATACAAGGGAATCTCGTCTTTATGGTAAACAACGTGGGACGTTTTACTAAAAACTAACACTATTATGTTATGGAAAGTCATCATGCTGTTTACATTTTTTTGGAATTCAACCGACGATTGGTCTCTACCTCATTCTACTGTAAATACATACCGTACATAGGTACCTAAGAATGTCTTAGAATGAGTTTTTCTGTTTAGCTAGTAACATAAAGAATTGTTCTTATAATTACTACTTCTATTAATTACATAGTAAGTAATTAGTAGTTTAGTAATTGTACGCACCTAAACTACTGAATAAAACTACTATACATATTTTACCCAGTTTGTCACTACATTATGTAATTTATGATACAAGGGGGGAGAAAATTTGGTGAAATTTCAACAAGGTTTTTTTTATTCAATATTTTCGAGTTGTGTGTTTTTAAGTAATAACACGACTATAGGTACAGCTATCGCGGCTGATGCCTAAACCACTCGGCCACTCCAGCTTAGCGGACACGGGTCAAATTTCTCGGGTATATTCTATCTATACGGATATTCTGTTATAAGGCGCCTTTGACCATACTCCAAGGGGCACAATACGTGCTTAGCCGCCTTCTATTTTAAGGTTTTTTAAGAAGTAAAATGTTTGAAAAATGTGTTGGCAAGTAGGGCACTTGTTGCTCGTTCGATCCCCGCTGCTGAAATATTCACGACACGAATACTCCATCGATTTTGCCTGACATTGAAACGATTTGCGTCTATTAATGAATTTCAAATAACAAAACAGAATGCACATAAATCGATATTTCGTAAACTATACTCCCACTTTTTCACTTATTCTGTCTCTCTTTGACGTTTACCATTAGTTATTTACTATCGAAATCCAGAATCTGCAAAACGTATAGTGCTACATATAACATATCTAAGCTTAATTTGTTTGACGTAGAAATCCGGTAAAATGTGAATAAATTCCGAATCCTCGAAGTTAGGCCTTGGGTAAAGCTGCCTCAAATAATAAAAAAATGCAACAACGTGAATAGTTACTTTGTTTCATCATCATCATCATTGGCTATAGGCAAGTAAGAGGCGTTAACTCTCAAGCGGCCGACGACGTAGCCTATTTTGGCTGTAAGGCTGCGGCCACACTTACTGCAAGTCAGGTCAGCACTTCAATAAAAATGTAGTAAATGGCCGCAGGTGGCCTGGCCTTTAACTCATCACATTTTGCGTAGAGTTCTACTTGCCTCTGTTTCTCGAAGGCTTGCAGGCTCATCTTTACAGTAAGTTTAATATTTTATCTCCACTTAAACCAATCTTGCGCCGAAGACTCCCAGAGCTGAGCTCACTAGCTTACATAAGTACTAATCGTACGAATATACCTACGTCTAATACTAGCTGGTGAAGTAGACGGTGTCTGGTTATACGATAAATGAGCCGAAAATGTGTTTTTTGGCTGTCAGTCTGGCAGCTTTTTTGCATAAATACTTATGCCGTGAAAATTACCTACGACGTTTTGAGTAGGTAATGGTAGTACTTGTGGTACCAGGGAAACCCGGGGTGTGAAATGGTAGAAATCAGTAAGATAAACATCATATTGCTCTTCCCAAATTCGAAACTACATACAGTTAGAATTTTTAGGAGATAACATTTCATTTATTCATGTCAGACGTAATTTATATCTTCGATATTGTACTCATGTCACTACTAAATTAATTCATGGCCAATCTTTCTTAATTACAAAATTGCTTATTTAACCAGTCAAATGTAAACAACCTAACAGTTTACCCAAAACTCGACCGAAACATTGCACCTGTTAAGAAATCAGCCAAAACAAACTATTTCCACAAGCCATAAACCCGACTAAATCCCGCACGGAGGACAGAGCGGGGCTAATTAGCTTCTAATTAGTGCGAGAGAGAGCGCAGTGGCACCAGTCCAAGATGAATCTGATGTTTCGGAAGAACTTCAGTGGGGAGAAGAGCACGGGCGGCGGAGGGGGTGGTGGGGGCGGCAAGGCGCGGGGGGCGCTCGGGGCCGGCCGCAACGCGAAGCGCCGGGACCGCGAACGATACTCCTGCATGGAAGAACACCACTACAGGACACATCTGTTCTTCTCGGCGCCTAGGGCCAGTACTCAGTACAACGAAGGCTCAGGTAAAGGTAAAACTTGTGTGTCTGTGTTGAGTTTTTGAGAAAGTTCTAGAAGTTTATGGAAACTTTTTAAGTTTATTGAAACATGTGTAAACTGTGTTTATCGTCATTGAGTGATATCTTTGTTGTGTATGTGCTAATGTGTTGTGAAGTTATGTAAACAGGTAAGTTTAGTTAAACATGAACTTTTACCGTCCCGCCTAACTATGGTTTCAGCCGTTATCAAGGAAAATCTTAAAGATAGATACCACATTTGTTTGTTTATGCAATGTGGCCTATGTGTTCAGTATGCCACGATTTTCCACCAGTTTATTGTAAATTAACTCTATTGACTTCAATAGCAGTGTAAAGCAGTATTTTTACTTTAGATTAACTGTAATGTGTATTTTGTCACAAAAACTAATTGAAAAAATTTCTTAAACTTTTTTGCCGACTCAAAGTATGAAGCTTCATATAATATATTAGACAGGCTATGATGCATCGCACATGTGCTTGCAGTGACGTTCGCTCCGGTATGCAGAATGCAATGGGCACGCGATGAACGATGTTTCTAATTTTGATATTTTCGGGGAAAATCTTAAACTCTCAAATATGACTAGCTGACCACGGTTAGCTAACCTAGTATAACGGACATGGGCAAAACATAATTATTTGTTATAGATATTTAGGTTAAAGAGTGAATGAAGCTTACAAAGTTTAACAGTTTGGTAAGTATTTTGCATTGATTATTTATTATGAACTTTGTATGCAGTTTTGTTTTCGTTAATTTGAAAATATGATTTGTAATATTTTACAAATAATGTTAGTATTTAATCGTTTCAATACAACTAACAATATTTGGACACCCAGTCGTCATAAGATTTAGTACATTGTGCATCAAGGGAGGTAAGTACGGAATTACTAACGAGAGTGTTAGAATTTTATGACTCGAGTTAGTATTCCGCTTACCTACCTACCGTGATGCATACAATGCTTTTCATCACACTTGCCGACAAAAAAATAAGTTATAAGACATAATATTATTAAATGACGTACTGACATTTCTATCACTCCCTAGGGAATATCACTTTTCTATTACTCCCGCTACGCGCGCAAGCAATGGCGCGCTTAGACAGCAAGTGTGATGAAAAAGTTATTTATCCACGCTATTTAATATGTACAATATATTTTCACCACATCATTTAAATAATAAATATGGTTAGCTTTGGATTTGCCTCGCAATGTTTGTTTCGCTCTCATGCCTTCCCTCGCCACACTATAATACTGACTACGTTTTAAACGTCACGCGTCATTTGGTCCAAATTTTGTAACATTTTAGTTAAAAACAACTCTTCTAGGAAACCCAACGCATTAGCCATTAATAGCAACATGCCAACATCGTTCATGTCAGCTATGAATAGACGGACAGACACAACTTGACGCCATCACGAATGGTTGAATGAACGCGTGACGACACTTGACGTGACAATGGCAGCATTAGAGAAGGCGATTCCGATCATGCAGATAGTGATATTATTTCGACAAAATCGTCTGAAACAACATGTCTGAAGCTGCTCTATTGTACAACACTAATACGCAGTAATTGTAGAGCCTCTGGCTACCGCGAATATCGAAGTTCACACATTTCGGAAATTTATCTCTGTCACTCTAATGACGCCTTCGTTGGAGTAACAGAGATAAATCTCCGAAATTTACAATTTTTCTGTGTTCACGGTAGCAGGCCTGCAACTGGAACGAAGTTAGTTAATCTTTCTTTTGATTTAACAGTCGGACTAAATACAAGTTTTTTTAAGTGGACACACATTCGTAGTTACATGGTACTATTTTTTTGCAGGTCTTGTGCTAGCATTACCTAAATGTCATAATCATAAGCAATTAAATAATTTAGAGCGCGATAATTGCGCAAAACGGCTTGCAGCCCTAGTGTAGTTTCTCTTCATATCAACTCAAACGCATGGTGCAATAAGAATTTCAGATCAATCATATTTCTCTTTCGCATATTCTCTATTGGCGTTATGTTGGTCTTATCTCTCTTTCATCTGCATCATTTCCGAGAGTGCAATCCCTCAAACCAGCTCTAACCGGTTCAAACCGACCGATTTGGCTGTAAACACTTCCCGGCTATTTTCAGCGAGGACGAAGCGAAGTAGCATTACAAAAACACCCGTCTAGCGAAGCACTCAAAGTTCTACTAAATATTAAACGGGCTTATCATAGTAATTCGTTCACCTTTAATTCTAAAGTCGAGAGGTTAAAAATGGTTGTGGACAACTCCAAACTCCTGTAATGGCGGCGGATCCAAGTAATGTAACGTGTGAGTTGTATGCATTATCGCCAGTCATGCTCCCAAATTAATGACGCCTTGACATTTTCATTTCGTAGCTCCATTTAATCTAATATCGCATTATTTGTGAACTTAAGCACGTTTCGGGACACTTTAATAATCACCCTCGTAAAACATACATAAAATAGAGTTCCCTTAGGTAAAAAATTTAAAAATGCTCTGTATTATGAACTTATAGAATACTTTTTACATCACTGTACCACCTTGGTATTATCAAACCGCGATTATAACGGGATTCGAAAAAGTACTGTTGACACAACAAATGACTCAACAACAACATTTACCAAGGAAAGAATTGTTTATAGATGTAGTGAGTGATTAATTAATCAATTGTCTGTAAGTCTCTGCACTTAATATATGAATAAGGACAACAACAGTGTATAAGTCAGTCTAGGTAGGTAATACAACTCTATACATAGTTATATTCATATTTCATATATTAAGTGCAGAGACCTACAGACAATAGATTAATTAATCACTCACTGCATCTATAAACAATTCTTTCCTTGGTAGGTAAATGTTGTTGTTGTATCATTTGTTGTGTCAACAGTACTTTCGAATCCTCTTCTGATTCCGGTTTGATAATAATAGTCATGGCATGCACATTTTGTCACCAATATTACGTTCGACAGCTGATACGTATATAAGGCTCACCTAGCTTTACCCATACATATTACCTAGTTCTGCCTAAGATTACTTCCATTATCCAAACAGATAGACTATGTAAATTCGAATTAATATTTTTCCTCGTAAAATCATCATAAGACCTCGTGTGTGCAATTCAGCATGAGGAAACCAAAAAGAAGTACCTATCTTACCCTCCTTATCGTTTCAGAACGATGCGGTCCAGTGCTAGGCGGAGGCTCGGGGCCGGAGGCGGAGCCGCCGCAGCCCCTCGTCACGCGGGAGCCCGGGGTGTCCCTGCTCCGCTGGGACCGGCCGCCGGATACCAGGGCCGCAGAGCGCGTCAGGAGGGAGACGAGGACAGAGCCCGTGTCGCTCGCCACGCTCGAACGCGACTGCTTCGTTATACCGGCGCACGCGCTAGATCGGTTCCTACCTGATGGCGTCCCTGTAAGTTCCTAAGGGTCTCCCTAAATCTTCTCTGACTTCAAAGCACGTATGCCGTCGCCTTAAAGCTTTTTTTCGACGGGCTTAAGCCGATTCCGCGTCGATTGATTTGGGAAGACCCCATGACTTATATTTGGATTTTAGATGGCATTTAAGAGTTATGATATTCCAAGGGTATCAGAGATATGCAAATCCTTAATAACATCCAATGTTCTTGGTGTTTTTACAAGTACGTAAAATTGTTTAGGACTCATTGACTCATATGCACCTCAATGCGAGTGCTAAAAAATTGTACGCACGTCAAAATTTCAAGGCTCCCAATGTAACTATGCAAGGTGTCTTAGATGAATAGTGCCATTTTCTCTGTATACCTCGGGCCTCACTGAAAATCAGCGTTGCGTAGTGTGCCCTGCGGTGCCCTACGTGACAACAAGCTGAGTGAGGACCCTTTGGCACAAATTCAATATCTCTGTTTTTAATGTAATATAATTTTAAGTTATGTTTTGTGCTAATAAATTCATTTCATTTCATTTCATTTCAAAATTCAAACATTTAGCAGAGTTTGAGCGGCTTGGGGTTAATTTTTATCATCATCAGTTTTATGAAATATCTCTCGTTAACTGTTCTGGCGACTTAGTACCAATTTAGTTCAAATTATTGGGTTACATCAGTTACAACAGCAGTTTTTTGATGACAGCTCCCATATAAGAATGCTTTATTCAAAATTCTTCTTCTCATTCCAGCTTCCAGTTCCCCCTCCAACGCCAGAGAAAGGCCAAACGACGAAGACTGCACCGAACTCGCTCAGCATTCTCGAGGTCGCCGACCCCAAGCTCTGCATTTTGGCACACCTGATGAGCCCTCTCGAACCCATTGAGCCAATCCTCGAATCACCGATGGCCAAGCCGTTAATCAAACAGAAAGCTGCCGCAGGAGAGCTGTTAACTGAAGTAGCTCAAGCGAATACAGCTGTGGGAGGGATGTTGCTTGCGAACATGGAAAGGAACGCAGAATTCCCATTCATATCTTATTATGTGATAAATACAACGCAGACGGATCCTTTGCTGTTCTACAACAATATGAGGTGTGCTTCGCTGAACAAATTCGACCCGAAGGCGATCCGGTACTCAGCAGCGCATACTCTGGACTTGTATAGCGAGGTGGCGATGATATGTCGGCCGCCGTTCACGGATTTGGCTGGCGGGCCCAAGAAATCACACACGCCGACCACTGGATTCATTATTAGTGTTTATAAGGTCAGTACTCCATCCATTTTTAATATTTACTTACCAAGAATTGTCCTTCAAGCTTGAACACACATTATTCCGTACACATCTCGGCCATAGAGGCAGTGCAGAAGCTATTCTTAAGGGTTCTTGCATTTAAATTTAATCTTGGTCGTGCATATAAGTCGTATACTAATCGGTTAATTAAATTTAATATCACTACCTTGGAAGCTAGGCGAAAAATGTATGACTTTTTATACCTATACAAAATTATACACTCTAGATTGGATTCTGCAGCCCTTTTATCTGCCATAACTTTCAACACTCCTAGGTTTAGGGGCCGTGCCTCAAGGCTTTTCGCACTTAGAGTTTATAGAAATAATACTTCCTTCTTTAATCCTATTACTAGATGTGCCGCCAGTACAATGACCTTATAGCCTATAGTAATAATAGTAATAATAAAAATAAAAATAACAACGCTTGTTTAGACCTGTTTAATCCGCACTTTGCCAAGTTTAAGAGATGCTTGGCCGACATCCTCTTTCACCCTTGAAACTTGTCGAATGGAATATTACCTGTAATTTTGATTTCTAGTAGCTTAACGTTAGTCTCATTCAACTATGCTTTTTTTTACCAGATGTTGATACTTTTTGTCTTAATAGTAACCTGACTGTGTCACACAATGTGATGTGTGCGGTCGGCTCTAGAAGTATGTTAGGGGTTCTGCTCTAATACCTTACACAGACGTTTCTGAATTTGTACGAACACATATTGTTAGAGGTGACTGTACGCACATACCTACTATGTATTACTAACCTTATGGAAATTAGTTATTTTTGCGCTTATTTGTAACTCATGTTGTGTACACTTACTTTGGATCTCGTGCTAGCATATATACCATTTGATGCTTACTTGTTAAATCCTTATTGTACGATGTCTGTTTGGTGTACCAAATAAACAAAAATAAAATAAAATAAAATGTAACATTCACATTCACTGTTAGCTTCGTGGTAACTGGTGACTGCAGTGGCACACTTGTCCATCGCATTCGCCCATACGCATAGGAGAAGTCTATGTATAGCTGGTCTAAAAAAGGCTGATGATGTATACATAACTCGAAGTGTCCTTATTCAAAAACGAAATTTATAAGTTTAGTAAAAGTTGGAGGGATTTCGATTGACCTTGTCACTGAAAGTATTAATGCTGGCGTGTTACATAAAACGTAATTTATATGCTTGTTTTACGATAAATAAGTAAACAAGATACTTACACGTAATTATACGAAGGTGACCGATTTATACCCAATGTCGTTTCGCTGGCCCCTTTGGCTGCCCCACCAACCTTATGAGATTTAAAACTTTGAGAAATCCCAAATATATCGTTGATAATTTGGCTCCAGTTATATATTAATTTTAATAAGTGATACCTTTAATCTAAGGCAGCCGTGCCAAAGTTTTTGGAAGCCAACCAAATGTTGCTCTTAAGAAATGTGATTTTCGACTTTCCTCATTTCCGCCCTATTACAACCAGCATAAATGGGACAGTCTTGGCAAAGGGATTTCTCTAACTACGACTTTGGAATCGTCTTAAAGACTTTAGTGCAGTGGCACTGGATGATAAAATAAAACGAGCTATTAAGTAAGTAGTTATTTAAAACGAGAACGAAAGTTTTCAGTCTCGGGTCTAATGGCCTTTTTACCCTTAAATGGCCTGTAAGAATAATTTATTTTAGATTCACGTGGAGATCGCGGTAATGTATTAAAGTGACTTTCAACTGTCTTAGGTTACAACTGAAAGTCGCAGGTTGGTTATAAACTGAGGTACCTTTTAACACGTCTGTTAGTTTTATCTTATGGCGCTATTTGCTTTACTTTATTTGAGAGTTAGTTACATGTAACTTTTTTTAAGATCCTCGAAAAGTCCCGTGTCTTCATTTAAAGACTCAAAAAAATAAGTCTAGGGCTCGGCATGCGTTCTTATATAAATACAAATTGGAATACCCATGATGACTCACAGACCCCGGTATCGGAGGTGCAAAATGGTAGCTGTCAAGTTCTTAGGGATGGGATAAAAATATTTGTGATGTCGATAATTAAAGTTACATATAGATAATTTTTCTTTACCATAATAATAAACTAAGACTTTAATTAAACGCACCTATTTACGATATAAACTAGGACTAATTAATTACAAAATCAACAAAATATTGATTTAATGTAATGTAACTTCGCCATACTTTTTATTGAGGCAATTGTCGATGAACGACAATTGCCTCAATAAATTCGAATTTGGTCCAAAGTATGTTACAACTGACGAAAAACTTAAGCAGATCTCGGTTACAGGCCTGCTACCGCGAACATCGAAGTTTGCAAATTGCGGGGATTTGTCTCTGTCACTCCAACGAAGGCGTCATTAGAGTGACAGAGAAAAATCCCCGAAATTTGCGAACTTCGATGTTCGCGGTAGTAGGCCAGTTTAATTGGTTTTAATTTTTTTTTCTTTTTTATGAGTGTTTTCATACAAGATTGAGTTGCAATGCAAGATATGCAAGATTACAAATATTGGAATGGAATATCCTTTATTAAATAATCAATATTAGTAGAACATACGATGTTGATTTTCTCTTGATGGCAATTTGACTATATGTGCTTTTTTATATTCCAACATCTGGAAATGATGTGTATTCTGCAAATTGTATATTAAATTATTTTCATTCATTTTTGAAGTTCAGGGTGTTCAGCAAGAAGTGACTCCACTTTCTATTGTATAAAATATTTTAGTCGAATAGACTCGTAAACACGGCTAAATAATCGAAGACATCGTTGTAAGATGACTTTGACTATCTATTGGCATAAATAATTTATTATAAGTATTTAATGTCTCAAAAGTTTTTATTCAATGTTGTGCAACACGAAACATAATAAATGTAATAGCAACCAGTGATTTGTATTGTAATAGTAATTATTTATATATTAAATGTTAATTATTATCATAGATCCCAAAAAAAGGGATACAAATAAATGGTCCTTGTACAGTATGAATTCATTCATAAATTGTCCGTGCAATTCTGAACCCAACTGTACATAAAAAAAAAATTGTACAAAAAATCGAGTATCGATATCGACATCACAAAACGTGTTTACCTATCCCTAAGTAAGAACTTGACAGCTATCATTTTGCACCTCCGATACCGGGGTCTAGATGAGTGTAGGTCCTGGTAGTGTTTCGTACGGCGTAATATTTTACGAAATTGTAACTTATTCTTGTGCAATATTTTTGACAGCCTCCGTAGCCTAGTTGGTAGCGACCCTGCCTACGAAGCTGGAGGTTCAGGGTTCGAATCCCGGCGAGGGCATTATTTGTGTATTTATTTATCACAAATATTTGTTCCTTGGTCATGGCTGTCTACGCATTTAAGTATCTAATATATATATCGTCGCCTGGTACCCACAACACAAGCCTTAATGGAGCTTACCGTGGGACTAGGTTGATTTGTGTAAGATGTCCCAAAATATATTTAAAAAAAAATATATGGCCAATGACAATGACCAATGGGGGCCTTTCGATCTAGGTCAATTTAGCATATGACAGTTGCCCACTATACTATACAAAGTAGAATTATCTTGCCGGGACTTGTAGTCTAGCGGTAAAACGCACGGCTGCTACGCAGCGGTCGTTGGATCAGTCCCCGGCTCGTAAGAATGAGTTTTTCATAAAACTTATGTACCTACGAAATATCATTTGATATACACAAGTACTTTACAACTTAAGAAAACATCATGAGGAAACCTGCATACGTCTACGAAGAAATTCAAGGGTGTAAGTGAAGTCCCCAACAAATACTGGGCCTGAGTTTGGACCACGCAAAATAGGCACGTTTGATGTCAAGTCTTTAAATATTCTGTGGTCAAGTTGCGGAAAAATGGCCAGAATACAACAACAACAATTTTTCTCACAAGTGCTCTTAATCATTCCAGGTATTCGAAGGCGACGACGGCGAGCGGTTCGAGCGCAACTGGCTCTACTGGACCGGCGCGCGCATGCTCTACCGCCATCTCCCTCACTCGGTCGGGATGAGGAAGATAGCGCTACACAAGTCCGTCGCCAGCCACGGCGACAAAATGTACCTGTTGGTGTGTGAGTGTGCCAACTTGTTGGACGACTTGTCGGGCGCAGCCATGTTGATCACGGCGCTGCGCGCGCGCCTGTGTGGGTACACGGGGCTTTACAGGCCCATACAGACGTTCTAGCAAAGGGACGTGGGCGTAAGCCCTGATAGTGTATGCTAGCGTAACAGTTTATGGGATCTGTGCGAAAGTTTTTAAATGACACTTGATGGTTAAGGAAGGATGAAATTTATTAGACTTTTGTGCGTTGTCGAGCAGACGTCAACCCTGTGATGGGAAACTCAGTAAATGTACCTTCATACAAATAGGTATACATTAGGCATTCACGCATCTTCAAATCGATTCAGAGAGATGATCAAACGTATCAGAGTATATAATTCTGCCGAAACAGCAGTAAGTATATAATATGAAACTTTTATTTTCGAGTGATCTGCGTGACAGTGGACTTTATCAAATTTTTAAAGTTATAAATAACACTTCCTTCCTTGATAATATACATATTATTATGTAGGTACTTAACACTTTTCTGCAGGTTCAGTTTGTGTCATTTAAAAACTTTTCTTGAGCTTGTAATAATTTGTAAAAGAGTTTATGATTGATTGCTCGTCCTAAATAAGATGCTCCTGTTTGGACCAAAGTATTATTAACAGCGGATAGAGTAACGTGTTCAACATAAAATAGGGTGCGGTGCAGCATAAACCAAACCACCATTCCAGATAATTCCTCCTAATTTCATGAATGATCTAGTCGAGTGAACCAATTTGGTATTCTTGTGCCATATCATCATCATGATGATACATTAACTATAGGTAGAGACTTTTCATATAGTTAAATCCCCTACATGTACCTATGAATGGTAGTAGATAAATCCTAAATGAATAAGATGGCTACGTGAAATCATTTGCAGGCGTTACAAATAACGTATAGATACGCTCTACTCCGTATCGAATTTATTTAATTCTACTTGATAAGTATACCTATAACGAGGTTACAAAAAGTTTTTAGAGCGTGCATTGATTGCATTTTGTGGTATTTATGTATTTTATGACGAGGCGAACATTTGTTGTCTAGTCCCGACTCTCAAAATGTAATGCAAATTGCCATCCGAACATTGGGCCTGTAGCCGTACCATGACTTTGCAAGTATCGGTAACGTTAGGTTTTCTCGATACGTAAAGCAGGACATCACGCTCGCTCCAATGTGTCAGTGAGAGCACAATAGAATGCATTACGTATCGAGTAAAACCTAACGTATCCTTTACTTTCCAACTCATACAACCTTGGTATACAAATAACGGTTTGAACTATGCTGCGCCCTATTCGTACACTGTAACATTTTGCTAAAATTTCAAAGTGTTCAATAACTCGTTTCGTCAATTTCTTAAGTTAGACTTTAAGCATAATTCTTAAACTTATACATGCACAGAATGTTAGAAAACCGGCCTTAGGTTCCTACAGAGGGGTTTAAGGGTGTAACATGGCATAAAGAGAGCAATTAGAATGCTTTAACATCAGGGTAGGCACTTTACCAACGGCAACTGGCAGAACAGTAAGAAACCCTGAATCAAAACTCGTCTTCCAAAGATCCGAAACACGTAAAATGAATTAGATACCTACGAGTATTATGATTAATGATACACTCTTATAGTTCATAGTTCACATATCCTGAAACATATCATATAGGTATGACATAGATTGTTGTTCTCAAGAAGTGTCATCGGAAACACTCTAGTCACGTCTGTGACACTTTAGTACCCTACCCTATTTGAAGGTTCCACGGAAAAAACAATGTCCAGTCCTTAAAATAATCAGGGCGAATTCACAGCTTATTCTGATAAAAGTATGGTGGTTTTTCCTTCTGTAATTTCATTTGACTAGACATGTTCTTTCCGTGGACCCTTCCTTTAGTAAATATACAGATATACAGGGTGGCTGGTAAGTAGACCGACAAACTTGAAAGGTGTATTCCTGAACACATTTTGAGGCTAAAATGTCATATGAACTTTTCTGGATTCGGCTTAGTTCAAGAGATAATGACATGTTATTCAAAAAACTATTTTCATCACAAGTCACTGAAAAATGCCTGCACGATTAAAATTCATACACTAGTAGTTTTCATCTCGACATACACACTGATTAAAGTTAGAGAAAATGACGAAAAAGTTTCAGAAAAATGTTCAAAAAAAATTTTTTTTTTCAAAAACCCTGAAAAAAATATTTTTCCCTACAATTTATTACTGGTCATGTACAAAAAAAAACAAAATATCAAAAAAAGGAATAAAAAAAAATTTTTTTTTGTTCCACAATGACATATGTCACATATTTTTTTACTTCTTTTGTCATCAAAAATGCATTGGTACAGTCTGTCGGTATACTCGTTCCCACCCTGTACACTCAACTCACCTACTTAACACATATGATCGGTTGTGTGTTCGATGGGTCGATAGCAAAATAGTGCATTTCCTAACTAGTGCGGGAAAACTTTTTTTCAGCGAGGGTAGGAGCCCGAGTGAAACGAGGGCGACAATCCCCGAGTTAAAAAAAGTTTTTGCACGTGTAAGGGACAATTTTTTTCATAACAAGTGCGTCAAAAAGATAAATTACCGCGCGCGAAGCGTGCGCAAAGTTCATTTTAGCGCACTAGTTCGGAAAAAAATGTAGTAGTTTAGATTTTAGATACATAGTTACGGCCTTAATTAAAACAAAAATCAAGATCGCTTCAATTCTGTTACGTAAGTTAGTCATACAAACAATATGGTATACTTTGTCCAACAACCATTGGCAGTAGAAAAAGGGGGCAAATTAAATAATGTAAGTGCAACAGGATGCTTAGCCAGGTTGCCGATCGCTAACGCTTAGAAGCGCATCGTAGTTTTCCCTCTGTCACTCTTTCATATTAGTGCGACAAAGACAGCCAGCTGCCTTTCGTCGATTGACGATTAAACGCTAGCGATTGGCTGCTTGTCTAAGCACTCAGATCAAGATCAGTCGTAGAAAAAATGAATTTTTTCGCCTTTCTTTCGCTGCCAAAAGTTGTTACACAAAATTTTACTTCGTAATACAAATATTATGACATTTATGACGATAAATTTTGTTTTCATTAAAGGCCCTTTAATTATGTATATTTTTTTCGCATACGACCCGATGACAAAAGGTCTAAATTATATATTTGTAGACCACTCTAGCTTAGCTTTAGCCAGGCCGGTAACACAAGCTATTTTCAACTTTATAGACGTGGAGTAAGGCGATAAATACGATTAGATCATTAAATTCATGTTTTCTTTTATAGTTTCGTCCGTTAACAATAAATAGGTACACACATTTATTTTATACGCATTTAGTGCAAATATTTTTCTTCATAAGCATTAAATACTTAAGATCTGAAAAATGTTAATTTACAGCCACTATAGTAAAGCTTTGCGAATGAATATAGTACATTACGACACAAGAGCGAAAAACATTTGAAACGAGCGGATATATTTTAAAACACGACCGAAGGGAGTGTTTTAAGGGTCTCACCAAACTAGTCGACGCCGTTTCGGCTAATCGCGTACGGAAAAAGCTTTATGTCAACGCAATAAGAGCGAGGACACCGTAAATCAGCTCAGCCCACGCGAAACGACGTCTTTCGACGGGAAAACGGCGTTAGGCCGTAAAGCTGTTCGCATTCGTACGACCCCGTTTGCAGCCTAACGCACAAGTTCGCATTCCTAAATCTCCTAATACCGCCGTACGGTGCCGGAAAGAGTTGAACGGCTCCGATCACGGCCGAGTACCTACGATAAGGACCGGTCAGAGCTGGCGGAAGCCGTTCAGCGTCTTCGACGGCCGAACATAGCTGACGACGGCCGAAAAGAGCCGATGACGGCCGAAGTAGCTACTGATGCGTTGATATTTATTCATTTGAATTATTACCCACATTAAAATCTGCAATAGATCTGACAACACGAAGTAATACTGTCGTAATCATACACGTCTGTTCAATTTCAAACTAGTTACTAACAACTAGTCTCCAAAAATGAGATTTACGATTGCCGATCACCCGCTGTCCTATCTATCTGTTCGTCGGACTCAGCGGCTGTACGCGTGCTGTCTGACGTCTCGACGGCAGGACGGAGCACGGGAGAGCCGACCGCCGCTTTACAACTGTTGCGGTAGCAAATCGCAGGCGATCGAGCGTTTCTACGGCCGCAAGGAGGGTGAGACTGCTTAACGCAGGTGTTCAACCGCGGAGAAGGTCGATCGGCTAAATGCGAATAGTGTGGTGTAAAACACTCGGCGAAAGCCGACTCCGCGTCGATTGGTTTGGTGAGACCCTTAATCGACAAGAGTTCGAATTTCCTTTTTGCACGTGCCTCGTACGACGTTTTTTAGTGCAGATGGCCCTTCGAAGTTTTGGACCTGATGTAAAATGAGCCACTTCTCGCTCTAGCGCGTGAAAAAGACACCATCTGTACTAAACAAATATTTTTAGTACAGATGGTGCCTTTTTTAGGGTGTTTTTGTGGTTAACTCTTGTCGATTTAAAACACTCCCTATCGGTTTATATATTCTGTGCTATCGGTCGTGTTTTAAAACATCGCCACTGATTTCGAATTTCATGTTTTTCGCACTTGTGTCGTAATGTACTATTTTAGTGAACTTTAAATCTTTTCGTTTTGTCGTGACAACGGAGAGACCTTTTTCTTTGCCAAGTACAGTCGCTATCAGATACATATGGGCAGCCAGGGTGGTCACAAACATCTGACCAAGCCTGTATTGTTATGACGATAGAGTGCATGTTCGGATACTTTTGAGCACCGTGGCCCCTCCGATATATCTGATGGCGTAGAAAATGTTAGGTCCTTCTAAGATGGTTCTTGTGCAAAATATAGTTAACTACATGATAACTTGGATGCGATTATCGTTGCCTATAGCGCGTAGGTACTTACTTCGGCGTTATTTACTTACCTACCTACGTAATAAAATTATCTTAGTACTTATTTCGTACCTACTTTGTAATAAAGTAGGTACTCATTTGAATCCACAAAAGCAAAGATTCTCACAATTTATCCATTTTTACAAATAAATTTAAGATTTAGAATAATTCATTATACCTAATGTGCAAAGCTGGAAATTTATGGAATCAAACAAATTATAATAAAATATATGTAAAATATTTCTAACTCTTGGATTATTAAAATAAATAGATACGCTTCAATGCTGTAATGCACAAATAATAAACGAATATTGAGATATAATTATGGCGTTGAGATAGATTTACCTAAGTATTATAAAATTGTTACATTTTATCTTGTCATAATATTTGACGTGGCTAAAAATAATGCAATACAACAACTTTAACAGGTATTTATTTATGTATTTTAATATTATTTATATATTAATTTTAACCTTGTGATGAGATACATTTTCTAATAAAATTTATTGTTGAACATCACTTTTTTGTGTTGGTGGTGGTATACTACGAAAACCCAGTTTCGGCCACTGACAAAAATACCTACTGAAAATTGTGATCCAATAATAATATTATAGTCATTTATGTGGCTGGTGCATAATGAGAGGCATTAAACACGAGTGATTTTATGAAACTAATCGCAGTATATTATACCGAAAGTAATTTTGTTAAGTTTGAAATATGTATAAATACCTACTGATTATTTTTAGGCACGGTTATTTTTGCTATGGTGCTAAATCTAGTCGATATGTAGAAAAGCAATAAAGGCTTGCATTTGTTAATTATCTAGGCTAATTATTGCTTTATGTATACAAGAATACCACTTAACTTAGTCGATTCTTAAGTTTGCTTAAGGATGAGCCACACCAGATGCGTGTGCGTGTGCGTGACGTGTGCGTTGTAACGACGGAAATTTCATAGTAGATGCCACACCATTTGCACGTCACGCGCACGTCCACGCTACAAAAGCGGTGTGCCATCTCATACTACATTTACATAATATACCATCGCTATCGTACACGCCAAGCACACAGTGGCTTGTCCTTTACGATAGCGAACGTTACCATCTGCGTAATGTCACGGGTTAAGTGGTATACCTTGTAGTAAGATTGTTTAGGTATAAATAACATTACGAAATTATGTAAGAAATAGTACAATTTAACTTTTGCCAATTAAATTATTAGTATGAAAAGAGTTTGGAAATTCTGAAACAATTTGAATTGAATAAAAATTTAGAGAAACGTAGATTAATCCCTAGACATAATGTTAATCTCAAAGAAATTTTTAAAATTACTTACTTCCAATAGTACATTTTGTTTATTTTATTAAAATTGAAAAATATGATTATTTTGCATTACTAAAGTTGCAATTTTAAGCTGGCAACAATATCTTAGATATTTTTCTGCTAAATAGTTATTTTGTACCTTCTTAAACTATTGAAAAATCTGCGTTGAATACATGCTTGGAAAGCAAAATAGTTGACTAGCAAATTGAAGAGATTTCAATTATTTTTATAATAAAATTTCAAATATAAAATTGTTTTATTTCATCCCCTTTCAGATATTAGTACAGTCGCCATCAAATATATTGTACCGTCCGGAACGCTCAAAAATATCTAAACACGCCTCTATCCTTATGCCAATAAAGGCATGTTCAGATTTTTTTTAACGATCCGGATGTTACATTATATTTGATGACTACTCACTTTATTACAATTATTATTAGAAGTCAGACTTTAGATTTCAAAAATTGTATGTCAACTATTTGAAAATAGGCTGATATGTAAATGTCATTCAACACTTATCATGAATAACACTGCATTTCAAGATGCTACAGTGTAGTAATTTAAATTCTAATAATGTAGCACTACAATCCAAATCAGAAGAAACTATTATTTTGGATTACAGTGTTGTTCATGATAAGCAACGAGTTTGCATATTTTATTTTTTATTAAATGGTTTTATTTATAAATCAAAACCCAAAAATGTAGAAATCGATGTTTCCATAAATATTTATAGTTTCCAAATATGCATATGGGATGTGCAACTATGGGCAAATTGGGCAGTCAAGGGATGTTTTTTTTTTTCAAAAATGGTTAAATAAGTTTTGTGTAACTTTATTGAAAAACAAATATTAATACTACACATTTGTTATTTAATAGTTAAATAATATACTAGGCTTCTATAATTAAATATCATACATAGCTTCAGTATCCTCGATGGCCTCGAAACCTTCTCCTATTGTCCAGCTGAAATAAACAAAGAAACACATCAGAAATCATAGAACTATAATACAGTAATACCCCGTTTAACGCGGGTTTCTATATATCGCACTTTTTAAATTTATGCAATTAGTAACTAAATGGATATCTGATTGTTCTTGCGCGCGGCACATCACGCGACCTCGAATCGCATTTTTCTACAATCTCAAAATAAGTAAGTATTATTACGTTATTTAGTGTTTTAAGTAAAACAAGTGTACTACGAATACGCAAAAATGGCGAAAATGCTTGAGTTTGGTACTATATTACAAGACCCCGATATACGCGAAATTCGCTTTGTGTTAAGCGGGGTATTACTGTATAGATATTTATCTAAGTCATACTATCTATTCCTACTAGCTCAAGTTTGACATAATCTCATTTCTAAATTATAATTCAAAAAATTCGTCAGTTGTCTTGGCATCAATAATGAAAATATGCTTGTACTTAAACATCAATAACATGCAATAAACATGCAATCATCAATAATTTTAAAATCACACAATGATTTTGAATACAGCTTAATTGCAGAAAACTAGCTGCTCAGTTAAACAACAACTTATCTTCACATCCAATGTGAGCCGAATATATAACCTGATCAATTCAACTGAAACCTTTTCCTAGTATCCATTGAGAATGTGATTAATATATTTTTGTAATTTAGTTTTGACAAATGATTTACTAGAACACTTTATTTATAGTAGCCATTTATATGACCAGAAAGACGAGGTAATTGTTTTGTCACTTTTTGTACTTACTAAGGACCGTTTGCACTCAAAAAAAGCCTGTCGCAGCTGCAAGCATTCGTCTGCAACTTCTCCTGATTTTAAGCATTCCCGAGGTGTTTTCTTGTTCTAAAAAATTATCAAAATTTAAATTATACAGAAACAATTGATGAGGAAGTCAAGTCAAATTTACTTTATAATTTAGATATTTCCAAGACTTAACCTTTTTGCAGCAATCCGTAGATAACAAACACATCTTAAGATCAGCCCTAATACCCGCACAGGGTGATTTGTCAACAAGACCTAATTCGTCTGGTGCAAAGACAACCATTTTTCTGTATTTTTGTCAATTAATCTGATTTTATTTGCCGTTTTCAAAAACTTCTTTACTCAAAGTATTTCAACATCAACAACAAACGTCACGTGTGACAGTTGGTTCAAGAACGTCAAAGTCAGATTTCGCGTTTAAGACACACGTTTACTAACGGAAAACACCGGGCGTTCATAAAGTAATCCAAAATAGTGTCATACAAGGTTCAAAAGTCCAATCAGCTGATTAATGACAGCTGACAGTGACACAATTAAATCAAGGCCGCTTGCAATGAATGTATCTAGTAATTGCCCGAATATTAATTATTTGTTTACACTCGTCGACGGTTCTAATAGTGATTATAGTACACAAATTAACAATGAGAAAGATCATACCAGTGTTCTCAAGGAAATTATCCCACGTTTGCTCTTTAAAACCTTATAAAGAGACGAAATGGATGATGCCAAATGGAAATCCTATCGGCGCGTACGTGTACAACTGCGTGGCCGATCAGAAGGTTCCAGTGATCCTGAACGACCCCAACATCGCGACGTGGTACTCCTGCGGCCCCACCGTCTACGACTCTGCCCACCTCGGTCACGCAAGTTGCTACGTTAAAATTGACATCCTACAAAGAATACTTAAAGAATTCTTCAAAATCAAACTTGTTACAGCAATGGGCGTTACAGATATCGACGATAAAATAATTAAAAAAGCCAAGGAGACAAATGCGGACTTCAGGACAGTGGCAAAACAATACGAGCATGAGTTCTGGCTGGATATGGCCAGCTTAAATATCGAAAAACCACTTATAATCGCGAGAGTCTCAGACCATATCAACTCTATTGAATCCTTTATCAAAAAGATCATTGAATCTGGAATGGCTTATGTCACTGAAGATGGTTCAGTATATTTTGACACTGAGAAATACAATGCTTATGGTAAATTACAAAAAATGCAAGACATGGGTGAACCAGCAGATCAGCATAAAAGGAGCAAGATGGACTTTGCTTTGTGGAAAGCCCAGAAGCCTGGAGAGCCGTGTTGGAATGCCTCATGGGGTGAAGGCAGACCTGGCTGGCATATAGAATGCTCAGCCATGGTGAGCAAATTCTTTGGGTCTCAATTAGACTTTCATGCTGGCGGAATTGACTTGCAGTTCCCACACCATGAGAATGAGGAGGCACAGTCTTGTGCCTTTCACAACACCAGGCAATGGGCCAACTACTGGATACATATTGGTCATTTGCAACTGAAAGGTGACAATAAAATGTCCAAATCTTTGAAAAATACTGTCAGTATATCAGAGATGTTGTCAAAACACAGTGCTGACACATTTAGGATGGCATGTCTCATGTCCAACTACAGATATCCAATGGAATACAGTGAAGAGTTGATGAAAACGGCAGAAAGTGTTCTGCACAAATTCAAATTCTTCCTAAAAGATGCTTACAACTATGTCAACAACAATGCAACAGAAAATGGCGACTATAAATACCAAATCCTTGATAGCTTGCAGAAAGTTGAAGAGTTTAATCTAGAAGTTCTGCGATCAGACTTTGATACAGCAAGCTGTATCAATAACTTGTTGAACTTAGTGATAAAGACAAATAGAGTGATGAAACTTGAGAATTCTGAGTTTTATCCAATCCCAGTTTTACTTATAGCCGAGTATATCACTAATGTTTTGATGAAATTTGGGCTCAAACTGCAGGATGGCTCAAATAATGCTGTACCAAATAATCTCATTGACACCCTGGTGGAATTCAGACACACTGTTAGACTAAATGCCTTGAATAGAAAAGACAAAGAATTGTTGAATGCCTGTGACATTGTCAGAGATAAAATGAAGGCAATGAAAGTACAAATTAATGATAGTGAAAAAGTACCTTCCTGGGTATTAAAATAAGTAATTATCAGATTTATGATCACATTCATCTGACCTGAAAAAGTGATTTTCTCTCTAACAGAATATACTGTGTATATTGTGTATTACATAGTGTAAGATAATGATGCAATTTATTTACTTAAGATAAATATATTAATCTTAATCCCTGTTGAAGATAAGATTTTTCATTATCAC
The DNA here is from genome assembly GCA_025490895.1 of Thaumatotibia leucotreta. NCBI lineage: Eukaryota > Metazoa > Arthropoda > Insecta > Lepidoptera > Tortricidae > Thaumatotibia > Thaumatotibia leucotreta. The sequence goes on along the minus strand of JALPQI010030248.1, from coordinate 186,349 downwards.
TTAAATGCATGTTAATCCCTAGATACATATGTTACAATTTACAATATTTTATAATGGGATGGGAAATACGAATTTGATAAAGAAGATTTTTAAAATTTGGAATGAGTGTCCAACTTCTTTAAAATCGACAAAAGAATTAAGTTCTATAAGAAAAAATAATTATGTATCAACTTGGAAAATAAGACACAAAATATGGCAAGTATTCATATATTGTTCGAGTTAGTTACAACTGATAGTCATATGAACTTATTTGCACTTTAAAGTCATTGTAACCTATATCAAGAGCATGATAATGAAATAAACAGACAGACAGAGTAGATACAACACATTACAATGCAACACAGTGCATGTAAACGACCACACTGATAATAACAATATTTCTCATTATTATAACCATTTGTTCTTATCATACTTAGGTGCTCTCGTAAAAATCAGTGAGTGCTTGTACAACTTATTGTAATAAGATAAATGTCTGCCAAAGGTCAAAGAATAAGCGTAGATGCGTTAATAAATCCCATACAGTATTCTGTCTATGTTGTCTTTCTGATTACGTACCTAGACCATTATTACTGCACTTACGATCTTCAACTATATTGATAACATCTTAAAGGTTCAAATTAAAGCATATATTTTTGTATCAGCGTTGAAAGGATTAAACTGGTTTACTTTGACCACTTCAATGTAGCTTGCTAAATCAATCTGAAAAGGATGCATTTTTTTACTTTATCACGATCTTTCAGCAAGATAATTCCGATAATTATTTTATATAATGCTTGTTTAACAGATCTTTATCTAATGCAACTGTATATAATTTGTTGTTCCAATGATGTAGTTATAATATAAGAATGTGCCACTCAAAAGTCAGTCTCAAAAAATTCCACAAATCATTCTCAATACAAAACTATGTTCAAAAACTGAGAAAAAGAAGATTAAGTACAAAATTACAGGAATTCAGTTAAGATTTAATCTCCAACACAATATAGTGTTCTAATTAACACTAGGTACTTAAATTTAACAAGTGAAGATCTCGAAAAGAGTCTCTTAAATAAAACAAAATACACCTTATTACGAGAAATGAATATCAAACTTTATTTACCAACCGAGCTGGTTGCTTTGCTCCTAACATAGGACATACGGAATGACTTTCACATAGCAAAATACTTAATTGACAGCAGAATTCTTATCCTGTATCATGTTCTCTGCTTTATACACCTTCCAAGAGACTAGATAGTCTCTGGCCATTTTGAAGAGGGTGTAGTAGTTGATGAAGATTAGTATGATGGTGGCAAGGAAATTGTGCCATGGTGCTGAGCTGTATAAGAGGCCCAACTGGAGCACTATTAGCGCTAGTTGTAAGCAGAGGAAGAAGCAGAGAAGCGTTGATGGGTTGGAGAACACCGTCTGAAACGAAAAGTTTGATTAATTGATTAGATTGATTATTAGACCCTGCTATCCGAGGTGCAAAATAGTAGCTGTCAAGTTCTTAGGGATGGGTAAGCATATTTTCACACCACCTATTCGAATACGAGTCTTTTCTTCCCTGCTAGGAGGGATCAAAGTGGCACTTTTCTGTTCAAGGATTTTCTATTGCCAGCCTAAAAAATTACAATGAAATATGAAAATAAACAGTATGTTCAATATGTTCATAGTTGATAAAAATTTCTTCAGAATCGATTATTTGCATAAATATTAAATATGTGATATATCTTTTATTTTTCTCATAGGTGGTGTGAAAAGCAGTATGTGTCACACGGTATCAAAATTATTTCGTCTTGGGTCGATTACGCTCAGGATTCCACTTTAGAATACCTCCCTACGGTCGGGATTCAATTGTGGAATCCGTCGCTCCATTCAGGATTCAATATACGCCCATGCCGGAAATATACCATTTTGATCCCTTGTGACACAATCTACTATTGTGATGTCGATAACCATAATTTATCACAATAATAGAATAGTAGTGCATGCAACCGCACGTAATGAGAGGCATTAAAACACTCGTGTTTTAAAGCTAAAGGGTTTATAACACCTTTTAGAATTATTTTACATACTGCGGTGTCCCTGTCATCAAAATACCGATATATTTTTCTAGCAGGAACGAGAGATTGACAAAATTAAACATCAACAAAAATGTTATTGATGAATACTATTCTCATAAAGATGCTAATTTCATAAATTCAGATAACCAAGAAATACAGGACTCATCTAGGCTTTGTTTTAAATATCGAATACTTCATATCAATTATTTCCTATGGCGTTTGAGTATATTTTATTAGTCTTTGTTCTTTTAATTTGTACTAGTGTGAATCAACGCTTACGGTCGATGGTTTTGTCAATTTCTCGTTCCTGCAAGAAAAATATCGCGATATAGTCATCAGCGGAGTGAGTGACGCACACGTAGTTGACCCCGTCGAGTGACACCACCGCTCCCCGCTGGTATAATTTCTTGTGTGGACCGGGCTAGCCACAGCATGCACTCACATAGAACCGGATGTGCTCCGCAACTCCCGGGCGCCGCCGCGGAGGGAGTGACACACACGTAGTCGACCCTGACGAGTGACACCACCGCTTCCCGCTGGTATAATTCCTTGTGTGGACCGGGCTAGCCACAGCATGCACTCACATAGAACCGGATGTGCTCCGCGCTCCCGGGCCGCGCCGCCGCGGAGGGAGTGACACACACGTAGTTGACCCCGTCGAGTGACACCACCGCTCCCCGCTGGTATAATTCCTTGTGTGACCGGGCTAGCCACAGCATGCACTCACATAAAACCGGATGTGCTCCGCGCTCCCGGGCCGCGCCGCCGCGGAGGGAGTGACACACACGTAGTTGACCCCGTCGAGTGACACCACCGCTTCCCGCTGGTATAATTTCTTGTGTGGACCGGGCTAGCCACAGCATGCACTCACATAGAATCGGATGTGCTCCGCGCTCCCGGGCCGCGCCGCCGCGGAGGGAGTGACACACACGTAGTTGACCCCGTCGAGTGACACCACCGCTCCTCGCTGGTATAATAGGCATGATGACTGGCAAGTCAAATCAGCATCTTTTTTCGAACTGTCAAAACGATCACCAGTAATTCACCACTATGGAATTTTATATGAAATACTCAAAAGTGACGTCACGTTTGAGTACTGTCAAATGACCTACTTTTTTTAAGTTCTTTTCAATTTATTAAATAGAATTTCTGTACAAAAATTACTGCAATCTACATCTTTGCTATAATTTCTTCGTGTATTATGTCGTGCATAATGTTATATAATTTATTTTAACTACAGTCATCATCCCTATTTCTTATGTGGACCGGGCTAGCCACAGCATGCACTCACATAGAACCGGATGTGCTCCGCGCTCCCGGGCCGCGCCGCCGCGGAGGGAGTGACACACACGTAGTTGACTCCGTCGAGTGACACCACCGCTCCCCGCTGGTATAATTTCTTGTGTGGACCGGGCTAGCCACAGCATGCACTCACATAGAACCGGATGTGCTCCGCGCTCCCGGGCCGCGCCGCCGCGGAGGGAGTGACACACACGTAGTTGACCCCGTCGAGTGACACCGCCGCTCCCCGCTGGAATAGTTCCTTGTGTGACCGGGCTAGCCACAGCATGCACTCACATAGAACCGGATGTGCTCCGCGCTCCCGGGCCGCGCCGCCGCGGAGGGAGTGACACACACGTAGTTGACTCCGTCGAGTGACACCACCGCTCCCCGCTGGAATAGTTCCTTGTGTGGACCGGGCTAGCCACAGCATGCACTCACATAGAACCGGATGTGCTCCGCGCTCCCGGGCCGCGCCGCCGCGGAGGGAGTGACACACACGTAGTTGACTCCGTCGAGTGACACCACCGCTCCTCGCTGGTATAATTTCAACGGGCTCCACTCGTTAGCGGCACTCGCGTCTGAAAGTAAACGTCTTTATTGAATTGTGTTGGAGACTATGTCCCTTATTTATAACTTTAATAAGCTTTCATCGCCACCGGTCCGCGTAGTTCGGTATTAAGAGCGTAATGAAATTTACAGACGAAATTAGAAGCGAAAACTTGCTGATTGACATAGGTGCACCGAATCGTTTATCACATTAAATTGTTTTGCTAAAATTGATTGTAAGGGTAATTGTACAACTCTCTCAGATGTATTTAGAAACTACGCGCGACATGTTTCGGAGAGCCTAGGTCTCCATTATCAAGCACTGAGCCCGCGTTTCACGCCAAGCGATTCGCTAGCGCTAAAAACACGTGAGTTTAACTGTATAATTATATTTTCATCACACTTGCTGTCTAAGCGCGCCATTGCTTGCATGCATAGCGGGAGTAATTGAAAAGTGAAATTCCCTAGGGAGTAATAGAAATGTCAGTACGTCATTTAATAATATTTTGTCTTGTGATGAAAAACATTGTAGCATTGTGTAGCCCGACGACGTAGGCGGAGGGCTTTTAACGACTCGAGTTAGTATTCCGTTTACCAACCGTGATGCATACAATGTTTTTCATCACACTTGCGGACAAAAAAAAAGTTCTAAGACAAAATATTATTCTACGACGTACTGATATTTCTATTACTCCCTAGGGAATTTCACTTTTCTATTACTCCCGCTACGCATGCAAGCAATGGCGCGCTTAGACAGCAAGTGTAATGAAAAAATATTTAAAAAAATAAAAATACCTTCTAGTTAGTTTTTCTTTGGGGCTAGATAATTGTGTGTTTTAGCGGGACCTTATGACTAAGTGGCGCCAACTAGTGGCATGCGTTTTCAAGAAAACCCTCATTGAAAAATTCTCTCAGTTTACCGTCCACCCGCCACCGGCCCGCGTGCCGCGCCGCGCGGTGATGCGTGTCCACGTAGGCGCCCGGCAGCAGCTGCGCCGCCAGCCGCGCCGCTAACGCACCGCACACGCAGCCTGTCTGCTGTGACGCGAGGTATGTCGTAGTACACGTACCGTCCACCCGCCACCGGCCCGCGTGCCGCGCCGCGCGGTGATGCGTGTCCACGTAGGCGCCCGGCAGCAGCTGCGCCGCCAGCCGCGCCGCTAACGCACCGCACACGCAGGCTGTCTGCTGTGCCGCGAGGTATGTCGTAGTACACGTACCGTCCACCCGCCACCGGCCCGCGTGCCGCGCCGCGCGGTGATGCGTGTCCACGTAGGCGCCCGGCAGCAGCTGCGCCGCCAGCCGCGCCGCTAACGCACCGCACACGCAGCCTGTCTGCTGTGACGCGAGGTATGTCGTAGTACACGTACCGTCCACCCGCCACCGGCCCGCGTGCCGCGCCGCGCGGTGATGCGTGTCCACGTAGGCGCCCGGCAGCAGCTGCGCCGCCAGCCGCGCCGCTAACGCACCGCACACGCAGGCTGTCTGCTGTGCCGCGAGGTATGTCGTAGTACACGTACCGTCCACCCGCCACCGGCCCGCGTGCCGCGCCGCGCGGTGATGCGTGTCCACGTAGGCGCCCGGCAGCAGCTGCGCCGCCAGCCGCGCCGCTAACGCACCGCACACGCAGGCTGTCTGCTGTGACGCGAGGAATGTCGTAGTACACGTACCGTCCACCCGCCACCGGCCCGCGTGCCGCGCCGCGCGGTGATGCGTGTCCACGTAGGCGCCCGGCAGCAGCTGCGCCGCCAGCCGCGCCGCTAACGCACCGCACACGCAGGCTGTCTGCTGTGACGCGAGGTATACGTCGTAGTACACGTATGACTGCGAACAAGACACTACTTTTATACAGTGTGTAAATCTAATACGGGCGATTAATTAAACCAGACATGGGATTCATTAGTGTAATCATGGATTACAAGGTTTTTTTAATGTTACTCTTAATTATGACCCCACAGATTTTTTTTAAGATTATCGGAGCAGCAATGTAGGCACGAACATTTGCTACTGTTGATATGGCAGTTATGTCATCTGCTTTTGAAATTAGCTGTCAACGAGTGTTTAATTCGCGTATGTTGCTCTACATTGCGCGCCGAATTATTTTGTATGGAAAATTTTGTTTATCTAATTTTAAGTAAAAGTTATTTGAATGGACTTATTATGTCGTAAACTAACACCCGTTAAGAGCTTCGCCCGTATTAGACTTACACCCTGTATACACCCTGTTTTTTTTTTTATTTACGTTAAATTCGAGGGGTTACTTGGTACGTTAATTGGAGTTACCTGGTATATCGCTTTTTGTTTAACCCTTAAATGCATGACCTTGACTAAAATTTATTCAAATGTGAATTCTGACATGCTATCAGTAGAGTCCAGAATACATGATGCACATATACATAACTATGCATTTAAGGGTTAAATCGAAAAAAAAAATTTTTTTCTTTTTCATACATAATAATTGTGAAAATAGAGCAGATAGTAAAGTGTGAGAGAACCTTAAGAATAAGATCTCAGGTGACTGACGGCACATGTCGAAATAAGTTTAATTAGAAGGATGTAATAAAGGTTGCAATACACTTGTTCAGTCATTAAGGTGGATGTCCCTGTGAGATTTTCATACAAATTTGTCGACATTAACTCTGTTAATTAGTAGACTTTTTGTAATTTTGAACCTTGATAGTAAGTTGTACGTATCCCGTAGATTGCGCGTATGTAAAAAAAAGTCCAAAAAGTGGTATAGTATTTCTGAATTATCAATTTGAAAATTGATACAATTTCGCTCTTTGCCTTTGTATATGTGCGTGAATAATACTATCCATGAAAACTGACATGGAGGCAGATGACAAGGTAAGCTTAACCATATCCATCACAGATGTCACTTGAAAACTGCTAGTTAAATTACCTCACTAAGTAGTAATATATTCGGTCAATAGATGGATTATTCAAAGTTAGGGCATTTCATAAAATAGGTATGTTGTTATTGTTTATATCAAAAAAAATATCCGGTAAAATTTGATCCTTAGATTCGCCTGGCCAGATTTTAAAAGACAATATAGCGGATTTATGAATTGCAGTCAGTAGGTACCTACCTAATTTGTTATCAAACTTTGCCGCTCGCTTTAATTCTCTTTTAGCGTAACTTTTACAACAGTGTGGAAGAATGGACTAAGTTCTTTAGTACGATACTAAAATCCGAGAGGTAATATATACAATTACTGGCTATTAATAAATAACAATAAACTATTAAATATCTCGGGACATCCCACACAAATCGGCCTAGTCCCACGGTAAGCTTAATTTAAGGCTGTTGTGGGTAATAAGAATAGACGATCATATTCTATTATAATATATAGATAACTACATAATATATAGGATCTCGTACTTAAATATCATAGACAGACACGACCAAGAAACAAATATTTGTAATAAAAAAATACAAAAAATAATCCCTTCGCTGGGGTTCGAACCCGAAACCTTCTGCTTCGTAGGGTCAACTAGGAGGCTGACAACTACATAAGTAATTTAAATTTATATGGACGCGTAAAATACTTTTTGGTTAGTGACCACAAACATTTATGGTAATTTGTCACCGCCAAGTCAATGTCATTTATGAGTCAAACATTTTAGGATTATTTTGCACAAATGAAGTAATTATTTAAGGAGAATATTAAAACGGACGAAATTCACGCAACCGGAAATGTTCAAACGCATAGGAGCAAGCAAAAATATTTGTCCAACCAGGGCTCAGTAAGGTCGCATGTAAGTACCTAGTAGTACCTACTAGGCTAGTACCTACTTGGCTTCGTTTATAGATTTAATAATAATGGTATGGTTCCTAAGAACAGATTTCGATATCTATCATGGTTTGTTACTTTCCCATCATCATCATCATCATCATCATATCAGCCGAAAGACGTCCACTGCTGAACATAGGCCTCTCCCAATGATTGCCACAATGACCGGTCCTGCGCCACCCGCATCCAGCGGACTCCTGCGACCTTCACCAGGTCATCAGTCCACCTTATGGGGGGCCTACCCACGCTACGCCTTCCGGTACGTGGCCGCCACTCAAGAACCTTCCCGCCCCAACGGCCATCGGTTCTACGCGCAATGTGCCCCGCCCACTGCCACTTCAGTTTAGCGATTCGGAGAGCTATTTCGGTTACTTTGGTTCTGCTGCGGATGGTCTCATTTTTAATCCGATCACGCAGAGAGACTCCTAGCATAGCCCTCTCCATTGCCCTTTGGGTGACTTTGAGCCTTCTTATGAGGCCCATCGAAAGCGGCCACGTTTCAGTACCGAGTCATTTCCCATACAAAGTCAAAAAATAAAACTCCAGTGTTAAAAATCAATTCATTTTTATAAGTTTTAGATATCATAGTAAGGGTCACGGTCCATACAAAGTTGAGAAAAATTGTGCGCTGCGAGTTACAGTTTTGTAATTTTAACTTAGAGCTAGAGGGTCTCAAAATAGTTGTTTTTAGATGTGGAGGGAAAACCAATTCCCCCCCTGAGCGCGGGGGGAGGGGGGTGAATGTGCATGCGGAAGGGTTGCGTTTAATATTTTTTTATTAATTAATAAGGCCTACTATGCATTGTTTGGTATCATTTTCGTGTAAAACGGACCTGGAAAATCCATTTTTTGTCATAAAAATGAGCAATTTCATATAAAAATGTACATTTTTTGGAGTAAAAGTAAAAAAGTTACCGTTCTTATTTTTATTTAAGTGTCATATAAGTATTAAAAAACAAACTTATCCAATTTAAAAAAATAGTGTAAGATAGCATATTTATTGCAGTTTTTAAAAATATACACATTTTGTAACCTTTCATACAAAAATTCACTGAAAAAAAAATCTACCTGACGCGTACCTCCAACAAAAACCTCCGCGTAATCTCAAAAAAGAGACTTTTGTGCCGGCAACTGCTCATAGATTATACATATTTTTGTATTTACATATTATTGTTCATATTACAATTGTAAATATTTATTGACATGAAAAAAAATTTAATATTTTCTCATCTTCTTTTTTTAAATAACCTAAGATTATTAAGAATTTTATTTGTTCAGATTCTATTTTTAGATTTTATCGATTATTGTATACCGCATGTATGTATCTGGTCTATCTGATCATATGAATCGGAATGGGTAATCATTTTTACAAGTGTCATTAGGTAATGATCTTATTACCAAAGACGATAAAGATAATTTTCACTAACCGGGACTAAACAACTAACCCAGTTCACCCACGTTAAAAGTTTATATCATATGGAATTTGACAATCAATTGTTAAACGTTTACTTCATAAATCATCATTATGACCATATCAGCCGAAAGACGTCCACCGCTGAACATAGGCCTCCCCCAAAGATTGCCACAATGACCGGTCCTGCGCCACTCGCATCCAGCGGTTTCCTGAGACCTTCACTGTCCACCTTGTGGGGGGCCTACCCACGCTGTGCCTTCCACCTGCGAGGCCGCCGCACTGGCCATCGGTTCTACGTGCAATGTGCCCCGCCCACTGCCACTTTAGTTTAGTTTAGTGATTCGGAGAGCTATGGAGCTATACTTTGGTTCTGCTGCGGATCGTCTCATTTCTAATACGACCTCGCAGAGAAACTCCCACCATAGCCCTCTCCATTGCCCTGTGGGGGACTTTAAGCTTTCTTATGAGGCCCATTCTAAGCGACATCGTTTCAGTACCGTATGTCATCACTCTTTTAAATCTTTGATCAGTGTGTGCTGCCACACTGATCAAATACTTTTGTCTTCAAGAACTGCGGAATATTGGACGAAAAGATGTGTCGTAGCTTCCCAAACGCTGCCCAACCTAGTCGGATTCGATGATTGACCTCTTACTCAAAGTTGAACCTACCTAACTGGGTAGCTTGTCCTAGGTATATTATAGTCATCTACACCTTCCAGTTTAGTCTCCGATTGTAACGGGAGTTTTCGTCTTATCCATGTTCATCCTAAGGCACTGGTCTCACCGCGAGCTACTAAGCTATGAACTATCGGCTATAAACACGAACAATTAGATACGCACTCCCGTGTAAATAAAAGAGACACGGCGACACCGCCGGGCGAGTGTCGCCGTGTCTCTTCGAGGCTAAGACGAACTCGCTCGAAGGCGCTACTGAGGTCAGCGAGCATCGTACTGAAATCTTCCAAGGTCTCAGCCAAGACCACCGTATCATCAGCGAATCGAAGGTGAGTGAGGTACTCGCTGTTTATGTTGATACTCACCTTTTCCAGTCCAGTCTTAAAGACATCTTCCAGTGCAGCGGTAAAAAGATTAGGAGAGATGACACCTCCTTGCCTGACTCCCCGCTGCAGTATAATATGCTTCAAGCTCTGGTTTTGGAGTCGGATTGACATAGTAGCGCTTTCGTACAAACACCTCAACATTTCGACATAGAGCGGTAGTCTACTTGGTGCCGTTAAAGAAACTGTAGTACTGCCCAGAGTTTCGATCAAATCGAAGGCCTTGGGGGTTACCATGACGTACTAATGCGATTCAGTTTAGGTTCTGGGAAAGGGGCAGTGATACACGACTCGTATAACCTTGTCCCTTTCTCTCGACCTAAATTAAACCGCATTAGTACGGCATGGAAACCCCCCTTATCGTAGTCCACAAACGCTAAACAGAGGGGCAGGTTATACCTATTCCTCGGTCTTATGTATAACATTTACGAAACGCCAATTTGGAAACCGGCTTGTTCGGGAGGCTGGAAGTCATTATGCAAGACGATTCGTAATGACTCTTGAAAACATTTTATAAATATGGCTCGGAAGTGAGATGGATCGGTAGTTCTTCAATAAGGCGTTGTCACCTTTTTTCAAGAACAGTACCACCACTCTTCTGTTCCATGCCTAAGGCATTCTCCCTTCCGGAGTTGAACAACTTCTGAAGGGCCATAAGGATTGGTTTACCACCTGGCTTCAGATGCTCAGCTATAATAACGTCTTCCCTAGACGCCCTGTTATTTTTGAGCTGTTCAAGAGCCATTCTAATATCACATAGGCTGATGTCTCGGATATCCTCTGTATAGTGCCGGGTCAGTTCACTTACTTCATAAGACATTTATCAATTATCAAATTCTGTGTGAAATAAACGTTTAACCCGGGTTGCTTGGTTAACCCAGGTTGATGCAATTTGCCCTAACAGACATTATGGAGTATTTTGTTTACGCAAAATCGCTCAATTCCCGCAGTAGAAACGTACTGTCAACAATAAGTCAAAGCAACGTCCCTTTTTTATTCGAGGTACGCGACAGGTGAAATTTTTTTACAACTTATTTTTGCATGGAAAGTTCCAAAAAGAATATATTTTTAAAAACTACGATAAATGTGCTATCTTGTAGTATTTTTTTTATTTTCATATATTTATTTGGTAATACTTATATAACGCAACAATCAAAATAAAAACGGTGATTATTTTACCTTTATACCAATAATTATTTTTTTATGTATGAAAATCCTCATGTTTATTATCAAAAATGAATTCCCCGTGTCTGTTTTATATGAAAATCATACCAAACAATGAATAGTAGGCCTAAATATTAGACGAAAAAATTTTAAACATAACCCTTCCGTTTGCACATTCACCCCCCTCCCCCCTCGTTCAGGGGGGGAATTGGTTTTCCCTCCACATCTAAAAATATTTATTTTTACACCCTCTAGCTCTGGTAAAAATTACAAAACTGTAACTCACAGCGCACAATTTTTTCCATTTGGACCTCTACTATCATGTTTGTGTTATCATGCATGTTTCTTAGTAACATTTACTACCCTAAACTAATAAGAGTTACACAACCGATGTCCAAATGAAAATAACAAATTTTTGTTTTTCAAAATTTTTGTTTTTTTGGTTCGATTCCTGGCACGTATTTTTGTAATTTGTATGAATGCAGTTTTTCTTTTTACTAAAATCGATCTCATGGTTCCTAAGACAAGATTTCGCTATCTGTTATGGTTTCCAAAATCTCCATACTGACCGATTTGGGTTGATCACACTATATTTAAGGAATCTACAGTACCGGCCAATAATATATCACATTCGTGACTTTTTGTATGAGCGTGTATAGAGTAGGTAAGCGGCACATGGTCGCATGTAGATAGCATATTATTTTGGTACTTTTACATAGATTAATGATGAATATTGCAATTGAGTATTTTTAATTACAATGGGTAAAGTGTATGTATTGCTAAAAAAGCTATAGTAAAGAAAATATTTTTTTCTACAAAATTCATGCCTTACACAAAAAAAAATCATAGACACACCATTGATGCCAAGTTTTTCCATCGATAGCACGAAGGTCTTCATAGACTACATATAGTCGTAAGGTGGAAGGTGTGGAAACTACTTAAAAATATAAAAATAAACTACAAAAAAAAATGTTGTAGATGTATATTTATGATTTCCACCGTTACTAAAGACCGAAGAGCTGGCGACTTGCTCGCACAACGCGTAAATATTGCGATACAACGAGGAAATGCCGCCTGCATCTTCGCTACAATGCCACAAGGGCCAATCTTAGTATGTATAGGTTAGGTTAGTTAGATTTAATTTATGTACCTATATAGATTGTACAGTTTTCAAAATAATTTTATTCAAACTGGCCAATCAAAACACATCACCATTTTCAATCCGTTGACCCTTTAAGGTTCATGCAGGCCAAAAGAGCATTCGCTGTTCTATCCCCCGCTCTACGAAATCAACCAATCACGTTTTGTGTAACGATCGAATTTCGTAGAGTAGGGGGCTAGAATAGCGAATGTTCGTTTGGTCGGAATGCACCTTCAGGGTCTACTACTTAGTTATTGTTTTAAATTTTTAATTAATAATATGCTCCTACTCGACGTAGTAGACGAAGGGTAGCATTTCTTGCTGGTCACAGACCACCTCCTATAGACGCTCATTATAAAGCGACTCGCAGTCACCAGCCGTTATATTTCTCGCACTGATATAGACGCGGCGCTCGTCGTGCCTGTTCAGTTGCGATGCGACTAAATAACAGACCCGTAAATAGCGCTCGTTTTTGGCAATAAAAAAGTCGAAAAAGTGCATTTCACTTCTTTAAAATGTCCATGTGTTGTATGAATAGGTATGCAAAGACAACAAGAAGTTCTAATTTAAAAATAGACGGAACTACATTCCGCAGAAAAGTCATACTTAATTGAGACATAGTTAATTGAGCTTACCGTAGGATTAGGTTGATTTTTGTAAGATGTCCCAAGATATTTATTTATTTATTTATACTTTATAGTACTTCTCCCCATTCATCAAATCAAAAATTCAATGTGCTATTCCTTTCTTACGAAGCACGTGTACCATTTGATTAGAGGTGGGACAATGTTGGTTTCGTTAATTACCGTGACCACGTGCTTTGTTTTAAGTAAGTTTAACCGGGTTTACGGAATAGAGATGAAAATAAGGATTGATTTTTAGCTATGTAACATTTTCCAATCTTTTTTAGATTAGATTATTCAGTAGTAATCATTAGTTTGTAGTTTTTTACGTAGTTAGTAGTAAGTAAACAAGTCGTTTGATTCAACATTTTTACAGTTTATTGCGTAAGTACGTAATGTGGACAGTTTTTTTAACGCAGGTTTTTTGAGTCAGGAACGCTCATCGCCCATGTGATTCCACCAATGGGCCTGACAATAATTGATCTCGAAGGCAATACGAGGGCACTCGGAGTTGATTTGACATCGATAAATGTTATGTTGGCTTTTTAGTATTATCTTGGTATGAGTTGGGTTCCGTGTCATACGATAGGCCTGATGATGAAATTGGACGAAGTTCGAGGGAACTCGGAGTAGGTTTGAGACAATGATATCCTACGATGGCTTTGTAGGATGAGCAGTTAGGTCAAAAACCACAAGATAGGCCTGATGATGAACTTGGAGTAAGTGCGAGGGAACTCGGAGTTGGTTTGAGATAATGATATATTATGTTGTGTCGGCTTTTGAGGCTGCTCTTGGTGAGCATGGGTCAAATACTCAACATGGGTCTGATGATGAACTTGGTGGAAGTTCGAGGTAACTCGGAGTTGGTTTGAGTTTGAGATAATGATATGTTCTGTTGGCTTTTTAGGATCCTCTTGGTGAGCATGGGTCAAATATCACAAGATAGGCCTGATGATGAACTTGGAGTAAGTGCGAGGGAACTCGGAGTTGGTTAAGGATAATGATATGTTGTGTTGGCTTTGAGGATTAGCAGTTGGGTCAAATACCACAAGATAGGCCTGATGATGAACTTGGAGTAATTACGAGGGAACTCGGAGTTGGTTCGAGATAATGATAATGTTGTGTTCACTTTTGAGGACCCTCTTGGTGAGCATGGGTCAAATACTCAACATGGGTCTGATGATGAACTTGGAGGAAGTTTGGGGTAACTCGGAGGTTGGTTTGAGTTTGAGATAATGATATGTTCTATTGGCTTTTTAGGATCCTCTTGGTGAGCATGGGTCAAATACCACAAGATAGGCCTGATGATGAACTTGGAGGAAGTGCGAGGGAACTCGGAGTTTGTTTGAGATAATGATATGTTGTGTTCACTTTTGAGGATCCTCTTTGTGAACATGGGTCAAATACCACAAGATGGGGCTGGTGATGAACTTGGAGGAAGTTCGATGGAACTCTGAGTTGGTTCTGATAATGATATGCTAGGTTGGCTATTTAGGATTAGCAGTTGGGTCGAATACCACAAGATAGGCCTGATGATGTACTTGGAGTAAGTGCGAGGGAACACTGAGCTGGTTTGAGATAATGATATTTTGTGTTCGCTTTTTAGGATCCTCTTGATGAGCAATTGGGTCCACTGCCTCAATATGGGCCTCATAATAAATTCGGAGAAAGTGTGAGGGAACTTGGAGTTTTTTTGAGATAGTGATATGCATACGTCTTTATCGCGGGTACAATAACAAATCTGATAAAGAGAACATAAAACACAATGTCTATTTGGTAGAAACGGACATATTATGCTTACAGCTACTAACCATCTCAGAAGCTCTGTACATATGGAAAGTTTTCGCTAGAAATAGGTGAATTAAATTGAAGGTATCATCATCATCATCATCATCATCAGCATACCTGGGATAACTCGGGGCATTTATACGAAAGTGATGTAGCAAAATATTTTATCGACTAAAAATATATCGATGTTACTGTGAATGACAACATCAAAATGTTATTCGGCATAAATAAATATTAGGTACTTACTCTTCAATTAAAACAAAAAATAACTTTAAACGGGTAGTTACGCGTTTATTTTAAAATAGTTTTCAAAATATACCTACAATTAAAAATATCAATATTTAAATTGTCATTTTGATTAAAATGACATATGCATACTAGTTTTTACTATCTGAAGAGGCCTGATATCAGATACTTATGACATCGAACCTCTGTACTGTAATCGAGAATGTTCAATAAGCACATCTTTTATTATAATTATGTCGACATCTTTTTAATCGATATCAAATCCCTATAACTTGCCCCCAGTTATCCCAGGTATGATCATCAGCCTATGATAGTCCACTACTGGACGTAGGCCTCTCCTATTAACTATGTGTATAGACGCATTAGGAGGTAAATGCCCATAATAATTGAAGGTATGTTAATAACATAATCACAGAATAAGTAATAGTACTACATACAGAAAGGCCACGATCACCCCCGCACCAATTCGAATTACCCCACCCCACTCGGCCGCTGGATGACGTTTGCGGTATGCGTCGGTAGGTAAGAAGATGGCTGGCAGTTATTGTTAAAAATGGTTGTGTACTGCGCTGATGTACTGAAAATGAATTCTTTCCTCGCAAACGAAGTGAAAAGTTACAACACGGGCATAAATGTCTATTTTTATCCTCGTCTACTATTTTGGTCTTCGCTTCGCTCAGACCAAAAAATTGCATCGGTTGAAAATGGGTCACTTTATGCACTTATTGTACAATCTACTATTTCATATGACATTAGGGGGGTAGGAGGTTCGGCTACGTTCAGGTATGCGACGCTGAACTACAGAGCTGAACCTCAAGTCCATCATACGCGTCCCCGTCGCACTCCCTGGAAATGCTGGTGGCCTTATGGGCGTCGCACTTACCACCACCTACCCCAGACCACCAGCAGCTAAGTTATGAGGGCGGGTATGGCTAGGGATAGAGGTTTGGGCACACAACCGGGAACTGGGATGAGTGGTAAACTAAACTGCTATATCCTGGATCCCGGGTGTGAGCCTATGGCGATATCCCCTGCCATATCTATAGGTTTAAGTTATATATATATAAGTAGATATATTCATAGATATTCTATATATACACACATATGTATCTAAGTACCTAATAAGTATATATGGAGGAGACAACCTCGTCATAAAAACCCCAATCTAAGGTGCGGATCGTGCCGAGAGATGCGTGGCTGAGGGGGAGCTCAGTCGCTAACGATTCCACCCCTCGATACCGGGCGACCTCGAGGGTTACTTTTAGCCTTATTCCGGCAAGCGGGGCTCTGCTGGAATTGACCTACTTTACCCTAGCTTTTCGTGGGACTTATATGGAAAGTAAAGAACAAAAAGAAAAACAAGGTTCCCTGGAAAACCTTTACCAGGAACTACTTCCTCTGGTGGAAGGTGCGGAAAACTCTGCCCAAGCACCAGTGGAAATCATGGAGGTTGTGGAGGAATCCGACACGGCTGAAAGACGCGCTAGCCGCCCAAGCAACCAATCGGACGACCCCCAACCTGAACCGCAGATGCCCGCCAAGAGATTGACGGGCGCCGCAAGAGGGCGCTTCAAGGCTCTTAAAGGTCTGGGAGTAGAGTCTGACAAGGCGCTACAACTAGCCACAAAGAGCTTTGGAGAGCTCAAAAAGATGGGGTACAAGTTCGGGTCCTCCAACTCAAAACCCGAGCAAAGGTCGGCAAAGCGACCTCGCCCGGATGAGAGCTCACCAAAGGGAAACGCTCCCAAAAACCCAAAGGTGAGTGAGACCCCCCCGGACCAACCCCAACAACCACGGCCCTACAATGAGGTCCTCGCCCAGATTCGTGTCGGGATCAGGAACTCCAGCCCGATGGCAGTCGCCCAGCTGGATTCCATCTGCGAAGCCATCCTGCAGAAGATCGCGACACTGAAGATGGACGAAGGACCCAAATTTAAGAGCTACTCCCACAAGCCAGGCTGGCTGCTGATCACCTGCAGCGACCAACGCTCTAAAGCCTGGCTAGAAGAGATAACGCCGTCCCTAAAGCCATGGCCGGAAGCCAACCTCACGGTCATACCGGAAAATGAGCTTCCCAAGCCAAACATAGCCATGGTGTTTATCCCAGAGATAGATGACTCCAAGGTGCAGCAGTCACTATCTCTCATCTACGCGCAGAACCAGGGGCTTCACACAGAGTTCTGGAAGGTTCTCCACACCAAGGTCGAAAAAGGTGGGGTCCTGGTGACCCTATCCTTAGACGACATATCTGTGGAGAATCTGAAAAAGATGGGACTCAAAGTGAACCTCGGGTTCCGCGAGGTCATGTTCCGCCTTAAGGGTCAACACAAAGCCCAAGAGGCCGGAACAAGCGCACCTCTTAACCCACCACCGCCACCCACAAACCCAGCCCAACCCACAAACCCGGCCCAACCCACCACCCACTCACAAACGCCAGCCCGAAAGGTGCCTTTAGGCCCAAAAAGGGCTGTGCAGTCCTCACCCCATCCCAGACCAGGGCCATCGGGCGCATCAGCTGGGCAACAGCAGCGGTTTCTCGCCGGCAGGGGAGACACCAGGGGCAGAACTCGCCCCAGGGGCAGAGGGGGCAGAGGCCGCCAGCGAGGGCATGGAGATGCCCAACGCAGCGGCAAATAATATGAAGACGCGGACAAAGGGGGTGACGTTCCTCCAGGCCAACATTCACCACGCCATCGCGGCCACTGCGGTCGTGGAGAAGATCAACGTGGAGAAGTTGAACAACAAAGCCATGGTAACCGGACTTAACAGGGCAGGAAAGGTACTCGTACATGAAAAGCCTGCATTGTGTTTAACAAACGTATTAACTTCTTACCTGTTACAGAAATCTGCAGTGACGACACCGTAGCTGCCTACGTCGATCTCAAAGGCAGAGGAACACGGAAGGTACTAGTCTGCTCCGCCTATCTGCCTGGAGACAAACTAGACCCCACAGAAGAACTGTCTAAGGTTGTAGAGTACGCTCAAGCACAAAAGGCAGAACTCATCGTGGGCTGCGACGCCAATGCCCACCACACCATCTGGGGGAGCACTGGAATTAACAAAAGAGGTGAGTTACTCGCTGATTTTATCTTTACTAACTGTCTGCAACTGTTAAACAGAGGCAATACGCCCACCTTTGTAACTAGGGCGAGACAGGAAGTATTAGATATAACGTTCGCAACAGAAAAGGTGGCTAGGTGCCTGTCGAACTGGCATGTCAGTTGCGAAAACTCAATGTCGGACCATAAACACATAATCTTTGGTGTTAGGGACTCTTTAGATGACGACATAGCTATGCGTATAAATCCAAAAGACACATCGTGGGAGGCATATAGGGCCGAACTAGATTCTCGTCTAAAGGAAATTCATACACAAGTTAAATCACCATTGTCCCTCAACTTAGCAGTCGATCTTATCTCGGAAGGCATGACTAAGGCCTATGAGCAGAGCTGCCCGTTGAAGGCAATAAAGTCATCTAATACTGTGACGTGGTGGAACAAAAAGCTGGAGAAACTCCGCAAATCCACACGCCGCTTATTCAATCACTCTGCCACGCCATCTGAGTGGGAACGGTACGGCAGGGCACTGACTGAATACAATAAACAAATCAGGAAAGCAAAAAGGCGGTCTTGGAGAAGATTCTGTGACGAAATTGCCCAAACAAATAAAGGTGCGAGAATTCACAGAATACTCTCAAAGACTCCAACCAACTATCTTGGTCTACTCAAGAGACCGGATGGAGTGTTTACGAACACGGAAGCGGAAACCCTCGACCTCCTTAGGGCAACCCACTTCCCAGGTTCGTATACCAACAGTAACACACAAACATGCACCCAAAGGAATCAAGAAATCCATAGGGCAAGCAACAAAGACTGGAATTTGGCATCTAACATCTTTAGACCAAACCAAATTAAGTGGGCATTGAGCAAATTCAAGCCATTTAAATCGGCCGGAGAAGATGGAGTGTTCCCTGCGCTCCTACAACATGGACAGGACCTCCTACTCCCGCACCTGGTCAGAATATTTCGAGCGAGCTTTGCGTTAAGATATATACCAGAAAAATGGACTCAGGTCAAGGTAAAATTCATACCTAAAGCAGGGAAAAAGGACTACTCGCAGCCTAAATCCTTCAGACCAATCAGTCTAACATCCTTCCTTCTAAAAACAATGGAAAGAATCATTGATCAGCACATTAGAGCGCGTTACCTGGTGGCAAAACCACTCAGCCACAATCAGCATGCTTACCAAAAGGGAAAATCAACAGAAACTGCCCTACTTGACCTGGTTGACAAGGTGCACAAAACCCTAGAGGAAAAGCAAACCGCTCTCTGTGCGTTCCTTGATGTAGAAGGTGCTTTCGATAATACACCCACGGAAACCATTCTTAATGGAATGAGATCAAAGGGAGTAGATGAAACCACCACTAGATGGGTAGAGAATATGCTCTCCAACAGAGTAGCTACTCTAACCCTCAATGAAATAGAACATAAATTCCACACCACGAGAGGATGTCCTCAGGGAGGCGTTTTATCCCCACTACTATGGACCCTCGCAGTGGATCAACTCCTTACAATACTGCGGGACAAAGATTATGACACACAGGGATATGCCGACGACCTTGTAATCATAATCAAAGGACCCAGCCTCCATACGATCTCAGATTTGATGCAAGGAGCTCTTTATACAATATCTAAATGGTGTAAAGAAAATGAATTGTCCATTAATCCGAGCAAAACGGTGTTAGTACCTTTCACAAAAAAGAGGAAACTGGAAAAACTCGGAAAACTAGAACTTAATGGACAAACAATACCCTATTCAAGTGAGGTGAAATACCTAGGGGTCACATTTGACCAAAAGTTGACATGGAATCCTCACATGAAAAATATTTTACAAAAAGCAAAAATGGCCCTATGGTCTTGTTGTCGCATGGCTGGAGCAAGGTGGGGATTAAAACCCAAAATTGCTCTATGGCTCTATACAGCGGTAGTGCGACCCATCATCACCTACGCCTCCGCTGTATGGTGCTCCAAAGCTAGCCAAAAGACAACAATAAATTCCCTTAATAGCCTACAACGTACGGCCTGCCTAACGGCAACAGGGGCCTTCTCCTCTACACCAGGGGCGGCCCTAGACGCACTGCTTAATATAACACCACTCCACTTGCAAGTGCAGAAGGAGGCAAAGCAATGCGTCTACAGAATAAGCACGCTGAACAGGCCTACATGGCGCTCTCAAGCCCTTGTCTCACTTAAGGCACAGGTATTTGAAAACTGTACCCTCAGCATGCCATCAGATGATATTCATACAGAATGTCAATTCACCAAACTGTACAAGGTGGAAATTCCCTCGAGACACAAATGGGCGAACGACCAAATGTCTGTCGAAAAGGGAAGCCACATTTGGTACACGGATGGATCCAAAAAAGGCGAAAAAGTAGGATGTGGCATATATGGGGAGAGGCCTAAGCTCAGAGCGAGCGTCAGCATGGGTGAATTGGCCTCAATCTTCCAGGCAGAAGTCTTCGCCATCAACAGATGTGCTGAGATTAACCTGGACAGAAACCTCAGAAATCAAAACATCTACATCAATTCGGACAGTCAAGCTGCCCTGTTAGCACTAGAGTCCCTAGAAACCAACTCTAGACTTGTCCTGGATTGCAAGATAAATCTAAACGTCCTGGCTAACTCCAACAAAGTCACACTTAGATGGGTCCAACCAGGACACTCCAACATTGCCGGAAATGAAGCAGCGGATGAACTTGCCAGGAAAGGTGCGGACACTCCCCTGATCGGACCAGAACCGTTCTGTGGAACCACCAAACAACAGGCTTACTCGCTGATTAACAATCTGGAAAAAAATGAGAGCCATCAGAGAGTGGAAGGCCGTCAAAGGAAACACACACTCTAAAGCTCTGATACAAGGGTTCAACAACAAAACTACTACAGAGCTACTAGGGCTCAAAAGATACAAAACTTGTGCGGTGGTCAGAATTCTGACCGGCCACTGCAAACTGAACAAACACATGTTTCTAATGGGTAAGAAACAAGAAGCACTATGCAGGTTCTGCCAGGAAGAGGAAGAAACTGCGATGCATATCCTCTGCTCCTGCGGACCATTAATGCATAAAAGAAGTATCCACCTAGGTAGGCACATACTGCAACCATATGAGGTACACAGCATTACAGCCCAAAGAATCTGGAAATTTCTGGACTCAACGGGAATAAGTAACATCCTTTAAAATACAAAGGGCCGCCACAATAGATCAACCGATTGGTCGAAGCGGCATAGACTGGCCCAATACATCAATAATAATAATAATAATTTCATATGACAACAGTCAATTGATGAGTACAAATCGATTACAGTACAAATCAGCATGGCGGTCTTATTAAGCTGCGTAAACCCCTTTTTAGACAAGTAAAAGATAGTCTTCATCTTTGAAATGAAGAGAACCAATTATAGATCTTTTGCTAGGCATCCAATCATTTTCTCGTCTCTCTAATCGGACACCTTTTACCCATTTGTCTCTACGAACAGTACGAACAGCACCTTGCGGTAATCTGAATGGAAAAAATTAAAATGCGATGTAAAATGAAAATATTAAAGTTAGTTATAAATTTGAGAACTACGTACCTACTTTTGCATAGGTAGTTCAGTCAATCCCATGAAAGTGAAAAAGGAATTCATTAAAATGTAATATGTTGAAATCAAATCTCAGTTAGTTAAAAAAACTTGCTTTATTGGGCATAACGACATCCCTATAGTATACAACCATTTTAAAACGTCATATATGCTATTGTAAAATTGTATGGACTTACGACGTTTTAGTTTAGAACGGTAGTATAGAAAAATGCCATAAATATTATTATATTTATATTCAAAATTACCGAAGTTATCTGTTTTATGACACGTGAAAAGTAATTCCCCTGTCCTTAGAATTACTATAACTGTTTTTACACCAGCCTACAGCACATGAAGGCCTTTTTAATTAGTTTTTACCGTTATTTATAGAAACGCATTCAGACGTCCGTCAATTACTGTCAACTCGGCCAGACTGAAACAGCTCCAGGAGTAGTTTTTTAGGAACGCCCACTCAAGAGTAGTTTGCGTTGGGTCATAATTGCACGGACAGGATGTTTCCATGGTTTATGTGCGTTCACTGATATTATATTTATATACAAGGTTATTTTTTCTCCAGTACAGATACTCTAGGGGCTGTATAAGTAAGTCAAAATGAACAACTTTTACTATGGGGCCGAACCTGAATTCGGCCCCTTAGTAAAAGTTGTTCATTATGACTTACTTATACACCCCCTAGAGTATTTGTACTGATGAAAAAATAACCCAGTATAATCAAAAAATCAACATACGTAATACAAAGTTACAGAATACTAGCATTTTTGTTAGAACAAAAAACTGAAATACCAATGTTTGAACTTATCCGCAAACCTAACAGGAAATTTGGACGCATTGCGCATTATCAATGTGCATAACTAGCAAAACACACTAACTGGCAACTGTTTGTTTAAAACGTCATCGCACGCGGCATGGCGGGTTGGAAAAGCGGCGGCGGTAATGTGCACCGGGTATCAACTTATGATTATGACTTGGCAAAAATATCTTACTAGATCCCAAATCCTCCTTCATACTTCCACGGGCTTAGGACCGTCAAAATAAAGAATTTTTCTCTGTGTGAAGTTTGTCGAATGTTTTAAATTATGTCTGGGAAACGTGATAAAATTACAAAGTAGGACAGAAATTTTCTTCATTGAGGCGTATTTCAAAATTTGAAATCAACTTTATGTACAATAATTGGAATCAAAAAACATACCTAATTAATGGAGTCCATTTCTCATACTTATTAATTAATTTACATGAATGTTTCCTTCGATATTTCCCATCACAAGTCTGTAGTTTTCACTGTTGAGTTCATCAAAATGCACTAATTATTTGACTTTTTAAGTCTTCGTAATTTTGGGCCCCTTCAACGTATACCCGCCGTTTCACCTCACCCCACAAAAAAAGTCACACGAGGTCAAATTTGTTGACCTGGCTGGTCTTAACACTGGCATTTTCCAGGCGGGGCACACTTTGTTCAGCGTATGAGTGAGCTGCCATTGTATTTTCCCCAATGAGAAAATAACTACGAACCATTCGTACGAGCAATTTCCGACTGAAGGTAGTACGATACGGCGCGCGTGCACACACCTACGTCAACCGTGGGACTGACCGTGACCTAGTCACCGAGATACTCGTAAGATAACTGCTATGTTGCCAACTCGTGCGCCGGCCTGCAGGTCGCTCACCCCTACCCGCCGCCCTCTACGTCTTGTCATTAGCGAGCCCATTATTTTACATTTGCATGAAGGATAAATTAATAATAAATGAAAAAAATATGACTGTCAATTTTACTAATATTTTATCGATACCAATTATGTGGGAAAATTTATTGTACCGGTGATAAAGTAACCCTGTATAGTTAGTTATCCACGCCGTAATCGGCGACGCGACCCTAAGCTCTGAAATGGAATTCGAGATCAAAAATGTAAATAATCTATGACAATGACATGACATTATAAAGTCAATGTTGAAGTGACATTCGAGTAACTCTCGCAACCATACTTACATTTATACAATCATATTTTTTCAGTTCAATATTGAAATACAGTTGAAGATTGGGAAGATACTTCAGCGGAAAAAACCTAATGAAAATGTAACGGAACACGTTTCAAGAAAATGGTATTGAACTTGGTGACAAGAAACATTCATATGTTTTTAATTAATTAAGTACAATGTTTGTGGAAATATACTGTTTAATTTTCGACATTATTATAATAATAATGTATTATAAGAAAATTATATCACGAAGAGTGACAACGTAGCAAGATTGAAATCAAATGCAAAAAATCATTTGTCAAGTTCAAAGTAAAGTCAATCATAAGCGGATTTTTATTTAGTTCTAGTTTTCTCAAATTTTCTAAGTTTGGATTTTTTTTCTACTCAGAATCACGAGTCTTTTCGATCCTCATTAGCAGAAAAAAGTGTCCCGAAAAATACATACATTTTTTCCACTGAGTCACAGTCGAAAAAAGTGTATGGAAAATAGTAACTCGATGGAATTTTTTTTGGAGCCTTTTTTATTTCTGTAAGGATCGAAAGAGTTCGTGATTCTGAGTAGAATAAATAAAAAAGTCCAAATTTGGAAACTTTAAAAATACGACATCAAAACAAAAATCCACCCTTATAATATATTTTAGAAGGAAGGTATATGTACATTGCGTAAAAGACTTCAACTAAGAATATTTTTTCCTCTGGTAATCGCAATAATTGACTGATAGATATATTAAGACACAAGTATACATTTTAACGTTGTTAGTGTTAGTATTTCAAATTAGGCTTTTCGTTCAATAATTATAAAACTGTTTTTTATTATTTCTAAGTAGGCAAACGATGACCACATTCTGCCACAGCTCAATTGTTTTTGTCGGATTCATTCATTATTATATGAAGGGTCCACGGAAAGAAAATGTCTAGTCAATTCAAAAAGGGGCAATTCAAGGAAAAACTATCTTACTTTTAAGAGGATAAGGTGTGAATTTGTCCTGATTTTTTAAAGTATATTTCCGTGGATCCTTCATATTATAAACGACAAACTTCTCGTTTTGTAACTTCGAACTCTTTCTTATATCATATCACTGTTCATTGACAACCATTATCCTTTAGGACGCCAATTACTATGACATTGCAGGTTCAACGCCGACCGATATTATAAGTTACCATCCACAGAGCAATACATACCTACAGTCACTTGCGTAAAGTTCATATTTAGTTTTGACATTTTGGCGACATGGCGTCTGAGTAAAAGTTTTTGGTTTGGACGTGGCGTCAAAATGTTTAATTATGAATGCAATAGGGTATAAATGATAGCATACATTATGCTGGTGTTCATCTAAAATAATGTAAATGGTACGTATTTGCTGCTGTGACTTATTATTCAGTAGTATTTTTTTAATAGTAACACATGTCAAGATTGCTTACAAAATTTTTGAAGGTAAGTAATACAAAGTCTAATTTCACAGCCTGCAATGTTGTAATTATAATTTGAGCTGTGTTTTGCCGAATAAATATTGTTACTGCATACAAGTGATGAAAGTGAGCATTTTCTACATGAGTGTCGGTGATCGAAACCGACAAAAGTTAAAGAAAAGGTCTACATTTCAACACCAACATCAAACTATATTATGCGAATGCATTATGCGAGAAAATATCTGCATACGGTAGCAACCAGACTGTGCAGAAAAATAGGGGAGAGTGGAGTACAGTGAATAATGGTGCACGGTGAATATTTTGCATTAGCTTTATTTATCGCTTTAATAAACCGGTATTCTTTTTTTACGAATTTGCTCGTCTGTGTGATACTAATATTGGAGTAACTAAATAACGGAAGATACTTTCAATTATACCTGAAAAGTCTTGTTCCTAGTTTTTTTACCTCAAACTAGGAACTGTTCTATGATTTTTGATTGAAGAGGTAACTTTAGTTCACTTTTTTATAATGGAAATGATTTTAAAGCGATATGTAAATTATATACTTGTGCTGGAAAATGTGTCCTCTAAGGAATAGGTGGGACAATAAGGTATCTAGAAAATTACAAATAAAAATAACACCACTACAACATTTGTAAAAAAAAAGAGATCCACTATACCCCACTCTCCCCTACTATGAAAATTCAGTCTTGCACTTGCGCAGAAAAGTATCACATTCTGTGGAGTGAATTTCAGGTAGAGTTCTTATGAAAACTGTCACCACTCTTAGTAACCTCGTATGTCACTCTTGAATCGGAACTGAGATACGTACGCACTATCGGAGTATCTTGCAGTCCGTTGGCTCAACTGCTACTTTTATTCCTATGTAAAATAAGAGTGACAGCTGGTAACCACAGTTACCAAAAGCTATTGAGTGGCTATTATGGATTGAATATTCGTTGTGTAGAAAATCGTAGAAATAATAATATATCCTAAAATAAAAATTAATGTTTCGATTGGACAATCGACGTATATTTGTGACCGAGATTATGGGATGGCTCGACTGCTACCGGATCGAATATTCGCTGGGTCGAAAAGCGTATAAACGAGGCCACAATTGTAATTGGTCACCGGCACAAACATCACACTTGTAAACAAAATGTAAAATTGACTCACTTATACTCTGTTTGGTTAGGTATTTTAAAAAGGTAAAAAATCTTGCACTATCTTTTTGTTGAAAAATGCATTTAAAAATCCAAACTAGGTACTTAATGAATCAAAACAACGTAAATCACTGTATTCCCTTGTTATAATATTATTATGTATAGAGAAGAGAGCGGATTTCAGGTAGCGATTTAAAGATTAATAGGGATATGACTGTCATAAATTTATTATTATTTCTACACACAAAAAATGTATTGGGGCCATAGAAGTAAAACGATTAATCGATGCTTTTGCGAATATTAGGCAAAATTTATGATGGTTATAAATGAATGATAAATAAAAAATATATAAAAATATGTTATTTATTTAAGATCTTCTTTAATATTTCTTCTGCATATTGAATAGTAAAAACTTTTGTTACGACCATTATTTCTTTGACTTCGTTTGTGAGGAAGAATTAATAAACAACCTCGAATTAAATAAATTGTTCTGTGAGCATTGTAGAAACGAATTATTTTCATTTTTGTTTCCTTTGGGTCGTAACAAAAGTTTTTACTCTTCAATATGCAGAAGAAATATTAAATAAGAAGATCTTAACTAAATAAAATATTTAAATAATTACTAAACTTTTTTTATTTATTAATTTATTTATAACCATCATAAATTTTGCCTAATATTCACAAAAGCATCGATAAATAGTTTTACTTTTATGGCCCCAATAATTTTTTTGTGTGTAGAAATAATAATAAATTTATGACAGTCATATCCATATTAATCTTTAAATCGCTACCTGGAATCCGCTCTCTAATTATGTATATTTGGTAAAACTTATTTTCTACTTGTAGTTTTCAATAAAAAGAGACTGCAAGATTGTTTACCTTTTTTTAAATATCTAACCAAACAGAGTATAGAATATAGAGCAAGAATATATTATGTACTTATATAAAAACTATAATATGTATGTATTGTGTCAACCATTCAGCAACCCATTATCTCGATTAAATCGTTAATAATAGCTCCAAACTTTGGTATTACGTCGGCTGAGAATGCAATTGTGCTATACGCCACTTGCCTTGGTTTACAGGAGAGCGAAATGAAACAAAAAAAAATATTTCTTGAAATGTCTTATAATTTTGCAATATTTAACTTAACTGACACTTTAGTATATTAATTTACTATTTTTTGTTATATACAATTAATGTTTAACTTATTATAGTCATGAGATATAAGTAGTTTTACAATTGCCATATCCATTTTGGTAAGAAAATGTTTAACTTGCTATGTATGATATGACACAAAGTTATGGATGTGTCACAAAATGTTAGTGCAATGTCAAGAAAGGTAGACATTAAAAAGCAATTGTTTATGCAAATAAAAGTTATTTTACGATTAGATTTATTTCAAGTCAAGACGATAATTTATCTCAAATATGAAGACATACTTAATCACGTGAATATGGTGCCAATATTGATTCCCAATATTTATGTGAATCATCTTTTTACTTTCTTGTAAATATGTACCATCTAATAGGTGACCTTCTCTATTTTGTGAAATGATAAGCTTTTGAACGATATCTAGTGCTAATGTCGATATGAAAAAATATCGATGAGAACAGCTTATAATACGTTTACTAATTAATGACATATTAACGTTATTATTTCTTATCAACTAATAAAATTACAGTTTAACTACACGCTCTATAAATTAAAAGACATGTCATATAATATGTACTTCAGGAACAGTGACCGAGGCCTCCTGTTGCCAGGACTTAAATAGCATGGCATGGCAGGAAAGCAGGAGGTCGCTGGTTCGATTCCAGTCCTGGTCATTGGGAGTTCGGTCACTTTTTCTGTAGTATAATATGTCATTTCTTACAATTTATGGTTAGGTACTCGTAATTGTAATTATACATATTATGTAGGTATTTATACCACCAACTTATTAAGATAAAAGCTTGAAGTATGAATGACACAAATCATTATAAATCAAACCTACCTTCTTTATTGTCATTTATCAAAAGAGAGGGTTGGTAAAAAAAGTATCAAATCGATACAATCAAATCGATTAATGGATTATGTCACAAAAATGTTGATCGGTTAGTCGCTTGGCACACTGATAATTAGGCTGTTAACCGTAAATTTGTGTCATGTCCGGACATGGCACAATATTGTAATCACTATGTGTTGCGGTTTGAGGATGTGGCACAAATATATATGTTTTTTTTAAGTATAAAATAAGAATTTTTAAAAATCGATTACTGTTATAAACTACAAAAAAAATATTCTATCAAGAACCATTAAAAAACGATTTTGCTTAAAAATGGATACGGCACAATTGCATTCTCACCCGACGATTAGGTACTATTCGTCATCTATTTACAAAGTATTCCTACATGGATACCTATAAAACAATTTGTACCTAGCACAGACGTTGATACAAGAACAGACGAGCCGATGAACTTTCGATACTCAGCAGATTGAAACCTATGTTTTGGCTATGCATATATTTAGGCCACAAATATTTCGATTTAGCGAATATTCGTTCTCAGCAGAAGAGTACAGAAGAGTAGGTAGGTACTGTAGCCGTGCCATGAGCTGGAAAGTAAAGGATACGTAATTACGTAAGGTTTTACTCGATATGTGCATTCTATCATTTCTATCGCACTCGCGCTTACAAATAGGAGCGAGCGCGATAGCCTGCTTAACGTATTTAGTAAAACCTAATGTTACCGATACTTGCAAAGTCATGGTACGGCTACTGTTTATTACATTTACTGTATCGTTGGCCAGTAAGTTAGGGTTTTCGATCTTTTGCAGGCGACGCTATATAGGCGTGTGGTCCAAACAGCTGTCAGATTCATAGGCACTGAACATAAAATATCGAAATTCTAATGGTATTTGGAGGTAACCGTTATAATGGCGGACCGGATCCTGAATTCGATCGATTCATATTGCATTATTTAGTACTGAATTTGTACTATTTAGTACCTGTTGTAAAAAAAATTGTACCTCTTCTTTTTCAAAGTTATACTCAATCAGTCTGGTCCCGCCATTATAACGTTATAATGGCGGAACCAGATCCTGAATTCGATCGATTCATATTGCATTATTTAGTACTGAATTTGTACTATTTGGTACCTGTTGTAAAAAAAAATGTCCCTCTTCCATTTCAAAATTATACTTCAAATAGTCTGGTCCCGCCATTATAACGTTATAATCACGGAACCAGGTCCTGAATTCTGTCCATTTTCTGTCGATTCATATTGCATTATTTAGTACTGAATTTATACTATTTGGTACCTGTTGTAAAAAAAATTGTACCTCTTCCATTTCGAAATTATACTTCAAATAGTCTGGTCCCGCCATTATAACGTTATAATGGCGGAACCAGGTCCTGAATTCTGTTCATATTCTGTCGATTCATATTGCATTATTTAGTACTGAATTAGTACTATTTGGTACCTCTTGTAAAAAATTAGTGCCTCTTCCATTTCAAAATTATATTTCAATTACAACAGGTACCAAATAGTACAAATTCAGTATTAAATAATGCAATATGAATCGACAGAATATGGACAGAATTCAGGACCTGGTTCCGCGATTATAACGTTATAATGGCGGGACGAGACTATTTGAAGTATAATTTCGAAATGGAAGAGGTACAATTTTTTTTACAACAGGTACCAAATAGTATAAATTCAGTACTAAATAATGCAATATGAATCGACAGAAAATGGACAGAATTCAGGACCTGGTTCCGCGATTATAACGTTATAATGGCGGGACCAGACTATTTGAAGTATAATTTTGAAATGGAAGAGGGACAATTTTTTTTACAACAGGTACTAAATAGTACTAATTCAGTACTAAATAATGCAATATGAATCGACAGAATATGGACAGAATTCAGGATCTGGTTCCGCCATTATAACGCTATAATGTCGGGACCAGACTATTTGAAGTATAATTTCGAAATGGAATACGTATAATTTTTTTTACAACAGGCCAAATAGTACAAATTTAGTACTAAATAATGCAATATGAATCGATCGAATTCAGAACCTGGTTCCGCCATTATAACGTTATAATGGCGGGACCAGACTGATTGAATGTAAGTTTGAAATAGAAGAGGTACAATTTTTTTTACAACAGGTACCAAATAATACAAATTCAGTACTAAATAATGAAATATGAATCGATCGAAGTCAGGATCTGGTCCCGTTATTATAACGGTTACATTTGGAGTTTATTAATTTTATACCTAAATGTATGACGACTAGAAAAAGGTCGCCGAACTGAAGATTGGGTCCTAAACAGGAACTCAAAATGACTGACACTAAACAAAATTACTAGAACTTTGTTCATTTCATCCTTTAGTAGATTGGCTACTAAACCAGCTTCGAAATGGGATTAAAATCGCAATAGGTAACTGGCTTTAAATCGGGACTTATCATTACCGGTTTGTATCCAGGTTTGTACCAAATCCAGATACGAGATGGGAAAGTTAGTCCCATTTCATCCTACCAGACGGGAAACTATATTTCCCATTTGGCAGCCAGCTATCAAATCCGAATACCAAACGGTAGGTACTAAAGGCATTTCATGGGTATTGATTTGGAAAAGTTTATTTATTTTAGAAAACATTATTCCTAATGTAATGGTTTTAAGAATAAATAATCCACAAAATATATAGAAAATTCAATTCGCGTATTTATTTTGACAGTTTGTTGGTCCTTACGCCATATCACCGCCCCAGTGTCAGAAAAAATATTAAAAACCCTCACTGAGGAAGCGGCAGTGTGAACAGCCAACGATCATCTACATATAATATAGGTATATTTGTTAATTTTACTGACATAGGATCTATGTCTTCTCTTTGTTTATTGAGCGAGAAAAAAGTCGACAAATCATCCCTTACTCGCCTCCTGTGGAACCAGTAGCCGTACCATGAGCTGCCCCTGCGTTATTAACGCGGACTTACATAGGTGCTTTCTATACGGCTGGCTCGCCCCAAGACGCGATTACGGGCGGGATGGAAAGTAAGTCCGCGTTAAAAACGCTGCGGCAGTTTATGGTAAGCACACAGTGCCTGAAAGTATCCTTTCCCTCTCTAGTACGTTTTGTAGATACTAGGTTCAAGAAGTACCTACCTACCTACCTTCAAAACTTGATTATAATACATTCAGTTGCAATGCTATCAGACAAACATCTACAGCTAGGAAAACAGCCACTATCAACCATTTGACCATTGCCGTCGGCTACACTAAATAGGTGGCCAAGAAACAAATACCTACATTCCCGTGAGGTTAGAATACCGAGTCCCTCTAGAAGGTTTTTAAATGTTTCAGAGGGGTCGATAATAGCACATTGTGCATCTAGGGAGGTAAGTACAGTACCACTAACGAGAATGTTAGAAGCCCGACGCCGTAGGCGGAGGGCTTTTGATGACTCGAGTTAGTAGGTATGCCTCTTACCGATTGTGATGCATACAATGTTTTTTGTAACACTTGCGGACAAAAAATATGTTAAAAAACGAAATATTGGTATTCCCTAAGGAATTTCACTTTTCTATTACTCCCACTATGCATGCAAGCAATGGCGCGCTTAGAAAGCAAATGTGATGAAAAATGTTGAAACCGCGTAAAATAGTAGGTATTAGCAATGCCTAGGTACTTCTGAAACATGAACTAAACTCTAGCGGGTCTAACTACTCTGCATCCTAAAACTCCTAAAACCTCTCTGACAACGGAAATACAGCACCTTGTATAAAGCATCCGAAAATTGAGCGTCCAGCTGTTCGCCTGTGTCTGGAAAATCTTCGTTGCGTTTGTATTTAAGTAAGTACTCGTACCTAACCTACTTTTAATTGATAACGGACAATTTATTAGCATCTTATGGGATGGTAGGCGAAAATGTAGGTAAACTTAGATAGGATAACACTATCCTTACATATTATGTAATGTAAAATGTTAGTTGGAGACTAACATAGTAGGTATGTAGGCTAACATTTAGTAATATAAATGTTACTCCAACAAGGTCTAAAATCCAAATGTCCGATAAAGATCATTCAATTTGGTCTACTACTACATGTCTAATATATATATTTCTTCAATCTTCTAACTCCATAGAACTACCCAAAATATCTACACATTTTATTACTTATTATACTTGAGGCCCTAGCACATCTTGTACAACAACATTGGCAGCAATTTGTGACCTACTCGCAACTTCTCATCTCTTTTGAATCAATGTAATCAAAAAGGGACGGGTAGCCGCGACAAGGTTCCTGTCATGCACGATATGTGCTAGTGCCGTTGATCATTTGTATTATAATAATATGAATTTCTTAGGTCAATTCATACTCGTAATTATATTGCCACATTGTTCCTAGCGAATAGAGACCCGCTGCGGTGAATACTAGTGTTTTGGGACATAAGTAACTATCTTTGATAACTATTTTATTTACCAGTAAGTAGCTGTACCAAAGAATATAATACTCTAAAGAGTTGTACATAAGTCATAACGGCGACGGATAGGTATTATCCTGAGAGTACGGGAATAACTTCTTTACTACAGCTGTTGTTATATCTGTACAGTTAAAGCCTACTTTATTTATATATATTTATTTATATACCAAACTAACAGTTGGTTTTGCTTCACAAATATACAATACAATATAAAGTCATTTCCTAATTGGCGCCCTCTAGTTAGAACTTAGACCATTTAGAAAAGCTATTCTTTTAACTGGCGCCATCTAGTTTATTAACGAGTAATGATTGTACAACTGACATTGGGTACTGACGGGAGGTGTAGTAGTGTGCGTTACAGGGTAAAATTACATAATTTTCTAGTTTTTGCATTATTGCGATTTAGAAGAACAGTATTTTGTGCAGATTGCTATCAATTTGAACATTAGATTTTTTGCTTCGTGCGCGTATCTCAAAACATGTTAACTCTGATTCTCGGTTTAGCAGAAAATGACGAAAATATGGTGTTTGTGCAATTGTAGCGCCATCTTTTAGCAGATAAGCGGCAGGGATAGGGTAGAATCCACCTTAAACTTATTTTTTGAATAACTCAATAACAGTAAGAGTTAAGATACTAGTCTTAGGACTGATTTTTCAATCCCCAATTAACAGTACCTGTCAAATAAATGTTAACCCTGTCCTTTTTTGACTGATGGTTTTAGAAAAGGATGGTGATAATTTTAACTAATGGATAGGTTTATTTGGGGATTGAAAAATCAGCCCTTAGAGAAATAGATTATTTTTAACCTAAATAATACCCTTAATTTAAAGCAAATAAAAAAAACAGGGTGTATAGCCTATACATATACAACCTGTTGAGCATTAAGCTTCCCCTGACAGTTCAGTTCAATGACAATAATTCCGATATTAGTCTTACCATCTATTTCTTGGACTATCTCTATCCCGGCAGCCCAAAGAGTAGTATGTCCCATCGTTTCGGGTGCATTCGGTAAATGTATCCACCTCTATCCCAAAGACAGTTCTATACATTTATTATTACTTGCGTTACTTATATTGATAGGTACTAGGTTCTAACAAAATAGGTTATGATTCTGAGTAGAATTATCATGAAGTTTTCCAAATCAAAAGGATGAAACCAAAGAACCTGATTTACAAAAATCTGATCCCATAGGATTGATGAAAATCATGATTGCGACAGAAAAGGAAACTAAGTAATATGATTTTTATACGCCGGTGTTATTTCAAAGGATGGGAAATGATATTAAGTCTAAGGCAATCAATTACTGTCGTTAGAGTAACAAAAAATATAAATTATCACTGGTATCTGCACCCTTTGACTTTTGCGCTTTAATAAACCTGTGAGATATAGTATGAAATAGCACTAAAATAATCCAAATTCTCTTGATTTAATCCCAAATGGATTTCCAGTTGGGATTCGCCGTATCCCCGTTTTTTATTTAGGTATCTGGGTCAAAATTCTTTTCGTTGTCTTATTTTGTATCCCTAAAAAACGTCACACAGTGGCGATTTTTGTATGAGATGATGTTTTGTTTTTAATTTCTGATGTATGCATTAAAATCGAATGTGAAAGAGAAATACAAGTGCACCGTTTTTTTTTTTATAAACTGAGTCGAAACAGCAACTAACAGCGTGACAGAGTGGTATGAAACAAGACAACGAAAATACTTTTTCCTATCTAGTGCGCAAAAACGAACTTTGCGCACGCTTCGCGCGCGATAATTTCTCTTTTTGACGCACTTGTTATGAAAAAAATCATCCCTTACACGTGCAAAAACTTCTTTTAAACTCGGGTGAAGGTCGCCCTCGTTTCACTCGGGCTCCAACTTTCACCCTCGCCGAAAAAAAGTTTTCACGCACTAATTAGGAAATGTACTATTGGCCATCTCATCATCATCATCATATCAGCCGAAAGATGTCCACTGCTGACCATAGGCCTCCCCCAAAGATTGCCACAATGACCGGTCCTGCGCCACCCGCATCCAGCGGACTCCTGCGACCTTCACCAGGTCATCGGTCCACCTTGTCGGCCTACCCACGCTACGCCTTCCTGGCCGCCACTCAAGAACCTTCCCGCCCCAACGGCCATCGGTTCTACGCGCAATGTGCCCCGCCCACTGCCACTTCAGTTTAGCGATTCGAAGAGCTATTTCGGTTTTGGTTCTGCTGCGGATGGTCTCATTTTTAATCCGATCTACTAAATGAAAATCACAAACCTGTGCAAAACAGCACGGAATTAGACTAGAATAGTACGCGCCGACCACCGCGTTAAAGATGATCTTCTTGACGCGAAGGTTGAAGTCCTGCCGCAGGGCGTCCACCTCCGCCCGGATCTGCTCCGGCTCGTGCGAGCAGCAGTGGAGGGGGGACTCCGAATTGTTGAGCTCGAGGAATGGGCTCGATTGCAGCCCGAATAGGATGAAGTATACCACTGCCCTGGAGAAAATTGCCATTGGGTTACACTGAACTCGTATATACTCGTATATACTCCAGGGTATTTCTCCAGGGCAGTGGTATACTTCATTTTTTTTTTTTTATACTGAGTGGAAGCAGCTGCCGTGTGGTGACGGCAGTAAGAATATATTTGTCACCACCCCAACTCCTCCTGCGGGTGTCGTAATAGTCGACTAAGGTATTGAAGTGTCACGGACCATTCTACAAGATTAAGATAGGCAGCAGCGTCATCATAGTGGACACATTACTGCGATCGCCAATCCGCTATTATGTGCATTTACCTCCTAATGCGTCTATACGCATAGTTAATAGGAGAGGCCTACGTCCAACAGTGGACTAACATAGGCTGATGATGATGAGTGGAAACAGCAACTAACAGCGTGACAGAGTGGTATGAAACAAGACAACGAATAAATTTTGACCCATCTACTAAATGAAAATCACAAACCTGTGCAAAACAGCACGGGATTAGACTAGAATAGTACGCGCCGACCACCGCGTTAAAGATGATCTTCTTGACGCGAAGGTTGAAGTCCTGCCGCAGGGCGTCCACCTCCGCCCGGATCTGCTCCGGCTCGTGCGAGCAGCAGTGGAGGGGGGACTCCGAATTGTTGAGCTCGAGGAATGGGCTCGATTGCAGCCCGAATAGGATGAAGTATAGTGACTAGACTAAACTGTACAGTAAATCTTCCAGTTCATACTAAGCCATGTACAAATCCAACTATTTCCGAAAGTTACACAAAAAGCACTAACCTGTGCAAAACAGCACGGGATTAGACTAGAATGGGCTCGATTGCAGCCCGAATAGGATGAAGCATTAATAATTAGGAAATGTACTATTGGCCATCTCATCATCATCATCATATCAGCCGAAAGATGTCCACTGCTGACCATAGGCCTCCCCCAAAGATTGCCACAATGACCGGTCCTGCGCCACCCGCATCCAGCGGACTCCTGCGACCTTCACCAGGTCATCGGTCCACCTTGTCGGCCTACCTACACTACGCCTTCCTGGCCGCCACTCAAGAACCTTCCCGCCCCAACGGCCATCGGTTCTACGCGCGATGTGCCCCGCCCACTGCCACTTCAGTTGACCCATCTCACATCATCAGCCTATGATAGTCCGCTGCTGGACGTAGGCCTCTCCTATTAACTATGCGTACCTATAGTATAGACGCATAAGGAGGTAAATGCCCATAATCGCCACGCTGGGCTAGCGGATTGGCGATCGCAGTAATGTGTCCACTATGATGACGCTACTGCCCATCATCAATCGTTATCAAAAAAATGGTCAGTGACACTTCAATCCCTTAGTCGACTCTTACGACACCCGCAGGAGGAAATGGGGTGGTGACAAATGTATTCTTACTGCCGTCACCACACGGCAAATCGGTTATTATCGGCGGTTGACCCATCTACTAAATGAAAATCACAAACCTGTGCAAAACAGCACGGGATTAGACTAGAATAGTACGCGCCGACCACCGCGTTAAAGATGATCTTCTTGACGCGAAGGTTGAAGTCCTGCCGCAGGGCGTCCACCTCCGCCCGGATCTGCTCCGGCTCGTGCGAGCAGCAGTGGAGGGGGGACTCCGAATTGTTGAGCTCGAGGAATGGGCTCGATTGCAGCCCGAATAGGATGACGTATAGTGACTAGACTAAATTGTACAGTAAATCTTCCAGTTTATACTAAGCAAAGCCCGGACGACGGGTGCAAAAATGAACTTTTCACTAGTGCTTGATGAAATATCGACTATTCTATCGACATCCATATGAACAATTATTTAATTTGAAATTTATAGATGATACTTATTATGATTCCCTAGTAGTTCCACTTCTTTTCCAGATATCAAATTATATAAGATTTTTGGAATTGAAAACCTCCAACTTTTTTAGTCTACACATTCTGATATTTCTTGTGAATAATTTCGCCATGAGGATGTAAAAGTAATCGCAACAAGTGCACTTTGAACTTTTGAACGATATTCAAGCTGGTTTTTAGACTTTAATTTTGGTTTTGTAACTGTTCTATGGTACTAGGTATTATTGACATATTATTGTTTATCAATTTTAGATCGCAATGCCTCTGATTACGTACGGTTATATAAATTACTATTTATCAATACATTTCTAATTCATAAAATGTTGGTATAGATGTCGATAGAATAGTCGATATTTAACTAAGCACTAGTGACAAGTGCATTTTCGCTGCCGTCATCCGGGGTTTGATACTAAGCCATGTACAAATCCAACTCTTTCCGAAAGTTAAACACAAAAAGCACAAACCTGTGCAAAACAGCACGGGATTAGACTAGAATAGTACGCGCCGACCACCGCGTTAAAGATGATCTTCTTGACGCGAAGGTTGAAGTCCTGCCGCAGAGCATCCACCTCCGCCCGGATCCAGCGGACTAAATGAAATGATGAATTGGCCATCTACTAAATGAAAATCACAAACCTGTGCAAAACAGCACGGGATTAGACTAGAATAGTACGCGCCGACCACCGCGTTAAAGATGATCTTCTTGACGCGAAGGTTGAAGTCCTGCCGCAGGGCGTCCACCTCCGCCCGGATCTGCTCCGGCTCGTGCGAGCAGCAGTGGAGGGGGGACTCCGAATTGTTGAGCTCGAGGAACGGGCTCGATTGCAGCCCGAATAGGATGAAGTATACCACTGCCCTGGAGAAAATTGCCATTAGGTCATTTGGTACTTGTATATACGAGTACATACGAGTTCAGTGTAACCCAATGGCAATTTTCTCCAGGGCAGTGGTATACTTCATATTTTTTTATATACAGAGTGGAAGCAGCTGCCGTGTGGTGACGGCAGTAAGAATATATTTGTCACCACCCCAACTCCTGCGGGTGTCGTAAGAGTCGACTAAGGGATTGAAGTGTCACGGACCATTCTACAAGATTGATGATGGGCAGCAGCGTCATCATAGTGGACACATTACTGCGATCGCCAATCCGCTTGCCCAGCGTGGCGATTATGTGCATTTACCTCCTAATGCGTCTATACGCATAGTTAATAGGAGAGGCCTACGTCCAACAGTGGACTAACATAGGCTGATGATGAGTGGAAACAGCAACTAACAGCGTGACAGAAACAAGACAACGAATAAATTTTGACCCATCTACTAAATGAAAATCACAAACCTGTGCAAAACAGCACGGAATTAGACTAGAATAGTACGCTCCGACCACCGCGTTAAAGATGATCTTCTTGACGCGAAGGTTGAAGTCCTGCCGCAGGGCGTCCACCTCCGCCCGGATCTGCTCCGGCTCGTGCGAGCAGCAGTGGAGGGGGGACTCCGAATTGTTGAGCTCGAGGAATGGGCTCGATTGCAGCCCGAATAGGATGAAGTATACCACTGCCCTGGAGAAAATTGCCATTGGGTTACACCGAACGAGCGAAAATAGTCTTTTACTGTATTCCGTATTGAAAGTTGTGAGATGATGTAAGATCCTGTTCAAAAATAGGTTTGACCGCGATACCGATTTTCATATGAACTTTGAAAATTGCTACAATAACTTTAGTTCATACACTTAATAGAATATTTAAGCTAGTGAAAAAGACTTCCTAAAGCATTTTTACCCATTCGAACTCTTTGAGATAGTTCGCACGAACGCTCAAAAAGCGTCGTGTTATAACCTGACGTTGGCGGTCCATTACGCCCAATTCGATTTAATTTCCAACGCCCAACGTCGAAAATCAAACATTGCTCGATAATAAAGCGCCGCAGTTTAAAACCGCCATCGTGTGAATGAATATACGGTTTTGCATTTGTTTCATTTGAACGTTTTTTTAACGGCCGCTAAAAAAAACGCTCGTGCGAACTAGCTGTTATAAAGGCGTCGTAACGCTCAAAGTAATGCACAAAATAACTTTTATCTACTTCCATATGATAATTATCTTATTATATATGCAGAAGCGGTAATGTAATGACCTATATTAAGAATCCGGTGTCTGTGCCTGTATCATAATATTCATAATGTTAACATTAAAGTACAGTGCATCATAATATGGACATTAAATTATCGGTGTCAGTACATTAATGTTAAACATTATAAAGTCAACTTCTTTTTTTTTTCCAATACCTACGTATTTATTGTAGGATATTCTTACACAAATTGAGTAATTTCAACTGATTTTAATTGTTATATTTAGAGGTATTTTATTTAGTGGATATCAATGTAAATAAAGGTAAATTATCATTCTAAACGTATGATAAGGATGTAGATAAAGTTATGTATGTGACTGTACATAATTAGGCATTAAACACTCGTGTGATCTTATTATGAAACTCGCCTACAGCTCGTTTCATAAAACCACACTCATGTTTAATGCCTCTTATTATGCGCCAGCCACATAAAAAGTAATAACTATAAAAAGGTAGAGGAAGGTACAATAAATCAATACACCGAGATCGGTATTCACTTACGGATAACAGAGGTAGAAGATCTTGACGATTGGGTATTTGAGGGCGATGAAGTATGCGCACCACGCGAGGGCTCCTATCACCATCCCCAGAATAAACATTCTGCAAGAATACACACAAATGACGTCACATTGTCGCCGACAATTTGTCGGCAGTAGTTAGTTAGTTTTACTGGGCTTTTTCCGCAACTCGACAACCATTGTGCCTTTTTTGAGTTATAAGAATATATTGTCGGCAGTAAGAATACATTTGTCACGACAGCAACTCTTCCCGCGGGTGTCGTAAGATCCGACTAAGGGGTCAAGTCTTTTTTCGAAAACATTCAACAAAAACTATATTTATTTAGAACAAAATTGCATTTGTTTTGCCTCACAACATTTTTAGACAAACTAAAATCAACTTTATTTCCTGCTGAGTAGGTAAAAACTTCAATGATAAATTTTGGATATTATGCGCAGTCCTGTGAGAAAACTAGTGAAATAAGTGAGTTTATAGCAGTATTTTTTTTACCTTGTAGCAATGACACCATCACTCTTTACTGATATCAACGTCGAAAAATTTGATTTATTTAGAACAGAGTTGCATTTGTTTTCCCTCACAAAATATTAGGACAAACGAAAATCAACTTTCTTTCCCACTTAGTAGATAAAAGTTTCAATGATTAATAGGGTTAGGAATTTCGGTGATATTCGGTGAACAGAGAACAGTCGTTGCTCAAATTGATTATGATTGATTAAATAATTAATTAATCAAAAATAATACATAAATATATTCTTTTTAACATGGTATCGCCCATTTTAAGTATTAAATAATTTTATTGTATTAATATTGATTAATTTTGGATATTATGTGCAGTCCCTGTGAAAAAAGTAGTAAAATTGGTGAGTTTGTAGCAGTATTCTTTACCTGGCAGCAATGATGCCATGAGGCAACGCAGGCGGCGCCAGCGTGGCCCTGAGAAGCTGTACCACCAGGCTCAGCAGTAGTCTGCGAGACAGCAGCGTCACTATGAAAGCCACTAGATGAGGGTCGATGAGGTAGAAGTTCTGCAACAATTGAATAGGTGAGGGTTTATCAGGTAGAAATTCTGCAACTAATTGAATAGATGTAGGTACTATCACTAGGTGACTGTGTGTTTAGAATGGCCTTTTGATTCTTTTGAAAATGTTACTTTTAGTACAGATGGTGCCTTTTTTAGGCTCTAGTGCCAGAAGTATGTCATTTTACGTCAGGTCCAAAACTTCGGAGGGCCATCTGCACTAAAAAACGTCGTACGAAACACTCTCTTAGAATTTCATATTTTTCGCACACTTTCAGGGGGGGCACTGGGCTTAGGTATGCCTAGGTGCTGTTTTAAGTATAAAATATGGTCAATGATGTCATTTTCATACATTTTTCACTGGCCAGACTTGCAGGGCTACTCAAACTACTACAAAATGTAACAAACTAGTAGCAATGTAACACTTTCTTTAGTTTGTAAATATATTTTTATGAATATTTTGCACTCACCATAGTTTGGTTAGTATATGAATGTGGCAGCCACCAGGCCGTTCGATACAGATTGAGGAATTGCAGTCCTGTCGCCACCACCGTGAAGACGAATGTCATTGCCTCGAACAGCAGTTCCGGATCATGGGGTATGTACGGGAATGGAATATGTTTTGGTGGAGATGGTCCATCCAAGAGTTTGGTTTCAGATGTTGCTGCCGGTGTTGGGGACAACCGAACTCGGCCCACTCTCTTTCCGTTGCTGTTCACATCCTCTTCTTGAGGTGATGATGAACCCTAAAAACATTGTATTAATGAATGTTAAAAGGAATTGATGATTGTATCCAAATGAGTCCAATAGGTGTAAATGAGTTAAATTACTTTTTGAATAATGTCAATCCGTTTTTCAGTGATTCACCGAAAATATAAGTCTATAGCCCTATGCATCAAACCACAAGATTCATAAAAGCTGTTAACTTTCGACCACCGAGTGGACAACTTTTGTTTTTCGGACTCACAATG
Organism: Thaumatotibia leucotreta; assembly: GCA_025490895.1. Lineage (NCBI taxonomy): Eukaryota > Metazoa > Arthropoda > Insecta > Lepidoptera > Tortricidae > Thaumatotibia > Thaumatotibia leucotreta. The sequence continues at coordinate 144,652 of JALPQI010030248.1, read as the reverse complement.
ACCCAAATACAGCATCAGTTCCAAATAGTAAGAGGGGCAAATCCAAAAGACCGTATCAGTTACCAATTTTTTATATGTTCTTAATATGAATTAATTCAATTTAAGCAGCCACATATTTACATACATGTCTAGGTCAGACATATTGAGTTTTAATTTTGAATAATTAGTATAAATAACACAAAAGAATTAGTAACTAATGTTTCAGTCTTGTGGACTTACCCAGAGTATGACAATTCTTTGAAAGCAGCAACCTAGTATCAATAGTCATAGGCCAAACAACGTTAAATGATGAAGAAAAGAAAAACACGTGTGGGACATTATTTTGAGGACTGTCATAGTTGTTGTACTGATAACAAGTAGTAGCCAGTGCAAGACGTTTTTCGTTGCTACCTTTTCTATTTCAACGTTATACTTCACTGTTGCACCCCATCAGAAACACATTACATTTGGTGTTTCTGATCATGTGGTGTAGATCGGAAACTTGGAAAAGTAATATTTTTCGTGACCCATACCTTTTTACTGATACCAGAAGACTTCTTAGTGCTCGGTGGCGTCATTTTACACGTGAGCGGCGGCAAGGGCCGCTTCACGAGAGGATCTTTGATGATTTTCCGTCGCCTAGAGATCGCTGTTGATGATGTGTTGTTCACTTGCGCGTATGCCCAACGTCTCGCCAGGAGGATAGTCAAGCAGCCGACGACCGCTGGCAGGAAGAATACGACAAAAGGTCCACTTTCATTTTCGGTACAACTCATCACTCACATGTTAAAATGTTTTATAAAGTGTCACGATTAATTTGTTTTGCGATACGATACACATACATCGATGCACGTCGTAAGTGATATTGAAATGTCAAATCGGATCGAAACCATGATGTTGCCAAGTGACAAATGAACCCGCCGTGCAAATTAATTTTGTTAGGTATTTTAAGCAAATAAAAATATGTATATTTCGATGTAGCCTTATATACTGAAGCGTTTGATAGTGTGCCATATTATCTTTAATCTAATATGATCTATTAACAGTCTTAATTTCACTAAAATAATGAGAAAACGATCATTTTGAACCTCGTTTTGAACTCTCGTAATTGAGCCGCTGTCATTTCACATTTGCTACTGGCAACTTTTCGTGCATTCCTATTGTGGAATCGTTGACGTCGTTGTCATCTTTCAATGGCCGGCCTTATACATCCGGAATATGAATATGAAATAATAATAATTCACCTAAAACATGAAACGGAAAACAATATTTATAATATATATATAATTTGTTTATATTTATTTTAGTATTGTGTATTTGCACTTGTGAATTTTTATTCACTACACAAGTTAGCAATTTGATTTACCTTGTAAATGTTTGGTTAAATGACATTTTCTGTAATGATTTATAATCACCAGGTGGAATGCATATGTCACTGTCAAAGTTGCTTGCTTTGATTCCGATTACATTACATTACTTTGAAATACCGAGGAAACATACCAATCATATCTTTACATTTCATGTGTTTATACAAAATCGCCCTCATGATTGGTTGGGGAAACGATGAAATGGAAAACAAGTCTTAGTTGACGCCTGACGGAAAATCAAAAAAAGATCAAAAGCGCGACACTGTCGTAGTACCGGTTATGAAGAATAACAATATTAAAAATATAATAACATTATTAATGAGACGAGAATGAATTAAAGACATACAAAGATTTCTTCCACAAACATGTCTTTCATAGTGTTGTGTACTTTCGTTGTAACCTTCTACGTTGTAATATGGTTTTTCGATTCATTTTTCAAGGTATGGTTTTCCGGCGATGCTGTGTTAATTTCAGTATTATTTGTAAATATAATGATTTCAGATGTTGAATTAATACGTTTATTTCTTCCACAGAGCTGTATGCACTATCCCTACTTCGCATTCCTGGAAGGAACCGGCTTAAAAGTGGGCATTTTAAATTTCTCATGGACCACAACTGCATTTAACCGGTTTCTGTATCGCTGGAGCAAGAATTTGAACCACCTTCTAAACAAATGGTTTAGCTTAGGTTATATTGTAAGCATCTGGATAATGCTTCCATTCTCCTTATGGACCCTGATAAATTTTGTTTATCAACATTTCCATGAAAGTATTCATCTTAGCACTGCACCTGAAGTAAAGGCTATTTTACCTGGATTTAATATTCCAGCATCAGATTTCTGGGTGTATTTTCTGTCTATGTCTTTAAGTAGTATTTTCCATGAGTTAGGGCATGCTTTGACAGCATGTCAACATGAAGTGCAACTTTTGTCAGTGGGAATATCTGTTTTTGCAATTATCCCTATAGCATTTGTACAACTGAATGGGGATCATGTAGCGGCTCTGCCTATATCTAAACGATTAAGAATATTCTGTGCTGGAGTATGGCATAACCTTGCCTTAGCGTTTTTTGCTTTAATGATTTTTATGGCTACACCTGTTCTATTTAGTGTTGCTTATGAAACTGAATTAGGAGTCAGAGTTGTGGGTTTCACGCATGACTCAGTTTTAAATGATGTCAGAGGTTTGGAGACGGGGGATGTAATTACATCTGTAAATAACTGTGTTATAAAAAATTCTAAAGATTGGGTTTTATGTCTCCAAATGGCTCATGAGCGATATGGTATATGCACTAGTGCGGAATATGTTGCTCAAAATGATGAAATACTGATGGAGACAATCAAAGAGAATGATGTTGTTGAGTGCTGTAGAAATGATGATTTCTTCAGTTTTTGCTTTGAGTACATGGAACCAAAAGCTGGTGGTGACTCTGTCTTACCAGGTCAGTACTCATGTTTGAAACCGAGGGACATGGTGAAGGACACTTTTAAAAAGTGTACCGAAGCTGGTGGATATTCATGTCCGAGAGGCACACATTGCCTGCGGCCGTCTCTTAACAACCACACTTACTTAATGGTCATTGAGCGTAAAGATAATAATGCGGTCCTGTTTCTAGGTCTACCATATGAGTTACATAAAACTGTCTTTGTAGACCAGTACTTTCCCAGAACTGCAATATTTTCATTATTCTCACCCACACAAGCTGAGAAGCTTCTAAAGTATATATTCATGCTTTCAATGGGTTTAGCATTTTTGAACATATTGCCTTGTTATGGAACTGATGGTTCTTTTATAGCTAAAGATTTGGTCACTATATTGGCAAGGTACTTGAACAAAAGTGGTGATTTTGTCACATTTTTTCATATTTTTACCATTGTGATTGGCACTGGTGTCACAATACCTATTTTGATGTATCTATTCTATCAAGCTGTTCTGGATAAATAAATAATGAAATTATATGAAGTTAGTTGAAAACTACTATTTAGCATAGTAATTACTTATAAATGTATAAAGTCTGATGTGTAGCTTAAGCCACATTATAGTTATAGGTATGCATAACTGCGTGATAATTATTGACAACTTAATTTTGCTGTAAATAGTAAATTAATTTGTACTACCTTCTTACTCATTTAGATACAATTACCAGTACTTGAACCTTGAGCCTGAGCTTTTGCTGGAGTGTGCATGTAATACCTTAGCAAAGCAATGGGTTAACTAAGCCAAGCATTTAAGACTGTATAGATTAGTTTTTTTTTATTGAGCTACTGAGACGGGACATAATATTGCTATTACCTGTAATATTAAGAAGTTGTTGTGAGCGTCAGGATGACTGACCAAAATAGCGGATCAGTGTTAGAGTACCATCATAATTTACTACCTATTTGCTACTATTTACTACCTATGTTCACATATTTGCTACCTAAGTTTAAAAAAAGAAATCAATTTAATTAAGTGGGCAGTCATTCTGACGTCAGGATGACTGCCCATATTTAGTATTTCGTGGTTAGACCCGACATTTTGCAACTTTCTATGTACTATGATTTACTACCTATTTGCTACCTAAGCATATATTTTTTCCAGATTTTTTAGGCAAAAAATGACGATTTTATAAGCATTTCAAATTCTGAACAAAAAAAAATTTGTTAGAGTACCATCATAATTTACTACCTATTTGCTACTATTCACTACCTATGTTCACATATTTGCTACATAAGTTTTAAAAAAGAAATAAACTTAATTAAGTGGGCAGTCATTCTGACGTCAGGATGACTGCCCATATTTGGTATTTCGCGGTCAGACCCTATATTTTGCAACTTTCTATGTACTATGATTTACTACCTATTTGCTACCTAAGCATATATTTTTTCCAGATTTTTTAGGCAAAAAATGACGATTTTATAAGCATTTCAAATTCTGAACAAAAAAAAATTTGTTAGAGTACCATCATAATTTACTACCTATTTGCTACTATTTACTACCTATGTTCACATATTTGCTACCTAATTTTTAAAAAAGAAATAAATTTAATTAAGTGGGCAGTCATTCTGACGTCAGGATGACTGCCCTATTTAGTATTTCGTGGTTAGACCCTATATTTTGCAACTTTCTATGTACTATGATTTACTACCTATTTGCTACCTAAGCATATATTTTTTCCAGATTTTTTAGGCAAAAAATGACGATTTTATAAGCATTTCAAATTCTGAACAAAAAAAAATTGTTAGAGTACCATCATAATTTACTACCTATTTACTACCTATGTTCACATATTTGCTACCTAAGTTTTAAAAAGAAATAAATTTAATTAAGTGGGCAGTCATTCTGACGTCAGGATGACTGCCCATATTTAGTATTTCGTGGTTAGACCCTATATTTTGCAACTTTCTATGTACTATGATTTACTACCTATTTGCTACCTAAGCATATATTTTTTCCAGATTTTTTAGGCAAAAAATGACGATTTTATAAGCATTTCAAATTCTGTCCAAAAAAAAATTTGTTAGAGTACCATCATAATTTACTACCTATATGCTACTATTTACTACCTATGTTCACATATTTGCTACCTAAGTTTTAAAAAAGAAATAAACTTAATTAAGTGGTCAGTCATTCTAACGTCAGGATGACTGCCCATATTTAGTATTTCGTGGTTAGACCCTATATTTTGCAACTTTCTATGTACTATGATTTACTACCTTTTTGCTACCTAAGCATATATTTTTTACAGATTTTTTAGGCAAAAAATGACGATTTTATAAGCATTTAAAATTCTGCACAAAAAAAAAATTTGTTACAGTACCATCATAATTTACTACCCTGACGTCACAATACTAACATATTCCTGACGTCAGAATGACTGCCCACTTAATTAAGTTTATTTCTTTTTTAAATCTAAGGTAGCACATAATATGTGAACATAGGTAGTAAAATAGTAGCAAATAGGTAGTAAATTATGATGGTACTCTAACAATTTTTTTTTGTTCAGAATTTGAAATGCTTATAAAATCGTCATTTTTTGCCTAAAAAATCTGGAAAAAATATATGCTTAGGTAGCAAATAGGTAGTAAATCATAGTGCATAGAAAGTTGCAAAATATAGGGTCTAACCACGAAATACTAAATATGGGCAGTCATCCTGACGTCAGAATGACTGCCCACTTAATTAAATTTATTTCTTTTTTAAAACTTAGGTAGCAAATATGTGAACATAGGTAGTAAATTATGATGGTACTCTAACTATTTTTTTTTTGTTCAGAATTTGAAATGCTTATAAAATCGTCATTTTTTGCCTAAAAAATCTGGAAAAAATATATGCTTAGGTAGCAAATAGGTAGTAAATCATAGTACATAGAAAGTTGCAAAATATAGGGTCTAACCACGAAATACTAAATATGGGCAGTCATCCTGACGTCAGAATGACTGCCCACTTAATTAAGTTTATTTCTTTTTTAAAACTTAGGTAGCAAATATGTGAACATAGGTAGTAAATAGTAGCAAATAGGTAGTAAATTATGATGGTACTCTAACAAATTTTTTTTTGTTCAGAATTTGAAATGCTTATAAAATCGTCATTTTTTGCCTAAAAAATCTGGAAAAAATATATGCTTAGGTAGCAAATAGGTAGTAAATCATAGTACATAGAAAGTTGCAAAATGTAGGGTCTAACCACGAAATACTAAATATGGGCAGTCATCCTGACGTCAGAATGACTGCCCACTTAATTAAATTGATTTCTTTTTTTAAACTTAGGTAGCAAATATGTGAACATAGGTAGTAAATAGTAGCAAATAGGTAGTAAATTATGATGGTACTCTAACACTGATCCGCTATTTTGGTCAGTCATCCTGACGCTCACGAAGTTGTTTATTATCTCACAAATCAAGGGTTACCTGGTGAAACCCAATAAGTCAATATAATTATTCATTGAAATAACAACCTCACATAAGTGCCATATAGTTTGTATTTCAAAAACCAGTTTGCTTGACTTATTGTGTTTCACCAGGCAACCATTGAAATTATGTTATTTAGTAGTAATACAAGAATTAAAACAACTTTTCTATTATTTATTTATATTTGTACATAGTGTAAATACTTGAAAAATAACAGTAGTTATTGCTAATTTATATGATTCATTATACTTTCAACATCAGTTAGATCCATCATTTTACATACCTATGTATGTTGTGTTTAAGATCAAATCCAAAACCTACATTAATGTGTATTGAGCATTGCATGAATACTTAGCTTGGAAACTCTTATGACATGGATGAAATAGAAATAAATTAAATATTACAAATGAAAAGGCTTTTAGATTAAATAACCCTTCCTTTAGCTTTCCGGACACAACCAAACTAAGGGATTCAAAATGTATATCTATTGTTATAGCAAAAAATCTTGCAGTATTTGCCAGTTAAAACTATATTCTATGATTTACTTAAAGCTAAGGATTTTTCTAAATCCTGCAATGACTTTTTGCCACTAAATAGCAAATGTTTTATAGTAGCCTCATCTGTATGATGTTTATTGTTCCTGAAATCAGCTCTGGCCCATTCCTTTAACTCTTGGCGCGTGGATTGATCAGTCACGTACCGTAGGGTTCTAAATATATCCCTGTATAGCTTCAAAACCTCTTGGCGTAGCATAAACTGTAAATTGAACACCATTGATATGAAAACTTGCATAACATGTCTAGTTTATGTAATAAAATTGAATATACCTGTTTTAAACTAAGTGCAGCTTTTGGCAATTTCGACATTTTAATATTATATAGTTTAGAAAGCAATGGTCATAATATAACGAGCGACATCGATTTTATTATTTTTATAGAACTGATTTTATATCAAAACAGTGTCGGACTGTCGGATCGGAATCGGAAAGTGACATTGACGCTCTATATTGTCACTGTCATTGTTTTTTTTTTGTTCTATTTCACGCAGTTTGAAAACGCCAACTTTTGTTTTCTATCAACCGCATTAAATAAGATTTACACACAAAAATAGAAAACAATATCGATTACATAATTTGGCTCGGATTTTACTCAGTTCAGCCACAGACAGAGGCAATCAAACCGTCTCATTCTTACCCTTATGTTAATAGACTCAAAAAACGGGCCAAGAGCATCGGGCCATGCTCAGTATAGGGCTCCGTAGTTATTCAAAAACGGCTGGGCCGATTATGTTCAAATTGTTTTATTTTAAAGTATTCTATAAGCCCTCTCTCTATTCATGATTTTTTGAACCTACGGATCAAAAGTTAGAGGGGGGACACAATTTTTTTCCTTCTGGAGCGATTATCTCCGAAAATATTGACTTAAGAAAAAAACTTTCTTTCAAAACCCTTATTGTTTTTAGAGACCTATTCAATTATACCCACAGTTACGCTATAGGATTACAGCAAATAAAAAATTCATCCCCACTTCACCAGTTGGGGAGGTACGCGAAAAAAAAATTCTAGTTTCTATTGTACCACTTTGTTGGCGTATATGTACCTATACCCGTACCAAATTGCAGCGGCCTCTAATGACGTCTTCGTTTGAGTGACAGAGAAAAATCCTCGAAATTTACGAATGACGATTTTCGCGGTAGTAGGCCAAATTTCTAGTACGGCCACTGAGCTATGCTGCGGACAGACGGACATGGCGAAACTATAAGGGCACCGTATTCGCCATTTTGGCTACGGAACCCTAAAAAGGGGTCCTACTGTTACTGCCAAAGTTAGCAGACTGTGCTAAGAACAGGTTCGCGACCCAGGTTTTTTTCATGTAAAATGATATCGAGGTTTCTAATGTAATTTTCTTCTAAACTGAATTTACTAATTACATTAAGTAGGTACCTATTACTACAAAATGAGATATGATTAACTTAAAAAAATACTGTGTTAATCATTAAACTTACCTACACCAAAAATTGGTGTTGCATTGACCAAGACCTACTAAGTATCTTTTTTAATGAGTCATCAATCTTTGTGCACGGAAGTGCACAGTAGTACAGAATCCTCAGCGCGCAAGTCTACATCTTGAGAAAGTTTGTTTGGAAAATGAAGACACGTAAAATGCATCGGCGTGCCGTGCCTTGCTGCCAGATGCCTTCACTTTTCGCACAGACGCAACCAATTCGGTTATTTTTAATTGACGGGTTTTCAACTCGTGGAAAATGTTTTTTATGTACCTTACCTACCTATGTTAGGTACTCGATATCTCCGAGAATCGTGGACTGATTTTAATTGTTTTTTAATAGAACGGGAATAATCCTGAGATGGTCCCGTTGGCACCAAGTCGGGGTCTGATGATGGGATCTTTGAGAAATCGGTTGTAGTCAGTTTTGATTTTTTTATTATTTGATGATTATAATTATTCATGTCGAAAATCTTAGAAAAAGTAGTCAGCATGCAACTGTGTGACTTTCTTGAGGCAAACAACATCCTGCCGAGAAAACAATCGGGTTTCAGGAAGTCTCACAGCACTGCGACCGCACTTACAGATGTGGTGGATGATGCACTGGCTGCACAAGATGTAGGCAAAGGTACGTTGCTGGTATTGCTTGATTTCTCTCGTGCATTCGATACCATAAATACCACTCTTCTTTTGTCGAAAATGGCGTTCTACGGATTTGATAGTACAACCTTGAAATGGTTTGATAGCTACCTTAGTGAACGTAGACAGTATGTAAAACTTTGCAATGATGATGATACAGAATTGGTCTCTAGAACATTGCCAGTCACTAGTGGGGTCCCTCAAGGATCAATACTGGGACCAATTTTGTTCAGTCTTTACAGCGCAGATGTCATCAGTCAAATAAAACACTGTAATTATCACATGTATGCAGATGATATTCAGCTATATATTTCGTTCAAAACAGCCGAAACAGCGGAGGCTGTAGTCAAACTTAACGTAGACTTGGAAGGTATAAGCGACTGGTGCGACCGGAATTCTTTATTGATAAATCCTTCCAAATCAAAATTTATGTTGCTAGGTACACGGAAACAAATAGTTGCCATAGAGGCGTTTAACCCGCTGGTTTCTTTAGGTGGTACTCGTTTGGAAAGGGTTGCCGAAGCTCGGAATCTAAATAGGTCTTATATTTGATGAATGTCTTAGATTCGAGAAACATATATCGGAGACCATGCGTAACTGTTTCTATCGCTTAAAAGTATTGTACAGAATTCGTAAATATCTGTGTGTTGATATGCGCATAAAGTTATGTGATGCGCTGGTGCTCTCTAAACTTAACTATGGTGATGTGGTTTATGGCGGGCGACTGTTGTCTCGGACTCAGAAAGTGGTGCAGCGTATTCAAAATGCATGTGCACGGTTTTGTTTCCCTATCCCCCGTCGCACCCACATTACCCCGTTTTTAAATGAACGAGACCTCATGAACATGTCTTCTCGAAGACATTTGCATCTTGCCACCTTATTGTTTGGGGTACTAAAGAATAAAAAACCAGCATACCTCTATGACAAACTGAATTTTTCTAGTCGTGCTGTCAGACATGCGCCACGTCTAACATTCCCACCACATCGCACGGTTGCCTTCCGTGGCAGTTTCCGTTTTGCTGCCACCAAGTGCTGGAACGATTTGCCACCACCAATCCGAAATTGTAAAACTGTAGCCACTTTTAAAACCCATACAAAATGGTTCTTAATTGCTACGCAAAAAAGCACTCAATAGGCAATCGAGCAAATACCTACACAAAATATCCATACTCACTCACACACTCACAGCACTCACGCCACACACAAATGTATAAGTACCTACTCGTATATAATAATTGTAATAAACATAATATCCTGCCTATAATTATGTTTATAATGATAGTGTAGTTTTAATTCGTATTGTATCAATTAGTTAATTTTAAATGTATACCATTAGTAATAGTCCCAATGTAACTATGCAAGGTGTCTTAGATAAATAGTGCCATCTTCTCTGTATACCTCGGGCCTCACTGAAAATCAGCGTTGCATAGTGTGCCCTGCGGTGCCCTACGTGACAACAAGCTGAGTGAGGACCCTTTGGCACAAATCCAATATCTCTGTTTTTAATGTAATATAATTTTAAGTTATGTTTTGTGCTAATAAATTCATTTCATTTCATTTCATTATAACGAGCTACCGTACTAGAACTACCGTTCTCCGAATCGCTAAACTGAAGTGGCAGTGGGCGGGGCACATTGCGCGTAGAACCTATGGCCATTGGTTTGGGAAGGTTCTTGAGTGACGGCCACGTACCGGAAGGCGTAACGTGGGTAGGCCTCCCACAAGGTGGACTGATGACCTGGTGAAAGTCGCAGGAGTTCGCTGGATGCGGGTGGTCACCGGTCGCTGGACCGGTCATTGTGGCAATTTTTGAGGGAGGCCTATGTTCAGCAGTGGACGTCTTTCGGCTGATATGATGATGATAATCGTACTAGTGAGATATGCGGAATGAAATTTGGACAGAATTTGAACAAGTAAAAAAAAAACAATTACGAGTAAATAGAAATTGTACCTCAATCTTAAATTGATTTGTTAATCAATTCGGGAAGTGTTGTGTGTTTTGGCATCTTTCTTTAGAAATTATGGCCAATCAAGTAGACCAATGTCGCAAAACTACCTGTATTTTCCACAGGACACATTTGCTATGGCCAAAATCGACGATAATTCTGAATTTTTAGAAGTAGGCAAGATTTGAAACACTTTTTTATATTTTAATTTTGCATTCTTTTTCTTTGCAAAAAACAATATTAGACACCCTAGCGTACCTAATGTAACATTTTAACTAGGTACCTACAGACACTTTTCTGAGAGAGCTCGAATAAAGGAAATTACGTTAGACCGCATCACAAAATCGAACAGAGAGTCCAAAAGGACTTCCAAATACAACAAAAAAAATTATAGACAATATCCTTAAAGCATGGGCATCACGAAACATTAACAAAGAGCAAGCCTACCAACACCGAAAATAACGCGGAGCAATGTGCTGTTTGCCGGCCGGAGGACAGAAAACAGTTTTTTTTTATTCCGTGGAGACCTGCCTCGGTTTGGCTAATGCAGCTTAGGATGTCCAAGTCGTCAAACCCACAAAACGGACAGAGGGCCTAGTGTAGGTAATAACTTATAAAAAACGTCCCGATAGCGTTTACGTTTTTCATCGCCATTTCATACAAAACAAACTCAGACGACCTTATGAAGATCACCGAGCGACGCTAGATGCCAGTTGCTTCCAACTTCCGATCAAACGGTGGAGGTCCAAACAAAAACCGGCTTAGAGCATGTCGGCCCATGCTCAGTGTAGAATACAGGAGTTATTCAAAAATGGCTGGGCCGATTATGTGCGGATCGAAATAGTTTTGTTTTAAAGTAGGTATTCTATATGCCTAATATTAATGTATTTTTTTATCTAAGATTGGCCCTTGTGGCATTGTACCGAGTATGCTGGCGGCATTTCCTCGCTGTATCGCAATACTGATGCGTTGTGCGAGGAAGTCGCCAGCTCTTCGGTCTTTAGTTACATCAACCAGACGTTTCGCGATCTCAGCAAACAATTTGCGTGCGCTGGAGCCCCAAGAACCTAAAGTTTCTACGCCAAACGGTACAAAATCGAACTCTTTGCCGAGGCCCTTATATTTATTACGTTTTAAAAATTCGGCATTTTCAGCCGCAGCGGCTGCCTTAAACGTAGTTCGTTGAAGATGGGACGGTGCCAGGGTGTCCACGCAAGTAGCATCCCATACTAACATCCGTCCCAAGCTCCAAGGAACCAAAGACACACCATCAGGTCTCTTACCATCATCTCTAATAATACCAGTAGGCTCAAGAAGAGCAGGTACGTTGATCGTGGCAAGAGACCTGCGGATTATATAGGTTAGGTTAAGTAGATTAGTTAGATTTAATCTATGTACATAAATTGTAGTTTTGAAAATAAATATAATTAAAAATGTTTTTTTTTTTTATATTATTGGACCGACGGAAAAGTTATAGGGCCGACATATTCTTTTTAAATTTAGTGACCGGTGGTACAAATTCTGGAGCGGTCATCTAACAAATTAATTGACTTAAAAAAACTTTCTATTTTTTTAAGACCTATTCAAATATACCCCACCCCACACTATACAATTTAAGTACCTAAATAAAAACATCATCCACTTTACGTTTAGTGGAGGCACCCGAAAAAAATATAAAATACATTTTTTTTTGCCATTTTGCCGGCGTGATTAAAATATGCATACCTAGTACCTAAGTACGTATACCTACCTGTACGAAATTGCAAATTTCTAGCACTAATGGTCACTGAGCTATGCTACGGACAGACAGACAGACGGATTCCATATGACGAATATATTAAGGATTCCTACGGAACCCTAAAAAAGGGGTTTTCTGTTGTGGAGGCCTATGTTCAGCAGTGGACGTTTTCTGGCCGAAATGTTGATGATTGAGTGTTTTAATCCAATACCAAGTGAAGAGTGCTACAAAAACCGGCCAAGGGCAAGTCGAGCCATGCTGCGGATAGACAGACAGATATACAGACCAGATGGACATGGCGAAACTATAAATGTTATCCCCCTGAGCCTTCAGATAACTTTTGGAACTCGATCCATAATCTAATTTCATGTATTGTGAAAGAAAGTAAATATGTATAATTATAATTTATGCATCATAATTAAAATCAGGCACATCCCCAAATCTCTACTGCAACCAGAATACCCTCCAGACTGTACGATTGTGAATAGTAGCAGCCTGAATTTTTTTTGTTTTTTATTTACTCTGTCTTTGTAGTGCGAAATCAACCATACACAAGTTTACCATTTTTACCTCATTCTCATCCGGTGCGGTGCATACTTTGTAGTTTTGTACATAACCGTTAATGATAGTACCGTAAAATGGGGCTATTTGGTACAATTTTTCGACAAAAACGTTAATAACTCCCTATTTTATATATTTATTATACATTTTAAATTTTTAATGCGTAAACTACACCTTGCTGCATCACTTTTTATACCACACATGTCTGATTTGTTGACACATACCGAGTAATTTTTTTTTAAAAAGGTGTTCCAAATAGCCTTATGGTTGGGGCTTTTTGGAAATCGATAGGTTCTGTACTGGTTTTGATTGAATTTTGAAGCTTCTGGCAATTAAAACCTAGCAAGTGTTATTTAAGACGCTATGGGAATGACATTCGAAGGTATTAAAAGCAGAGTGACCATATTTGAAAGAATAAAAACGGGACAAAAAAAATACATTTTTTTTCTCACTGAACTAAGTTTTATTAAATTACTTTTTTAACAAAAAAATCACCAAATATCAACTGTTTGGCCCAGTCATAACCTGGCACGTTGTCTTTTAACTTGTACGCACATTTACCAATTTAGTTGAGGTATTTTTGGGCAAAAACTCTCAAGTCTAAGGTATCAAACGGAAAGCCCCAATCAGCTAGTGTCTTAATGTACTCTTCGGGTGCAAAAAGAGTTGGGTGCCCTGCTTTATCTTGCGTATTGTTCAATCCCCTACATTTTCGCGATAGAGTACTCTTCGGTATTTTATGTTTCTCGGAAGCTTCTCCCAACGATGTTCCAGAAGCCACGTCCTCTATAGCAATGGCCAATGCATCTTGGGTCTATGACGTGTAAGGTAGAAATTGCTTCCCCCTACGACAGCTACGGAACGTACGTTTGTACTTTCGCACCATCGTCCTGTTGAATAAAATGATAGTCATCTTACCATTCTACAGAAACGCATGTAAGAGGTTATTTGGTACTAGAAACCAAAAAACCCCAAACGCTGTCTCAAAAAGCCCCAGTTAAGAAAACCATCAATTACTAATTCAAAATAAACGGCTAAAATTATTTATCACTGCTTAAAAAACCCTCAAGGATATGTACTTTTAGGTATAAATAGTATAAAAGGCTTACCCCACAAACAACCAACATCCGGATAAAAGTAAGACGGTCTCGAAATGCACGGATTTTTCACCACCTCAAATAATATTTTATTTACGCATGCGTGTGGACTTCTCGGCGTCACTGCGACCACTAACCAACTTCACATTAGATTAAGGGTTGCCAGAAAAAAAAGTATCTTTCTACCATTGCCATAAAGAAAAATATAGGCACTCAAAACTCATAATTATTTCATTCCAAATAGCCTCGTTGTTCTTAAATAGCCCCATTTTACGGTAGGTACAGGAAGCAAAGCGGAAAGCACACATTATATACAATCGCGCATGAAAGCTCGCGCACGCGCTCGGATGCCCCGCCCACCGGCGAGCGCGCGAAAAATGTGCTTTTTCCGGCACGCACCAGCCAATCGCGACAGTCGCCGGGCAACCGTCGTCCGCGTGGCACGTCTCGTCTGTTTTGTCACGATATGTTTACGCGACCGCTAAACTTACGCGACGAAAACTTTTAAATAAAATTCTACGATTGTTGTTTTAGTGAAGTGGAACTTTAAAAATGGACTCGAGCCCGAGCAAACCGCCGTCCCCGCCGAAACCCATAAAAAAGGAGAACGAAGAAGAAATCAAGGTATGAAATTTTATATTTGTATTCCGACATTGATGTGAATTTCCGTTGTTCCCGAGTTCGCTTTGGCACCGCGCGTAAGAGGAGACGGCGAGTCGTATTTTTAAATTCGATATGCTCACGTCAAGGGGACCTCCACAAAGGCGCGGGGTTACGCCGAATAAATTATCAGGTGTACGGTTACAATATTAATTACAATTTGCGATACACAATAAAACTCGTGTAATATCACGTTTTCGAGGCCTTTTCCAGCCATTAAAGTGTGTAACACGATCTCTGAAGCGCGCTCGGATCGCTGTAACCGGAGCCGCTGGATGTTTTGATAATAGATATAGGCGGCGCAACTGTGTGCGTGTGTACAGACACGACCCGCGGTGTGTGTGCGTGCGGGGTAATTTTAGACGTTCCTTTGCTCAAAACGTAACCCGAGACCGTCCCAGGCCGCAAGTCGACGCTTCAATTTATTGTTTTCATCTGATTATCGCACTGCGCCGTGTATAATTGCGTAAACATTTAAAAGTTGCGATTGTTGTCTATGGCCGCCCCCGCTGCTCGCGCGCATTTATTTTGGCGCCGCAGAATTAGTTTGACATGTCAATAACCTCATTGGCGGTGTCCACGCGTTGTGACGTCACGGGATAATGTTCGGAAGCCGAAAGTTTGGGGTCAATACGATTTATTACCCATTCACGCACTGTTAAATCAATTCGTAGGTGTAATTATTTAGAAAATAAAAGACCGTCTAAAAACACAAAAGCTATAATTTTGTGTGTTATATTGCGCGATATAGGTTGCCTCTTGAGGTACCTATATTTAGGTGTAATGCTGCGATTGCCAAGCTTCTCAAATATTCGTCTAAATTTCCTTGTTTCCCGTTTCTGAGGCGGCTAGGGTTGCGATTTGCGCTAGTTGCGCTTGCGTCAATCTGGAGAGTGTAATCGTAAATCATGTAATAAGTAGGTACCTATCTATAGGTGCGCTAAATGTAACAATGAGCCAGTTTCATATTTACTATAGGTTAGAGTTAGAGCTCCCTTTAAAAAAAGGCGCGTTATTCCAATCCTAAAGTTCTTTTTGCGACTAAAAATGGTCTTAAAAAATTAATAAGATTGAAACTTCAAAAATTTGTCTGATTGGGACAGAAAAGAAAACCTGTCAATGGTCACTCCAGTTGGTTGAATCCTCTAGGGGGATAAAATAGGTAATTAAAGAAACTTGCATGTAAAAAAATAAAAAATATATAATGAAATCCAGTGAATTAAATATAACTATGACAATAATACTCGTAGACTAATTGATTCTGTCCACGATTCTGTTTGTCTGATTGGGATTTAGTAATAACTATGTACTTACATAGGCACTTAACTGGTCTAGCTAGAGCTAGATACACCAGTCGTAATATAATGCATAAGATTTGGTTTGAAAATTAATTATAAATATGTATATTAGCCAATGTGTAGAGGCCTTATGGAGGCCAATGGGAAATAAAAAGGACAATAGGCATGATGACTGGCAAGTCAAATCAGCATCTTTTTTCGAACTGTCAAAACGATCACCACTATGGAATTTTATATGAAATACTCAAAAGTGACGTCACGTTTGAGTACTGCCAAATGACCTACTCATTTAAGTTCTTTTCAATTTATTAAATAGAAGTTCTGTACAAAAATTACTGTAATCTACACCTTAGTAACAATTTCTTCATGTATTATGTCGTGCATAATGTTAAATAATTTATTTTAACTACAGTCATCATCCCTATTGATTTACTTTATTTTGGATGAAATGTATTTTGTTATTTATTACGGGTTTCTGTAGGTTCAGCCTTTTTTTATAATTTTTACGTTCAAAGTTTGGTAGGTAACCCTACTTGGACATATTCGGCGACTCTTTAAAAATTAGCTTACTGAGAGGAGAGGAAAATTAGCTTACATTTAGGAGTAAATTAATGACTATGTCAAAACAATTCAACACGACTTTTCAAAGAATAGGTATAAAAAGACGCATGCAATAAATTTACAGTACAAGTTACTTCATAATCATGAGCCAAATGACGACCAATGCTGAACAATAGGCCTCCCCCAAAGACTGCCACAAAGATCGGTGGCGAACTGCCCGCATCCAGTGTCCAACTTTACCAGGTTACTTATTGAAGTAAAATTTAAATGAATTCAAGGCTCTTCAAAACAAAACTCCAAAATTAGACCATACTTTAGCAGAAAGCGACTAAGTTCAATTATTTTTTTGTCAATCTGTCTTAATTTTTTTATATTATGTGAGTTTCTGCAATGACAAATAAAACGAGGTTGGTTATTTACTGCATAACTATGGTCCAATGTTCAACTGATTGATCAAAACCTCAATAACAACGGATTATGTCATGTCATGACAGAACCAAATGATGTAAAACGGTTAAAATTATCCAGATTGCAGTACGAAATGATATCGTTTTCGTTCTAAATGCAAATTTGGAATGTCGGACACACAGAACAAAAAATAACGTAGAAGCGGCTTATACCCCGATTCTCGAGAGAACCGATGTCGCCACACTCACACTGGCGCAAACATGCACACAGAAGTATCTTAAAGCTTATTGGTTATAAAATCTTATACAAAAATAAACTTTATTTCGAATGCGACAAAAGCAAAATTATACTACTCGTTTTATTACTTACGACGTTTCGCTTGCTACTACTAACTTGCAAAGAGAGTGTTGCCATCTAGCGTCGAGTAGCATAAGTTTGTTTATAACTAAAACTCAATAGTTCAGCAACTCCCCAATAGATGGCGAATCCTTGTTCTCTATCCCACATACGTGGCATTTCCCAAGAGTAAAAGAGATAGGCTGCTTTTTGCACGTTATGGCTAACAAGCGTCATAGTGCTGTGCAAGAGTCGGTATTATATCGATAAAATATATATAATTATATATATATGAAGTAATAGCATTGGGCGTCTAGGTAATTACGGTATTTCTAACTAGAGTGTTAGATTTTAATGACTCGAGTTAGTATTCCGCTTACCAACCGTGATGCATACAATGTTTTTCATCACACTTCTAAGCAAAAAAAATTGTTTTAAGACAAAATATTGTTAAATGAACGTACCAACTTTTCTATAACTCCCTAGGGAATACTCCCGCGATGCATGCATGCAATGGGGCGCTTACAAAGCAAGTGTGATGAAAAAGTACATTTCTTCGATTTGCTTTGGTTTTTCATTATCATCATCATCATCATATCAGCCGGAGTTTTCGTTTCGGACACCGAGCTGAGCGGTCGCTTCCCAATTATCCTGCCGCTCCTTTAAGGCCCAATTGTCCCACGAAGACAATAGGCGCCGATACCAGATGTGCACGCAACATTTGGCTGAAGTGAAAGCAACATTTTTGGGTGCTGATATTAGATAAAGCCCTTGTGCCCGACTTTAAATTCTGCTTACAATTACGCGAATAGTGTTATCCTATATATTCAAAAGTGCCGCGCATCCATATACATATAATATTTTCGTGTATCAGTGAGTGTATGCAAGTGCGTGTTAGTGCGTTTGATATCCTGCGAGAATCGTGCGCAGCCGCCTGCCTCGCGCGACCAGGCGCAAGCGTAGCCGATACAGCCGCGTATAACACGGAGTATGTGTTATACGCGGCTCAGCAAATTTGGTGAGATCGTTTTGATTTAGACTTTTTGTTGCAAAACCAAGGTATAACAGGACCTGACAAACCCAATCTCAACCTATCGTGTTTAAAATAAATAAAATACGACTTTATTATAAATCTAGATATTAAATTCAATAATCTTAAATTTAAATTTCGTTTAAAGTTTTTAAGTAAATTGTTATGTAAGTTTGCATTGTGTAGGTATATTTCGGATTATCATTTTCATGAAAAGTGTTCAATCAATGTGCGTATGTATGTGTGTGTATAATTATGTGTATTGTGTATTTGGTTATTTCAATATTATGTCGGATTATCATTTTTTTAAAGTGTTCAATCGTTCGAAAGTGCGCGTTATATGCGAATGTGATCTTGTGAAGTGTCCCACTATGTAAATATGTGTAACGTGTACAGAGTCTAGTAAGTGCGCGGACGTTCCCCGGTCGGACCCCGCAGTTGCCAACACACTGCTGCAACGAGTTTATAATCAAAAAAGCATTCAATTCGGGAGAGATTAAGCTAACTTTTATACTTTGTATAAATTACTTAAGGTCTACATGTCGCAAATAAATGCAGTACCTACTACACTATCGCGAGAGACTTAAACAAGAAGAAATTAAACCGCACACCGTTAAATGCACATTGAGAAATTAAATACGTACTACCACATTGACAAATCCCCACAGGTTTGCTAACGGTGAATGTCTGGTAACAGCAAGCCAAAATCACTAAAAATTCGGAGAAATTCTAATACCTACGAACAAATAGCCTAAATGGTCATCATAAAACGTTTTTAAATAGGTCCCGACATTTGCGAGAAACAAGCCTGGCAGAGATAAGGCTTTTTTTTAAGTGGTAAAAAATCTATGAGCAATAAGCAACCCGTAGGGGATATCGTAAAAATCCACAAAACAATAGCGCTTTTGTTGACCAGATGTTTGCACAAGATTTTTGTTTGCAGGCCTGTTAAGCATGTATATTTTGGTAAAATCATTTTGTATTCGATTATCAATTTTGGGATAATGTCTTAATCTAATGTAATGTGTGTGTGCCATACAAATATTTAGTGCTTAATTTTATAGTGACCAGTGAGTGAACTAAAGTAAGTGTGAGAATACAATATAATCGTTATATTAGTGTTGGACCCTGCAGCACGCGGCAACGAAAAATTTAGAAATGTATCCCTTTATTTGGGGTATACGTAATGCAACAATTATCTATTGTCATACAATACTAGTTGAACGTTATTACTAAGAGTTAGTGAATGGAATGTTTCATCGGTGCAAGTGTGGGTAATAAATCTATTATTAAGCAGGAGGTTGATATTTAGATATCGACAGAGCTCCAACAAGAAGGGAGGACGATGTTAGAAAGAATGCCTGCACTCTAGGGGAGAAATAGGGAAGACCTGACTACCTGAACGTATATAGCTACGATCGTTGATCGAGAAAAAATCAACATTAAAGTGTAACGTAATGGCTGTGACTGTGACGATGGTTTAGCAATGGGCTGAGGATCCATAATTATGGATAATAGTCGTATTCACGATTCAGCGATGTCTCCCGGACAAGATAAGAACTATAACTATCGACAGCTATAAATTAAGTGTTTATTATACATATATTTAAGTGTGAGTAATAGTGTTATAGTGGTGTAACAGTTGTAGTTTTAATACAGGACAGATTATAGACAAACGCCCTTTTGAATAATCACGTGCCTGGAACAAACAACGACAGCAGATACCAAGTTCATCGCATCATCGCACCTGAAAATACTTGCATCAAAATGGAATACGATAAAATTAAGAGTATTTATCATATATGAGACGTAACAAATAATCTTATGGCCGTTAGTCAACACTAACATTCAAGAAATGTCTCGTGGTTTTATGCAGCTAAGAAAAAAACGATCGGATCAAGGATTTTACTTCACAAACACAGGATAAGCTTCAATTTCAAGATGTGCGTGATAGATAGGCTTGGGACTTTTGGATGCTCGCTATGGTTCTGGCATTCGTGGAGTCGCCATTGAATTAAAATAAATTTTCGAAGTCAAAGTCAAAGTCTGGAAATAAAAAATATTAGATGTGATGATCTATACGTATTAATACCTATAACAATACATATGCGATTAATTTCAATCACAAATCTATTACACACACGTGTCAAAGTTCAAAGTTGACGCGATATGCATAATATACATAATACATACACAATAAACGTACCTACGATTTACTTTACTATGCATCCACTTTGATGATTGTGTTTTGTTTGACAGATTTAGACTACTGACATCTATTTCAAATAAAAATAAACATTTGAGTAATAAGTTGCCAGTTCAGATGTGATGATTCAGTATGTGATGTTCATTTCAAAGTCGGTGTGAGTGAAAAAAGTGTTTATTGTTAATCATGTTAAAAGTGTATCCCATCAAAATAACTGTGGTGAACACAGATGTCATATATACCATAGATCAAGCAAACGTATTTACTTAGCGTGTCAAATGAACTCAGTGAAATCCACTGAGTTGTTCGTATTTAATCGCAGCTTGCAGCTTTCGGGCGTCAAATTTTGTAAGTTGAAGTGAACAAAAACATTAATAATGCCTCCTTAAGTAGTACTAATTGCAACAAAAAAATATGAAGACTCAAGGGCCTGAGACATATTTAACATCATAGGCAAGTAACAACTTCAGTACAAAATCTGACACGCTTAGCCGCCATACTATGATATGATATATGAACATAAATCTAATTCTGTGGTGGTGAATATAGCTTGTTGTTAGAATGGATAGAGCCTTACAATGAACTAGCACTAAGTGAAGACAAAATACAACTTTGACATCAGTGGATGAAGAGAGGTCTTTTTCAACTCACAATAGCGTTTTTGATAAGTCCAGAATCCGTTAAACATCACAAAATATTAAAAAAAATCATTCCTTTTACTATTTTAATGATGGATACGAAATAGTAATAAATGATGATTATGACGCACTGATTACTAAAGCCAACTAATATTTGATTGAAGAGACATTTTTGTAATTGTTATTTAAAGGTTTTTTTCTTTATTTTGTTTATTAGCCGTAGAATGATTTATTATATTTATATACCTACATACAGATTATTGTGTACTTTGCCTTTGACTTCGAAAAAAATGTTAACATAACCGCGGATGCCGGAGCCATGGCGAGCGTCCAAAGGTCCCAAGCCTAGTGATAGAGCAAAAAAGAAAAAAGTACTGTAAGACCATGAAAGAAAGATGGGGTTTGGGGGCACAATGCAGTCACATATATTTAGTATATATTACACATCAAGTATAGTATCTATCTCCCTTATGCTGGCTTCACGATGCCTTGTATTCGGGTCGGCTCCACCTCCTGTCTCTCCTACTATCCTGACTGCGAACCCTACACTCCGTCCTATCTACTTGGTGCTCCGGTGTCTCGGACAGGTTGTTGATGCCTGCGGTGGGGCGGCGGACGTTGGTGCTAAACGAGTAAGTGTGCTCGCGTAACCGAATCGCTTTAGTGTTTGAGGTTTAGTCGGTGTGGTGTGAAACTGACATTCACCATCGACTCGGTACCACTTACGGTGAGGCAGGACGGACACGTGAACACCTTATGTCATTTTGCACTAACACTTCCTCCCTCTCGTAGTCACCTCTTCCGAGTCCTTGCAGCAGAACTGCTGGCTGGAGTGGCCACTAGTATCAGTATCAGTATCATCATCATCATCATATCAGCCGAAAGACGTCCACTGCTGAACATAGGCCTCCCCCAAAGATTGCCACAATGACCGGTCCTGCGCCACCCGCATCCGGCGGACTCCTGCGACCTTCACCAGGTCATCAGTCCACCTTGTGGTGGGCCTACCCACGCTACGCCTTCCGGTACGTGGCCGCCACTCAAGAACCTTCCCGCCCCAACGGCCATCGGTTCTACGCGCAATGTGCCCCGCCCACTGCCACTTCAGTTTAGCGATTCGGAGAGCTATTTCGGTTACTTTGGTTCTGCTGCGGATGGTCTCATTTTTAATCCGATCACGCAGAGAGACTCCTAGCATAGCCCTCTCCATTGCCCTTTGGGTGACTTTGAGCCTGCTTAGGAGGCCCATTGTAAGCGGCCACGTTTCAGTACCGTATGTCATCACTGGCAACACACACTGATCAAAGAAAAAAATTTGGACATTTTCATACATTTTGATTGCGTGATCATGAACACGTTGTATGGGAGAGTAATTTTTTTTTTCACGAATTCGAGTTTGGCCCTATAGTAAAAGTTGTTTAGTATGATCTAAATATTAATGTGTTTCTTTCTTTGCTTTACGATCAAATACATACTGTATATATTCGTCTACAACTTCGAGTGTAGTCTCCGATTATTACGGGAGTTGGTGCTACGTGGGAATTTGACATGATTTTAGTCTTATCCATGCTCATCCTAAGACCAACTCGCTCGGAGGCTTTACTGAGGTCAACGAGCGTAGTACTTAAGTCCTCCAAGGTCTCAGCCAAGACTACTATACTATATCTTTGGTTCTCTAGTTTGGTTTTTACGAAACTCATATTTAAGTACCCAGGGTGTAACTAAAATTAATGGTGCTTCTTTTAATGTCAAAGTAATCACTCAAAGTAAGTAAGTAATCACTTTGACATTGAAGGAGCACTTTTATATTATATAATTTTAGATAGCGGAGCATTTTTAAATAAAACAAATATAATAATAATATAAAACAAATAATTAATTCATAACCTTTTGAATAATTAAAAACAGACAGATGGACAGTCGGACAGATAATGATAACGATAATTTGAGAACGGCACCTTAAAATTCACACCCATAATATTATAATATTAGGATATGCTCATGCTCACAGTAAGTAAGGCTGAGATGATGATGATGACGATGACATTCGGGCGGAAATGGTGAAACTATGTTTTGGCAACGAAACCTTAATATCTACAATATTATAATATTATGATAAGCAGATCTACACTCAGCAGCTAGCAGCAAAAGGCTGAGATGATGATGATGATGATGACGATGACAGTCGGGCAGACATGGCGAAACTATAATTTGACAATAGAATCTTAACATTCACAATATTATAATATGAGGATGTGGGGATCTATACTAAGCAGTAGGTAAGGTAGTAGTCTTAGGGTGATGATGATAATGACGACAATGACAGTCGGGTGGACATAGCGAAACTATGATTTGGCAACGAAACCCTAATATCCACAATATTATAATTGGATGACATGCAGGCCTACGCTCAGCAGCTGGCAGCAAAAGGTTGAGATGATGATGATGATGACGATGACAGTCGGGCGGACATGGCGAAACTATGATTTGGCCACGAAACCTTAATATCCACAATATTATAATATGATGATACGTAGGCCTACGCTCAGCAGCTGGCAGCAAAAGGTTGAGATGATGATGATGATGGCGATGACAGTCGGAAACCCGATTAAATAAATAAAGATTATAGAGAACATGTTTAATTTTTTTTTACTTAATCGGCTCAAGACAACTAATGTAGGTATATCGACGAAATAAAATATCGATATCGATACCTTTTTGGACCCTTTCCTCGCATTGGCCGCTACTCAGCCTATCGTTCCGAAATTCTAGAAATTTCCATAGTTTCATGCCAAATAAAAAACGACCTTATTATTGGCATATAAAGTTGTTTCTTATTTAGTGTAGTACAAACATCTTGCGGAAGACGAAATATTTTAGAAAATATTAAAATATTAACAAATTAAGAACTTCCGGTGGTATGAAATACTTTCATTAGTGAGGTTTGACTTCTGGCTATTACTTTTACATCCCAAAACGGCACAAAAAGGCATATTTGCACATTCTTTTTCGGATTTATTCGAAAACGATCTCACGTGAGCGCGCTTAGAGAACTGACGGCCTACTGTGGTTAACTTTTGTGCAGGTAAGCCTTGCGCTGCTTACTATTGCCACACGCGCTGCGCTTACATTACGCTTCTACTGTTTTTTCTGTTTTGTGGTCGGACACGATGTGCATTAGACGACATGCAATATGCATTGACATGCATGCTTGTATTATTTTGGAATAATGACGAACTTGCATGAGCATATAGGATGGGTTCGATTGGTAATTTTTTAAGCTTAAGTACTTTATAGCTGACCCGGGGAACCTTGATACCTATCACAGATGTCAGTTCCATACATTATCTGTCAACAATGTCGCGTCTTGACAAGTAATGTATTGAACTGACAGCTGTCATAGGGATCAAGGTTCCCCGGGCCGGCTATAGTTACGCAACGACGAAGGATCTCTGGGTTTTACTACTGCGAACATAGAAATTCGTAAATTTCGAGAATTTGTCTCTGTTACTCCTACGATGGCGTCATTAGAGTCAGAAACAAATCCTCGAACTTTGCGGAATTCGAAGTTCGCGGTAGCCACCAGCGCCAGCGCAAGCGTAAAGGTGCATTCAAAATAAAAGAGCATTCGCTTTTCTACAAAATTCGATCGTTACACAAAACGTGATTGGTTGATTTCGTAGAACGGGGGATAGAACAGCGAATGCTCTTTTGGTTTGAACGCACCTTTAGGCGACGGTAGGTACTTCGCGGACGAGATAAACACTGTCACTGTTTAATAAACACTTTTTTTTCTATTGCCACAACAAAGTGGCTCCACTCCACCTGATCGTAAGTGAAAAGTGGAGCCCAAATCGCGGCGGCAACGAACAGGAGACTAGCAGGAACCTGTCAGTTGCCACTGCCTTGCTGACCCGCTAGATGCTTCTTCACGCTTCGTTTAAAGGGTCCCGACTTATACTGAGACAGGTCAATGGCCCATTCAAAGACATATTTATCGCATCCTAACTTCACCCCCCTGGGGTCTACCACGATCTACCAATAAAATTCAGCTTAGGACATAATCTGAATCGCGATGGGTCAGTTCCATAGAATAACTGTCAAAAACTGTCAACAAACTGAATCGCATTTATGAGAACAGACAGCCCCCCTTTAGCTGCCTTAACGACCTGCCACCCAAACAATGAAATTGCCCGTGAATTTTGAATTCATAGTGTAGGAAATAGAATAGTTTCTTTTGTTTGCGTAAACCCTTCTTCTTGTGTTTGAGTAGTTTGGGTAGAATAGGCCTTTGGGCTGAAGGAGAATACCGGTGTCACGAGCTGAAAAACTTAAACCAATTTAGGTCATATTATCCCAACAGTAAGACACACGTCTCTGTTTACGCGCGGTGCAAGATGCATGCGCATACGCAGTTTATTAGGCCAAGGCTGACGCAGTTAAAATAAAATCAGTACTTTGACTTCATTCTACTTCACTTTATTTTATACTTTATCGAGTTCGTGCTTTTTGCATTTTAGTCTCGTGTTATCTGACAATGACGGGAAAACAAAAAACCGGCCAAGAGTATGTCGGGCCGTGCTCAGTGTAGGGGTCCGTAGTTATTCAAAATAAATAAATGAAATGAAAAAATTAATTTCTTACTACTAATAAAACGTGCAGTCCTTGCTTCTCTACACCTGTTTAAATAATGGTTGAAGCCTAAAACGGTCACAAATGTTTACTGTGCCCGCGACAGGGTCTGCCGACATAATTCCATTACAGGAGTGTCATTCCTTTTGCTTACCGAGACCAAGTGAACCTAAAGGTGCATTTAGACCAATCGAGCATTCGCTCGATCCCCCACTCTACGAAATTCATTCGTTACACAAAACGTGATTCTTAGAGTGGGGTATAGAATGAGAGAATGCTCGTTTGGTCTAAATCCACCTTACAAATTTTGAGTATTGGTCCATGTCACTCTGTCACTCGAATTTCGAAATACGCGGTAGAAGGCCTGGGATTATACTCGGTGATATTCTTGATATTTTTGCAGCTGTTACAAATGTTGGAAATGGGAAGTAAAGTTTTCATAAAATAATTGTGCCGCGGTCGTACATTAATACGATAAGTGTAAAGCGACGACTAATCTAGGATAACAGCAAATAAAAAAAAAACATCCCCACTTTACGAGTAATACGAAATTTTGTATATTTTTTAATGTATTTTATTCTTCCACTTTGTCGTCGTGACTAATATGTGTACCTAATCGTATACCAAATTGCAAATTTATATTACTAACGGCCAAGGAGCTATGCTACGGACTGACAGACGGACATGGCGAAACTAGAACCGTTCCTAGTTTACTACGAAACTCTAAAAAGGGGGTCGTGATTAGAGTGATAGAGAATTCTCAAAATTTGCGGATTTCGAAATTTGCGGTACCGCAGCATCTCCATTATGTGAATCCCTTGAATTAACGCATGCGTGATGCCTCAATGCCGTTTGGACGTGACCATCGCAGGATGATTTACTTGAAGTGAACTATAGTTTTCTGACATTAAAAATAAGTTTGAGAAACAAAATGTTACGGCATAAAATTTGAGAAAAATGCCAAAAAAGTTTCTGGACACATCGCCGTGACAATTTTTGTGACCTGTAATTTTCTGACATCTGACAGCGGAAAAAGAAACAATCTGATGATCGCGGTGAGTGTAAATCCCTTGAGTTGACGCATGCATGATGCCTCAATGCCAATTAGCCAAATGTCGGGCTCGCGCACAAAGGGTTCCGTAGCAGCAAATATAAATATCCAAGGAAAGGAAATTCCTACTACATTACCCGGTTTTGCAGTCGGGATAATCTTCATAAACAGAAAAAAAATCTACATTTTTATATTTGAGAACCAAATTACTCAATTACTATTTCTTTAGTATTATATTACTTATGTATGTACCAGTCAATTGATTTATTGTTATTTTAAAATTAATCAAAGCACCTAACACGATATTAGAATTTCCTTTTGTACGGAAATACGAGCACAACTTCACACTGCATTTTTTAGTCGCACATTTTTTCTACAAAACGATTTCTAAAGCTACTCAGCCAGATTGATTGTCCAGCGGGTGCCAGAGCAATATAGTGCTTATGTAGACGCAGAAAGGGTCACAAAGGCCGTGTTAACTGAAACCGATATGGTCACATGATACTTGCATGCACGCCTCCTGTGGAGGTGTTGTTTATTCACCCCCCTTGTGTAGATTGGAGGGAGAGCGCAGAGGTGTAACTCTTTTGACTGATTGAAGTAACATGAGTAGGTGCTGGTGTTATATCGATGCATTGGCGTATGTTATGTTCGATTAACATTTTTAAAGCGTCTATTTCTGTTACTATTCTCTCAAAGAGGCTTTGTACGCTCGAATGATTTGTGACTTACCGTTTCCTACAATATAATAAATTAAAATATTCTGTGGAAGGATTTTCCTTATCATCAGTAACGTAACACCCGGATGTACAACCGGATATTTGATCTAAAATGTAATACTTTGGTCCAGTTACTTTTTGTCTCGTCTTCATCGCTACTCTATCAAAGGAATGCATCAACACATCACAAACCACAGTTGCAATGCAACGATTGCACGTAATTATTTCTACACAATGGAATATTTGTATTTTGATGAGCAGTTGAATTTTTAGTCAATTGTATTATGGTTTATATGAAAACGAGCCAAGATGCTCAAGATTTCTTAGGAGCTAGAATTAGGCATGTAGTGCACAAAATTTATATTCACATAGTATTTCTTTATTCTATTGAAGTATTTCTTACATCTTACAAAGGGTATGGCCTTTTAGCTGGAGAGCTTAAGGCTCTTTCAATAGAAATAACATAACATGGTAATTTTGTCATTTACATTATTAATATGATTTAAAATGGAATAACTCCGTGACTTTTTACTTTGTATTTACCATTTAACTAAGCGCCTTGAATGCATTAACCTTCTTTTAGTTAAATATATTTCTCTATACTGTATGCCCTTTTAGTTGGAACGCTTAACAGCCTCTCTTAGTTTTGATTTGATATAATTATTCGGGTAAATCCACAAGACTTACCAATTCTTTTGTATTCCTATATTAATGAATTCAAAGCAAGTCTCCGTATGTCTGGCCTAACCCAGTAGGTAGATATGTGAATGCTTCAATCTACTTTATGTATTAATAACGGATCAGCAAAAAATTGATAAATGTTGTAAGTTGTTACAGTCTTGTGGTCTTGTGTGAATTTGTCTCTATCTCTCCAACCAAGCCGTCATTACACTGACAGAGACAAATCCTCAAGCGACTTTCAGTTGAGGATACTGTAATTACCTTCACGGCCAGTCTCCACCGTATACTCTCGACAAGATGTACAATGCAACGCATCGGGATCGGTTACAACGGGCTATCGGGTGACGACGAGGGATGTTCGCTTAATATGTGGAGAGTTGTCAAGTGCCACTGTTTCTGGGAGCTACTGTATCTGGCTGATTATTTACGTACTGCCACATTAAGGTGGTTTAGCGAGCGAATGCGCATTCTATCCTCCACTCTACGAAATTCGTTCGTTACACAAAACGTGATTCGTCGAAATTCGTTGATTTCGAAGAGTGGGGGATAGAATGAGCATTCGCTCGTTTGGTCTAAATCTACCTTTAAGGGCCTGTTTTACCATCTCCAAATAAAATATAGACAATGTGTTACCACAGAGTACCCAAATCTTAACTCCATAATCTCCGGTCTGACCATGACTCTGAAATTGGGTAATAAAATGCATTATTAGTTTTCAAGTGTTAATAGTTAATAAATATTTAAATTAACTGTATAATTAATTTTATTTCCTTCGAACCATCAATGTATTTAAAGCGTGAACGCGTGTAATGCTTAGTTGTCAAATGCAGCTAATGGCTGCGATCTGTCACTGCGCTAATTTATAATTAATTTTGAAGTACATACTTACATTGCTCCTCGTTGAACTTTTCTAAAAAAGTAAATAACTTTTTAAATTAGAATTTCTAGTCAAATAACGCACACGGTTCGGCTAAAAATCTGCATCTTATTTCTGGATTTCAATAAAAGCTTGTATAATGGTAACGTACTGTACCTATATGTCAAATAAATGTTAGCTGTCTTTTTCTTCTATATGCCTGGGGAAAAGGATAGTGATCATTTGATCTGACTAATATATTTATCCGAGGATTGCAAAAAAAAGACAAAAATCTACACGATCCAAAAGGATCAATTGCAAAAAAATTGTACATAGGTTACTACCTTGTAACTCCAAATGAAAACAAAATAATAATATATTATAATATTTTTTGTTTTACGAACAACTCTTAGCAGCGAAGAGGCATCTTAAAATTTTCTATGAGCGATCAACAGTAAAGTCTGACAGTTTTTAACCCTTAAATTGGCAAATTAAAAAAAAAATCGTGCGTTCCAGCCTCCGCGCAGAGAGAGAGTGTAGAGCACAAAATACTGTCTTAAAAAAAATACAAAAAGTGGGTCAATGACTATAAGCCGCCTTTTTCTACTGCCAAAAGTTGGTAGACAGGTTAGTTATACCGTATAGTTAGTATCGCTAACTTTAGTAGCAATTGTGGTAGATTGACGCGATCGTGGTTTCTGTTTTATTAAGATCTTAACTCTAAAAATTTTACATATTTTTTTTTGCTATCGACCCAAAAATCACCTAATATATATTATGTCCTTATCGAGCTTCGAATTCAAATGGCTAAATAATGGTTGTAGTAGGTATAAATTATTACTAATACTTACCATGTATCATTTTCTCAGGCTCCATACTACATGTTTAATACCAGTTGCAACACAAAAGGGTGTACGTACTTGTATTCTGTGCGCGGCGGTGAGTTGACAGTTGACACTAAGTTCTGTCTCAATAATGGTCTCCTCGTATGACAGTGGGGAGAGCAGATGTGCAGGATCAAACTTCAAATGACAAATAAGACTATTATTTTTGAATATGATTAAAATAGTTGAAATTGATATTTATTTTTAAACATTTCATTAGGTCGGTAAATCCAGTGCACATGTTCAGTGGAACTACAGCTTTAAAAAAACAATATGAAAAAGAAGTTCGCCTTTTTACCTGTCCAACATTTTATATGTGTCTAATGCTTTTGTCTACAATTAAGAATTTGCATACATACATATATACCATACTACCATACACATTAAAACATTGCGTTATTGGAAAATCATGGTAGGTTTATACTTTGTATCTACAGTTTGTTTTTTTTTTTCAGGTCTTAATACAGAATCCTGCGTACTTTATCAACACCATGTGTATGGAGATGTGATTTATACGGCATCAATCAATAGCAATATCGCGTATTCTGTGCGAGCGTGTAACCCACACCGCGAACCAAACACCGTTCATTTTTCTCACACAAGCCATAAAATAATTAAATTTTAACAAAGCCACCCGATCCGCCGCGTAATTTCGGGAAATACTTAGAAGTACGTAGGTTACGTAATCGTAGAAAATTAATTATTCTTGCATAAACAGGGCTGGTGAGATACGATAAAACTATTGATAACAGTATTTTATTTTAGTATCGGTAACAGGTTGCCTACGTAAGTAGTGCAGTAATACTTTTATTGCACTACTTAGACACTACCTGCGCGTTCCTCCATATGACAAAACATAAATAAGTAGGTACTCGTATCATATACGTAAATTAACTATCAAATATATAATTGTTCACTAGAAATAGAAACGCAAAGTATACATACTAAAGTTTAAACTAACAATGTGCCCTGTTACCCAACATGTTACCCTACCCATTTCATCAAATCCCTTATAAAATCGCACTAATGTTTGTATATCACAGAGAATTCAAAACAGTTTCATGTCAGATTTTGACAGTCAATACAGTTTAAGAGATTCCCGAAATTTTCAGTGCGACCCTCGTAAGGTGTATTCAGACCAAACGAGCATTCGCAGTTCTATGCCCCCACTCTACGAAATTCGATAGGTACACAAAACGTGATTCGTTGCTTTCGTAGAGCGGGGGATAGAATAGCGAATGCTCGTTTGGTCTGAATGCACCTGTAGACAGACACATAGGGTGTCAAACTCACGAGATACTTTGTCACTTTGCTCTTGTTCTAGGCTCCCGCCCACCGAGATCATAATGGCCATTTTCGCTATATTTCAGCGTGTTTTCTCAAGTCAAAATACTGTCAGTGATTAAGTTACGACCGCGGCATAGGATACCGTGTCTCCTCTTACACTAAAATTAACGACGTTCGGCGTTGGGTGTCGGCAACTTACAATAATTAAAAGCTATCGAACCCCCGGCTCGAATAATGTAATTAAAAATATCTGGGGATTAAACGCGATACGTTAGAATTTTGGTATAATTACCATTTAAAAAAATCCATTATCCGTAGGTTTTCTGGTGTACCTATAAATACTACAAGTCGAAATAGTGCTATCGGGTAGTGGTGTAGTAAACCACCACTACCCGATTTATGAAACACTACAAGTATTTAGATTTATGCACGAGAAAACCTCGCGATGGCGACGTTCGTTCAGAAGGCCGAGGTAGGGTGCGCCAAAGTATTTATAAAATTGCAACTTAGATTATTGGAACTCCGAAAATTTTTCTTATACAATTTAACTTCATAATGATCGGTATTTAGAATAATCTTTGTTCATAATCATCATCACATAGAATTATTTATGTTCATAATATTGTTTTTCATACATATTTTTAGTACTAACTTTTATGTCTATATAATTTTTCACTATACTTATTTTATGCTATATATTCTAATGTTATAGGTATTTATTTTTATATGTACTGGTTTTATGTATGAATTATTTTTGTTTAATTAAATATAAATCGTACTATTACTGTAAACTAGCTACCTGCACATAATCTATTTTGGCATCAACTTAATGAGACAGAAACATCACTTGGCTTAACAATATTTCGAATATTATTTTGTCCGAAACTATCTTGGTATATAATTAATTACGCCGAGTGTTATAAGACAGAAATTAGATTTGCATTTTTTTTTTGGTCATGTAGCCACATGTTCGAAACTTGCCTTTTTCGTCAGGCAGAATTTGCTGTGAGGGTGAAAATTTCTGCAGTGAGCGAGCGATGCGAGCGAATTTTTTTTTTAGCAACCTAGAAAGTACTCAGCTCAGTAACACAGTAAGTAACGTATAGAATATTACTATTACTACCTCGATTATATTGAGAGGTTGTAATTATTCCTTCTCTGTTATGCTAAAACAAACTATGCCGATACTTTTTATGCACATCCAGATTATGCCTCATCATAAATAGGAGCATCGAAATTATGCTCGAATAATATTCGAACAACTCGAAATCTGCCACAAAGAAATATGCTAAAGTTGAATATGTCACAACAGTTTCTGCACAAAGCGCATTATGACTACATAGTTTATGTTATTCATAAAAGAAATATACCACAACAGAGTGAACCTAATGGGAAAATGTTTATAAATAAACAATTTATTTCAAATAACTTTATGAGTATAGATTAATCTACTTGACGACTTTAGGAGGATAAAATTTCGAAATAAAAATCGTTATGAACATTGTAGGTAGAAGTATAATTTTTAGTAAGAAAAAAAGTATGAGAAAAATTTTTCGGAGAAATGATGATTATGAGTAAAAAACGGTATTAGTAAAAATATTCGAAGAAAAAATTGTATAAGTGCCAATATGGACCCGCCGAGGTAATAAGTATTAAATAACTTATAAAAAAACGTCTCGATCGCGTTTACGTTTTCATCGTCATTTGTATGAAATGATGCTAGGTGCTACTAATTACGATTATCTACTTACTAACAGGGATCGGATAACGGTTTTTTCTCCATACAAAAGAACGGTTCGAATTCCGTTCTTTTTCGTTCTTCGGTACATATTTTTTTTTGTTAATGGAGTAATTCAAAAATACGATGGTAATAATTACATAAAATATTGACAACTACATAAAAAGTGTACAACATTTTAAAATATTTAGCTATTTCGAGGTTTTTCTAAAAAACCGGTTCCGATCCCTGCTTACTAACACTACTTTTGAATGATGTTCACTAAATTCCAAAAAATCCTTTAGATGGCCTATGCTGCGTCCAAAAATCTTACTGCTCTTACTGGCAACGAGAACGCACTTTTTGTTTCATTTGTATGAAATGACGACGAAAAACCTACACACTCGGCCTTCAGTTGTGTTTGTGAATTATTAGATTGTTTGTTTTAGTTATTTTGTTTTCTTGTAGCGGCGAAGAAAATATAATTGTAGTATACCAACACTACCCGATTTATGCATTTCTTCGCCGCTACAATATGTATAACTAAAACAAAGAATCTTAACAATTCACATGAGCGTCAAGAGTGTCAAGAGTCATTCGAGAGAGTTCATTGAGAGTCAAGGCGAGGCTTTGGCAGTCAGCCTAGATATAGCGAAGGCGTTCGATCGGGTCTGGCATAGGGGCCTTTTGTCGAAGTTGCCATCT
This sequence comes from Thaumatotibia leucotreta, assembly GCA_025490895.1. Taxonomy (NCBI): domain Eukaryota; kingdom Metazoa; phylum Arthropoda; class Insecta; order Lepidoptera; family Tortricidae; genus Thaumatotibia; species Thaumatotibia leucotreta. Next base: position 110,766 of record JALPQI010030248.1, on the reverse strand, counting down.
TATGGACTGCCCGAGGGATTATGCAGATGGATTGCTAGCTTTTTGTCCGGCAGACGCATTCGTGCCGTAGTAGACGGTAGCTGCTCTGATAGCATGGACATAAACGCTGGCGTCCCGCAAGGCTCTGTGCTATCCCCAACGCTGTTCCTTCTGCATATCAATGACATGTTGTCTATCGGCGACCTCCATTGCTATGCGGATGACAGTACTGGGGATACTTTTTACACAGGCCGTGCTAATATCCCTCGCTCTGTGGTACTGGAAAGTCGCGGAAAACTTGTGTCTGACATCGAGAACACTTTATCTAGAGTCTCGTTATGGGGTCGGGATAACCTAGTCAGGTTCAACCCCACAAAGACACAAGTTTGCGCGTTTACCGCTAAAAAAACCCCATTTACTGTGGCTCCAAAGTTCCAAGACACAGCTCTTACCATGTCAGGGAGTATTGGGATCCTCGGAGTCGACATTTCCAACGACGTCCAATTCCGATGTCACCTAGAGGGAAAAGCTACGCTGGCATCCAAAAAGCTCGGGGTGCTCAATAAAGCGAGGGGATACTTTACTCCGGGGCAAAGACTTCTGTTATATAAGTCGCAAGTCAGACCCCATATGGAGTATTACTGTCACCTCTGGGCAGGAGCACCTGTATACCAGCTTGCACCCTTTGACTCGGTTCAGAGACGAGCTGTCCGAATAGTCGACGATCCCAGACTCACAGGCGGTATTGAACCCTTAAGTCTAAGGAGAGACTTCGCCTCCTTATGTGTGTTCTATCGTCTGTACAATGGGTTGTGCTCTGAAGAACTGTTCGACATGATGCCAACGTCCACTTTTCATCATCGCACCGCTCGCCACCGACTGGGCGCTCATCCTCACACCTTGCAACCTAAATGGTCGCGCACCGTGCGGTTTCAGAGGAACTTCCTCCCGCGGACGGTCCGTCTGTGGAATGAGCTCCCTGCCGAGGTTTTCCCGTTGGACTACAGTATGGGGTTCTTCAAAAGAGGAGTGTACAAGTTCTTATTGGGTCGGCAACGCGCATGTGACACCCCTGGGGTTGCAAGCGCCCATAGGCTACGGTGACTGCTTTCCATCAGGCGGGCCGTATGCTTGTTTGCCACCGACGTGGTATAAAAAAAAAAAAAAACATACACAACTTAACGAGGGTCGCCATTAACACACAATTTTAGCACTTTTATTGCTTCCCTCGTCCTTTTAATCTTCTTTTCGAAAATCCCGGTTTTCGTATGACATATTTCATAACATAAATAAATAAATAATAATAAATAAATATCTTGGGACATCTTACACAAATCGACCTAGTCCCACGGTAAGCTCAATTAAGGCTTGTGATAACATGCTGCGTATTGTTCATATATTCAACCAGAAAGTCAAATTAAACCAACCCAAGCAGGTGCTGTGACTGCTGTGGATGCTTCTATATTTCTCTTCTCTACTATCTCTCGAATCTCGACAGCATGAATTTGCCTTATCTTCATTTTATTTATGCTAGGTAGTCAAACAGAGCCAACAAGACTGGCGAGTCTCCCTTACAAACTACTCTATCTCCTCCGTGTTTTTGACTTGGAAGTGGAAAATTGATTTTTTATTTTTCAATATGGATATTTATGATCTTTTTATATGTTTTACGCTCGCATCAAAAATGCCTAAACCGCAGTCCGGAAGCCAAGACCTAATAGTTTTCAAATTGATATGGATAACAATAAACGCATAATTGGAAAAAAATACATTCTCATAATGTATTTACTTATGAGGAAGCGATTATAGTACATTATTGCAGAGGCCGGGAAAGCGAATTTCGTGGATGAGTATTTTTTGTCGGACGAAGCGAAGCTGAGGCCGACAATTACATACGAATCCACGAAATTCTATTTCCGTCCGAGGCACATATAGGACTTTTCTCCAAACATGCAAGGAAATAAAACAAAATTTATTACAATCGATTAAGTAATTCTTCTTGCAAATTGAATAACAATTGAAAAGAAAAAATCTCTTATGATTCCCGCCTAAACTTTTTTTTAATGCATGGTCGTTCATAAAAAATAGTAACGATATCTATGGTTTCATTAAACCGTACCTACACGACCTGACACACCGAGGCGTTTGTAACTCATGATAGAACGAGACGGCCATAGATTTGATCGCCGTCTCTCGCTCTATCCAGACCAGGCGTTTGGTCGTGGCTTTAGAATTTGGCTGTATGCATTTTTTTCAAAGTCCAAAAGTAGTTTTTAAGAAGTAAAAAACAATACATTAATGGATTTTAGTACAATTTCGCGGCCGCAAAAACTGTACAATAATGAAAATCTTTTTTTTTAATTTGAGCTGGTACATAAGAAGGTACTTCGCGTTTCGTTTTTGCTACATTAATGCGAACATTTCCGAGCATATTGGAGAAAAAGATTTTCCTTAAGTATTACCGCTAAAGATATAGTTATATACAGGGTGATTTTTTTTGTTTCTGGCCGAATTTCAGAGGGTTAATGCTAATGTTGTCTGGGGTCTTAATCCTTACTACCTAGGGTGAAGTCTGATGTTGGCCCCACAGAAATTACAATGTGTCTGTTGTATATAGTTTGTCCTTATCTGCTTTTGACATTTGCGCTGGTTAAAAGGGTTGTCCCTTATTTATATTTAGCTAATGTACAAGTAACTCGTAACTTTTTAAGTATAAGGATATTCTCAAATTAGCAAATAGCCCCACGTGGAAATTTTAAATACGGATCTCTAAATAGCCAGGGTACTACTGAGCTAGTGACAAATCAGACAAATGTCACAATGGCCAATTCTGTCTGCCCATGATGTAACGTCTCTTGTGACTGACAGTTATACGCGTATTTTTAGCTGCTGAGATTTCGGCCAAGTTCATGAGTTGGCTATACATTGTGTTTCAGCTATAGGTACTCTAGAAAACATGACCCTGTGAGCTTACCACGAGTTGGCAACTAACGTTTATGTTAGCGTTTGTTTACTCGATACGTAAAGTAGTTCATTAAATATCTCTAGTAAGTAATAGTTGTGCAAAATACAACGCAAAAAATATGGCAAGTAAAGTTGATGCTCGCATTTATTCGATTCGTAATGTAGTACACTAGACAGAGACATTTAAATGCACTAGTTTCGAAGTTTGTAGTAAAAGCCTATACTTCGTTTTATTTAAGATTAGAATTATCTGTCAAACGGGTGAACAAAGAAGCAGTGGTCGTAAACCTTCCTTCTTCGATTTCGGCCGATACCACTGAATTTCTCGGAACTTATGTATATACATATCATTTAATATTTACCGATAGCTGAACGCATAGTTTTCACATTTATTATTAATTTGTTGGCAAAACTGTATTAAAAAAAAGTTATAAGTGTTTTATAAGCAAGATGGCGGCAATTTAGAAAAAAGATATATATTGAAAGTTTTCGTTTAGTGTTTGGCGGTTTTTAACAAAGTATTTTTTTTTATTTGTAACTAATATCGTACCGATTTTACATTTACTGAATTTAATGAAGTTTACAGTCTAAAATTTAACAATATTTGCATATTTAATCTGGCTAACATTATGCACTCCCAATACTTTTAAAAGTCATGCATTTAAAGATTAAAACTATCGGTATAAAAACGGACACGGTGTCATAAAGACTGAGCAGATAACAATACTAAGACAACCCTACGCATCGGCAACGTCGTTTAGTATTTGTCGCCATTATAGGCGGTCTGGGACGCTCTAATGTAGTTTGAATTTGGTAACAAATTAGAAAATAAAACTCAGATGACATACATAGTTTTATTCACTGTCAGTGGAAGAGTCCGAGGACTCGGAACCACCAACGTTTATAATATTTTTTCCACAGTGTTATCTACGTTTGTTAGTCGTATACCTCGAAATCATAAAATCCTTGTAGCTTTTCACATTTTCGCGTTTCGCCGCGATCACAAAATTTCTTAAAAGCTTTTTTTCTAGTAGAATTATTTCTGGTAACCAATTACAATGGTGTATAAAATTCTTAACATATTCTTACTTTCTTGCCTTTTTTCATTGTAATCGCTTTTCACCTCAATAGATATTTGCTTGTAACGCGTTATTACATATCGCGCAGAACCAAAGTAAAAGACATAGGTCTCCGGATCGCAGAAACTTAAGTGGCAGTGGGCGGCGTAGAACTGATGGCCGTTGGAGCGGAAAGGTTCTCGAGTGGCGGCCACGTATCGGAAGGCGCAGCGTGGACTGGTGACTTGGTGAAGGTCGCAGGAGTCCGCTGGATGCGGGTCGCGCAGGACCGGTCATTTTGGCAATCTTGGAGGGGGCCTATATTCAGCAGTGGACGTCTTTTGGCTGATATGATGATAATGATGATATCGCGATATTTCCTTCCTATTCGTCTGTAGTTTAGTTTGGTATATATATTATGCATTTCACGAAGATGGAAGCTGAACCAGGATCCACTTATAGTCAGCGGGGCAATTTTAAATCAATCAAGTTCACACGGAGCGAACATTTCTGTATTATTGTATTAATTTGCTACTGTTGCAAACATCTATTGAAGATAAATGCGGCTAACTATATAGGCTATTGATAATACATGCTACATCAAAATTTGCTACTATTGTAAAAATCTATTAAAAATATATGCGAGTACCAAAATATACCACCGATATTTCATGCTACAAAAAAAATACGCTATCGCGGCGAAACGCGAATAGGTGAAAAGCTACAAGAATTTTGTGATTTCGAGGTATACGATTAACAAACGGTTATCTATTACATTATCTAATTTCATTTTAAAAAATATATTCTTTTAAAATGTTATATACCGTAGCCAACGATATGCCAGCAGTCTCAGCAGTCTTTTTCATACGTTTCGATTTAGTGGGATATTCCTTTCTATGGCATATTTCTTCATTTGTAAATATTCACCACCATCCGCTTTTCACTGGTAGTCACAGGATTTTGCTTTCATCCATTTTAAATGTGCACCAACAAACAAAATATCTAAATAGATCAACAACTAATAACGAAATTGAACAAAAACGATTACAACAATCTTTAAGTAAGCTAACAGCAATATAAAACACAACCGACTCAACCGACAACAATATGAAGTCGAATGACAGACAGTGACATTTTAAAATTGTGTGAGAACTCTGCCTCTTTAGGTTTTTTAATGTACAACCTTTCCATGAAAAATTGCAAACGCAATTTATTAAAATTCTTATCTTTTCATCTTAGAATATAAATTAACTAACATTATGTTTCTTATCTATTCACAACACTGAGTAATGTGTATTAATATAGCATGATAATAAATTCGTGATATTTAATAACTCGTATTTACTGTTCGATCCGCAGAATTTGCCTGTAAAAAAACCTTATATCTCGTTCTGCAAAGGTCTTTCTAATGCTAAAAAAAACGAAGTATAAGGGTGAAAAGACACATATATTAGCATGCGTACGCATTTTGTCTAAAGACAAAAGTACCGTTTAGTATGAAACGCGTAAGCATACGTACGCGTGCGGAAAACTGGACGCGTATACTATATTATGACGTATGCTATCGTCACAGTCGACTTCCTGATTGTTAGATTCCCTGAACAAGACAGTCTGAACTTCTGTAGCATAGATGCTCAAGGTGCCTATGAGGAAAAAAAAATCCTAACAGCATGTTCCTGAGATTACAAGAAGCAAAAAATGTTAAAAGAGTTTTGGTCAAATCTGTAAAGAAAAATTTTTTTTTAGTCTTAATACACAAAAAAAGAATTTTATTAATGAAACTATGGCAAAAAATGCACCTTAAAGTTTTTTTTTACATTTGCTAGGTAATTAAAGTTTTTTTTGTCATTTGATGTCTGTCAAGTGTGACAAGACTTAAGACAGCATAGTGACAAAATCGTTTCCTAAAACGGTTTTAAGAAAAATAATAATTTTCTCTTAAAATAGACTGAATCCAGAAAACTTCATATGACATTTTTAACTTCAAGTTTTGTCAGAAATCCGCTGTTGAATTTTTTCCCTTTCCTCGTGGGCACATTGTATAATAATGTATATATTATACCCATAAATATAAACCATATAATATGTAGGTACACTTAACCATTATATTATAATGACAAATAACCCTTGAAGTGTCATCAGCTTAATTGATTGTCAACAAATGCAACATACAACACTGACTACGTTACAATGTTATTATGAAAACTATTATAGGTAGATAGGTTTGGATTATTAAGCAATATACGAGTAATGTGGGTAGCTCATTCTCAAAAAGTTTGTACATTTGGATTACGTCTTCGGTATTGATAAACATTGGCTGGTAGAGTCAATGATGCTGAGATACACCACATTTCTCAAAATGTACCAAAAAGTTTGTATGGAAGTTTTCTTGACAAGACAAAATTGGATAACCTAACCTATCTCAAAAAAGGTCAATAGTCCTGAGGGCCTAGTGTAGGTAATAACTTATAAAAAACGTCTCGATCGCGTTTACGTTTTTCATCGCCATTTCATACAAATGACGATGAAAACGTAAACGCGATCGAGACGTTTTTTATAAGTTATTACCTATACCTACACTAGGCCCTCAGTAGTCCTGCCATGAACTGCCGCTACGTTATTAACGCGTGTTTAGTTGTTTACTTTCTATCCATCCCAATCGTACTCGCCATATTAGTGCGAGCGAGCCGAACAGAGAGTAAACTCGTTAATAACGTAGCGTCAGCTCATGGCACGGCTACTGTCTACTTTTGGTTTCTAATAAATTATTTATTGACCGATGAAACTTCATAAAGTTTTGGTTAAGTCGGACGCACATTCCCACCACTCTCATTCGTGTCAGATAACAAAATAAATAGCATTACCTATAGGTGTTTGTTCGTGCAATAAACCGACGATATTCGTGCGAACGACGTCAAGTTTGCATTGCGAACGTGAAGTCATTTAAGTCATTTTAGTGGTATTAAGGTATCCAATTACAAAATACTTATACTTATTTACCGAGGTTAAATACATGTATAATTGTGATAACCGTAGCACGAAAGTGCAAGACGTCGGAAGCGTTATTACCAAAGTGAAGTGGAGTTTAGCAGGATTGCCAGGCAGCGTGATGGCAGGTGGACCAAAATGTTAACGGATTGGTGGCCGGTTTCAAACGGGATAAGCGCTGGGCGTCCGTCCGCTCGATGGGTGGACGTCGTGGACGATATTCGAAAGAGCGGTGGTCACTTTTGGATGAGTTAACACAGGACAGGAAGCAGCCCATGCTCAGCAGTGGGCAATAAACGGCTGAAATCATGATGATGTGACCACCGTGGATGAATGGCCATCATCATGACACTACCTCATTTACGACAGTTGCACCAAGCTAGACTTCGTGCCTAATAATCACCAGATCAAAATTAAAAATCGAATTTTCGAAGATCCCATCATCAGACCCCGACTTGGTGTCAACAGGAACATTTCAAGACTATACCCGTTGGACTAAAAAAAAATGAAATTCGGTTCCCGATTAAGGGTGAATAGCTGAGCGTTTCTACCGCCTAATTTTGGTGGTATCATTTTTGCCGAAGTTTTTAAACGTCTCAATGTTCAAATGACAAAGTAGCACATTGTAACGAATAGAAACTACGGCAAAAATGATGCCACCAAAATTAGGCGGTAGAAACGCTCAGATATTCACCCTTAAATACAAAAAAATAGACGAATAAAGAACGTACGATCGATTAAAAACGGGCAAATAAAATAAAACTATTCTGGTTTTGTTTACAGGTCGCATTGCTCGTGTTCAGAAACATCCTTAAATAGATTGAAGAGGAGCTTGTGAATATAATCAAAATCTCGATTTATACAACATAAAATATTAGTGAGTTAGGCTCGCCCAGTCGCAACCCGATCCTAATAATTACGCTCGTCTCGCGACACCCGACGCTCGTCACTCCGTTAATTTTGCTGGAACTAGACCCGTCTGCTTTTTATCTACTCTTTGACAATTTTGAAATTTCGGTGAGTACTGTGTTGCCAGTTTAGATTTTTGTATACCAACTTGTCAATAGTAAAAGGTAGGAGTAGGAAATTTAAATAAAGGTGCGTTTAAACCAAAAGAGCATTCGCTGTTCTAGCGCCCGTTCTACGAAATCAACCAATCAGGTTTTGTGTACCGATCGAATTACGTAGAGTGGGAGGTTAGAACAGCGAATGCTCTTTTAGTTTGAACGCACCATAATGCAAACACGAACGGTTGATCCCAAATGCCCATAGAAAATACTACTTTTGCATGACGATTTTACTACAAAACTTTCAGTTTTTACAGCTTGCCAGACTATGTAGTAAAGAATCCAATTAAATGGAAATAATAGTATAGTCATTGAGATTATTTCAAGTCGCAAATTCCTGTTTTTTGAGGGATCCGTGTTCCGTCTGTACCAAAAAGGCACAAAAGAAACCCTTATGTTGCGACTATCATTTGTATGTTCATCCGTCTGTCATATAGTTTATTTTTTCATAAAAGCGACTCACGCTTTGGCCAATTACACAGTTTTTGGACTTTTTCCTTAACTGCTTCTTGCCTTTACACGAGTTATGATCATCTTTTCTTAATTTTGTTCGTCTGACAAAAAGTGGTAAAGTTTTATGGGGTATCCTTTACACGTGGATCGCGAAATGCGGCCGTTTTAGTTCCGTACCAAGTTACCGTTCTCGGGTTTCGATGGCCATATTTCTGTTTTGATGATTATTTTTCGATCCGGAATGTTAAATGACAAATAAATTATTATTTTAATTGCTTGGGCGCGCGATTTCCAATCGGTAGTTGCGGGTTCGTATCCCCGTACCAATTACGTTTTCGAAAGTTGATAGGTATAATTTTACTAATTATATAATTTTATTATACTTTTTTATACTTTTTAATATTTTTTAGAGAGTTTCCGTTAAATTTTCCTTGATGCCTTAAGATTATGTTATAACCTAGATTTTTTTAATTCGCCTGTGTTTCTTAAGGATCCGTACAACAGGTAAGTAGAAACTCAGAATCAATTCATATTTTGAATTCAAAATCCATTGTACTGATCCTTAGCAACCACAGACGAAGACGATTCAGCGAGTTTTTTCTATACGTAATCATCAGAGATCCATTAGTAAAATATGTTGCACTGTCTATTGTGACAGTATTGCGCAATCTAGCTTAGAAATTGTAACTCAACCCGCAAAAACCTAGTACGAGGGTTTAAAAAAAACACTTTTATCAAACATCCAACCTCATAAATAATGTCATAAACCTATTCAGCATGCATTACGTCTATTCATCATCGCTGTGCTGCCAAATCCAATGTAATTCTAACAACCCGTTACAATCTAGTAAAACCAGATTTAGCCATGAGAATCGTAAGTTTCAATACCCTTTACATGTAACCCGATAGTCGGGTGTTTTGGTCGCTTTTAGCCCGATATCGGGTTACGCCGGTCGGGTTACCGGCTATTTTTACATTCATCCTAATGTGGTTGGTTAAGTCATACATTCTTGTGACAAGTTTGTATGGTTTATTTAGTATCATATTGTTGTTTTTAAAATATGAGCTGCTTTTATGATTTGAAATGATCGATTCGGATTTATTGTATTTCTTATAGGCTTTACAGGAAACTAAATTTATAGATGCAGGTAAGTAGGTAGAAACCGGTACTTAGGTACTTAAGGTACTGTATAGAAGGTACACTATAAATATTTATTTACTGTTTAATTTTCCACTCCCACAAGATGGACAGACGACCTTATGAAAATAGCCGGCACATTCGTCATGGGGCTTTAAGAACCAAGCTCACATTCGTAATCAACTTAAACAGGTAGGTATTAACAAAGGTAGATTTTCAAACTTATCATAATCATCATCATAATTGTCAGCTGTTTATCTCCCATTCCTGAGCAATAGGCCTCTCTTCCTCTACGCCACTGGTCCTGTGGCCCTACCGCGAAAAACGAAATTCGTAAATTTCGAGGATTTGTCTCTCTCACTCTAATGACTCCTTCGTTTGAGTGACAGAGAAAAATCCACGAAATTTACGAATTTCGATTTTCGCGGTAGTAGGCCTGGTCCTGACCTGAGCTACACGCTAACCTTTTCCAAAAGTGACCCGCACTCTTTCGAATATCCTGCGCTTCTCCCATCAGGGTCACATGTTAAGGTGCATTCAGATTCAGACCAAACGAACATTCGCTATTCTAACCCCCCACTCTAACGAAATTCGATCGTTACACAAAACGTGATTGGTTGATTTGGAAGAACGGGGGTTAGAACAGCGAATGCTCTTTTGGTTGGAATGCACCTTTATAAAGTTACAATTTACAATTTTGCTGTTTGTCTCTCTTTCTAGCCATTACGTGTGTCGTGTGTGCGTTAGAGAGACGAACAGCGAAATTGTAAAATGTAGCTTTATACAACGCGAACCTGAAATTATATTTACCTATAATTTTTACAAAGTTGCAGCACTTGCAGCACTTTACCAAAGAGAAAGCTAATATTAGCCTAAAGTTGGTACTAAAACTTGACTTATTACCTTTAGTGTTACTTAGTAACCGTGTCACCCCAGTCTCACATTATAGCTGCGGCGTAACTTTACAAAGGCGCTCCGATGTTGCCAGTTAAAACAAGAATTCCCTGAAAGTGGGTTCGCATAACCAGGACAAGGTTGTTAGGTTGGATGTAACATTTTTAAATACGTTACGTTACGTCTGGTTAATTTCAGTAATTAGACGATATTTAGACTTTGCACACGCGTAGTTACAACACTTACAACTGTTACAAAGAATCCCGTCCTAGTTCATTTGTTTTTTCCGCTGTCACTCTACGCTGATTATCGTTTCCTAAATTACACTACAAAATATAATTAGTGACAAATATGTGCCCTCTTATAAATAAACGTCTCCTAACTTAGCAAGGCGATAAGTCGTTTGTTCCTTTCGTTATAATCAATTTGTCTATAAGACCGAAAAGGACAAACGATACTTATCGGCTTGCTAAGATAGGAGAGTTTTATGAATAAGGGGATCAATCTTACGCGCATTGTTAAATTTATAATAAAGTCAACCAATGCATTTATGGTATCAAAAATCTTTTCGAACAGGAATTTGCAATTTCCTCGCCGTGAAAACCTTCACCTAACAAGTATAGCAACCCTATCGCTTTCCCGCCAAAAACCCCGATGTTGCCAGCGTATAAAGTTTTCCCCGAAAGTGCGGGCTCGCATGACCGAACTGAAGAGTAATGCACTGTAACCCGACGCGCGCTTTGTTTCCGCAGACTATAATGAGAAACATGTGAAACATAATCGATTGGTTACCGGAGACGTAACAGAACGCCCAGGCCTTTGTGTTCTATCCTAGAGTTTGTTCGTTTGAGCTAGTCGATACTATGCATTTTGTTACAAGGTTTTATTTAGCTTCATGTGTTTTCTAGGTTCATTTAAATTTTGTGCTGTAGTTTTAGTTTAAGGAATTTGTACTGACGGTTTGCGTGACTGTGGTGAGGATCTGCTGCGGTGTATTATATGTAGAATATTTCTTCCACTGACAATCAAAACTCAGTATAAAAACTGTCACTACTCTTAGCGACCTTGTATGGCGGTATTGGATCAGTACTGAGATACGAACTTTATTTCAAATAGGTATATGTTAGGTACTTACTTAGTAAGTTTTGGTCGTTAACCGGCGATTTATTTGACAGATGGCGTTTGTCATCTGTACCTACTTCAAGTTTTTCTCATAATATATTTTGTACCCACCGACCACGTTCTTTGAGCAAGATCCAGCTTTTTCAATTGTGAAAGTCAAGAAGTTGACTTTCAAGTTTGAAGCTAGAAAATTTTTAGTTAACATTTTGTACCTTCGGACCTTTACCCTATTGATAATTTTGAGTGTAGCGTCATGAAACTAATGAATTTCATGCTTATTTAGATAACTTTTTGAAATACTTACAAATATATTTGGGACTTCGGCGCCATATATTTAGGTACTAATTGCTACCCACCTAGTAGGTATTAGTAGGTATACCTACATTTAGTACACAAATATAACTTAGTTTACCGGAAAAATAATCAATCTCTGGTCAAAAAATTTAACAAATTCCCGTGAACCCGAACTTACTAAGATTTCTTGTTTCTTATCAAGTTCAGGTTACCAATAACGATGATTCTTGATGTCCATTTGAAGAAATCTTCACACAATGCTACTTTCTTCCCAATTTTCGGAATCCCTTGACCTACTGACCGTTCATTGCGTCAACTATCGCCATTCATTAGCCGCCGGCAAACAGATCGGGTGTCGCCAGCCGAGCTTATAATTCACCTAATGCCGTGTAAGCCGATCCTGGGTACTAATGTACGGAAACAAATATGATCGCTACAAAATGGGGAGCGGCTTTGGTTTCGTGAAGAATCGAAGCCGTGGGTAATATTTTGTTCGGAATAAATGGATGAATCTGTTAGTCTTTGTTTCGAATTATATTTCTCCTGCAACGCGGCTACGGTGTAATCCTCTTTCGTTCTCTGTATACTAAATAAATGTATGTAGAGACTATAAACTAGCATTTTGTTCTGCGCGAGTCCGAAAGGCCTCGCAGGCCTCTCTTTTAAGGTGCATTCAGACCAAACGAACATTCGCTATTTTAACCCCCCACTCTACGAAATTCGATCGTTACACAAAACGTGATTGGTTGATTTCGTAGAACGAGGGATAGAACAGCGAATGCTCTTTTGGTTTGAATGCACCTTTAGTCAAGTGGAAATACCTTGTTAATCTTTTTTGGGACTCGAACACGGAATAAAACCGTATGCGGGCATTGTTAATCTCTAATATACCTACCTAATAATTATTACTTATGAAATTTAAATATATACGTGCTATTCCTTATATAACATGCCGTCGGACGTTTATACTAAGATATTACCCATTGATTTGATTCTCGTAATGTCTACTGTACTGCGTTACAAACCCGGATTGGGTGTCAAGGCGATATTGTTACATTTCGGGAAACTACATAGCTCATTTGTTTATGAGCTAAACGACCACTAGGTACCCATTCTGTGTAATATTAGGTATTACGTTAATATAGGGAAATGGTTCTTAAATCCTAGTTACTCCCCCTATTGATAAAAAATAAATACCCCGTTTTAAATCATGGTTTTATAGGTACCAATAATCTATAAAACCATGTTAGCTTAAAATCAGTATAATTCTCCTCCTATTTCAATTGGTCGACGGCGCCAAAAGGATTATGCTCTATCATGTCTTTATCATATCGATAATGGCGTCAGTCATAATCATTAATTTTAATGTTACATGAAATACAAATAAAACAATGGAAGTTAAGTACACATGTAGAAGCATTAATTATTTCATATTATTACTCGCTACACGACTTTTGGCTTCTTAAATTACCAATTAAGCATTAATCCCGAATCGATAGCTACAGTAAAAGTAAAAAATGTTTCTACGAAACACCAAATCTACCTACCCAATGAGATTTCTTGTGTTACTGTGTAGCAATAATTCCCCATAGCTACCGTTTATTTTACACTGGCAACACTAGCCGTGCGTAGGTCGCCGCGCGGTGTCATGTTGCGAACGCTCCTAAATTTACCTTGCTAGCTGACATTAAAAGCATTTATGTTATATTGGATATCACAATATTATCGACTGCAGCTTACGTTACAAGCTTTGGCCGCTTTGAAACCTGTCTAGGTGACTATGGCGATATTGTGCTAGGTATCTATAGGAAAAGATAAAAATAACTTATTTCCGCATGATAGCTATAGAACACGCACTAAAAATCGCATAAATAATCGCTCACTCATTACTGCGCATATCACCGGAAACTTTCTGGCTGTGTGGTGACGGCAGCAAAAATACATTTATCACCACCCCAACTCCTCCTGCGGGTGTCGTAAGAGTCGACTAAGGGATTGAACTGTCACTGACCATTATTTGATAAAAAATTGATGATGGGCAGCAGCGTCATCATAGTGGACACATTACTGCGATCGCCAATCCGCTTGCCCAGCGTGGCCATTATGGGCATTTACCTCCTAATTCGTCGATACCCATAGTTAATAGGAGAGGCCTACGACCAGCAGTGGACTATCATAGGCTGATGATGATTATGATGGTGATGATGATGATACCCAATTGTTACTAAACTTATAACATAGATAGGCCTCCTCTAAAGATTGTCACAATGACCGGCCCTGCGCCACCCGCATCCAGCGGACTCCTGCGACCTTCACCAGGTCATTAGTCCACCTTGTCCATCCGCCCACGCTGCGCCTTCCAGTACGTGGCCACCACTCGAGAACCTTTCCACCCCAACGGCCATCGGTTCTACGTGCATGCCCCGCCCACTGCCACTTCAGTTTAGCGATATATTTCATATTTGTTGAATATTCATATTTTATCGACAAACGAGATTTAGTCACGTAAACTAAAGTTTAATATTATCCTAATTTTTCAGGCATGACGTTACACCTGTGGTCGCTGGTAGGGTAGAACGTCTTTGCCGTTAAAAAAATATTGCTAATTGTGAATGTTTATTCAAATGTTTAAGTTATGTCTAAGTGGGTTTTTTAGTTAAGGTTTCGAAGGCAAAATGTTTAAATATTTACTTAACAACCACAAAAAAAACTAAAAAAAGACGCTATTTTCGTATTCCTGACAGCAAACCTTTTTATTTGATACCCATAATTCGGGTGTGAATTTCAAACAGCCAGTCTGCTCCATATTGGATTTGTAATGACGTTACTTTGCTAGTCATGTATTGTCATCAGAACTCAGAGCGTGTGCAAATTTCATCCTAGTCGAAGACCGGGAAGTGGTTCAAATTAAGATTCCAAGATTTTCTTACATACATACTTAGTTACAAGTGAAGGTAATAAAAGCTTGTTAAAAATCATTTATTACATAGTCCAAACAAATATTTACATAAAATAAAACTCAAATATTTCGATGCAAACCACAGTTACCTTTAGGTACAGTCGACGTCAAAGATATCGTTACGGTTTAGGTGCCAAAAATATATTTACACGACTTTATTGCCTTCACATTAAGGTCGTGTAAATATATTTTTGGCACTTAAACCGTAATGATATCTTTGACGTCGACTGTACCTTACATTGAATTTATATTTTTGCACTTTAATGAAATAATAAATTGTGTAAATATATAGTTCCGAGTATAATTATGGTTTTAAAATGATCTTACTGATTAATAGGTGATCCATTTTAATTAAAGTACATTGAAAATCACGAAGTGTAAACCTCGTAATTTTAACCATCCAAGTAAATAAAGATTTTCCCATTTCAAATTCTCGATTGAACTCAGTTGCACCATTAATTACGTATGAACCTCGATATTAATTATCAGCCCGCTGGCTACCGATGTATTTTGAATTTCACCTGCAGTTTGATCGGACAAAAGCTGAATAATGGCTGCGAGTTTTACGTCAGACCAACGCCTTCGCTGCGGTGCGTTCAGGATATCGTGTTTTCAGTGATAATTATTACGCAACACTACACTGGCAACACTGGAAGCGAATTAAAACGAGTGGCTGGAGTGCAAGCGGTCTGTCCGGCAGTGTTGCCCATTAGAATACGTATCAGGTTTGCATGGACGAGTAATGCACGTTCGCTCATGTTCTTTAATTAAACCACGGTTTACCTATCGATTTATAGCTTTTAGCTAGTTGCATTAAAACGTCATCGCTCATTGTATATACCTTATGATTCTAAGTAAATATGCAGCATAATCAATTAATCACTAAGCAAAAGAACAATAGATTTTTGTACATAGTAATTCTAGTGGGTAAGTAACTGAAACTTATCATTGTCAACATTCAACATTCCTCAAAAAAAAAACCTGCCACAGGGCTCTGAATCTCCTCCACTATTTATTTAACTTTAGGGATCTACTGCCCAAAAAGATACGAACATGCACTAGTTACCTACCTATTGGTGCAGAAATAAGTATCGAAACAATCCGCTCATAAATATGTTACGACGTTCTTAGTACATACACAGAATTAGAGTGAACTGGGACATATATTTGAACATTTTTGTTTACACCATATTTTGTCTTTGACTGTACATATAAATTATAAACCTTGAAGCTTAGATTGTATAATATACATATGGGCATAGTTGGAGTAATCTTTTTTCTTGTAAATATTATAGATGTCAGACGATCCCTATTAAATAAATATCCCTAAATGGATAATGAGGGCCTGGAATTTTCCCACGCTTCTGCTGAATATATTACATAATACCTACTTTCCCTGTGACTTTGTGTAATCGGAGCCCAATTAGACGACCAGTGGCCATCTTGCCTGAAATATAACCTGTCTGTCCACAGCCTTGCACATAATTAAATAAGGTTATTTAGGCGGTCGTATGACAAAGAAGCTACTGTTACTAGCTACCATAATGAAGGTGTCTAAGGCAAGGGCGGTTCCCGTGTTACAAAGTTTACATATGTAAAGTTCCCTTTGTTTTGTGTAGACGAGCTACATATCTGGTATCAGAAGGTATCTAATGAACCTGTAGAAACGTTAATACTTCAATTTTGCTTTTAAGATAATTCCTCGAACAAAAACCGATGCCTTTTCGATGGATACGCGAGTAATTAGTAACCTTCATATAAAATATACATATCTAATACCTATCCGTCTTTTAAAAAATGTGTCTTCTTTATTCTTTGATACCTAAATGAATAAATATTAATTAAAAATAATCACTGTCTTCGGCCTTGTCTGTGTTAGCTAGAAATACGTATCCAAGTGTGTTGGGATAAGATGAAACGGTTTTTTTAATGGGGTGAGACAAAAAGTCGTCCTTGTACTGGAAGTAGAAATGCGACTTTTTCCTTACCACATTCAAAACAATGTTTCATCTTACCCCAACGTACTTACAATACTTACATGTGATTAAAAATAAAATAAAAATAAATAAATAATAATATTATAGGTATGTGAGATGTGTGATTATGGAGGTTCCGGGTTCGAATCCCGGCAAGGGCATTATTTGTGTATATATTTATCACAAATATTTGTTCCTTGGTCATGGCTGTCTATGTATTTAAATATCTATATATCATCGCCTGGTACCCGCATCACAACCTTTAATTGAGCTTACCGTGGGACTAGGTCGATTTGTGTAAGATGTCCCAAAATATTTATTATGACTTCCTATTTTTATACCCATGGAGTTATCTGACGATAAAGTTACGAGTACATGTTTTCTGGATTCTATGTAAAAAATCAGTGATTTTCTAATACCTACAATTATTAGAACTATCACTTTATTCGGTAGATAAGATAAATAAAATAATTACATAATAAATACGAGTAGGTAAATAAAAACTTATAAATAACACTAAATTAAAACTAAAATATTTATTTATTTATTATTATAATTATGTATGTGACTGTTTCTTCGTGGTTTCTTTAGTTCAAGGTAGTTTTCCATTGGCGCCAATGCCAACTCTGGTAGCACAATTGTAACGAGTTCTGTCAGCGTATTAGTAACTAATGTGACAGTATCGCGTTTTTTCTCATAACAATTTTCAGTTCTCGCTGGCACAAATATTTCTTGAGTTACTCGCGTTGAATCACGGTTTATATATTCTTACAAATTTATTGCGATCGTCGGCGATAAACGTAAGGAGGTCATCGTGGCGCCATTTATTTAAATAAATAGCTTTTTATTTAAAAATAAACATCAAAATGAACAGTTCAATGTCCGTCGCTGAGAAAAAATGTAAACATTTAGTGGTCAGTTAAATGTTAATAAATACGAGTAGGTAGGTATATCATTAAGACTTGGTTTAATAATAATTTAATAATAGTGCTCTATGATTCGGATTTTAAGGCCCCCTCGTTTTCATTATCCATAAAGAAGGAACACTTCAAGAGGATTTTATGAAAATTAAAGGTGCATTCAGACCAAACGAGCAGTCGCTATTCTATCCCCCACTCTACGAAATCAACGAATGACGTTTCGTGTAACGATCGAATTACGTAGAGTGGGGGGTTAGAATAGCGAATGCTCGTTTGGTCTGAATGTACCTTTAGGAGCCAAAATGGAAGAATATTTTTTTCGACCTGTCTACGGAGTTTTTGACAATTTCATACACTTTAACGCAGTGTCCATAAAGGCCTAGTCACATATTTGTGAGCACCCTGGCCACTTTCTCGTTCACGTCTCTTAATATAACAAGCCAATAAGTATTGTTTGATCCTTTCGGTCTTATCAACGTGTCTGTAAGACAGAAAGGGACAAACAATTCGTAGCGGCTTGCTGAGACGTATTGTTTGTCCCTTTCGGTGTTATCAATATATCCTTAAGAGCGAATGGAACAAACAATACGTAGCGGCTTGCTAAGTTTGGAGACGTTCATGAACAAGGTAATAATAATTAGCATAAATACAGTTTAATAGTCATTTAGTAGTTTTGGACGGAATAAATTTAGACAATTTAGATATAAGCCGTAGGATATAAGTTTTCATGCCATTAGTGGCTAAACATGCTGTGCCACATAATAGGCTACTTGATCCATTTTTAAAGTTTGTCTTATATTATTAATCAATATTTGACTAACGGAAAAAATATAAATATATTTTTCACGACCTAGAAAACCGCAAAATTATAGCTTAAAATTTTAACTTTTGTTACCGTGCGAAAACGATACTAGCCATGTTAATGCTTAGATTATTATTTGTGGTGTGACGTCACTGAAACCGAAAACAAACATTTGACATGTCACTTATGTTATGTCAGTGTCACAGCAAAGCTACATACCTACATGTCCATGGCGAATTTCACTCGTATAAGATTCGACATGAAGTTAGTTCAAGATTCTATGACGTCACATCATGGCCGACACCGTTTACAGAGTACAAAATTAAAAAAAATAAAACAAATTTTTCAATAAAAAATATGTACCTACCCATCAAACACTTTTAATACACCGTAATTGAAAAATATTGATCTTTTCAATAAATACTACAGAAAATAATATTTTTTTGCACTAAATTTAATATGAGTCAAGTAGCATATTGTAAGAAACCATCTTTTGTACCTATACCATGTTTGAGCAATAAATTATTTCATTTCAAAGGGGGCTAGATACTAAATGCTCGTATTTTGTCCTAGGAGTTCGCAGAAACGGCTATGAACGAGCTACTGGGCTGGTACGGATACGAGCGGCTAGAGTTGCGGCGCTGGGCGGCCTCCCGGGCCCGCGGGGGCAGCCCTGAGCCGGCTAGCGAGCACAAGAATAAAGGTAATGATTACTACTGTTAGCCACTGTGGTGATACAATGTTGGCAAATATCGGTAACGTTAGGTTTTTTTCGATACGTAAAGCAAGCCATCGCGCTCGCTCCAATATAATATAATTATTATGTCGGTACGAGCGTGAAATAATGCATTACGTATCGAGTAAAACCTACTTTACTGGGCGTATCGAGCCAGGGGGAAGGTACATACACAAGTACACACCATAAAAAATAAAATTGTGCCAAAGGAACCGTTATAATCGCGTGATTGCGTACCTATTTATTTGTAGGTAGAGGATGCACAGAAGAATAGTTTCCAAAATTGAGAATGTTGTCATAAAAAATTCTTGATATTATTCATCGCAGATTTAAGCTCAATATCTGTGACACTCGATGTGTTCATTTGATGCAGTTGCTAGTGTGTAGGTAACTCAAACTTTATACATACGTTGTAAATTGCGAAAAATTGTGTAATAAGTAATATAACTAATAAGAGCTAGCGACTTCCTCGCACAACGCATCAGTATTGCGATACAGCGAGAACATGCCGCCAGCATCCTCGGCACAATGCCACAATAGGGCCAATCTCAGATATAGGTTAGGTTAAGTAGATTAGTTAGATTTAATCAATGTACGTAAATAGTAGTATTGAAAATAAATAAAAAAAACTAATAAGTAAGTAATAATAGCTAATCTGAAGGAGAATGACCTCAAATGTCAACTTGCACGACAATTTTGTCATCAATATTTCCAGTAAATTTATGGGCAATTTAGAGAATGTTCTTCAACTTGTACATAGCTAGTACGTACCTAATAAATATTTAGAACCATTACGTCATTATAATATCAAGTGAACTAATAATTAATTTTCGTTCAGATCATTTACCACACGTTTTACTTTACGGTATTACTTTTCTCAGAAAAAGCACCCATCGCAGCTGTAGTTCTTTGAAACATGACGAACTGAACGCAGCCCCGCGCTTTTTGGCGGCTGACGGAAAAAAAGGCGGGAAACGCACTGGGGTGCCAGCGATAAAAATCTGATTCCCGCTAATAGACCGATCATTCTTGGAATCGGGGTGTAATTACATCATATTGTAGAAGGGTACATAATATTAGATGTTTTAGGTAGTCATATTCATGTGCCGGTTAATTGTATCTATAATCTTATCAAAGTCCAACAGTCTTAACGAGCTTTTCTTTTATGAAATAAGCTAAAAATTCAAAAGGATACAAAATAAAATAATATTAGCAATAAGACTATGTAGTCTTATCGCAAATATTTTGAGAACGATTCATTATTATTATTTATTTGCCTCTATGATATTACTTACTACTTACTACTGTATGTCATAACTATATAGTTTGTTTGTCATGTATGTAGCCTTTTGAATTTTTAGCTTATTTCATAGAGGTTTATGATACATTCGTTATAAGAAATATTAATACTATGTAGTCTTTTCGCAAATATTTTGAAAACGATTAATTGTTAAGTATTATTTGTCTCTATGGTATTTTATACTACTCTATGTCATTCCATCAAATCACATA
The DNA here is from genome assembly GCA_025490895.1 of Thaumatotibia leucotreta. Taxonomy (NCBI): domain Eukaryota; kingdom Metazoa; phylum Arthropoda; class Insecta; order Lepidoptera; family Tortricidae; genus Thaumatotibia; species Thaumatotibia leucotreta. The sequence goes on along the minus strand of JALPQI010030248.1, from coordinate 89,904 downwards.
TTTTATCACAATTATCGCTTTATTTGCAACATGTCCCGGTCGTACATGCCATGAAAACTGAGAACATAAATCGTTGCACGCTAGACATTCTTGTATTGTACTTATTCCACGGGAATCGTGATACTATCTAGTACTAATGAGAATTCGGCTCAAATTCTTCGCAACACGATATTTACCGATTTTAGGTACGGTATTAACATGAAACTGCTGTTCAGAATTTTAATACGAATATGATACCGCCGCGAGTTTACTATTTCTAATGAACACGAAATGTGTATACCACAGAATTAGATTTGGATAGAAGAAACAAGTTCATTCATTTGTATGGCGTGGCGGCCGAGCGTGTCAAATTTTGTACTGAAGTTATTACTTGCCTATGATTTTAAATGTCTCAGGCCCTTGAGTATTCATATTTTTTTGTGTTGTTGCAATTTATATTACTTAAGGAGGCATTATTAATGTTTTGTTCACTTCAACTTACAAAATTTGACAACCGAAAGCTGCAAGCTGCGATTAAAGACGGACAACTCAGTGGATTTCACTGAGTTCATTTGACACGCTAAGTAGATACGTTTGCTTGATCTATGGTATATATGACATCTGTGGTGTATACCTACTTTAGGATTGCGGTCGCTTTCTAATTTAATGTTAAAGTTCGTCTTTGACGTTGATACACCTGTATTGTGGTTTTGTTTAGTTACGTTATGGAAATAAAAGTAGTGATCAAACCGCAATACGCAAGAAACAGCAAACCAGTATTGACATTGTAAAACGCGAATTAAAAAAATTCTAAAGTCGGACTGCCCACCGACTCTACATTAAAACATATATATTGACTTTTTTTTACGGATCAAGTCACTTTGAGACCATTGATTGAGATTCAGCGTCTTCAGCGAATTCAGAGGCTGCTTTTTCTGAACCAGAGATCGGACAAATAGGCGTCATTGTTCGTAGTCACGACTACAAAGTTGATTGAATAATTAATAGATGATTAATAGTACATTGTGTATTATGTGAAAGTAAAGCCCAAGCCGAAGCATCATAATTCTTGTGTAATTTTCACAAAACGATTATTTGATTAATCTTTCATTAATTTTTGTAGTTAGGTTCATATTGTCCATATTATTGCGAATAATGCCGCCTATTTGTCCGATGTCCGATGAACATAACACAGATTGGCAAAAATACACGATGATTCTTAATCCGTGATCAGGAGTAGAAAAACATTAAAATTTAGCCAAAATTAAACTTAATCGTCGAGGTCTCACGTTATTTCTTCACTGTTTAATTAATTAAAAGTGAAAACCTAATTAAAATAAATTACCACTTAATACATGGTCATCCTACAGTATAAAGTTTAACTACGATACGTCAAGTGCCATCATTATGGCGGGAAATGGGAATTTGACAGATCTTATGTCAATAAAGACCTACTATCTATCTACCTACTCATTATCTTATCAATGCAACACTGATAACGACGAACAAAATTAATAGGAGATTATGTTAAAGTGCATTACCTAAACTTGGCAAAATCTTTAGGAAGTAAAGCGATTTGTTTTCATACAGTACAATTTAATTAAATAAAAACAATAAAAGTGGATACTTGACCAACTAAAAATACTTTATTTGAAACATAATTTAACAAGTGTTCAAAATGTCCACCGTGTTGTTCTTGACACAGATCCGCTCGACTCCTGTGATTGGATTGATTCTCTCGAAATCTTCTCCAGCAAGGAATCTTAAGATTTGTCGATCCAGATCGTCAGGATGATGACGAGGTTGTCCGGGTGCTCGAGCATGTTGTGGCACTGTAAACTGTCCGAAGTCGCGAAGATTTTTGGTGCATGCGGTTTATTAAATTGTGTCCGGGGATCGGAACGTTTGGATGAATTTAGTGAAATAACTGTTGGGTTCGCATTGTGCTATTCGTTTGTACCTATTGACATACGTACAGTATCGTAACGCTCTATGTTTGAGTACGGATGTGGTGGAGGCATGATTTTTGGTGAATAAGTATAATTTTCTCATTCAATATCCGCGACTGTGACTTTGTATATTATGCGTATGACAAAAGTGATTGACAATGTCATGGGCAAGGTTTACTCATAAATTATTGACAATTGCTAATAAGTTTGTAAAGAGATTATAATACAAACTCATTAAAACCGATATGGTAGTACAGTGACAAGGATTTTAGGATAAAATTTAATTCAAAATCAAAACATGATTAAAAAATAAATAAATTCGTTTTCACGTAATTACTACTTTAACGTACTCCTCATCAATTACTGAGTTAGAAAAAAATATTCCTGATCACGGATTAAGAATCATCGTGTATATATTTTCAGGACAGATGGTGCTTTTTTATGCACTAAAGTGCGAGAAGTGGTTTATTTCTTCTCAGGTCGAAACTTCAAAGGATCATCTGTACTGAAAAACGTCGAAAGATACAAATGCGAAACGGATATTCATAACTATACTATGGTCGAATAAAAAAAATCGCAATTTATAGGTTGTAGATATTGTTAATGTACCCGATTAAAAACGAATCCGTCATCCATCATTAAAAAAAAACAATGATGTGTTTTTAAATGTCTCAGGCAAACATTACATCCAGCCAGAGCGCTATTGAAAACCATTCGTGTAAACTTTTTCTAAAAGTAGCAGTGAATGATCGAGCGATGTATCAGATAACCCGGCGGATAGGATTCGTTAGAGCCACGTAAATTAATAAGGCAACGAGCCAGCGTAATGAGAGCGGTGTTCGGTTGCCGACTAAATGTTGCTGTTGTTTTTTTAGGAAAAATCTGGAAATTCTGCTATAAAACGTTCGTCTTGTGCGCATTGATATGGAGGGGGGGGGGATGTGCAACGGGCACGCACTTTTACGCCGGAATAAAATTTGAAATTGACACATTTAACGATATGTCTTTAAACCATAAGGATTATTTTTCAACAGACTTCAAAAAAAGGAGAAGTATACAGATATCATTGTTCGGAGCAAAGAAATTTGTAATAGCTCTAAGTGGAAACTGTTTTGGCCTTGTTTTGGCTTATGAGTTAACTATGTTTGTTTACCTTAATGTATTATTTTGTGCTGTATGTTTCCCAAATAAATAAAATAAAATAAAAAATTCTGTATCTCTTTATTGGTAAAAACACATTACACATCTTACACGTCATTTATACATTTTATAAAAAATATTAAAAATACACAATACCTGAGTATGTAGGTACAACAATGAAGTAACTTGTATACGGTGTAGGGTCAGCGATCTTATTTAATTTCTTTTTGTAAAGTCATCAATGCTGTAGTATAGTACCTACGCCTTTTCAATCCGAAGCCTTCTCAATTCGACTGGTATGTAGGTGTGCATACCTCAAAAAGTTTGTACGAGTAGGTAGAGTAATACCTACTGAATTAATTACTAGGGCTAATTATTTATTATTTTGTCACCTTTGTTGTTGTGTTTAATAAAAAATATTTTTTCTATGTTGCACATTTTCTTGATTATCGTATAAAAAATAGTAACAAAATAGGAAACTTAAAAACCATATAGCGAGCGGTCTTGGTTGTGTAGAAACTTTTTGAGTAATGCTTTGCTTAGGTAATATACAAGTAGATATTATAATGCTTATATTTTTAATGTAAGTATAAGTACGTACCTACCTCTTGATCTTGATAAGTGATAATCCAGATTTAATTTGTTAACCAATAACTATCGAATCGGAAATTTACGTGGTCGACGTATACGACTTTAATTATGAAAAGAAAGATTTATGTTAAGAGAATCAACCGCCTAACCTAATACCTATAGAATAGAGAGGAGAGACTATGTACAGTAACGTCTCTAATGTATGTCCACATTTCAGAACGTATGTCCAAAGCACAAGGTTCAAAATCGTTAACAGTTTTTGGAGCTGACCGTAACTATCTAAAATACTATCTATATTCCGGTCAGACTTACGAGTAACAAATTTTGCTTTACCTACATATTTTTTCCAGTTTCTGCATACAAGACTTACAAAATTAATTAGAGATGGATATTCGAGAAGAGAGCTCGCAAATTGTTTTTTACTACTTGTTATATTCGTATGAAGCTACCCGATACTTCCATTTTAATTATTGCCAGTTCTTTCAGTAAATATCCACCCGAGCTTCGAGCGTAACGGAAAATATTAATTTTGAGGTTTCATATGAAAAAACTTCACTAATAATCACGATGTGCAGAAAACCGAAGCCAAAATATCCATTTTAAAATAGTAAAATTCTTTTTAGAACTTTAATGAACACCTACTACGTAGTGGTAGAATAATATTGAAGGTTTTTTTCAATAATTTATGTTTGAACTGGCGATTTACCCCAGGGTGCTATTATGTGTGATGAAATGGTGCATGACAGTAGACCAGGTAACTCGCGGCAACCCGTCTCTTTTTAATTGTATTGATTGTAAAAGAAACGGCAGCCGTGAGAAAGCCGCGCGTTGCTGCCGCGCACTACTACTTGCACTAGGTTCGTAGGCAGACCGTGGGGCATTATAGCGTGATTTATCCGCTCAACTTTGCCTCGATTTTGGAGATGACCCGATAGGACGTCTGTTACCAATGTAATTGAAAATCAAAATTTTCTTTACCAAGGTCTATTTTACGCTTTTACAGTAGTACATTTTTGAGATACCAAATACAAGGGGTTATATGTATAATATTCAAGCATTATCTTTTATATTTCAGATGAATGCTCCTGGTGCAACAAGAGTATCACCGACAACGGAGCGCTGCAGCAAGCTGGCGCGGTCTTCTGTTCAGAACTGTGCTTCAGCCAATCACGGCGCGCCAACTTTAAGCGAGCCAAGACTTGCGACTGGTGCCGACATGTGCGACACACTGTGGCATATGTGGATTTCCAGGTGTGTTTTCTCTTTCACTCTTGAAGATATTGACAAGGATACATAGAGTTGCTTTAGAGCTGTGGTTCAGCAAAGTAGTCGCTAGCTTCAAGGGAGCCAAGACTTGTATCTTGTACCGACACTTGCGGCACACTGTGGAGTATATAGGTAGACTTCTAGGAGTGTTCTTCCTTTCACTCTTGAAGTCTTTGACAAGGACATACCCAAGGTATTTTCATTCTATAGATCTGAGCTTAGACTAATCCCGGCGAGAACTTATGCTGGCTGTGCGGCATATACTTAGTATCGTATGTGGACTTCCAGTTCTGTTCTCTCGTTTACTCTCGAAGGCATTGATAAGGGCATATAGATGTCAGTTTCACTAGAGCTAAGCTTTGGCTAATCGCAGCGCGAACTTCATGAAAATTAAAAATTTGCACATCATGGCGTACTTCGCGGACTTCCAGGAGTGTTCTCTCATTCACTATCAAAGGAGTCATATAGGAGCTAAATCCCAGTTACGAGTATGTACACAGACACGTAACGTACAGGTCTTTAACGATAATGATATGTAGAGCGACTGGTGCGACCGTTCCAGGCGGTGGATGGCAATAGGTGTGCCGGAATGATAACTGTAACGAAGGGCCAAAAATCAATCTTACTCTTCCTTGATCAACGACTCCGATCGGCAATTCGGCATTGAGTGTAGATACCCGTTCCGATCGCAATGCTTCTTCTTCTTTCTCCTGGCTTTTGTCCCAGTTCATCGGGGGTCAGCACTCCTAGTAATTTTACGCCACATCACACGGTTGTGGGCTGTCTCGTCTGTTGTGTTCATTAGCTTTAAGTCCTTTTTAATAGTTTGGAGCCAAGTTGTTGGCCGATCGCAATGCAATACATAAAATAAAAGAGGTCATGCGAAATGCCAAATTATTTTTAGCAATCGTGTATTAACTTAAATATATTCTTGTATCTTAAAATATGAATATCTCAATTACCTATTTATTGTAGCCTACAGTAAAACAATTAAAGAGCAGTCAAAATAACTCAATGTTTTTTCTAATTTCAGGATGGCGCAACTCAACTGCAATTCTGCTCCGACAAATGCCTGAACCAATACAAGATGCATATATTCTGCCGCGAAACTCAGGCGCATCTCGATCTTAACCCCCACCTGGTGAACGCCTCTTCCTCTTCAAACCTTATAACTCCTGAACTCTGGCTCAAAAACTGCAGAAGTAGATCTGCTTCTCCAACATCCGACCGCTCCGGTTCACCCACCGAAGTCACGAAGCCACCTGAGAGAGAAATAAAAGAAAAACAACCCGCTAGGAAATCTCCTCTCCCACTGATTACCATAGCTCCGTCAGCAAAACTATTGAAACCGAAAACACCTGAAGAACGAGTGCAGAAATCACCAGAAACGAAAAAGGAATCCAGACTGAAGATGAACTTACGAAAGCGGAGAACCTCAAAATGCTCCGCTACTGTTACTTCTCAAACGGTGAAGCATGCTGCGACTCCTAAGGCCCAGGATCTGAGAATGCGAAGTCCGTCTATGGACGGTTCGTCTCCAGCATCAACTGTTGGCAACAGTGCTATACATTCACCGCCTCATCCAATAAATCCACATACGATTCCAACTCCCCAATTCCCTAACCCTATGTACGGAATGCCACCTCCGGTATTCATGGATAACCATGAACCCAGACCCGCCATGTTTCCGCCGCGGTTTGGCTATCTACCACGGCCTGGAATGCCAATGCACCAGGAGAGACCTCGCATTCCACCACCTCTGAACTTCCCACCGCTGGGTCAGACTCCTCCAGTGACAGTTCTCGTACCTTACCCTGTTATCCTACCAATACCCCTTCCAATACCAATTCCTATACCTTTTGCGTCTTTCCTTCAAGCACATTGCGCGAGCAAAGTCAAAACTGAATCAAACGTGGATGACGCCGAAGGCCCGTTAGATTTCACAATGAACAGCGAGAAAAATAAAGACGAGGAGTCAAAAGAGAACAAGAATGACAATGCAGAATCGGACAAGAACTCTAACCATAGCAATGAGTTGAACGATCGCGTAGAGGAGGAAAAGCAAGAAGCAGAATCGAATGAGACTGGGAATGCTGAACAGACTCTGCCTAAATTCAAAATAACACGGTTAGGAAATAAAATGGCGAAGATAGTTACAAAAACTCGAGAGCCGTCGGAGGCGCCTAGGCCCCTTAGGAAACGACGGAGACTTGTCGAAGTAGCCACCGAGGATGATCCTTTAATCCCCAAGACAAGAAAAATAGTGCAAGTTTAAATTTCTTAGTATGACACATAATCTCAAATTAATATAATACTGTTTTATTAAATACATATCACAAATTCATTACTTAAGGGTTTCCGAGATTTGAAATATTAAAGTAGATCATTGGATCTCAGATTTTCGCTAAGCGTAAAATCTGGATCTGGCGTGTTGACCAAGCCCGAACTAAAACGAGATAGGTACGTAGGAATATAACAAATGGTTGTACATATATGTAATGACTCTTCTAGTTAAAAAAACTGCTTAAAAAACTCTTAGGTACCTTATATTTTTTCCTGCAGTTGCCTTCCTACCTATAGGCTCATAAAAAAACTTGATAACTCCCTAATCCAAAACTGTACCTAGACGTGACTCCTTTATTAATATTCAGCTTTGATTTGCTTAGATTTAACATCCCGAGGGTTTCAACTGTGAGACTGTCTAACAAAATTAAAAATATTATCTCCAGTATTAGTACGAAATACATTTTAGTCAAGAGTGTGTAACTTTGTATATATTTTTAGCTTCAGAACAAGCCATGTGTGGTAAAATCAACACATGTGCGCTTAAATCCTCTGTAGCAAAATTCAGCAAACAGTTTTTCATAGTTGGGTCGATTGTAAAAAAATCTACATAATTAAAGGCTTTTGGCAGTGAAAAAGAGCGACAAATTAAATTGTCTATGAGCGATCAGCAATACGAACCTATATCTTTGAAATATCCCTTTTACTACTACCGAAGGTGTTGTACTATGTACTCGTACCTACTTACAATTATTATTTTGCAATAAGTCCTGAATGAGAATAAAAATTACGATCGTTTCCATTATCTTACGAAAGTTAATCATGCAAACTTTAAGAGTAAGTTCTTACTAACACAAAAATGTTATGACTTATGAGTATAAATTTTGTTTTCAGTAAACCTGTTAACTATGTACATTTTTTCTTACAATCGACCCAGTTTCTCCGTATAGCGTAAGTTAATGAATTTAATAATTGATTATTTTAGTCTGCTTCAATTTATTTTAACGTATACTTCCGAAAATACACACGGACCTTAAATTATTTACATACGTACGGATACGAGTATTGATTCTGAAAAAAATATTGCACACATAAATTAATATGAGATGTTCGTTCACTAAAGTAAAATAAATAATGTTGCAAAATCAGGTTGAAGAGGTTGAACTGAGCAGATAGTGATTTGTGATTGGCAGATACAGTTCACTTTTCGGACCATCGGCCAAATGTATGGTCTATGGTGGTTTTTGGACGCTACTTCGGGGTAATTACCTCGAAAGCTAGCAGAAATTTAACTGAAACCAGTTAGTTTCAAAATAGTTAGATAGGAACAGCGGCCCTACCGCAAAAAAGAAATTCGTCAATTTCGAGAATTTGTAACAGAAAAATCCTCGAAATTTACGAATTTCGATTTTCGCGGTAGTAGGCCAGAGATGTTGCGGTCACGATGAGTACGACAAATAAATGAGTCAGAGGTAGCAAAGCAAGCGCCATCTATTGATATTTCCTATCTTGGAAACCTAATAAAGAAGTTTAGTATTCTAAAACAATTTAAATTGCTAGTCTTAGCTGTAAGATGTGATTTAGCTCTAAGACCTATACGCTAGATAATAATAAACGCACTGTACATGTGATATTAGTAACTTATTAATTGTAATGTATAAATGGAATTAAAATCTCATTACGATACATAGTTATATGGTTTTACTTTTTAAAGATAGAAAAACCACCAGGCTGCCTTGTCTTCTAATGAAGACTAGATGGCGTTAAACTCGCCGTGTTTCGCTGTCAAACCTACACCAAATTGCAATTTTCTACTAAGAACGTCAAATGCTATGGAAAGTCAGCCATATTTATATTTGTTTACATATTTTTGATTCTATTCTACTGACAATTGGTATAGGTATACATATAATAATTATATTCACAATAAATTATACCGAGACGTAGTGTTAAGTTAAATATTAATTGTCAAAAGAATTTTTGTAGGCGACCTACCTATAAGCGGTACAGTCAGGGGCATAAATATGTATTCCCTTTTTTACTTATGTCTGATGTATAAGGTCTAACATTGTATATATATTTATGCCCTTGGCTGTACCATAGCCAACACAATTATTTGCACAATCGTGCACATTATGCTACTGTAATAAGGGTCAAAATGAAATTGGACGGTCACCTAAGTTCGGTTGACATTTGTACAATGCTGCTCAAAAGTATTTCGAATTGGCACACAGCTGTGGTAATATTGACTAAATTATGTTATGATTATGACTAAAGCAGGGTTATTTACATACAAATACAACGTCTGCGCCTAAAAACACTTACGGTCTAACCTACTACCGCGAAAATCGAAATTCGTGAAATTCGAAGATTTTTCTTTGTCACTTAAACGAAGGCGTCATTAGAGTGGGATGGACAAATCCTCGAAATTTACGAATTTCGTAGTTTACTGTATAAGGTTATCTGTCCATCTTGTGGGTGGACGTCTTACGCTGCGTTTGCCTAGCCGTGGTCTCCACTCGAGCACGTTTCGACCCCATCGACCATCTGCTCTGCGTGCAATGTGGCCTGCCCATTGCCACTTCAGCTTGCTAATCCGTAGTAAATAACGTAATAACAATTATTGTTAGAAGGTAGAAGAATGCAATCCGAGGTGGCGCGGTGTGCCACGCGCAAGAAAACAATCACTACATTATCATCATCATATCAGCCGAAAGACGTCCACTGCTGAACATAGGCCTCCCCCAAAGATTGCCACAATGACCGGTCCTGGCCACCCGCATCCAGCGGACTCCTACGACCTTCACCAGGTCATCGGTCCACCTTCAATAGTACATAGTATAAAATAAAGTCACTTTTTCTGTCCCTATGTCCCTTTGTACGCTTAAATCTTTAAAACTACGCAACGGATTTTGATGATTTTTTTTTAATAGGTAGAGTAATTCAAGAGGAAGGTTTTTATGTAGGTATAGTACCCGTGCGCAGCCGGGGCGGGTTGCTAGTATATAATAAATTTAAAAACCGCGTTATAGAGAATCCGCTGCGCGTTAAACGGGGTCGCGTAAGTATTACTGTGAACTATTATAATTAGAAATATTAAGTCAGTTAGGTTATAAAAACATACGATACTAATAGAATAGATAACAGCTAGACAACGCACGTGTGACACTTCGAAGGTTATCGACGCTAGATGGTTAGGGAAATGCGAACTCATTTTGCTGATCGCCTGTGACCCTTATTAGAATGTAAATAAAGCCCATAAAGAATTATAGAGCCCCGCCTGATGGTAAGCAGTTATGGAAGCCTATGGACGACTACGTCTCGAAGGGATTCAGATGCACATCGCTGGCCCTTTAAAACTATTTACTAAGTGGGTCTATATAAATGTGTCGATTTGAAGAAAACTTACCCCTGCGACCATATATAACATGGACGTCTAACACCAGCTCAAAAATGACCCCAAAATCAATTGTTCAATTGTGCCAAGATGGGCAGGACATAGCGCTTTTTCTTAACACTGCGCATATTTCGGCGCAACACCTCTGACAAATGTTTATAGAATAGGTATAGCCAATAAAAAGTTTGATGGACCAATCACAACTATTTTTAAATGACGGTTTAAGATTTTATAGGTTGACATTGAAATTCATTGCCGTGATGCATTAAAGAAGGGGTGTTTGTCAACTAAAATTCAGGACCGTTTTTGAAGGGCAAGTTACTATGGCGTGCGGCTTCCATATTTTATTTGTTCGTAAACTTTATTATCCCCATATTCATAAGCGACTCCTAACTTAGCTAGCCGCTAAGTACTTGAAGGGTCCACGGAAAAAAACATGTCCAGTACTTAAAAAAATCAGGGCAAATTCACACCTGTTGACAATAAGGTGGTTTTCCTTCTGTAATTTGAATTGACTAGACATGTTCTTGCCTTGGACCCTTCACTTATTGTTTGTCCCTTTCGATCTTATCAATATGTCTATAAGATCATTAGGGACAACCAATACGTAGCGGCTTCTTAAGTTAGGAGACGTTTATGAATTAAGGGTAAGTATTATTCTTTACAAGGTTTTCTGTGGGTAGATAAATACAGCTTGGCAAAAAAGAGTAGAAATTAAAAAGTGGCAACATTGTAGTGTCGTCCCGTTTTCTCACGCCCATTGATTTGAAAGGGACGACACTACGATGTTGCTACTTTTTAATTTCTACTATTTTTTGTCAAGCTGTACAAAAAAAAGCTTGTAAAAGGTGGCTGCAGGTGTCTGGTTATTCCCAGTTGTTTCCCGCAAATAATTGGTGGGGTTTATTTACCAGTTGTTACTACTAATTATTTATTAGTACTAAATCATTTGATGCTAACAACTCGGAAAAAATCCATCAGTTACCACCATTTAGTTATTATAGTAGCAGATTTCTAAGAATGAATTTTTACAAAGACTATCGGAAAAACGGTTAGCCTTATTGTACCCTCATATTAGTATAATAATAGTTATTTGTTATACAAGGGTGCAAAGTTGTATTTTACCCGCGAGTATGAAATTGAAACACGAGCAAGCGAAAGGATTCTATAGTTGAACCTCGAGCGAAGCGAGTGGTTCTAAAATAGAATCCTGAGCGCAGCGAGTGTTTTAACATACGAGAAGTAAAATACATTTGCACCCGTGTGTAACACAAAACTTTTCCCCTCACTATAGCGAGGAAACTCAAAAAAGGTAATTATTTGTTCACATTACAATCATCATCGGGTTAGTGATAATAATTTTCCAAATGCATCATGTATTTAATGCAAGATTTTGTCGCAGTAAACTTAGGACGAAAAAGTAAACGCAGCACGATTTTAACACATTCCTGTAGTTGCACACCAACGCCAATGCATTATTAAATCATTCTCATTCATTATTTTTACAAAATTATAACAGAACACCCTGAAAGTTGTTTAGGTTACTATTTTTATGCGTGTTCGAGTCGGTAAATAAAGATTATAACCTATAATATTCTTTGACAATGTTGACGTTGACATTTTCTGCGTTTTGTGATTGCAACTAGTCATCTTATCATCATTCACTAAAACAATTGTTACTTATGGTATTTTAGGATTTATATGTTAAAATCATCATATTATATAAAGGTTTGTATTTTACACTAAATTCTCAAACAAATTATTTAATTATCATTAATATGTTTTACGTTTTGTTATTCCAAAACCAAGGTCATTACTTTGCCACACAAGTGAATAATATGCGTTTTTACACGTTCGTATTAAAGGATAAACGCACTTTACGAGCTAGTGAGGGCAAAAATAAAGTTTAATCTATAACTGTCAAAAGTTCATTCTAAGAAATCTCCAACTATACTCGTAGTAGAGGTAACAGCTGGGAATTTTAGCAATTACATAATTTAAGGGCAAGCCACACCGGATGCGGGTGACGTGCAAGCGGTGTGCCATCTACTATGACATTTCCGACGCTACAACGCACACGTCACGCACACGCACACGCGCAGTGTCCGTCCTGCACATCGCACCGGTATGGCTCAACCTTTAAGTCATCATCATCATGTCAGCCGAAAGACGGCCACTGCTGAACATAAGCCTCCCCCAAAGATTGCCACAATGACCGTTCCTGTGTCACTCGCACCCAGCGGACTCTTGCGACTCACCAGGTCATCAGTCCACCTTGTGGGGGCCTACCCACGCTGCGCCTTCCGGTACGCTTTTAAAGGCCCGGCCACGACATTGGTCTAAGGCGACCAGCGGCGAGCGAATCCATGAGTTGGAGCGGGATGCCGATATGGGTACGAGAGGGAGCACCATACGTTTTCCGCTAAGCCGGTCGCCTTAGACCGATGTCGTGGCCGCGGCGTAAGGCGACCAGCGGCGAGCGAATCCATGTGTTGGAGCGGGATGCCGATATGGGTACGAGAGGGAGCACCATACGTTTTCCGCTAAGCCGGTCGCCTTAGACCAATGTCGTGGCCGGGCCTAAGTCATACTGCGCGGTATTTTTAATAGTACGAAACCATAAATTTGAAACTAATCTACGTATCAAGATAAGATTAGCAGAGTCAGTGGCCTCTCTACCAAATAATAACAGAATAATCTAAAGTTATCGCGAATGCGTAATACCTAAACAAAACACATTTGCCAAATGTTGGCCAAATACAACGTCATGTGTGTAACAAATAACATGCTTGGGTATTTTGAAAACAGTGTTCTATTCTAACCTTGATTTTTAAACAGATCAGGATAAAAATTGTTATTTCAACGGTTACGATTTTTACGCGTTTCTATTTTGAGCAACAAATTCATACAGGCCTACTGCCGAGAACACGCAAATTTCGGTGATTTTTCTCTGTCAATCTAATGATGCCTTCTTTGGAGTTTTGGAGTGACAGAGACAAATTCCCAAAATTTACTTCGGTGTTCGTCGTAGCATATGTAGTAAAGTCGCAGACTATAAATGTAAGTAGTAAAAAAAAATCCGGTCGTGTTTTCACGAAAACCTCACAATTTCTCTTTCAACGTCAATAATAATCATCATCATCATCATTTCAGCCGAAAGACGTCCAATGCAGAACATAGGCCTCCGCCAAAGATAGCCATAATGACCGGTCCTGTGCCACCCGCATCCAGCGGACTCTTCCTCAAAAATAGAGGCTAATTATATTATAGCTTCTGTGCATTGGGTACTGAAGTTAATTGTGACAGCATGAAAGCAATATGTATGCAGAGTTGCAGACATTACCATGAAAAGCCGAAAGGAAAGGATGATGCACTACATTTGTAATACTCTTGTAAAGGTGCTTTCAGACCAAACGAGTATTCGCTATTCTATCCCCCACTCTACGAAATCAACTGATGACGTGTCGTGTAACGATTGAATTTCGTAGAGTAGGGGGTTGGAATAGCGAATGCTCGTTTGGTCTGAATGCACCTTTATACTAGGGCTACCGGTATCCGTGTTACCCGCAGACACGTGTACACGAATCCTTAGCACCGGCGGTACTAAGAACCCGAACGACACGAAACGCCAAGAAACGTTTCCAACTTAGAAACGTTTCCAAGCGCGGGTCCGCGAATCTACTTAGAAACTTTTCCAAGCTTGAGTCTTGCGGATCCATTACAATTGAATATTCGAAAAACCTATGTTTTTATTAGTAAAAAGTCTGAAACAAAAAAATACCTACCGAAAAATTCGCAGTTTTTTACGAATTACGCAGCTAGAAATTTTCTTTGTTGCAGGTTAAATGCGGTTCAATACTTTGCTCAAATATAAAATCGTACCTATATTTTAGATTGCCACTGCCACTACACATTGAGGGCGGATCAGACACAGGTACTCGGGTATCCGTGTCTTAATTACACGGTTCCTAATTAACGTTTCCAACGGGTAAGAAACCCGTTTCCCGGTAGCAAAGAAACGGGTACACGAAACCCGGACACGACCGAGAGCCCTACTTTATACTATGTCGCGCTCAAAATAGACAAAGTGAAATATGAATATTTAAGGCCGGGCCACACGAAATGCACGTGTTCGTACTGCACACGCATGCGATCAGCCTTTAACACGTTCTACGCCGGTGACACACATATGTGACCGAAAAAACTGTAATCCTATGCCAGTGACACACATACGTGATCAAAGTAATCTTTTTCTTATGCCACTAGCATTAATCAAGTTCTCACTCTTATGCCAGTGGCATAAAAATACGAACGTTTTTGACACAAGTCTGTGTCGCCGGCATAGGAGTACAATCTTTTCGGTCACACATGCGTGTCACTGGCATAGGAGTTCTATCATATAATTTCGATCGGCATAGTATTAGCATTTAGTGAAACAGTACCGGAGGCGAACGTGTTAAGGTAAATGAAAAAGCAGTTTCGAAAATTCAAATGTTTTATTTTCTCGATTTGTTGAGAAAACAATCACTAAAAACCATTGGAAAATATCTTTCAAACATTTAAACTTAATGTACTAACAGCTCGGCCGCACAAGGTGGTTCGCCTCTTCCAGCTTTTGTACTCATGAGATCCAATTACAATTTATAATAACATGATATTTCAATATATTTAAATCCAAAAATCATTAAAGCAATAAAGAAATTATTGAATTTATTCTCAGACAAAATGTACCAGTTTATTGGTTGTTTAGCTAAGCACTTGAAATAAGTGAAGTTGAAAAGTGATCCAAACAAAGAGGTACCTTTTATATGAGTGTCACAAAAATTAATTCTAAGTCAAAGGCAATTCTGGCACAATTTCATAGGCAACTTTTATAGAATACGTATATTTTGATAATAATGATAATTCAGAAGCAAAAGTATTCTATAAACATTGTTTATGAAATACAATTTTTGCAGATGTTATGATTTTTATCAGGCAGTCTATACTATTCTATTAAATTTTGTTTAGAAATGCATTTTAAGTTAATGCTTAGCATTGTACAAGTCCCAGAGCGTGATGGCACCGTCCAGACCTCCTGCTGCCATGATATTGGCATTCCACATGGAAACCTTCTGAGAAGAATAGCAGACATCTTGAATCGCCTGTCTGTGTTCCGTCAGCACAACTAATGGTCTTAAAGAAAACCAGGAAAATATGCGGATGTGACCATCCCATCCACCAGACGTAAACACCTTTCCATCAATACGTGACTGGACTTTATTAACTCCGGGGTTCTTTATGGTGATATCCGTCTTGTGGGCCAAGCTTGAGTCTTTTTTCCCTATACTAAAAATCTGTATCACATCAGAGACATTACCAATTATGCCTCTCTGCTGTTCTACGTGGTAGTCCACAGACATAGGACATTCTTTTGTTTCCAACTTGCTGATGCATTGACTAGTGTTGAGATCCCAAAGTAGGAGCCAGCCAGCCTCATAACCCGCTAAGAGGCAATGCTTGTCATTTGATAACTCAATATATTTCAAACACATTGGGTCTCCTAGCTTCGGCGAGTTGTCATCTGGCTCCAAGCAACCTACTTTTTCTCCAGCAAAATTATAAATGGAAATTTTAGAATCTTTATCAGGTACATAGAGTGTTTCGAGTTTTGTGTTGGCGTCAAATCTACAAAAGCCTGGGTAGTCAATGTTGATGACGGCATCTTCTTTGTAACCGGTATTGGTGAGTTCGAAGACTTTGTACTTGCCGCCTTTTTCTTGGGTGATGAGCTGACTGCTTGTGTGCATGAGGTGAAGGATGGGAGCTTGACCGACTTGGATCTTCTGTTGCACCCGATTAGTCTGAAGTAAAAAAACATAATTAATCTGAGTTATAGACCCTACTACAGCTATAACTAAATTATATAGCGAAGGCAACTACATGTAAGGTTCTAGGTTCTGAACAACCTTTCAGCACTTTGCACCTTATGTGTTGTTGTCATCGATAGGTGAACTACTTCTTACATTGTTTTGGCAAAACTATTTAGTCAATTCAATTATAAATATTCAATGTCATATTGACATTGAATATTTATAATTGAATTGATATTTACCTGTCAACTTACAACGGCTACTATGTACATATAGCTGAGTATGTGGGTCGGACATTGGCCAAAACCAAAGAAAATATACTAAGTTTGCCAATGTCCGACCCACATACTCAGCTATATGTACATAGTAGTGATACTAAATACAACACAAATCAAAATATTTCATAAAATAATTTGATTTGAGCCACAAAAAATGTTAGTCAACTTATAGATGCATGGTGCTGTTGGAGTACATTTTTTTTTTTTTTTTTTTTTTTTTTTTTATGGCTCTACACAAGAATAGCCAGTGTCATGTCGATTTATTACGAATAAAAAAATTTTACGGGCGAAAATAATCAACGAGTGAAATAAAAAAAATTCAGTAACGCTCCCAGTTACTACCACTATTACTACAGATTAAACTACCACAAACAAACCTGGATAGAAAGAAATAAAAAAGTTATAAAATTCAATTATTTGTTAGTACCAATTAGTACCCAATACCAAAATTACTACAGATTAAATTTTTAATTTGTTAAGGTGACAAAAAGAACCCAAAGCTACAAGAATATCTTTGTTTGTAATTTGTATAAGTTCTAATATGTGAGTAGGGAAAGGGACCTTCAGCCTGATCAATTCATTATACAAAATGTTATGGTTGTACAAGGGACAAGCAAGAAATATGTGGTTTAAATCACCCTCGTCTAATCCGCATTCGCAGATAGAAGAGTCTCGGATGTGTATTTTTTTCAAGTGAACGGGAATACAGCAACAGCCTAGTCTCATCCTGATAATAGTGGAGCAGAATTGTTTAGGAATAAATATCTTAGTAAACCACGGTTTTCTTGAAACATTAGGCTGCACACTCACGTATAGTTTTCCTCGCTTTTTACTGGAGGCAGACCAGGAATGAGACCAGGCTTGGGTAAGTAATCTAGAAGCTAAAGGAACCAGGTCGTGGACATAATTTTTAAAGGAGACTTTGTCCCCACACACAACTGCTTCCTTTGCAACCTGATCGACCCGTTCATTACCCGTCACCCCTGAATGACCCGGAATCCACACCAACGCAACCTCATAACCTTTTTGCAAGTTAAGAGGATATCCTTAATTTGATAGACGATAGGGTTATGTATTCTTACCGAAAATGGATTAGACAGCAGAGATTGAAGGCAACTACGAGAATCAGAAAATATTATAGTTTTATTTAACTTAAAAAGCAAAATATATTTTGCACTCTCCAGAATCCCAATACACTCACCGGTGAATACTGATGTTTCAGGGGGGCATTTAATTTTTTTAACAATATTATACTGGGAATGAAAAACTCCTACACCCACACATCCAGACGGGCTTAACTTAGATGCATCACAGTAAACCGTGTTCCAATCATGCCACTCCCGAGAAAGAATTTGACGCAGATACTCATCGGCTTGAGGATCATTGCGGCAGATATCAAAGTTTAAAATAACACGGGGCTGGTATATTATTGTATGATATTCGAACTCATAAAGAGGAATACGGGGCGAATGAAAAACCGGATCTTTAATAGACTGGAATTTTATCAAACTCTTTACAAGGCAAGGTGAGTCTTTAAAGTCTGGTCTTATAGTTGCTTTAAGATCAACTAACCTATGGATTATAGGGTGGAAAGAGTACTGAAGAGCTCGAAATAAATAGCTGTCCGCTAAAAATTGCCGGCGGAGATTAAGGGGAGGATCAGCGCATTCCACTTGTAAGGCGTTGGTTGGAGAAGATTTCATGGCACCCAAGATAATTCTCAAAGCCTTATACTGGATCAAGTCTAGCTTATGTAATCCCTCTTTGTTCCCAGGAACCAACAGATAAGAACCGTAATCTAGTATACTGCGGATGGTGGCATTATAAACTAATCGAAGAGAGGAGGGGTGAGCTCCCCACCACACTCCCGACAAGCATCTAAGAGTATTGAGTCCTTTTTCACATTTTTTAATCAGGTATTCGAAATGCATGGAACCTGTCAGTTTAGAATCCAGAATAACTCCCAAAAACTTATAGGATGAACGGACAGGGATAGCTAATCCATTAATCATTATATTTATGTTTGGAAGTGTTTTTTTGCGGGAATAAACTACGGCACAGCTTTTGGAAGGAGAAAGAGACAGACCGTGACCAGTGAGCCAAGAATTTAAAGAATTGAGGGAATCATTAACAGTTTCAGTAGCAGTTTCTATATTTACACTCGAGGAATAAATTAAAAGATCATCAGCATATTGAAGGACTTGAGAGCCAGCAACCGCCTTATCCAAATCACAGGTGTAAACATTGTATAATAGAGGGCTCAAAACTGAGCCCTGCGGAAGGCCCCGCCAGACTAACCTGGATGGACAAATGAGAGGGTCCTTTCCCTGGAAAGTAACTTGTCTTTCCGAAAGCAGATTACCCACAAGGCAGGCCAACTTCACCGGGATTCTCAGCTTGTGGAACTTTTCCCTGAGAAGAGGGAGCTGGACATTATCATAGGCAGATTCTACGTCCAGAAAGACTGCTACCACCGAGGCACGATTACAAAAAGCTAACCTTACATCCGAAGTAAAAATTCCCAAACTATCCATTGTACTTTTGCCCTTTCTAAACCCAAATTGGGAATTACCCAGCAGGTCCTGGCTCTCAAGATACCATTCCAGCCTGTTTTTAATTAAATGTTCTAAAATCTTAGTTAAAACAGAAGATAGAGCAATCGGACGATAAGAAACAGGGTCATTAGGATCTTTTCCTGATTTTAGGATGGGTAAGATCAGTTGAGATTTCCAGGTAGAGGGCGGATAGCCGGAAAGTAAAATGTGATTAATTAAATTGAGAAAATATTTTTGAAAAGAATTACCAGCTTTAGCTATAAAAGAATACGGAATTCCATCGGGACCCGGGGCAGAGTCTTTAACCGAATTCAAGACGTTATTGAGCTCCAGAAACGTAAAACTTTGGTCTAAGGGATCCGTTGAACTACTATTTAAGAGTCCTATGGAAGAATCAAGGACACCGGGAACGTACGACGGAGCAATCTTGTCCAGAAAGGATTCAGCCCATAATAAGGAAGAGGGATAGGGGCAGCTCTTGGGGTTATAAGATCTCCTATATCTTCGAATATTATTCCAAACTACAGTACTAGGAGTAGAAGGACTCAAAGCAGAGCAAAAAGATTTCCAGCCATCACACTTTTTATTATACAACAGAGTTTTTGTTTCTGCCATGGTTTTAGTTAAAAAATCAAAATTACCTGGCGACATAATGGCAGCATAAGCAAGTTCAGCCTTTTTCCTAGCTTTAACAGCTTCTGTACATTCTTTGTCCCACCATGGGGGAGAAGGCTGCTTGTTCAAAGCAGTATTTTTTAGAGGGAAAACCTTATCTGCAGAAGCCTTGACAGCCTGGAGAAGAGCATCAGAGCAAAATTGGATAGAGTTAGAAGAAACATGAGGAAGACGTTTGACCTCGTCCTCCAAGTATCCCCTATAACATTCCCAGTCTGCCCCATTGATATTATATACTAATAGAGGCCTGGAAACTGAAGGCCGTTTAGGAGAAAAGAAAGGAAAATTAAGAGCAATAGGGAAATGATCGCTACCAAAGGTACTATCTAAGACCTCCCAAGTAACCCGAGAGGCCAGAGAAGGCGAACATAGGGATATATCAACTGCGCTGGCACATTGATTTGGAAGAGTACGAAGGGTTGGAGCCCCCGAGTTTAATAAGCAAAGGTTACATTTGTCCAGAACCTTCAAGAGTTGATCACCAAGTGCATCATTTTTATCACACCCCCATAAGGTATGATGTACATTAAGGTCCCCAAGAATAACAACAGGATGCGGAATCTTTTCAACTATATTTTGGAATTGATTAAGGATTTCAAACGAGGGGCTAGGAAAATAAACAGATAAATAAGAAATGCCCTCAGCGCGGGCGCCAACGATTTGGAATATTTCATTATTATGAGGGATATGAATGGGAGAGAAAGGAATATGATCCCTAATGAACAAGGCACAGCCAGCACGACCATCCGCGCGCTTGTCCATCAGAGAGCAATAACTAGGAAGATTAAAGTTTGAACTAACCTTAAGCCAGATTTCAGAAATAGCTAAAAAGTTAGGGTTGAATTTATTAATTAGGAAAAGTAAGTCATGTTTTTTATTCGTGATACTATGACAGTTCCACTGGAGAACTACTTGGTCCATAGTGAGAAGGGAGGAATGAGGAAATCAAAGGAGCAGCGTGGGACAGCAGAGAAGGGTCAGCCCAAGGGCTGGAGGGGGAAAATATCTTAACTACAGAGGATAACAGATTTATAATCTCAGTAACAAAGTTATTATTAGATGGTCTCTCGTCGGGAAAAACCGGCCTAGACTCTATAACAGGATCCCTGGTTATAGCGTCATGAGCCCTTCTGTCGTAACCTTTGTCCAGACGAGGAGGCGCCCGGGGTTGGCGAAATATCGTTTTTTTATAAGACGAAACTTGAGGAGAAGCAAGAGGGGATGCTACAACGGAAGAAAAAGATCTTTGATTAGTTTTAGGATGGAGCTTAGATGCCTCAATATAGGAAACGTTCTCATCGGTCATGCTTTTTTTGATTTTAGTTTGTCTAATAAATTCTGCGCATGTCTTACTAGTAGCAAAGTGACCTGACGCGAGTTCCTGAGGACAGTTACAGCAGAAACGAGTAGATTCTGGATCAGAATTACACGACTCGCCCGTGTGCGCCCCACCACATTTATAGCAGCGCGGAAGAGAGCGACATTTATCCTTTGTATGTCCAAATCGGCAGCATTTCAGACATTGAACCGTCGGGTACTGGTATTGCTCAACTGGCAAAGAATTAAAGCAGAGAAAAATTCTTTTTGGTAGAACCTGGCCATCAAATGTAATAACAACCGTTTCTGAAGGAAGCCAGGCGTACGAACCATCAAGTTTCGTTTTCTTGAAATTTAAACGTCTTATTTTAATAGGACGAACCCCTCCCGAGTTACTGGGTATCTGGATCTGCTGCAAAACTTCTTCAGGCGTCCAGTCAGCCGGCACGCCACGAACTAGGCCCATTTTTGTGACATTAAACGTCGGAACAAAGGCTTTGTATTTATTTTGTTGAAGCGTCGGTGAGTCAAGGAACATGTTCGCGTCGTCCGCTGAATGGAAAGACAATGCCGCTCGATTGCGTCCTATCCTCTTAACTGATCCTTCTAAAACATTAGGAAATTCTCGTTTCCTCTTTTGGAGGAAAAGGCCAAACGAAACAGGGTGTAGAGTTGTTCCGGAATCCGGGGTAATTTCAATTTTTTGAACATGGACTACAAAAGGACCGCGGTCCGTATTTGTGTACCTATCCCTCCCAATTGGAGTGAAGGGGGTAGTTGGGGACTGGGTTTGTGAAACATCAGGGCAATCAGTCACTAAGTGTGCCGGAGGAGTATTAATATATGAGGGCTGGGCAATTTGGCTGGGCGGATGTTGGCCCAGAGGGATCTGTGTATCAGGCTCTGTGTCACGTAAATTGCCCCCATGTTCTAAGTCTGACTTTTGAGAGCTCTCAGATCTCGAAGACCTCGAACGTGAACGAGATCTCTCATTATTTTCTAATTCTTTATTTTTTCTATTTCTGCGTTTTTTCCTACCCATTGCGATAGTGAAATCTCCAGTCAATGTTCTCTCAAAATGTTCATGATCTTCCAAATTAACATTTAAAGGACAATGACTGGAGATTCCATCTCCAGGGTCCTGCAAATCGGCTTCTTCCCCCCTGTTCATGAGGACGCCAACATGGCCGCCCTCTTGCACAAAATAGTCCGAACAAAATTTAAAAAATGCCAATTACCAGAAACTAAAACTACTTACCAACACCACCACTACTATAAAAAAGTAAACGAAACTGAATTTAGACAAAAAATTTAGAGATTTTAAAGAAATTTTTTGATTTATCTTTAAATAACAAAATATTTAATTTTTATATGACCGCTCGCGATCGACAGTCTACCCGCCGTAACCTGGAGTACATAACTGGAAAAGAAGCTTTTCATTTATTTTATTAAAAAAGGGTAAGTACACAAAAAATCTTATTCACAATAAGGTTTTGTTTAAATTTTTGGTCTACATTCATAAACTTAAAACCTAAAATATAGCAGATGCCATTTGCTATAGAAATTGGGTTATCCCGCAGTGTGGGACAATTGTATTCAGTTTTCTAGGTCAGAAAATGAGGGTAGTAAACAAAGGAATTGCGCACAATACAGAAGCAACTGCCGTTGTATTTTGCGCAGTTACACACGCCCGGTACGTCGCTCACAGCATCCTTGGAATACAAGATCTCACCTGAAGGTTGAATGCATAAACATAACCGTTTTTCGAACCGGCTAGTAACCTCTCCAGACCGCCAGGAAGAAAGCTGAATGCCAGCGAATATACTGGCGTGTTATCAACGTTTCGAATAGTATAAACGGGGTCGGGAGGTAACAGAGCCATTTCTGGTCAAGCTCAAACCGAAATACGTGGTCGGAATTTAAAAACAAAATAATAATAAATTAATCAAGCCATCAGTAACTGAACCATAACTACGCACAACACAAAACTGACACAAAAATATATAAAAAAAAGTTTCAACGTCGGCACATGGTATGTTCAGAATGTATGTATAGAATTAGTTCCGGCTTGTTAAATACATCAAAATATTGATAAAAATGTTATCTTTTTATATATTTTTACAGAGTAAACTGTTATTATACAATAGTTATATACAAAATAACAAACTGAAATTGTTTTAATACAGCACAATAACCAACCCAATAATATCACTTGAGTAAATAATAAATGCTTTTGAACGAAGATACAATCAAATCTACTTGACAGATATTTTTTCCTGGCAATGCACACTAAAATAATCTTTCCTTAAGACTTTATACACAATCGGATTTGGTCAACTGACGTGTCAGTCGGATAAATGAAATAAAGTCAATATAAAAAAGCCAACAAGTTCGCTATCACATAAAAGTGCCAAATGTTAATGTTTAAAAAAAATATTTTCTCAAATGAAGAATGCTTGTTTTTTTTCTAAAAGACGCCAAGATGCAAATGATGCTCCTTCTCAGCTTTCTGAAAGCCTACCGCGAACATCGAAATTCGTAAGCTGAAAAAAACTGCCTCTGTCTATCATTTGCGATTGTCACGATACAGTCATCGAGTAGGTGCAACGAATTTAATCATCAATCTATCTTTCAATTCGAAATGATTTGTCTAAAAAAAGGTTTAACATGCATTTTCGTAGTTATAAGGTAAAAATCTTCTCTCTAGCGTTGAAGTTCGACCATATCATTGCTCAAAAACAGTAAGTTTACAGCAGGTTGGGCAAAACAAAATACTGGCTTATTGTATTTCAAATACAAAATACTAAATACTTTGTTGACGTGTATTTCAAATACAAAATACTTTGGTAACGTGTATTTGAATTACAAAATATATAATCATCTCATCATATCATCTCATTTAAAAAAAATCACTAGGTGCTGTCAGTTTGCCAGTTGTATACCACGATTAAGTTTTGTCGGGTATGCTGGATAGTGTAAGGAAGTCTTAACGAGTGGCGCTAGTGAGTCGCGCATCGCGATACCCCCTCCCGCATGCCGCAGACACCCCCCGTCATTGGCAGTCCACTTGTCAAATCAAATCAGAATTTCAGATCACCGAAAGTGGTGTAGCATTTTACAAATTTGCCACTTTTATGAATGAGAATTTCGTTGATCTTGCCTGTATAATGGGTGCCATATGTAAATTATGAAGATTATTTCGATCGCGGCGTTCACAAATGGCTGCGGATTCGCTATTAAAAACGGGAAAACACTCGAAGTATATATCGTATAGAAAGATTTTGTATCATAGGTTTTTCGTTGGGTTGCTGTTGTTTATATTAGTGACTTTAGCGTTTACCGTGTTGTTTAATGCTCTGTCGAGCAGTTCGCCGCGAACAGTGGTGCACGAAGCAGTGAATTTGGACCGTAGTGTTGTGGTGAAGTTGGGGCAAGATGCACCCACAGCGCAGCCGAGGGATGCAAACTGCACGTACTGGGAGTGCTTTAATGTGTACCGATGCGGCCGAGGCGGCCACAATAAGATAACAATATATATTTACCCGAGAACAGAATTCCACACGCCAGTGGGTCCTATATCAAGATTTTCTAGAGAATTTTACGTAATTTTAGATACTATAAGACATAGTAAATATTATACAGCGAATCCGGAGGAGGCCTGCTTGCTAATTCCTAGTATAGACACTCTGAATCAGCGTAGTTTTTTAAGCAAACATGTGTCACAGGCTTTCCACATACTTCCACAGTAAGTAGTTTGTAAATATTTAATAAACTTTCTGTTTATGGTTTTCAATTTATACAGTAAACAGCTATAACTGCAGTAACTGCTATTAAATTATTCATGAAATTTGTGTAGTCAATTTATTATTCAATACTAAATAACACTTAGTATTAGAGTTGTTATGAATTCTTCAGTTCTCTACTTTACTTTGCAATAATATTGGATGTAAATGTGTACCAATGTATTATGTTATACTGTGATTGCGAGCTTGTATTAAGCTAAATGTAATTTTATTTGAATTCGTTATTTATTTGTCTTTTATTGTAAATTTTTTAAAAAAGAAACCTTTTTAGTTCCATATTGAACTATACAATCCAGGTTGTAAACATCATATACATTATGTTTACTACATTCATATTTTTCATGTTTATTAGTTATAAATTTATTTAAACAGAATTTTTACTAACTCTTCAGTCATTACTATAGTACAATACAGGGATCGGAACCGGTTTTTTAGAAAAACCTCGAAATAGCTCAATATTTTAAAATGTTTTACACTCTTTATGTAGTATTCAACATTTTATGTAACCATTAACATCATATTTTTGAATTACTCCATTAACAAAAAAATTATAAACCGAAGAACGAAAAAGAACGGAATTCGAACCGTTCTTTTGTATGGAGAAAAAACCGGTATCCGATCCCTGGTACAATATATGATAATTATCAATATACCTACCTAAAATTGAAAACCAGAACCCTTAGTATAAAAAGTGCATTATGTAACAGTTGCTTGCATTGTACATTGAAACTGGATTAGAAGACATAGAAATATGCTGTCTTAAGATAACTTGACTTGCTTCTGAATCATCTTTTCTAGTACAATGTTATTTGCTAACCCCCTTACTCATAAATGTTTCATAACTTAGCAAGCCGCTAAGGATTGTTTGTCTCTTTCAGTGTTATCAGTATGTCCATAGGACCGCAAGGTTTTTTGACAGTATGTTTTCTCGAGAATGAGGCGTGAGAAATTAATTGTTTGCCCCCCATTAGGTGTGATCAATATCCTTATTTTATGTCAGTTCTCAAAATTTACGTAGTAAATAAATTTACAAACATTACACAAGTTAATTATTAAAAGCGAAAATCTGTTATCTGTCAAGATATGTAGAAACATAAACAAGCATTTAAATAATTGATAAATCAATATCATGTTGATGTTAACTTTTAATGAACTTGAGATAAATAGACACTTGAACCTAATGAATATTAATTGATTTAAATTCTAATACATGTGTGAAAGTATTCTTTGTATATTTGAAGGAATTGGAGGTGTAAAAATTGCTTGGTTTTATATTTGAAAAAAAAATGTATTCATGTAAAAATATTCGGTAACAAGTTTCATTAATTAATATTCTATAATAAACTTAACTATAAAATTAAATTAAAGTAAAATTAACAATAATAAATTTACCTCCTAATGCATCTATCTATACGCATAGATAGGGTTGCCATCTGTCCGGGTTTCCCAGGATTTGTCCTAGTTTAGAGGGCATCCTGGGAGCGTCCGGGGAAGGTTTCATTTGTAGACAGAGTTTAAAAAAATAAAAATAAATAAAATTTGGAAAAAAGCTCTAAAATCCGGGGTTTCACGCGTCTTGTCCTGTTTTCCAAATTTTAAAGATGGCAACCCTACGCATAGATAATACGAGAGGCTTACGTCCAGGGGCCCATTTCTCGAAAGCTTGTAACTTGTAATACAAGCGGAAGTCCTTATCTAATTAATAGTGTCAAAAAGAGACTTCCACTTGTAATACAAGTTACAAGCTTTTGAGAAATGGGCCCCAGCAGTGGACTATCATAGGCTGATGATGTAACAATAATAAAAAAAACAGTCTTAATTAAAGGCTTGTTTTACAGGTTTTAGGTGACAAATATATTATACTTACATCATTTTCATATAGGTACCTAATGTACGAATGTAATGCTACTTGTTACCACACTAAAATAATACATGGCAATACGATTACAAAATAAATACTGAAGTGCTTTAAATCGACACTAATTACGAATTTCCTTTTCGCACGCGTATCGTACGAAGTTTTTCAGTCCAATTAATTGGCCCTCCAAAGTTTCGACCTGACAAAAAATTGAAGACGTCTGACATTACTGCGTAAAAAAGGCACCATCTGTATTGAAAAGGTTATTTTCTCAAAGCCCAAATATTTGATATTCGAAAATATGTTCAAGAAATAATATTTGTGTTAGTTTTTAGTTAAACGTCCCACTTTGTCGTTTACCATAAAGACGAGATTTCCTTCTATCTTCATATGAATAAACTGACAAAGTGGCTTTAATGGCAAACAAGTGGGACGTTTTACTAAACTCACTCACATATGTTTTCTCATTTGTTGCAGTTGGAACAATGGAGAAAACCACCTTATATTTAACATGCTGCCAGGATCAGCACCGAACTATGAGACTGTCCTCGATCTCAACACTGGGAAAGCCATCATAGCTGGGGCCGGGTTTGATACCTGGTCCTTCCGATACGGCTTCGATGTGGCTATCCCCGCCTATAGCCCAGTCGCAGCTAACATTGACAGAACACAACCAGATAACAAGAAATACTTAATATTATCCACACAACAAAACATACCAAGAGACTACTTATCAATATTACAAAATATAGCCTCATCCTCGAACGATTTAATACTTCTCGATAGATGTAGAAACCCAGATCATAGTAAACGCTGTGAGTATATAACTGGTAGGATGTTTAACTACCCAGATGTTTTGAAAGATGGTATGTTTTGTCTAGTTATACGAAGCGCGAGATTATCTCAAGCAGTACTGATGGACATCTTAGCGTCTCAGTGTATTCCTATAATAGTAGCAGATTCGATTGTCATGCCGTTCAATTCGCATGTAGATTGGAATAAGATTGCCCTGTTTGTACCTGAAGAGAATTTGAAAAATGTTTTGAAGATAGTACACGCAGTTAGTCAAGAGAGGCGGGGGGAATTGTATTGGCAGCAGAGATGGGTGTACGAGAGATACTTCTCGAGTGTACAGAAGATCACGATGACCATGTTGGAGATTATAAATGAGAAGGTGTTCCCGTTAGCAGCTAGAAGTTACGAAGACTGGAACATGCCGGAGCATTTGGTGAGTTTAGGGAATAGTTTGTGCCGTAAGACTTGCAAGGTTGAAGTTTCCTCTTGGTATATAAGTAAAACACCTCACATTGCCAACTTTTTGATTGAAAACCATTTACTAGAAAAGTTTTGGAACAAATAGAGAAATATGAACGCCGACATTTTCAATGTTTGTTGTTACATTTGTGTGTATACAAATTGCAAAACTTATCTAGTGACCTTTGTAAAAACACCTCACACTAACAACTTTTTGATAGGAAAAAATGCCATGCCCAGCTGTATCCGAAACATACCTTAAACATCCATTTAGCCTTGCAGCAAGTTGTCCGTTTTCTTTAACTCAAGGTAAATTTCATAGACCAGCGAAATATGTACGAGCGATAGTGTTTATTTTATTATATCTGCATTTGGTCATGCCATTTCAATACTCTCATGCAGCGTGCTGGTAAGAAATAGTCGGACGCGTAGGAAGTCAAGAGATACATAGTCACTTTGAGTAATAACGAAGGCGGGAAATTGCAGCCAACGAGATTGAGTCACGTGATGGTCTCGCGTCTTACAATGGTATTAAAAGGTGAGCGCACTGCTCTTATGAAAATAGTATCCATCTACCAATTAAACATGATTCACTTGGACGTGGGTGGCTGTAAAGTAGCCATTCTTTTCATTTTACAAACCCATTTAAACCTAATTTGAGCGAAATGTACCGAGTTGACCGAGTGAACAAGTAAAGCGGGCGAAAATGAGTTAATGCGGAGCTATATTTAAAAACTGTGTATCGTTTACGTGCGCAATGAGTAACCGGCTTTATTAAACTGTTTCCAGTTTTCATTAAACATTACCGCTACTCAGTCGTAATCATAAATAAAACCACAAATCTGGCCGCAGGTATAAATTTCGCAGCAGGCAATTCTGTTTGAAAATACACCGAAACAATTCTCAACGCAATTCGCGGGGGATTCGTATCGCTTTTCGTTGTCAAAAATACTGTTGGCCGTTAGACCCGGCGTGCACTGACGATTTTAACTGCTGTTTTATATACACGTTGTGGAATTTGTTTACGGTTTGTTGGAATGCTTTTAGTTGGGAGCAGAGGAGCCTATAGGTACCTACTGACGTAGAGCGATTATATAGGAATTACTCGTTATACATTTACTTTAAATCGCAGCATTATATACACGGTGTTTCACTTAACACCAAAAACCAGAAAACCGTTTGTTCAGAATCGGGAGTAGAATCGATTGAACTATATCTTGATGGGGGTAATATTTTTATTTTTTTTTGTATTTTTAGTTATTTTTTACGTGCCCAGTCTACAAATTCGTAATACAACATTGTGCATATCGCATTGCTGAAGGTTGTATACTTTTTCAGTATTTAGGGGTATTTTGGTAATAATGGCTGGTTACCTGGACGATTATTTTTTTCGCTACGAGTTTGACGTTGCTTGTCAATTTAATTTGTATGTTCATTCCGTCGATATTTCTAATTATCATGTCGTTTAGATTCACGGATGTTCAATACTGTGAAATGGTAAGAACGCTAGCACGCTGCAATGACAATGTCAATTTAGCGGTAAGGAATTATCACGAGGAGTTTGGTGTCGCCGTGTCGAATGCTACCATGGCCGCAGCTACTCAACGACTTCGGGACTACGGTTTTTTTTCGACCACCAATGGCCAGAGAAAGGCATGAAGAAATTGAACCTTGATTTCGAGGAGACCGTCTTAGAGTATTTTCGCGTTAATCCGACGGCTAGCACACGTACGACAAGCTGGTCGTCGGTTAACTTTGATAATAAGAATATTTGGAGAATTTTAAGAGATGACCAGCAACATCCTTTACACTATCGTCTGTGTCAGGAGCTCAACCCCCTAGATTATGTGCCCCGCCCGTGAAAATCTGCGACACACCGTAACTTGTAAATAAAATTGTAAATAAGTTTTTTTATAATTTTTATGTACATACATAATTGGTCATTACTTATGTAAATATCTATGAATTGAAAGAGTTTTTTTTATTTTCTTGCGTAACATAGTTTTATACTTAAACATTTCTGAGAGAGCATTCGGTCGTCCGTGTGGTATAAAATACCTACGTATAAAAACGAACAATCCCGTGTAAATAAAAGAGACACGGCGATACTCGCATGGCGGTGATAGTTCGCCGCTGCAATAGTTCATTGTTGACTCGCTTGCGGTGAGACTAAGTGCCTGAAGAGCTCGTTCCCACATGTCGGCTGTCGGGCCGATTTTCAATCGTATGTCGGCGTCATTGTTCCCACTATGTAGGTTGTCGGGCCGATTTTTAATCGGGTGTTACTGGTCAATCAGTGGCAACGACGCGCGGGCGTCTGAGGGGGTGCGGCGCGGGCGGAGTCGGCCCGACACCCAACAAAATGTGAACATCGCCATATTCACTAGTACGCGAGCGAGATCCGACACGATTTTTTATCGGACTGGGAGGGCTGGCAAAACGGACTACATGCTATTAACTAACGGCTATAAACACGAACAAAAGATACACACTCTCGTGCAAAAAAGAGACCCGGCCCTCCAGCTCTTCACAACATTGGCCGAACATAGGAGATCATACGGATGCAGCTATACAAGTTCTAAAGTTGCGTCCCGTACGATCGCCTATGTTCGGCAACTGTGGAGAAGGGCCTTTAGACTTCACTTTCTGTCCGCCCGTCTGTGTGTCCGCTTGTCTGTAACCAGGTTGTTATTTTATGAGCTGTGATAGCTAATAAACACTCGATTTTTTACAGATATAATGTTAACATATTCCTGTTGTCACAGATATACCACACACCACCATACAACACTATTAGGGAATATTTCGCACGTTGTGTAGGAGGCACTCCAGTTGGCGTATTGTATTATGACTCTCGCTTCCACCTGTATAGGTACCTACTAATGGGAGCAAGAGGCAAAACGCAAATACAAGTGAAGTATCAGCATAAGCAAGCAGTCATAACGGATAGTGTCATAATCAGGGTCCGGTTTTATACAGATACAATTTACAAGCGGCAGTCTCTTTCTAACTTACTTTGCTAAAAAGAGACTGCTGCTAGTGGTAAAAAGAGATAGAAATATTCCCAAATGTTATGCATGACTAAAGACTCTTTTTCCATATCTACATTTGATAATAACAAGTCTTTTTAATTCTAAAGTTTGACAACTGACCTTTTTATAAACTTTTTGTTAAAAGATATTGTCTTTTTAATTCTTAGGAGCGACATGTCAACTGACCGTTTTCAAATAAACCCAGTGACATCACAGGTAATTCAGAAATAGAAAACGTACGTACATCTCTTTTTGACACCGAATTTAATTGGCAAGCAAGATAAGGATAGTTGTATAATAAATGTTGTACTACATCTATGCTTTAGTCCTTAATCCCTGGTGCAACTGGCCTAATTTGAAAAGTGAAAACGCTCGAGTGTCGTAATAAATCGAACTTGTACTTAATTACAACCTTGTCATTTTGAATGTTGGGTTAAGTTTGCTTAGCTGTCCTATTTGAAGTTTACTGTGACAAAGCTTTAAAGCGGTTTACAGCGACATAGCTGTCTATTGGTAAACCTTATGTCGTTGCAATAATGTACACAAATAAATAGTTTCAAGGTTTATGATGGTAGCTAGCAATTGTTTTATTGAGTGTAGAGTTGAAAGTCGAGTAGAGCTATACAGAATATCAAAAATCAATTAAAAAAATAAATAAACAACAGATTAAAAAATGAATACCATACATAAGTTTAAAAAAATAAAAATCAGTTGGGGTGTCTGAGGTTTTGAGTGTTACCAGAAACACGGTGTATAGGTGCAAATATATATCGCAGCATTATATGGGCCAATCAACTTTTCGATCGACACTATTTTGTCCCGTAACGCAGGTGACAATTTCATCAAGTTTGGTAGAAAAAATGCTTATAAATTGTACAAACCTTAGGCCCCACACTACTTCACATCGATACATTTAGGTTCCAACTGTTTTTCATTGTAAATATGGGTATAGTATTAATTGACGTACATTTGTAAGTTCATGAAAAGTAACGCAGCAGACAGAAAATATGTCGATCGAAAAGTTGATTGGCCCATATACGAGTATAGGTACCTACAAGGTGCAAATAATTATATATTTCGCGTCAACAGACAGTTTATCTCTGGCTTAAAGAGCTATCTTTTCCAGACAGACACATTCTGTTGTGATAATACACACTGCATAGAACTGTAGTACTTGATGTACAGTTACATCAACAAACAGCCAATTCATGTATAAACTATAATGTTATAAAATAGTAAAAAAAAAAATCTACTCTTTGTAAATTTACAGAAGTCTAATGAGCAGTCGATAGCCGTGTTGTTTTCAGTAAATGAAGGATCCAAGAACATGTCTAGTCAATTAAAATTTCAGAAGGAAAAACAACCTCTAACAGAATAATGTGCAACTTTGCCCTAAATTTTATTAGGACTAAACACGGAAAGATTCCGTGGACCCTTAAAATAATATAGAGCTAGCTAATGCAAGCAAAAACAATAATAGACACAAGGAGCGAAAATGGCCAGTTTATCCGGAATTTAATAGTCTAGATAGTCGAAAGTCGCACGTTCTCTGCCGGACTTTGAAAGCGTCGCTTGGGTAGTGATGCGCTTGCGGGCATTCCCATCACGCCTCTAGAGAATACAACAGAATTTTATTTTCATCATCATATCAGCCGAAAGAAGCCTACTGAGGCCTCCCCCAAAGCCACAATGACCGGTCCTGCGCCACCCGCATCCAGCGGACTCCTGCGATCTTCACCATGTCCATACGCAAATATAATTTTGAATGTTATTTTTGACCAAATACTAATCTATACCACACTCGAGCATTTGATTTCGGTCGTTGACAATTTATATCTCTCCGCAGGTCTACATATTGAAATGATAATGAAATTAATGAAGATTGTATTATAGCAACACGCTTTCGTAATCATTAGGTACCTATGTCGCTGATTAATGAAAATCTCAAAACCTTTCTTATTAAATCTTCCCGCACTGAAAAATCCTACCGGGATCGTTGCGGCACAAGCCTCCCAAAATGGGTATTTTAGCCGGATGAACGGATACAAAGTTCGGCTAAGTAGGCCGCCCCCGAGTCCTGCAAACTTCCAATAATGTAGCTTTGTGACGCCCCGAGTTTTAAACAATTCATGATTGCCGTCGCCATCGCATCATATCTTTTCGGTACTGGATTTTTATTATTAATTTAACGTACCGTCGATTCATGTATCTTCGCCTAGGATACCTATCTTCGCCTAGCGTGAAAAGTTGAAGTTGCCGCTTTATTTCCAATGGAAACGGTCAGCTAGCCAAGTACATGTTTTTCATACTTGCTATTATGTAGCGTATTATCTGTGCAGTGTGCTCTAAAATTAATACGAAAACTTCAAGGAGGCTAACCTCGCCTAGTGTAAAAAGTTCGCCTAGAATACCTAGGCGAAACCGCCCCCCCCCCCCCCCCCTTCGCAGTCTCACGTCTTCGCAATGTCTCGTTGTTCATCGTAGAAAAATACACGTGTGGACTCCTTGTACCCCCCCCCCCCTCCCTTAACGGGATCTTTCGTGATTTTTTGTTGGACCCCCTCCCCTCGCGTGATTTATGCACAAGCCCTTGTCAGGATTTGGGTTTGTTCCCGGTACCATTTTCCATGCAAATAATTATTTTCTCGAGTCCCGTCATACAAGCTCAGTACCTACTGGTGTCTTTAATCAGAGTTATACAAATGTACTTATTATATAAAGAAAAATCTCACCGTCTATTTAACCTATCAATAGATATATAAGCTCCAATCTATGACACGGAATTAATAATTACAATGCTCTTTGTAAACAGCGTTTCCTGAAATTATAATTCCCTGACTGATTCCGCCCTCGTTTTATTATTAAACAGAGAACCTGTCATAACTTCCATGTTTGTTTCTATTCAAACTAAAATTGCCATTTCGGTTATTTAGTTTCCTCTTGGTTTTGCCTCATAATATACGTGTTATAACAGTCCAAAAAAGTAACTCAACTACGGAAAGCGTTATGATTTTACCAGTATATGTATCAGTTTATGTCTGCTTGTGTCCATTTTACGATCCATTTTGTGCTCTAGCAACTGTTGGTTTGTGGTATTGGCTTAAGCTACTCAGGAAAGTCTGTTTAACCCTGGTCATAATCACTTATAATACAATATTTTTAAATTGTATTCTAAGTGACCCAAAGGGCAATGGAGAGGGCTATGCAAGGAGTCTCTCTGCGTGATCGGATTAAAAATGAGACCATCCGCAGCAGAACCAAAGTAACCGAAATAGCTCTCCGAATCGCTAAACTGAAGTGGCAGTGGGCGGGGCACATTGCGCGTAGAACCGATGGCCGTTGGGGCGGGAAGGTTCTTGAGTGGCGGCCACATACCGGAAGGCGTAGGATGACCTGGTGAAGGTCGCAGGAATCCGCTGGATTCGGGTGGCGCAGGACCGGTCATTGTGGCAATCTTTGGGGGAGGCCTATGTTCAGCAGTGGACGTCTTTCGGCTGATATGATGATGATGATGATGTCAACCTCCGTCGCCTAGTTGCCGTAGGAAGCTGAAGCTTCCGGGTTCAAATCCCGGCGAGGGGCATATTATTGTTTCACTTATATTTTGTTCTTTGCTCATTGTTGTTTCTTATGTATTAACCCCCTTATTCGTAAACGTCTCCTAACTTAGCATGCCGCTAATTATTGTTTTCCTCTTTCGATCTTATCAATATCTCTATAAGACCAAAAGGGACAAACAATATTTAGCGGCTTGTTAATTTAGAAGACAGAAGGTGGTAAGTATCTACGAGAATTTATATGTAAGGGAGCGTTCAAGTATTACGTAACGCAATTTTTGAAGATTTTCGTACCCCCTCCCCCCTTTGTAAAGCACCGTAACGTTCTTCTGTACCCCCCCCCCTCTCTAAGCGTTACGTAACACTCATATGACGATTTTTACCCTAAAGTTATGTTATAGGTTTTATCCTTGGTATAGTTGTAATTGCCTTTGCGGTAATCGAATTCCCCGTGAAATGATAACTGAAAAGGGTTTCCAATTTGAGAGTTTTGATCCCCTAGTTTTTTACTTAAAACAAAACAATGTTACGTAATGTGTTGTAAGGAAGACCCCCTCCCGCCCCTGTAACGCATCGTAACGTTTTACGAGACCCCCCCTCCCCCCGAAATTGCGTTACGTAATACTTGAACGCCCCCTAAGTAAGTGTCTGACTCAACCCCGAATTGAGCGGCCCGTATCATTTATTATTATTTATTTATGTCCTCTGCCAAAACCATAACATATTTGACATTCGGACTTCAATCGAATGATAGTAATTTCATACATAGCTCAACCCTGCCCAAGACAACACATTCTGACCCATTTCGATTGGTTGGCTTAGAGGGATTACTTATAATACGTTAGATGTCAGTCATTATTATCCGATGCTCCTACAGGATGTCTCATAAAAGATAATACCGAGAGGGATAATAGGGTAGTTCATAAGCTTTCGACTTAACCGCCTTGTATGTTCAGGATTTGTGGTAGGTATAGTTTTGGCGATATTCATTTTTCCTTGTTTACGGAAAACTTGCTCAAGCAGGTTGTTTATACAAGGTGCCCGTGAGGAAAGGGAAAAATTTTAACAGCATATTCCTGAGACTAAAAGAAGCAAAAAATGTTAAGTGAGTTTTGGTCAAATCTGCAAAAAAAAAAAATTTTTTTTAAGTTTTTTTTTGATGTTTTGAATGCCTCAATACACAAAAAAAGGATTTTATTAATGAAACTATCGCAAAAAATGCACTTTGAACTTTTCTTGTAGCGAATTATAATTATTGTAATAAATTAAAGGAATAGTTTAACTTGACGTATTATATTCGATTCATATAAGATGGGCACGGGCAGACGACCTTATGAAGATCGCCGGGACACGCTGGATGCTGGTCGCATCTAACCGGTACATGTGGAGGTCCAGAGGGGAGGCCTATGTTCAGCAGTGGACGTCTTATGGCTGAGATGATGATGATGATGATATGTTACGAATGCAATATACATTAGTTGTTAATATTCATAATATACTTACGTTAATATACTGATTTCCACATCCCTGGTTACGAAGAAATACTTTTCCTTTCCTTATTTTCCTTCATTGATGTTATTAACATCCTGTATACTCTTATATTTCTACACACGTTCGAAAAGGAATGTTAGAACACCAATCAGATATTCCATAAATATATCGTCCTCTAATACTCATATCACTAACTAGCCTTGCACAGTTTAGCGTTAAATTGATCTAGTTTGTCATCCCAGAAAATAAGTATAAAATCCTATATATAAATCACTTTGCCTGAAGCCATCAGGCGTCAGACTTACAAAAATAAATTTAAGAAGCTTTTGAAAACACATGTCCATAATTTGCCATATCAATAATATAGATTATAATTAATTAAGGGCTGATGTTTCAATCGCTAAATAAACCTATCCATTAGTTAAAATTATCACCATCCTTTTCTAAAATAATCAGTGAAAAAAGGACAGGGCTCACATTTATTTGACAGGTACTGTTAACTGGGGATTGAAAAATCAGTCCTAAATGTTATAATTACAACACCTTTGCATAACTTTATTATATTATGTAACTAAAAAGAGACCGGGATCCTACAGTCAAACTCTAAAGAGTTTTGTTACTATTTTTTAGGTTTGTAATCCACAAGTAGGTACTATTAATAATACCTAAATAAATAATATTTAATATTGTATACATACACGACCCTTTCCAAAAACGGTAGGTACTATAATATACCGTACAATGCTATTCGTATTTCAAATCCTGAGGCAACATTAATGACAACTCCAAAAATTTGCATTCTTTGGTACTATCGATTCGCCCTCTAGGGTTGTCATTATCACTTTGTCAGGTTTGACCCGCATTTGTTCCCATTTCTTCCCGATGAGGCCCCACGAACCTAAAGTTTATTCACCAATTGGGATTGAAATTGGTGGGCGTTGCATTAGTTTGATGTGTTACTTCCAACCTAGTCACTCAGTTAATCAAGTTTGGCATCAAATTTAACTTCGCTGTTGCCGATGACGATGCAATTTATTCCGTGTTGCTTGTCAGTATCATAAATTAATATTTCAACGGATGGAGTTAGCGTTGGAAAGATATCTATTGTACTTAGTCGGTAGTTAAATAGGGTCATGAAACATCATTATGATAATCAGTCGGGTCGTTATCATACTCAGTGATTTTTCTTCTCTGATCAAAATATATGGTTACTGAAAAAAAATCTGCCGACCTAAAACTTGAATAACCTGCGTGAATATTATGAATGAGTCTGATAAAACGAACGTTTTTTTAATACCTAAACGGTTTCTTGGAACCAATCACAGGGGCTTATGTTTGCTTGATTTTTCAGTACGGACATTATCATACCAAGTAGGCATTTATATTACCTTATGACTAGATTAACTTAAACTCTCACATTCAATAATGTGGTGTAACAATAATAAGAAAAGTTTGCAAGCTGGGGATTACGGATACAATGCCGATAATCCACTGAAAGGACCAAGATGTTTTATATATACCGTATACTATAAGTACAAAATCCTACGTCCTTAATAGTACGGTCAAATCGTACATAATTTTACCCTAAACTCGCAAATCAAGTAGTATCGCTGTATTTTTGGTATGTTGTTTAGACACCATAGGACAATATAAAACCATATTTTGCAAGCAAAAAAAGTTGTGCTAGCTGGGTAGTACGTGAAAAACTGCGAAATTTACGGCAATTTTTTAGTTTCTGATTTTTATTTAAAAAACCTTTCATTTTTTGATATCATATATAAATAAACGTTTAAAGACTAATAAATTTCCAACAATTTGAGCTAACATGCATTACCGTAGGTCTTATAGTTTCAGAGATTCGAGACTTTAAAAAGTACCCCTTTTTGTAAACTAGATAAAATTTTGTGTTTTGCTAACGTTTTCGACTTAATATCGCCTCACCTAATTATGCTACGAAGAACATGCAATAATTACCTTATAGCGCACTTAATATTCTTTAATTTAAGGGTAAAATTAGGTCTGTGAACTTTGTAGTTGAAAGTATAAACCCGAAATTCCAAAGGCAGGAGGCCCGCTATCTAAGTTTTTCATACCAATCGCAAGTTGAGTTGCAAAGCTGCAATTTTGGTATATTATAAAGGCCTTATAGATATATACGAAAATGAATATTAAAAGAAAAACAAAAAAATAATTTGGGCATAGGACGTAAAAAACGGAAAAAAAATCGCACTTTTTCTAGTTTTTGACGTTTAACTAAAAATCTATTATCTTTTTGATACTGATTGCTATAAAACTAAGAAAGAACATTAAATTTGAAAGGATTTGTGATACGTTGCATCACCGTAAGTTATATATATTTTGAGATACGACATTTCATAAAGTGCCCTTTTATCAAAACATAAACAAATTTTAGGTTACGTTAAAGCTATTCACTAAATATTGGCAAAACGTTCGCGCTAAGAAAAAAAAGTAATTGTAGATAATAACTACATTAAATTTGGAACAAATTGAGCTGATAACAATTATTACTGTAAGTCTTATAGTTAGGGGTAGTAGTAGGGGTATACGAGGCTTCAAAACATGCATTTATTTTCTTAACTTAATGAAGGGCACATTTTGAAATGTCGTATCTCTAAATCTATATAATTTAGGGTAATGCAAGGTAGCTCAAATCCTTTCAAATTTAATATTCTTTCATAGTTTTATAGCAATTAGTATCAAAAAGTTATAGTTTTTTAGTTAAACGTCAAAAACTAAAAAAAGTCCGATTTTTTTTCAGTTTTTTACGTCCTATGCCTAAATCTTTTTTTTTTCTTCTTGTAATATGCATTTTCGTACATCCCTATAGAGCCTTTATAATATACAAAAATTGCAGCTTTGCAACACGACTTGCCATTTGTATGAAAAACTTAGATAGCGGACCTCCTGCTTTTTGAATTTCGCGTTTTTAGTTTCAATTACAAAGTTTACTGACCTGATTTTACCCTTAAATGAACGAATATTAATTGCGCTATAAGATAATTATTTCATGTTTTTCGTAGCATAATTAGGTAAGGCGATATTAAACCAAGAACGTTAGCAAAACTCAACATTTTATCTAGTTTACAAAACAGGGTACTATTTCATGTCTCGAATCTCTGAAACTATAAGACCTACGGGACCTACGGTGCATGTTATCTCATCTTATTACAAATTCATTCATCTTTAAACGTTACCTGATACATATTGTCAAAAAACGTAAGGCTTTTTTTATAAAAATCGGAAACTAAAAATAGACAGTAAATTTCACAGTTTTTCACGTATAACGCAGCTAGCACAACTTTTTTTTGCTTGCAAAGTGTGGTTTTATACTGCCCTATGGTGTCTAAATAACATACCAAAAATGCAGCTTTACTACATGTTTTGCGAGTTTAATGTACGATTTGACCGTACTATTATAGTCGAATCGCCAAGATAGTGAGCGGTATAATCGGAGATTAAATGTCAAGCCAAGAACTACAAAAACGGGTGTTTATATAAAAGGGTCGATAACGTGTATGTGAAGGGATTGCAGGCGTTCATAGGCTACGGTAGCCGTTTACCATCGGGCAGTATGGATTGCCACCGTAGAGGTACAACACACAGGTTTATTGTACAATTTGTCTTTAGCTTTGATTCGCAATATTCGCATACTCATTTTCTAGAAAAAAAAAATTCTGTGCTTATTTCTATTTTTGAAGCGTAAAGATTTATAACCACGTAGGTGATGTGACTAGAACCACACTGTCACGAAGTACGCAATACATTCAGGCCATTATTAAAACCAGAAAAAAAAAATGTGATTCTGGTTTCTTTCACCATTTCGAAAATTAAAAAATATATTTAAGGTATCACCTAGCTATCATTCCGGCGCCTACGGTGTCGCTGCAAAAATGTCAAATCGTCGATTATCGTGATAGATGTACTTTCCCTATCTGCTCATCATTAGAGGCAAACGTTTTATTTAACCACTCTAATTGTGGTCTTGTCTTCTGCAACAGATATTGGTTATCGCAGTTCACTCTTTGTTGGTTAAGCAGATGGAAGCGTAAGGAAATCATGCTTCGTGCCGGTCGGAAACCCAAATTTCCCGAAGTCATTTGTTATATCTAGCGCCGGCTGCGGTGAGTTTGTTTGCGAGAAATATTGCAAGAATTTTACGAGGACTTTATAAGATTTCGGCTTTACGGTCTGCACTGCGCGGTTAGTTTTCCATATTGTAGAGTTTTCGTTTAAATTTCGGGAAATGCAGTTTTGTATCTATGTAAGTTTAATACCTATTACTAAGCTAGTCTACTAGGATGTATAATGTTTAGTAAATATAAATTTGTTTCTGAGACAACGGTAGTTGGATTGGACCTACGCTAACATTGGGTCGTTAGCCGATCGTTTAGTGTTTCCTTATTATTTTTATAACAAAAAAGAACACTTTGTGGTAGCATTTAATGAAAATTTATAATAGCAATTTATGCTGCTTAATTATTAAGCAATTTATGATAGAGTTGCGACGAAAGATTCTTCGGAAACAACTTCATTGGGTATCTTTGAAACCAAGTCAAGTCGACTTCGGGTGATTTTATAACTATGACATTATAACGTCGGTTGACAACCAAAACTCACTAAGTAACAAATACCTACTTGAAATAGAGATCGTATCTCAGTTCTGATTCAATACTGACATAAGAGGTTGCTAAGAGTAGTGACAGTTTTTATAGTGAGTTATGCTGGTCAGCCGACGATAATCTCTGAATATGGCCAGGAATACACCATTAAAATCCTTCGGCATCCGCGCGGGCACCGTGTATAAAAAGGTTACACATTTTGTAATATTTAATCGAGCCTGGTATTTCAACATTCCTTCCCAAATTTCCGATAATTTTCCAAATGGATAGGTAGAAAAATCATCTCAATTCCCAAGATACGTAACAGCCTGCCAAGCCATACTAAAAACGTCCCTCACATTTATAATACATTACATAATATTTAGTAAGTATCGGAGTTAATGGAATGTCATTGAGCCGCGTCTGATATCATTTAGGTATTTCTCGAGAGACTTCGATATTTCTAGTTGGAGTATTTCTTTTCTTTGCATTTTCGTCAGATTGACGATTCCTCTGCGGGCTTTGCCTGTAATATTTCCTGATAAATATCTGTTACCGGAGATATTTCCGAATAAATATTAGGCAATTGAGTTATAAATTTCTTGGGTCATTTGTCTGAACATTGAACAGGATCGTAGGCGGTTATAAATATTTAATTTAAGCCTTATTAAGGGGAGCGGTTCAGGTAATTTTCCGCACAAATTTGCTTCCATCTGCTTGTATTTATTTAGATAACAATTTCATGTTATTATTGTTTTGAATAGTTATTTAGTAGTAATAATTTTGCTGAAATTTACATTAATCAGAATCACGAATTGAAAGGATTTATATTTCTTAGAATACTTCTATGATTTGCATAAAAAAGGTCACGTTCCGTCGCAGCAGCTATAACTTATATAAAGTTTAGCTTCATAAAAAGCTGGGAAACACTATAAAGTGTATTTTAAAGCACGTGACAGTAAAGTATAAATATTTATAAAGCACAGGTTGACGTCTGAAAATATAGTCCAGAGGAAAACTGCGTGAAATTAAAATCATAAATTTCCCCACCTTTGTTGCGCGCTGTTGTTGTTATATTTATAACAATAGTTTATAATATGATTATCACCTTAGATGTAGGATTAATGACTATATGTATTCTAATAACGTGGAGTTAGGTATATTATACATTTTCAGACACCGCTAAGCTCCATTAATAACCCAAGTTGACTAGTACTTGACGTTTGATGTCAATCAAATTAATTTTATTGTGTAAATATTTTGGTTTTTACCTTTTATTCTTCTGATCTGTTCCAAATTATTTGTGTTATATTTATCTTATTAATCTGTATGAATATGGTGCATACATTCTGTGGAAAATGTAACTCTAAAACCTCACCAAGAAAATTCTTGGAGTGCTCTGCGTGCAATACTCGGTTTTGCCTGAATTGTTTGGATAGTATCGGCGTCAGCCTCAAACGTTTTACGTTAATGACCTTGGATAATCGTTCTTCCTGGAAGTGTCGATGCTGTCATGAAAAACAATCTCCATATCCTAACTCCGTAAACAATAAGAAATCATTGATGCCGCTTAATAACTCAAGTACCCCCTCTGCAATGTGCTTGCCCACCCCTCGTTCATCTCTTTCAGGTGATATTTCAGATGGTAGCTTTCTTCAATCATGTGATAAAAATATAATCCCTACCAACCAACCCGCAACTGTAAGTACTGAAATTGATCCAATAACAATGCTCACTACTGAGATCAAGCTTCTGCGTAATGACATCAATATAAAACTTAATAAACTCTCTGACTGTATTACAAATTGCACCAATCGAATAACACAGTTTGAAACAAGGCTTGAAACGGTTGAAACTAAAGTGAAACTTCTAGA
The DNA here is from genome assembly GCA_025490895.1 of Thaumatotibia leucotreta. NCBI lineage: Eukaryota > Metazoa > Arthropoda > Insecta > Lepidoptera > Tortricidae > Thaumatotibia > Thaumatotibia leucotreta. The sequence continues at coordinate 47,134 of JALPQI010030248.1, read as the reverse complement.
TGAAAAGGAATTAGAAAACCACCTCCTCAAACAAAAACTTAACGAACTACAGGCTTATATCAATAATCAGGAACAGAAAATGACACAAAATGAGGTTGAGGTGATTGGTATCAATGAATCTCCCAATGAAAATCCTGTTCACATTGCATTATGTGTTGCAGCTAAATTAGGCCTAAATCTCAAGGAAGAAGAATTAGATTCTGTGACGAGAGTAGGCATCCGCCTTAAGACTGACGTTTCAGCCAACTCGGTGAGCACTAAGTCACGGCCCTTGGTTATTCGCCTAGTACGTCATGCAAAACGAAACTCTCTCTTACAAGCCGCAAAATCAAGACGCAACTTAACTTCTAGTGACTTAGAATTCCCTGGCCCTCCCCACAGGATATTTATTAATGAGAGACTAACAAAATCAAATAGGCTGTTATTTCGTGACGCTCGGGCTAGATCGAGGACTTCAGGATACAGATTTTGCTGGACTAGGAATGGCCACATTTTTGTCAGAAAACAAGAAGGTACTCCTGCATTTAGTATTCGTTGCTTTGCTGACCTTAACCGGTATTTTGATCCAGTTCCCGGTCCTGACAAATCACAAGATGTCTTCTGTTCTGAAAATATCTAACTCTTACATTTCCAATTTTAATTTTTATCTAACATTGCGTATCTTATATTACCTGTATCCTAAGCTATTATTCAATTTATTTCCAATTATGTTATTAATTTTTTACTTTACAATTACTAATACACTACACAAACATACTTCACACATACAATCTGCGAGACGATTTCCTGTAAAATATTTTTGGGAGTTGACTGTTTGGCGTATTCTAGTATTATGTTTCTTAATCTATATTGATGGCGTTACTTGAATTATTCAATGATTTAGATAACGAACTCGCTATTAAATGTATCGCCCTTGATGCCCTTGAAAATTGTCAACAGTATCTAACTCCCGACTATAATCTTAAAGTAGCCACTTTAAATATTCGTAGCCTCCAACACAACTTCGATTCCTTTTCTGTATCATTAAAAATACTAAACATTGAGTTTGATATAATTATTCTCACGGAATGCTGGCTAAATGAGTTGTCAATCATTGATTTACTTCCTAACTATCAAGTATTTCACACTTCAAAAGTATTAAATAAAAGTAGTGGAGTCGTAGCATATGTTAAAGAAAGATTCTCTGTAACTTGTAGTGAACCGTCCATTGAAGATGCAAACTGTTTAGCATTATGTATTGATGGTCAAACATTAGTTTTAGGGATTTACCGTTCGCCTTCTTTCTCGGACATTACTTCATTTTTAAATTCTTTAGACCTTTTTCTGTGTAATGCCAAGTCCAACCAAATCATTATTGCTGGTGACTTTAATATTGATATCACTGATAACGGACTTTATCACCTAAATCATCAGTCGGAATATTTGAATCTTATGTCGGCACATGGTCTCCTACCTGCGATTTCCAAGCCCACCAGGGGAAACGCTTGTTTGGATCATATTTTTATTAAAACAAATGTAAAATCAATCGGTCTCATTTGTAAATGTTCTGTAACGGATCATGATCTTGTCATGGCGGGTCTTTCTTCTCCAAGCCATAACACTCAAACGAGAAGCCGCTTGATACATAAAACAGACTACAAGGAAATTTCCCGAGATTTGAAAAATGCTGATTGGAGTACGATATTCAATAGTAACGATGTTAATATTGCTGCTAACAACTTTAATGCTATTTTAAGTACTGCAATTAGTAAAAATACAAGAGAGATCAGATTAAGTCGCTCTAAATTCTACATCAAACCTTGGATTACGCCTGGTATTATTAAATGCATAAAACACAGAGATAAACTTCATAGAGACTTAAAAGGTTCACCGAATGATCCTATTATACATAAAATATATACTCGTTACAGAAATTTCTGTAATAATTTGCTACATAACTTAAAAACTGAGTACCATACCAAACAAATGCATAAAAATAAAGACCAACCGAAAAAGCTTTGGCAAACAATTAAAACTATTTTCCAAACCTCATATCATGTCAATGACGCCATTCATTTATTAAAATCGGATAAGTCTACTCAAGAATGCCTCGACAGCTGTAATACTCACTTTACTAGCACAGGTAGCAATCTAGCCGATCAGATTTTGTCAAAACTAAATCAATCACAACAATCACTTGCTGACAAGTTTTCTCCATCTTATACTGCACCTTTTTCATTTTTCATGCATCCAACGGACATTTTTGAAGTTGATCAACTTATAAAGCAACTTAAGTCGCATAGCTCTCCAGGTTACGATGGTATAAGGCCTGCTCTAATCAATGAAATTAAAGACGTTATTCTTGAACCATTTGTCTATCTTTGTAATCTTAGTCTAAAACATGGTTGCTTCCCTGACTGCTGGAAATTAGCAGTTGTTTCCCCAATTCACAAATCTGGCCCTAAAGACTTACCGTCTAACTACAGACCCATTTCATTATTATGTGTATTCTCAAAAGTCCTTGAAAAAATCGTTAATAATCGTCTTGTGAAATACTTAGAGAAAAACAGACTTTTTTCAGAACATCAGTATGGTTTTAGATCTGGGAAATCGACAGAAGATGCTGCCCTTTCTCTTACTAACAAAATTTCTAAATATCTAGATGCTGGTAGATGCTGTATAGGAGTATTCTTAGACCTGGCTAAGGCTTTTGACACGGTCTCGATTCCCATTCTTCTTAGAAAATTAGAGGCCTTAGGCGTACGTGGTTCAGCTCACAATTGGTTTTCAAGTTATCTTACAAATAGACAACAGGTAGTTAAGATTGGACAATCAACTAGCTGCAATTCATCCATCTGCTTTGGCGTCCCCCAAGGCAGTATTCTTGGTCCTACACTCTTTATTACCTACATTAACGACCTTTTTCAAAATAATATTCCAAATTCAGATATTATCTGTTATGCTGATGACACCGTAATCCTCTTCAATGGTAACACATGGGATGAAACATACCAATCAGCTGAAATTGGGCTTTCTAAGGTGTCTAACTGGTTGAATCACAATCTTCTTACACTAAATACGGGTAAAAGCTGTCATATTCCTTTCGCAAAAACATCAGTTTCTTCTGCCCCCCTTTCCTGTCACCTTAAAATTCATTCCTGCGGCCTTACGGACGCAAAATGTTCGTGTGTGACTATAAGCAGATGCAGCAGTGTTAAATACCTAGGCCTTATCGTTGATGAAAACTTGTCTTTCAAGCTGCACATATACGGTTTGTCAAAGAGAGTTAGAAAACTAATATATTTGGTTAAACGTCTCCGGGACTGTTCGTCAAATGATGTTCTGCGTATTGTCTACTTTGCTCTATGCCAATCAGTGATCCAATATTGTATTGCTGTTTGGGGTGGGGCAGGTAAGACATGCCTACTCGTACTTGAGCGCGCCCAGCGCTCGGTTATTAAAGTAATGCTTAAAAAACCGTTTAGATTTTCTACTTATCTTCTATATAAAGAAACAGGATTTCTCAGTGTCCGACAAATATTTATTCTCAACGCTATTATAAGAGTTCACTTAGATATCAACAAGTCACCTTTAAGAGATCTGATCATGAGTAGACGCATATATAGAGTTCCTGTTCCTGTAGTCCAAACGGCACACGCTCAACGACTTCCCTTTTACATTCACCCTTTCTTATACAATGCCGTTTGTAAAAATATAGATCTAAAAACATGTACCTTGTCAAAAGTGAAATCTAAATTAAAAATATGGTTTACGACCCTCTCATATAATGACACAGAAGATTTATTGCAGTTTTATCACAATTATTCTTAAACTTGTGGCAAACTTATTTTTTGGAATTCTTACTCGCACTTACACTTACACTGTCACTCACACTTACACTAACACTTATCTACTACACTCACACATAATACACCTTATAATAATGTTAATAATGTTATTTAGTTTCTAAGGTTTGTTATTTATTTTCCTGTATGTATACGTACTCTTTGCGAGCTCCAAGATACAGGCTCAGCCTAGTTTGGAGTTCGCCGGACATCATTTGTGATTTTTTAAATATTTTTTCTGCAAATAAATTTACTCTTACTCTCTTACTCTTACTCTTAAGTAAGAGGTACGAACTTGTCGATTGATTCGACCCAGTGCCCTCAGGGCTAGCGATTGGCAATACTGAAACATTTAATGTTTCATTATCTTTAAAATATTAACTTTGAAATATTTATGATTTGTAGAGATGTTTGCCGCGTGGTAACAGCAGTAAGAATATATTTTCCACCACCTCAAATCTTACCATAGATGTCGTATCGTAGGTACTGGTCTCACCACGAGCTACTAAGCTATGAACTATGGGCTATGAACACGAACAAAAGATACGCACTCCCGTGTAAAAAAAAAGAGACGTGGCGATACTCGCCCGGCGGTGATAGCTGATAGCTCTCTTTTATTTACTCGGGAATGCGTATCTTTTGTACGTGTTTATAGCCGATAGTTCATAACTTAGTAGCTCGCGGTGAGACCAGTGCCGTAAAAGCCGGCTTAGGTATTGAGTGATTGAGGTAACACTTGACTGTTTTGTTAATTGAAAATTGATGATACGTCATGATAGTGGACACATTACTGCGATCACCAACCTGCTTGCCCAGCATGACGATTATGGGCATTTACCTCCTTATGAGTCCATATGTATAATTAATAGGAGAGGCCTACGTCCAGCAGTAAAATGAGAAAGGCTGATGATGTGTATGTGTGTGTGTGTGATTTGTAGAATATAATTGAAGAATATACGGAACGGATAAACTAGACATGTAAATAAATTAAATACTTCGTCCTGCTTACCTTATGTAACGTATAACTTTTTTACAGCAGTCCTTTGTCTTTAGTTGGATTGGCAAATTAAGTATCAACAAACTTAATTAATTGATGGAGGACCAACTTCGCTATCGTCTTCGATTTATGTTTAGGTACCGTCAAGGCCATAAATATGTACACATTTTCACCGTATTCAATATATTATAAAATTGTTTACACCTAAATAAATATTGATGCCTACATGTAATAAAGGAAAGTAAACAAACGTTCACAGTGTTTTTTAAACAGAATGCGTACACACATTTCATAAATTTTTTCTGTTGAGTATTTCTCGTCTTTCCCGCTTAATAATAAGGCGACGACGACGAAAGTGGACATAATTATATGTCATAAGTATACAAAAGAAAGAAAACCATTTATTTTTGTAGATCAACTGAAAGTCTTTATTAAATATTTTTGAGTTCTGTTTTGTAAGTAGTAACACTGTATAAATGAAAACCACAAAAACCTAACAACGTACGTAGGTACGTTGTTAAACAACCTAAAGAACGTATTTTTAACGTTGTGCCTGAAATATTAGCCGCAAAAAATATTTGTATACCTATTTACTGTTGTAGGTATGTGAGTTAGATGCTAAAAAACGTTTTCATGAAATCACGATAATACTAGTCACTAGTATTAAGGTGCGTTCAAACTAAAAGAGCATTCGCTGTTCTAACCTCCCACTCTACGAAATTCGATCGGTACACAAAACGTGATTGGTTGATTTCGTAGAACGGGCGCTAGAACAGCGAATGCTCTTTTGGTTTAAACGCACCTTGACCCTACATTGTAGTGTAGAAGTGCCGCTCTGCAGGAAGCTCGCATGTCGCATTATTTCGCGTCGATTTGTGTTTTTACATTGCCGATTTATTCAGCGATTTCCAATGGAATCGTAAATATGGAAGTGAATAATCGTTATGTATGATTTTGTTTAAAAAATAGCGTAGGTTATTTATACACGAGTATGACCGCTATTTTTGACAGACTTCAAAAAAGGAGAAGGTTCTCAATACGGCTGTTTTGTTTTGAGTATTTTACGAGAATTGTGAACCGATTTTCATTTTTTTCATCGAGATGGGGCCGTTGGCTTGACACCAAGTCAAGTGATGGGATCTTGGACAACTCGGTTAACGTAGTATTTTTTTTTGTTGATTACAGTGTTTTTTATTAGTTACTTCTTTTCGAGGGTGTACGTGGTGTGTAATAATAAAACCACGAATAAATTTATTCATAGCATGTCTAGACAATTTACAATATCAGTAAACCAGTATGTGAACCACAATGTAAGCAAACCCAGGCTCTTCGATACGTAGTTATTCCGTGATAGGAACATTTCTGGAACATTTCTCGTATTGAAACAGTTTTCGTCTCATTTTATTGCTCGAAACAATGTTTAGGAGATGGTGATGATCATGTGTTGTAATATGATTTCAATCATCACCATGTTATTGATTGAAATCGAAATAGGTTTAAAGAATTTTTATTATTATCTACCTAGGTTATTTTGTGGAATAACTCAGATTGTTTTATTAAATATTTTTATGGTTAATAATAATAATATTAGATGTCATATACCAAAGAAGAAATACCGAAGTTTATCGGAGGTAGAATTTGAACCCAGGTCCTCAGCTTTCGCGGCTGGTTTAGGCATCAGCCTAAATATACCTAGGTTGCTTAACTTATCTAAAATAATAAAACTGTCGATCACCGAATTACGGCATACCGCCAGATAGCCACAGATTGCCCTACATAGAAAATCCGAAGCCTAATTGCTTACGACGCGCGGCCCTTAAAACTTTCGCCGGTAACTCAAAAGTAAATGCCTTATATTTATATTATAAATATACTTCCCGGTAGCATCTTCCCGTCGCTAATCTCCACATCAAGGACACTTGGCCCGTTTTTTACCCGCGACGACACGAAAGGAACTGGGAACAGGTATATTCGTTTAACATTACAAGGGACTTCCATTATTTTGCCAAAAAACGGTTGGCTTAATTGAATTCGCTTTTATGTAGTGCTGTAGGCAGTTTTGAACATCCGTACCGGAATATTCGTAATGTTTTAATAAAGGCTGTATTTTTGGGTTTTTGTTATTGGAAAAGGTAAAAGTTTTCGACGTGATTTACGTTGTTGTATTTTAATTATAATAATATAACCACCTACTGGTAAAAGATTGGAATAAAAGTAAAGCTAATTAAGCGAACGTAGGTTGGTACTTATGAATGCAGGTTTTGTTAAATAATTAATTATAAATGTAATTCTATAAACGAATAATAAAAATGTAGCCTTTTAAACTACATAAATAATTTATGTTTTGTTCCTATCTTCCAAATGCAAATGTCAAAGTGACAACTAAGGTTAATTAGTTCATGAATCTTGAATCATGAATAACATCAATACAGCCTAAAGGATATCTTTCACGAAGCCAGTACCTATATTATTTATTGATGTTGGTCGCCTTCTCTGACTTAGCCATTTATTTTACAATTATCATTAAGCTCCTATTCTCCCATCTTTTTCGTGATAACGTCTAATGAGTAATGACCGATAACTCGATAAATCAACCTTCACTTACTCGTACTTAAAACGACCCTAATAGAAATCTTAAAAAAACTCAAAAGACAAGTTAAAACGTCGATACCCATTCAGCTTAAGGATTTCGTAAAAATATTTGGGACCTCTTATTTTCTTAGGATAAGGCTACTGTCCCCCAGACCTTTATCTTGAATGGTGAAAGAATTATTGAAATCGGTTCAACAGTTTCGAAGATTAACATCGCATCCATACAAAGTTTCTTCTTTTTAGTCGTAAAGATGCCATTTAGATATCTTTTCAACTATTAAAGACACAGCTTAGAAAAACTGCTTAATAGATGTGTCTTTGAGTTGCCCATTTTAGGGTATATTTTTGGAAGACGTAAACGTATGTCATTAAAGTATCTATACGTCACCAGGATTTCTATAGTGACGTGAAAATTATTTATAGTAGATAATACTTTCTTCGGTTACCGCGATGATTACTCATGAAATAAAACTAAACGGATTATATCGCGTAGGTATATTAATTAAATATATGTACTTATTTGAGATTTTACAAGACACTTGCTAATAGTTGATATTAATATAATTTACAGCTACGTATACAAAGTACTTATTCGTACAATATTTCGAGTTCTACATAATTATGAAATTCAACCTGCCAGAATATAAATCTCTTTGTCATTTAAGAACACCTGAGTCTAAGATAGGTCACGTTATGAATGAACACTCGGTTAACGGTCAATACATTTAACGACCTTTCAGTCGCAAGTCTTTTTAGTCTCGTCGATTTATGTAAATAATTATATCAGTAGGAGACCTAAGTAACGTGGACTTGCTTAAGTACCTACCGTTCGAAGACAGGTCATTAAACATAACATTTCAGACCAACTGTTCAAAGGCTCGAGTGCACTGTGGTCCCGTAGTAGGTCATAGAGGTCCAATGACGATGATTGAATAATATCATTATCTTTATCCTAATTACTTACCTATTAGTCATATTAAGTCATGGTATAAAAATAATTGCAACTAGTTTTATAGAACATTTTAAATTATTTTAAATTATTTACAGAAGCAGAATTATATGACATAGCTACCAAAGGAGTGGAGTGTAAAAATACTTGTGACATATATAATATATCTACCAAACTAATTAAAATTACACTGCCGACTTTGTTGCCCCACTTAGTTTATATTTTCAATTATTTAATAAAAACAGGAACATACCCTTGTATATTAAAAAACATAAAAGTAGTACCTATTTATAAAGGCAAAGGCAGTAAAGATAACCTGCAAAGCTATAGGCCTATTAGTATTATACCTACAATAGCCAAACTATTCGAATATGGTTTAGCAACTCGGCTAAGAACGTTTTTAGAAAAATATAACTTGTTAAGTAACAGACAATATGCCTATAGGCGAAACAAATCATGTATTGACGTTATTCGTCATACAATACACAACATAATGTCATCAAAAGAGAATCAATGTCATGTAGCAATATTATTGTGTGATATGACGCGTGCATTTGATCTCTGCAATCACAGCGTACTAGAGAAAAAGTTCCAACATATTGGCATCCGCGGTCCTAGTCTTAAACTAATGCTGGATTTCTTGCGTCAGCGGCACCAAAGCGTAGCGATAAACAGTGGGACAACTGTATCAGACAGCGGCAGCATTGATATCGGCGTACCGCAGGGTTCATCTTTGGCTAATTTGTGTTTCCTGATCCAGGTAAACGAACTTCCTAAGATGGTAAATGGCGAAATGTTCATGTTTGCAGATGATGCCAGTGTTATCATAACAGCGAAATCAATTGCGTCGCTTGAAAACAAAATCGCATCCGAGGTTTCCAGGCTGCAGGGTTGGTTTTCTGCAAACGGTTTAGTTTTAAATTTACAGAAAACGCAGGTGATGCATATAATCCTTGGTGGTAGACCTCCACGTCCACTCAATGTTAGCGTTGACGATGATTTTCTGCCTCTGGTCAATTCCACCAGGTTCCTAGGCGTGACCTTGGATTCTGCCCTGAAATGGGATATACACATCGATGTGGTATGTGGCAAGTTATCAGGCGCATGCTTTGCGTTGAGTAGGTTAGCTCGTATCTTGCCTCGTCAGCAGCTGAGGTCGTGTTACTTCTCATTGTTTCACTCAGTGATGTGTTACGGTATCGAATTCTGGGCCACAGCAGCGGAATGGCAGCGTGTGTTCCTGCTTCAGAAGCGCGCAGTGCGTATCATCTCATATGTTCCACACGGAACCCCAGCCAAGCAACTCTTCACACATAACAACATTATGACACTCACATCACAATACCTGTACTACACAATTAAATACGTAAGGAATAATATGCAACAATTCCCAACAAAAACCTTTAATAGCATACGCATTGCAGAGAAAAATAAAAATATGCTAGCCACGACATGTTGCCGACTTGCAAAGTCAGGAAAAACTATATCTGTTGCAGGGCCAGGTGTCTATAATAAACTACCCGACAGTTTAAAAATAATCACAGATGACATAGCATTTAATAAAAAATTAAGAAAATGGCTTACTGATCAAGCATTTTATGACATGCATGAATATGAAAATTATAATTTAATTTAATTTAATTTAATTCGATTTCATTTGATGTAATTTAATGTACAATTTCTTTTTTATTTTAATTTTTAATGTTGAATAGATTATTTTAATGTAAACTGTAAATTAATTGACATCCTAATTTTATTTTATTATTTATGACATGTAAAATTTTTAATTTTATGAATAAATGAATATGAATATGAATATGAATATGAATATGTTTGGTCATTTGAAGTGAACACAACGGATAAGTCCTTGTTACTAGTGTTATCAAGAAGCTCATTAGCGTAATACGCGACACGAGTTTTTTCAAAAAAAAAATATTGTTACGCGTTTGCTTTGCAATGGATATTCAAGTTGAAGGTATGCATCATATGTTTTGTGGTTCTTTTTAAATTATGAATACATAATATATTTACTAATGAGGTGCTACGCCAAGGCAGTTAAGTCGCAATACTATTTAGTGTTTTCTGATTTTTATCGAAACTTCTAATTGCAATGCCGGCCGATGCCGGTAATTAATGACATATGATAATGCTTATTAAAAACTCTACTTTATGAATAAATAAAGAAATTTTGCGTTGACTTGCGATTGTGGGCTATAGAAGAGGTCTACGCCTTGCGTTCAAAGACGTAGAACGTGCTACGAAAAAACTAATTTTTATTTAACTGCTTATTTATTTATTTTAGGTACAAATTTTAAGTGTTTTTATAAGAATTCTTATTTTTGAGACTTGATTGTCTGTTAAGAAGACCGATTGCGACATTGAAGGAATTCGTCAAGTGTTTCAAATACTATCACAGTTACTGCCAGATGTTGAAAATGTCAATACCGATAACTTACATGAAAAGATTTGTCACTTATGCAAGAGAATATATTATTATTCGTTATTTAATAATAGACAGCAACTGAAAACAGATCCAGCGATCAAAATCTCGTATGTTAAAAAAATACAGTGATTGCCTGAACAGCATTGAAGTCTGTAATGTATCGAATGAAAATGTAGATAGTACCGTGCATCTAGCAGAGTGCCTGCCGGGTAGTGATTGTTCTTCAACGAGTGGTCATAATTTTAGAAAGTATTTCAGGGACTGCAGCAAAAGGTCCAAACGGCGCAGATTAGCGGAGCTAGCTAAGGTAGATCATTCTACGATAAACTCTTTGCTTAGTGAATCCAGTCAATCTCACATCAATTCTGTGGATGAAGTGTTATCTTTTATAAATGAGGCAAAGTTGAGTAATCATCAGTATAATTTGATGAAAGAATTGATTAATAAGAAGTCTCCGAATGCGTTACCATCCTATCAAAAAAAAGTTGGAGGCTAAGAAGCTGTGTTATCCATCAGTGAGTTATGTTACGGAATCATCTGCCGAAATAGAATCACAATATTTTTGGACCATACAACATGCAGAATACTAGAATCACGAAAAGATGCTGTAAAAAATATTGATCTCACTAACGACTTTGTTTAAATAGGGAAATGGGGGTCTGATGGGAGTACCGGGCATAGCGAATATAAGCAATCATGTATGTAGTAAATTTGTTATAACTAGTTATGAAATTATTACAAGTCATAAGGAGAGATGTTCATTAGGAGACACGTAGATTATATAAATTTTAATTGTATACACTAATTTAATTACAGGTAGAACTATTTAAAATGTAATAAAATAATCATTCAGAACAGTAATTCGTTTAAATTAGATGTAATTAGTTTAAATGTATAATTGTAATTATTACTTTATTTTTATTTTCTTACCGATATAATGTAAGTGCTCTATTACTGTTACTGTTACAAACTATAGTTTTATGAACCTAATAAAATATCGTTATAGTACTATAGTTTGTTTATTTAACTGTAATTTACTATAATATTTCATAATTACATGCTTTGGCATGCATTAACGCAGCTGTTAACTGCGCGAAATGCCTATGACCGCCCTTCTTAGGGCGCGGGACCACAGTGGAGTGGATACCGATTCGGTTCGGTGCCTAAGTAATTGATTTGAACAAAGATTACGAGTCTAGGACTTGTCGAAATTCCTAACGTCTGACACTGAGTCTGTAAAAGTCGTAGTTTTAGAACAAATCCTCAGGCTAGTTCAAGCACAATTCAGTTCAGGTCAGACAAAATACACTCTACTACAGTTCTTTAAAGCTTATCTTCAGAATGAAGTCGAATATGTCTTAGGAAAGTTATGAATATTTTTATCGTAAATTCAACCCAAATTGTAAATTTAAGGACTAGCTCTAACTAGCAACAGAATATAGCTCATGGGGATGGAGTTTATAGTTGCCTCGTCATTGTTGTTTGATAAATCTGTTATTAATGGAGCTAAGTTAGCTATTCCATCAATATTATTGTATTATCGCGAAGGAATAAGAAACTCCGAAACTGGAACGCGTTATCTTTACCCTAGAAGGAGAGCGGTGCGTAACGCTAAGAACCGAATACTGTCAAGCCAAGGGATAAGAAACCTTTTTGCATAGCCGTAAGAACTTCGACGTGAATGTTCTTATCGCGGTCGAGTGATAAGCGAGCTCACCTGGTAGGGTTTGCGATTTTGCATGTCAAGGAGTGTTCCTCCAATCGCTGATTGAGCACAGGCGGATCGATGGTTCACACTGACCAATATAAGTGCGCTCTGTGATTCTGCACAGTCGATACGGAGCTTGGATCAAAGTTACACTGGATCGCCTTTAGGTACACAGGAGCTAAGGGAATAAACGACAAAGTAAAGGATGTGATCGCAAGCCGTAGTAATGAGACTAGGTGACATTGGAGTTTCAGCTTTCCATGGTGAGCGGAGAGTGCGAAACAGTGTCAATTTAGATAGGAGCTTGCGAAGGTATTTTGTTGATATATTATCTTATCTGACTTGTAAAAAGTAGACCTTTTGTTCGTCTAATATGCCTAAAGCCTTCCTGAACTATTGCACTGTGAATCTGTTTTGTACCTGACTGCGGCAAAAGGTTTTCCTTTCCTGGGATTTTGCAAATGTGAGCCTATGTTTGTGTTGTGTTTACTTGCTGCTTTATTGACAAAGAGTTTTTGATAGAATATCTATTCATAATTGAATTCTAAAATGAATGTAAATCTCAATATACATTTCCATCAAAGCTTTAAGTTTTCCAAATTTTCAACGTATTAGCTATCTACTAATGGTTTTCCGGCTATTACAACGTAATATAGTGAAATTTATAAAAATAATGGTGAATACGATACATAGAATTATGAAGAGTCGAAAATATAATAACATTTAGCACCATTTCTAGTGAACAATTTTATTTTTACGCGTTCGAAAATCTAAAAATGCATATTTTAGAATAGAGAAAACCATTCACACATAAAATCATTCAGAGCTCTCGACGTCATATTTTTTCATAGAAAATTATTTTCGAAGCCATGATTGCATGTGCATACATTACTTTTTCTAGAAATAGTTTTTAATTCTCGCATTTTCAACCTGATACGATAAGGTTCAATAGTCCTGGGTTTGGGTAGAATGAAATTATGATTTCTTCTTTTTTATTTCACATATTAATTATGTTCCTACACGGTATTCATACTAATGTAATGCTGTGTGTCTGTACAGGGTGAACGATATGAAGTCTTACCAATTTCAAAGGACTGCGATGTTTTAGTTGCAACAATTTATTACTCTAAGTAAGAAATATCAAGAGGATAAACATTACATTTTGTGATTCAATTTACTTTTAGTCAATATACTACCTTTTACCTTGGCTATGGTCTTCAAATGGAAAAAAATATTTGCTCGCAGCACGTTTGTGACCACTGGGTAGTGTTATGTGCCAGTGAAATACGATCGCTCTCTTCATTGCATTTGTACTAGCATGTTTAATTACTCTCACCTTTCTCTTCAAAATAGACCAGATAAAAAGTCCGAAACTCACTGCACTGGAGAAAAGACACGTGAAATTCACTTTTCAGCCATTTTCGGTTCTTACGAGCTTTATAAGCCGAAACTCAGTTTCGTTCTTATGTTTCTGGTCTACAACCCAAATGTTTGACTTTAATGCGGTGTCCAAAACATATTTCCGATAATACGCCGCTATTACTTTGACACCAGACTTTAAAAAATCTTCTTGGTAACACTTCATATCGTTCACCCTGTATGTCTACACCTCCTAAAGTCTTAAATTGCTTTTGGTGTGTGGATGGATTTTAAGAAAGATGGAAATAGTTCCTAGGAAAGGCATCACAATTTTTGTTTAATATTATTTTGGGGGTGTATAGCTCTGGAATTAAGCATATATGGGGAATCAATAACCGCTATTTTTAATTATACAAACAAACAATATAAATTAAGTACATATTTAAAAATATTATTTGAGTTTACACGGCTCTGTAGGCTAGGATTGTTTCGAAACAAAAGTGAAAAGTGATCAGCTTATATTAAATTCTGTAAATCGTTAAATGCCCCAGTTACGTAACATAGTTAGCTTTTGTTCGCTGCTCCATTAGCTACAAACATTTTTTGTGTAGATAAATAAAGGCGCTTCGCTCTTCAAGCCTATTTTCCACCAATCTGTTTGCTTCATTTGGCGCAATCTTCGTAAAACTAGTATCAAACTAAAGGCTGTTGTATAAAGGCCTGTCCAAATGCCTATGCGTATGGATATGGACGCATTTGGAGGTAAACGCCACGTTGGGCAAGCGGGTTGGCGATTGCACTTGTGTTTCCACTAGCTATACCCTTAGCTAAAAATATATAAATTTTGAGTTAATACTGTTTTGATCTAGGTGTGCGAAATGGTTAGTGACACTTATCCCTTAGTCAACTCCTATTACAAGACCTACGGGAAGAGTTAGTGGTGACAAATGTATTCTTACTGCAAACTAATGGTAGTAAAATTTTAAAGTAGATATTCAGTCTAAAGAAAAACATGCCTTTTATGCATTACGAGTGTAGAGTAAATTCATTGAAAACAAAATATTCACATAACTAGAAGCGGAGTGTGAGCTTATGTAAATACATCTGACTCCGAGCGTAAAATCTCTTTGAAATAAATCACATAAACGGTGGTTTACTTCAAGACAGCTGAATTTGAGATATTTCTAAAGAATTATCATGTCTAGACTTCAGCTCCTTGATATATGTCTTGTAAACCGTATAAGGACTACAATTTACGACTAAAACACTTGTATTATAGCTTAAACTTTCCTTCACCAGTTTTCTAGTATTTTTCCACTACCAAATATTCTGACTATTATTCTATTTATTTTCTTCTTATATTTTCTATCTGTGTCCTCGTTGTACCTTGTCACGGTCGGTTTTCCTCCTTATTACGCTTACAAGCGTATTGGACTGAATAAAGTTATTTATCGGCTATTGGAGTTATTGATATTGCTACTAACTGATAGGCTCGGATAAACAGGAAGGAATACATTTTTCCTTGTACAGGTTGGGGAGACGTCAACGTGTCACTGTGGCATTGGGTATCTCGGTGGGATTACCGAAATATCGCGAAATTGTCGAGAGTCACGCTGAATCCTCAAATGTAGTATAAGGTGCCCGTGAGCATTGCGACGAATTTTAACCACGCATTCTTGAAGATATAAATGTAACTTTTTTGCATTTATTCAATAATTTTCAACACGTCTATTCGTGTATAAGTTCGGGAAATATTATTTGACCGACTCTTATCTTACTTACGACCTTTTGTTTTGCATCGTTAACAGTAGAAAAGTGCTAGACTGCTGATTGTCTAGTAAGTGTTAACGCAAAACAAAAGGTCGTAAGTAAGATATCAGTCGATCAAATAATATTTCCCGAACTATAAGTAGTTAGTATAGTATCTTCTTAGCAGAAGAAAAGTTTTAATGTAACATTATTTTATCAGCGAAATGTAGTTTTGCTAATTTTCCTCTGCAGTTGCAGGTTTAGCTGCTATAGTTTTGCAATTTTTTAAATGTCAATCATAACTTCATAAGGTATCTATGGAAAAGAAAACCAGAACGTGTCAAGAACACACCGTTAAATATCTTGCAATCGTGTATAGAAGCGGTCAACCCAAATGTTCAAATATGGGTAAGACCGCGGATTTTGACGAATGTGACACAGACATAACATAAAAAAAATACGTTACGTTACCATAAAACGCAACGAAAGTTACTATAAAGCTCAGCTCATACTGGTATGAACTCTGACTAAATAAAGGTCGTAAAAAAACATAATTTTTATCACTAAATAGTTGTTTTAATCAGATATAATAATCAACCCATATAATGTAATTTCTCATACTTGGTAATTACTTAAATTAACAGTATTTATAAATGTTTAAATGCCATAATCTTTGGAACTAAATAAAACTAAATAAATGACCATAAATACTTAAATGGAAATTGAACTGTTATTAATTAACACTATTAAACGCGTTAATAATTAAACTGTATTTCATTAGCCCTAGGGGGGTAAAATTACCCACTGGAAAAAGCTAATTACTTAAAAAAACGCAAATCAAAATACCTAAATAACAAAATAATTTGATTTGTTTCGCAAACACTTGTTACAGTATGCTGTCATTCAAAATCTAATAAAACTCATTTAAATTAGTAAATTTCTGTGTGCACTTCCCTTTACCACATATTTTCGTTACGTAACATAAAAAATGCGTTACGTTTTGTAAAAATGTAACGTATTCGTAACGTAAGTGTAACGTATATTTGAAAAAAGGTTGATTATCTTGGTAAATAATTGAAATCTGAACATAATAATACATGCTACTGACGTTTAAAACTAAACCCTTTCGTATGAAAAAACAGCCGTTTCATAATAATCACTACTTACCGTGAAAATCACACTACCACTTTAGACGTTTTTTGCTAAAACTTTCGCCGCGTGCACTGTGACAACCATTTGTTACGAATTAATGGGAGAGAGTGTGCCTATGGGTGTTGCCCTACTAGAATAAGAGCTCCTAGTGTCGATGAACAAATTTCTACCAACATTGGCTTAAATATGGCCTTAAAAAAGCGTTACGAAAGTATCGTAACGAAAAATTGGATTTGGTGACCCAAAAAGTAAAGGGAAAGAAAACAGTAAAATTGTTCACATATCATAAGTCCTTAATGAACGAAGCAATCGTTTATCCTTCTAATTTGGTTTAAAATCAAACATTTAATGCTGACAAGTCTAATAATATGAAAAAAAAGGTTTTAAGTACTCGTAGTCGAAAAAATTACTCGACTTTCGTTACGTTTTTGGCAGAAATATTTATTTATTAATTTTAAATAAAGAGCTAAATTAGCTATTTCATTTGATTACATGTAACTGAGCATAGGGGAATATTTTAAAATTGATCAGAGTTCTCTAGATGTTATCAGTTTTCTTTTATGAGCAAGACAAATTTTAAGCTCCGAATTCGTCAAAATCCGCGGCCTTACCCATATATTTGAAAACGTTTTTATTGTGAAGACATGAAAGTACAATGTTTATACTGCATGTCCAATTGTTCAGATAATGGTGATCGACACGAGAACCCTAGACCAGCTGCAAGCGGATGCAATTTAGTTTTATTTTTATTTCACTAGCCAGCTCATTCCTTCCTAGCTTTTCTTTAGCAGTCCATTCGTCTTGATTTATTAATATTTAATAAGCAATAGGAACGTGTAATCAAACTATCATCAAACGTCAACCAGCTCCTTAGATGTGAAGATTGCCCTCACCAATTTTGAGCACGAAACCATCATTACTGGTTCTTTGACGTGTTTTCTCATTGGTATCGCGAGGATTTCATAGGTAAACCGGTATAAAACGACCTCGAGATTCAAACTATTGCTGTCATTGGAGGATTAGAGAGACAGAGAAAGATAAGACAAATTATGTGTGAAAGGACTTACGAATGACTATTTTGAATGAACCCCTTCTACTAGAAGAATATTATGATTTAAACATGTTTTTTAACATAATAATACTAACCTGAATATTAAATTAGGTAATCAGGGAAAGCTTAAGGTCATCCGAGGCCTGTTCCAAACTGATGAGAAGAAGCATTAGAAATTAGAAGAAAGGAAGACGTTTTTGATTTCACAACATTTTAGATTTCGAATCTTGCTGCGCTAACTACGTGATACGGAAACAACAATAATAT
This sequence comes from Thaumatotibia leucotreta, assembly GCA_025490895.1. NCBI lineage: Eukaryota > Metazoa > Arthropoda > Insecta > Lepidoptera > Tortricidae > Thaumatotibia > Thaumatotibia leucotreta. The sequence goes on along the minus strand of JALPQI010030248.1, from coordinate 29,043 downwards.
TTACTCAATCAAAAATTCTACAAGTGTGTATACACAATTTCCCCTCCCGTCTCTTTTTAAACGATTTGAAAAAAAGGAGGAGGTTCTCAATTCGACTGATTTTTTTTGTTGTTGTATGTTACCCGATATCTCCGAGAATCGAGCACGGAATTAATTTTTTTGTCTGTAATCGAACGTGTATAACCCCGAGATGGTCCCGTTGGCACCATCACCATCTCGGGGTCTGGTGATGGGATCTTGGAGAAATCAAGAAATATCTTCAAATGTTATTAGGTACTTACATGTAGGGCGCTTTTGGTAATTTTCATTTATTTACAAGAATTTGCATTCAGATTTCAGAAAGTAGGATTTGATGATAGGAAACCAATGATGGAAACCGCAGATAATGGGATCTTGGAGAAATCGGTTGACGTTGGTTGTTTTTAAGTTTTTTATTTGGTGATTATTAATATAATAATTATTAATTAATATATGCAAACAAAAACAAAAAACGGGTACTAGTGAGAAGGCTGTAAGTTGCTGTCAAAAACTAGATGTGCTAGCGTACTGCACTTTTATTCTTATTGGTTTTAGGTGACCTTCTTCTTGCCTTGTCGGTAGCGTTTGTAATAGAAGTTCTTGTTGGACGTGACGTGATCGTCGACCCTGTGGATTACGGGAAGTAATTCATGTTTCTAGTGAAATATGGAAATAATAAAGGATTTCATTAGCCGGCTTATTAGTTTAGTGTACTCGTAATGCTACAGTTGTGTTCTAGGTAAGGCACAACCAGGCCAGATTGTGTTACTTTTATTTATTAGTCAAACATAGGATTGAGCAATTTTCTACATATTTTTTATAGGAATTACGAAAGCAATAGCTACTGTTACTGATTTCAAAGTCAAGGGCACAAAACGAAACGCAGAAGATAGAGTTTTAATTGCAAATCCCTCTTTTTGGGCATTCAGTGTTCATATCAAATGAAGTTACTTGAAATAACATCGACTTTAATTTCTGGACGTTTATAAATCCATATTATATTTTGCATTGTGTATTTGTACAATTGGCTACGTATGTAGTCTTTAAGTTAGAGGCGTAAATATCGACTTTATAATGTTGGCCTAGGCTTGTATTAAACTACTAGGCATTCATCTTGAATCCAGGTTCTCAATGAAGCCCAGATTCTCAATATACACTGAAATTTGTAATTACTAAACAAAAACATATCCCCTGATTGGGTCGAAGATTTTATTAAACCGTCCCCTGTGTTCTTTGTATAAATGAATTTAATAGTAACTACTATAAATTCATTTTGAATAATAAATCTCAGATGATCAAAGCGGATATAATTGTCCTCTATATAAGATAGTTAAACAAACTAAAGTCACGTTGGGTATATACTCGTAACTGAAGCAGCAAGGGAACTAACAAATGTGTCTCCTATTCGGGTCGTTTTAAGAAATATTGTACACAATAATACGTACTGAAAACAATATGTAAATCGCTTCCTTTGTGTTACAATACTTAGTCATACAAACTATAGGGACAACTTCATAACACGAAAGAGTCACGTTAAGTTTTGTTTTCGATAAATACAACTTGTAAGTACGACTTATATTGCAATCGATACATCTAACAACATTGTTTATTATTTGGGCCAGTACTAAGCTCTAAATAATACATAATATCGATATCGCGTTTACGTGATAAAGATCAAGAATAAATCTAAGTATCGCATTAAAATGTAGCAGCTAAAAATTCACCTCCAGGTGAGAAGTTTCATCGAGTTTTATTGAGTCTGCACTTCACCTCGCTGAGCACTCGAGCTCGGCTAGAGCGAACTTAGGGAATCGATGGACAGAAACCAACGAGCAAACTTACAATTTGTGATGCCCATAGTTGGGAACTCGCCTAAAGTAGCATTAACCCATTGCTGTCCCAGTTGCCCCAGACGTCCCGGGGGTCCCGGTCGTCGAATTCACCTTTTGACATCTTGGTGGGGTAACTGTTAACTTTTATTTTTATGCGGCGATTTAAAGGTTAAGGGAACATCCACGGTAAAGAATAAACGGGTTGACGTAACATTTCCAATCCATTATAAAATGCAACGCGACAGACGCGTCAATGCTTAAAGCTTTAGGTAACTTCTTTTCGTACTCTTTGAATTTTCATGTAAAGCTGCCTATTTTGGCTCGTTACGGTAGTTCTTTCAAATGATTTGTCCATTGAAAGCTGCTACTTGTACGAGATATATCTACACGCAAAAAATAGTTTAATATATTTAAGTTTGACTTAGTTTAACCCTTCGACTCTTTAAGCGTTGGGTGCATTCCTGGACCAAAATTTCCTAAAGATGTTATGGCGTACGCTGTCACAGCAATTATTCGATTACGGCAATGGGGTGTAGGCCAATTTTTAAGCGGGAGGTAAAGCGTTGAAGCTAATAGTCGGCATAAAATTGCCGCTCAGTCAATAAAGGCTGCGTGGCAGTTTTAAACTACAACCATAAGGTTGTAATTGGAAAAGCCGTTCACGAGTCAGCGTGGTCAGGTGTCCGAGATTATCGGAGAGCCGAGATCGCGCTCACCCTAGTTTCAGAACTACTTACCGGATAACGAACTTAAGCAATCGATGGATGCAGGGGTTTACCATTTACGCGGCTTGAATACACTGAGAGGACTGTTGAGTATAGTTTGGATATTAAAACGATATTAGGTGGTTTTAGATAATTGCATATCACAATTTGCTTCTTGGCTTGTTTATTCTTGTCTACTTGTCTTGTTATTCGCATATAACGAGCTCAATTTTTTTGATAACAAATCCTGGTGTAAGAAATATGAAAAGTGGGTACTGAAATACGAAAAAAGATTTCTTGTTGATGGCTACTTAAAAAAACACTCTACAGTATTAATCATAAGCAGGGATCGGACAAATCTGCGTCATTGTTTGCAACAATATGGACATGACTCCAAAATTGATTAAATTAATAATCAAACGAATAATTTCTTGAAATTTGATTTCGAAGCTTTAAGGTGACTATTTAAAAAGCTTTTCACAGTTACCGGTGTCAACTTAGGAGTCATGTCCATATTATTGCGAACAATGACGCACATTTTTCCGATCTCTGATCATAACTCAGGTCAGCGGAGGTCAGTTGTTCGAATCGAGATCTCTCTGATCTAGTAAAAAACTATTTGTGACATCTTCATCTCTATTAGGGCGTGCTCCCGGTTCTGAATTTGTATGACAAGAACCAGGAATTCCCGTTTCCTGCCATACAAATTCAGAACCGGGAGTAGACTCTAATCTCTATCTCCATCAGCCTTAAAACGAACACCTACCAATTTTGGGACGGTAAAGTTAGTAATTTTATTTCAACATGTACTTATAGTATTCAAATATTTTTCATATTTTCCATGATGAGGATCCTCTAAATGGATCGAAACATGTCGAGCAATTATCGACTTACATTACGTGAGTAACCCGTTAGATAAATATTTAAATATATTTTTCTCACATTTTAAAGTTAGTGGCAAACCCTTAATTCTTTCGCTAAAAACTCCCAATCCAATCTTTAGCACGGGTTGTAAACATTCGGTTAAAACACTTTCAGAACTACTTACTGTATACTTACCAAGTTAGTTGTAAGGAGGTAAGGGGTTAAGTTTCCACGTGTTTGAAAGAACAAGTAAAAGCGTAATGTGCTTTAATTAAAAACAGCACTTAACAAAGCCGTTTCGGACTTTCTTGATTATTAAAATCCTTTCAAAATAGAAAGAATGCAGGTAACATAATTAGGGTTATGAGTTGTAACGTTCATTTAAAATTATTGCTTCTTCAAAACGTGCTATAGTTGGACATTTTAAGTGAAGAAAAACTTCTAAACTAAACGTTTTTACTTAAAGAGAAATCTCTAAAAATAAGTTTTCTACATGTATATTTAACACAAATTCGTGTGATTGTAGGATTCTAAAACCTATAAACTTAATCTGAAAAACTAGATTGTCAGATACGGTACCGCAGATATGATAAAAATGCTTATTGCCACATGGATTAAGAATCGTTTGACTTTGTCTATACAATATTAATGTCGAGGGACACATTGGGAACGAGTGTACAAGTTACTTACTAGTTATATTGCGTTTCTGTACGTAAACTGTAACCGTACCATGACTCAAGGTGCGGTTAAACTAAAAGAGCATTCGCTGTTCTAACCTCCCACTCTACGAAATTCGATCGGTACACAAAACGTGATTGGTTGATTTCGTAGAACGGGCGCTAGAACAGCGAATGCTCTTTTGGTTTAAACGCACCTTTAGCAAGTATCGAGAACATTAGGTTTTACTTGATACGTAAAACAGGCCATAGCCATCGCGCTCGCTCCAATATATTATGTCAGGGCGAGCGCGATAGAAAGCATTACTGCCGTGCTAAGTAAAAAGGACGCATCTTTTAAAGTATGTAGCTATATGTGAGATGCGTCCTTTTTACTTAGCACGGCAGATTACGTATCGAGTAAAACCTAACATATCCTTTACTTTCCAACTCTTGGTTCTGCTGCTGGATAAAATAGGCCGGGTCTCACAAAACACGGCGAAGGTCGCCATTATCTCATAAACCCCAGACAAGTTTGTGCGAGCGTTGTATGGAACACGTAATGTCATTTACCATTCACGCTTCCCATTATATCCTGTGTCCTAACTCCTAATCCAGATGAATGGTGGACGGTGCCTATAATTTATAGTCTGACGTTTCAAGGTCGGGCTAGAAACGGGTTTTATTTAGACCAGAAAAGAGTTCCTCGTGAAATAAGCGAGCATTTCTCAAAAAGTTTGTGCATTTGGGTCACGTCTTTGATATTGATAATAATTGGTGAGCTGGTAGAGTTAATGATGCTGAGCAAGATCCACTACTTTTCCCAAAATGTTCCAAAATGTTTGTATGAAACGTTCCTTTTTGTTACCAGATTCAGACACATTCAAAAATGTATACACAAAATGTACATTTTTTTAAAGAATTGCACAGGTGCATAGGTTAGGGTTAGGGAATAGCTAAAATGGGGCTTGGAAATTTCTGAAATTTTATGATAGTGCCAAAAAATATATTTAAAGCGATAACTTGAATGCTACCAGTCAAAAAATATAGTAGTGAGAATAATAAGTGGTAAATAAAATAACTTTCATTGTATTCTTAAATTGATGCGGAAAATATTCCGTATAAAAGACGAATAAACGGCACACTCCAGTTACCTTGGTTCCGGAAATATAAAATAAAGAGAAAGTAGGTAGGTTCTGGATATAAGTAGCACTACACTAAAAATATAAAATTTCTCTTAAATTTCTGGGAACAAACGTGGTAGCTGTGGTATCACTGTTTTTAGTAGGTATGTTGAATAAAAATGTCCAAGCAAAGTACTGAATACGATTCAGGTTCGATTATACCAAACGGAAATTATTTTTTTGTTAAAATCGTTTTAAACATTTACTGTTTTGAAAGGAACCATATGAATTAATTTTTATTCTGTCATATCATCAGAATAAAAGCACCTACCTATTCGGATACTTTCTTTAATAGTTAACAGTCAATTGAATATTTTATTCTTTGGATAATGTTTGATATCGCGAGATGTTAAAAACGACGTTAACTCTGTTGTAGAGAAGTGTCTATGTTGCGTTTCCTAGAAACTACCTTCCGATCTATTTCGAGGCGGATATTGTTGACAATCAATATGTCTGACATCTGTAGCTGACAGCCAGACCTAGATAACAACAAGTCAGCGTAATTAAATGCTTCAGGTATTGTTCAGCTTCCAGGACAACAATTTCTGTAATTAGCAACGCTATAGGTACGTTTGTAGTATGTTATGGGCCAATCAACATTGTTTTCTGCCTCCAACGTTACTTACAAATGTATGTCAAATAAGTACACAATATATTTAAATGAAAAACGGTTGGTGTGCCCATTCCTCTAACAGACTGTAAAATGTATGTAATACTTTCTGTAGGTGACAGGGATAGGCGAGTGACAATCTACTAGAACTAAAAGCAACCCAACAGAAAATAATTCTCTGATTTATTTATTTATCAAGAATTAAATTATTTGAAATTGCCTTTGATTGTTTTTCCAAGCCACTACGCATTCACATTGAAAAAATATTGATATGGTCAAAAAACATACAACCAAATATGAACTTCCCAATAAATATGCTGCAATATTTTTATATTTTTGTGGTAAATGTAATTGTGCAGTGTGGTATATGATTAATATAATTGTACAGTATTTAATGTTGAAATAATATATCAGGGTTAACAGAGGCTAGTGTAGCGAGCGTCGCAACTTCAATCTTGTTTGAAAATTAAAGGGATCGCAATACTTAATTCAAAGTTTATTCCCCTTAAGTTATGATTGTTCAGATGCCGTTTAATCTTTGTCTCAATATCTAAAATTGATATAAAAACTTAAATCTCGTTAAATTTCAGAGTTGATGGGCCAGCTGTTATTTTATTAAGAATTTTATATAAATGAAGTCATACTATTCCGTTCAAGTCTTAATAACATTTTTGACAAATTGGCCTGTCTCGTTGAGAGCTCGTCATATTTTATTATTAAGTCTAAGTTAATTTGATAAATTAAGGCCTAGCAGATAATTTCGTCCCTCTGGAGTTCTCGTTTGAGATTCGTAAGTAACTAAATGGTGATTTTATATCTGTTACGGCTTAATAACTACTTATATAGCATAAAATAATTGCTTCTAATATATTTTCTTTCACTTTTTGATGACTGATTGAAGTACTTGCCCCAAAGTACTGTTACTTAGCCAAGCCGTACAAAATGTCGTGAAATATTTCGGTGATATTTATAATTATAATATTCGATTCCTATCCTGTTTAAAAATCAAAACGTGCACGCATAGCAATAAAATTTAAATGATTGTAAAATTTATAGCTAGTTAAATATTTTATGCCATCCACGTACAAACACAATGCATATATTCTTGACAGTCTAGGATCTTAATTTATTATGGCACAGGTCATTAACTTTATGCGAAAATCAATTTGGAGGCATAGGTACAGGTATACCTATTAGGTATATCTGTAGGTACAGTCACGTCTAAAAATATGTATACAAAAACAAGGTTGCATAAACACGTAGTCATACATCGTATCAAAAATATGTATCTATTACTGACACCAAAAAATGTATCCATTAAATTATTTCAGTATTATGTAATCACAAAATGCTTCACAAAGTTTCATACTTAAATAAATTCCATTTAAATGTATTCACCTCGTAGTCAAAAATAAGTATACATGAATGGTTTCCGTTTACATGTAACCACACCAATTTGTCAAATATTTATATACGCTGTTTGATTCATAAATATGTATTCAGACAGCAAAAACAAACCTTGTCTGACTGGCATAAAATCGTAAGTTGTATAATTAACTGATTTGACAATTCACGAAAACAGTGCGGACTTGTCACTGCATACATCTATCTCACGATTATTCTATGACGCACTTGACAGTCCAAATTTTTTGATTGAGCTCAGTTGAAATATTGTGTATTTCAGTTTAGGGTCATCCACAGAAAAGTGCCCTAAGCATTTTTTTGTTTTTATTTTAATGATATCAAGTTTTTTCTACTCGGTCAAAATCGGAACGGCATTTTGCAACTAACAGGAGAAAAATGTCCCTAACATGTTATTGTCGCCATCACAAATATCTATATTATTCAGGGTGCTCAAAAATATCTGAACATGCACTCTAATATCTTGAAAATAAGAGTCGTGTTCTCCTATATTTTTATAATTGTCATCGAATTATATTGATAGGCAGTTATCTATCTTAAATTTATTATTTATTACCAGCACTTCTAACCCAAACTTCTTTATTTTGAATTGCCCTAAGAAAGTAATAAGAAAAAATACAAATTTTTCAAGTGGTATTTTACTTTATAATGCTTGACAAACAAAACATTTCTTCTCTCTTTATCAGTTATAAAATAGTAGTTTTAATTTTAGTCACTAATATAAAATTATAATATTTATGAGTTTCATAAACAGCCACTACCTATTTGTAGCTATAGATAGGTTCCATATTATAAAAAAAGTCACTGGCCACATGGAAGAAACTTCATTTTAAAATCGATTACACTTAGACACGTCAAAACATCAAATCGTGTTTACATAATAATATTATCTATGAATCAAACGACGTATACAAATATTTGCCAAATTAGTGTGGTCAAATGTATATGGAAATTCATGTATACTTATTTTTGACTACGAGGAGGATACATTTATATGTAATTTATTTAAGTATGCAATTTTCTGAAACATTATGTGATTACATAATACTGAAACAGTTTAATGAATACAATTTTTTGGTGTCAGTAATAGATACATATTTTTGATGAAAATGTGTGGCTACATATTTTTCAAATCTTATTATGTATACATACTTTTAGACGTGACTGTACCTATTAGTATTTTCAATAAATTCTGTACGTACTGAATTGAAATTGTCAAAAAATGACTTGAAACTGCTCCGCATATGAACCCTCGGTGAGAGTAGATCACGTGGAAAGGATTTTTCACAAAACAACCCCTAAAGGAGTGAAATGGGGTGACATTTATAAGGAAAATTCATGCGGTTAAATTCTCGGGGCAAATGTTTCCGATACAATTCGTGCTTTCTTTTTTGAAGAATGGCGAAGGCCGGTAAAAGCTAATTGAATTGCGACTGTACAATGCAATATCTAGACAATGTAATAAATTGCACAATTAATTATACTCTGAATAATTTCAAAAGGTATCAAGCTTTTAATGGTTGAAGACTAAACAGGTTGAAATAAAATCGTGACACAAATGTAATAAAATATTAATTATTTTGAACAATATTTACCGTTTTGGTGACCCTGCCTTTGGCCATTTCTATGGTGTTCTGTATTCATTTGCTTTGATTTGAAAATTATTAATAAATAAGTAAACCCCCCCCCCTCCCCGGCCGTGTGGTGACGGCAGTAAGAATACATTTGTCACCACCCCAACTCCTCCCTGCGGGTGTCGTAAGAGTCGACTAAGGGATTAAAGTGTCACTGACCATTCTACAAAATTGATGATGGGCAGCAGCGTCATCATAGTGGACACATTACTGCGATCGCCAATCCGTTTGCCCAGCGTGGCGATTATGGGCATTTACCTCCTAATGCGTCTATACGCATAGTTAATAGGAGAGGCCTACGTCCAGCACTGGACTAACATAGGCTGATGATGAAGTAAAAACCAATAATTCGATTCAGCTCTAATCATTTTGGTGTTTTTTGTATGTATGCTGTCAAATCTATGCTTTTGTGCTATATAAAGTAGTGTATTCACAATCCAGTAGGTCCATAGGACGAAACCTATCGTCATGATAGTGAATTAAACTTACTATAAATAATCACAAAATGCACAACCAAATAAAGTTCGTCGGTGATTTATTTAAATTTACGTACTTCAATACACGATACTAGATTTAGAAACGGACATAGAATTCAACATTTTATTGTTTACATTTCAATATTGTACTGAAGAAAAATTTAACAACAGGCATTATAAAAATCTCGTGTTAAATTTAAACAGCGCTGCGGAAATTATAGTCTGCATTGCATCTTTATGCAGTGAAGCATTTAATTATTCCGACCCGTTCTTGCTCACTGCCCTTGTATAGCAGGTAAAAACAAAACCAAGAAACACCTAGCAATGCCCTAAGTTTTTAACCTCAACGTAGGTCGAATTATAAAATCAATAGTTAATCACAATGCAGGTTGTGTAGATACAACAATAAAACTTATATAATATATATGCATCGTTTGAGGACAACATCTTTTTAAGTTATTTTAGTCTTTGCGTTGACCTGTCATAATTTTGATAATTATTTAATTTTTGTCAGCCTCCGTAGCCTAGTCGGTAGTGATCCTGCCTACGAAGCAGGAGGTTCCAGGTTCGAATCCCGGCGAGGGCATTATTTGTGTATTAATTTATCACAAATATTTGTTCCTTGGTCATGGCTGTCTATGTATTTGTATGTATCTATCTAGTATACATATACAGGGTGGTCCAAACCTTGACGTCAAACATTTTTTTTTAGGTTCCCTGCGTCATGGGCTATCAGAATATACCCCATGTATGTTAGCCGATTTTTTGTAGTTTTCGAGTTATGAATTTTTGAAAAAATTTTTTTGAGAAATTCTGGAATGAAGTAATTTATTGTTTAAAAATAACTATTGGATTTTTTAATATTTTCTTTTTGTAAAAGTATTACTACAAATAGAGCATTTACTGACAAAAAAAATAGCGTCCTCACTTTGATACAAGTAGGATAAAAAATACCAAATTCAAAATTTTACGTTAAAAATGCATCAAAATAGCATTAATGTACGTAAATAAAAAAAATTAAACATATCCTAAGGATTTTTGGTAATGTAAAGACTGCCCTAGACCTTAAACCTTCGTAAAAGCAAAAAAAAAGTGATACTTAATAATGAGGATTTTTCAGAGTAGTCGGTCAAATAAACTTAAAAAAGCTTTAAATTTTAATGCAGTAAAAAATGACTTGAATAACTACACAATTGAGTTTTCGTGGTATTTTCTGTCTTTGTTTATTGACAAGAACAACAAAATAGACGAAATTTCACTTCATTTTTAAATTAAAAATTTAGAAGTTTTTTTTAAGTTTATTTGACCGACTACTCCGAAAAATCCTCATTATTAAGTATCAATTTTTTTTTGCTTTTACGAAGGTTTAAGGTCTAGGGCAGTCTTTACATTACCAAAAATCCTTGGGATATGTTTTATTTTTTTTTATTTACGTACATTAATGCTATTTTGATGCGTTTTTAGCATAAAATTTTGAATTTGGTATTTTTTTATCCTACTCGTATGAAAGTGAGGACGCTATTTTTTTTGTCAGTAAATGCTTTATTTGTAGTAATACTTTTACAAAAAGAAACTGGTTAAAAAACCCAACAGTTTTTTTTTATTAAAAATTTTTTCATTCCAGAATTTCTCAAAAAAAAAATTCAAAAATTCATAACTCGAAAACTAAAAAAAATCGGCTAACGTACATGGGGTATATTCTGATAGCTCATGACGTGAGGAATCTAAAAAAAAAATTGTGACGTCAAGGTTTGGACCACCCTGTATATCGTCGCCTGGTACCCACATCACAATCCTTAATTGAGCTTACCGTGGGACTAGGTCGATTTGTGTAAGATGTCCCAGATATTTATTTATTTGTTTAAATTGATATTATCACATGCTTTTGCCTGTGTGGCAAACAATAGCATGTGTGGCTGTTAAGATATATGTGCGCATACTGTACTTGAGCGGAGTACCTACTTGAAGATCACACTAAGATACTTGACAACCCCTTACTCCCTTATTCTTGAATGTCCACTATCTATCGTCAACACCTTTTATAAAATGTATATACTTCATAACTTCTTTATTTCAAGCGATATCAAAAAGTTAATTCAGATGAGAGAATACAGATCGATAGAGATTTTTTTCTATGCAATACAAAGTGTACTTACGACCAAATGTCCCTTACGACATTTGAAATTACCAGTGTCGATGTTTTGACCTTTTTAAAAAATACCATTGCTGAAGTGACTAATGGGATTTATACAGATAAACACATTTTAACTGAAATGGAGATGATGGACGTTTATATAAGGGGTAATTATTTGTGATATCTATTTCTTTGCAATAATATTCACTAATCAACGGTACTAGTAGGTACACTAGATTGCAAAGGGATGTCTTCACTTTTTTCACCTTATTGCATGCAGTATGGTGAAAAGTGGATATGTCTTTCTGTAGTCGACTGTATTACGGTACAAAAGTGATAGCCTCGTATAAAATTTACGGTTTACCATACATTTTACATGGTACTGACTGATTTCATTGCTATTCTCAAGAGAAGTCCATATCAGAGACTTTCATTTTTAAATATGTAGGCCACTCGGGAACCTTGTCTCAATGGCGGTATAAATCCGATTATAATAATTCTCTTACTACTCCTAATTTTGACATGCTTGTATAGTAGCCTATTGGTTAACTACTCTCATTGCTAACGATGCTCGCGACAATTTGGTATTTAGCGTTAGTAGACGTTGCGATTGTTGCGATCGGATAGTGTACACAACCAAGAAACGAGTTCGAAAACAAAATATCTAATGCCAATGTTCGTTGTCTACTAGATTCGCAATTTCCTCCGGGTAGTTATAGTTACCTCTACCGCATTAACTTACCGCGTAAGTATTCAACGAGCATCGCGCTCACCAATTTTCTTCTTGTTCTGAACAGTTTTCAACCAATTCTAGATTAGCTCAAAATTATCGACGAGCTTTCGAGGTTTCCGACAAAATATATTTATAAAATTAAATGAGCAAAATAGGTAACAGATATGGACATACAAACCTGTAATATAACGCACATAATTAAGGCATAAATTAATATTAAATGACCAGTCCAATCTGATAATCTGCAAATTGTAACCAATACGGAAGTTTGAAATCGTATTGATCTTATCAATTTCGGATAATTACTGCACAATGCGCATTATAGTCACTGGACGTATTTACATATGAGCTCAAAACGGTTCGTACGTGTGGCAAGTTGGCGACCTGTGCCCTGTTAAATGAAGTTTTACGAGTATAATTACTATTTACTCGTACAACTCGACTCGGGGTCTCTTTTTACCTCTTTTCTCTTTTTAACTCAATTTTGTAGCAAACTGGCTCCACAGGAGAATATAGCAAACAATGAATGCGTATTTCATTTTTAAAACATGACATAATAGAATTACTATTATAGTGTGCCTCTTTTTGCAGCAAGTCGAATCGAAATTGATATATAAAATATCATAATGTTTCTCAAAATCAGTACGGAATACAATATCTACGTTAGATTATAGGTGTCAAATAATACATTTACTTTGTATGCCAGACGTGTTACACTGAAATAAATACTAGTGAGAACAAGTACAGTGACTTTTTAAATAAAACAGTTTTCATTTTTAACCGACTTCAAAAAGGAGGAGGTTTACAATTCGTCGAAATCTTTTTTTTTTTTTATGTATGTTCCCCGATTACTCGAAGACGCGTTGACCGATTTGGAAAATTCTTTTTTTGTTTGAAAGGGTATACTTTCTAGTTGGTCCCATTGTCACCGAATCCAGATCTGATGATGGGATCCTGGAGAAATCGAGGGAACTCTTCAAATGTTGTAGGCACACATGATATTTTTCATTTATTTTCGAAGACTAAACAAGTATTTGCGTCTAGTCATGAACCTTTTAAGTTGGTGATCTGATGATGGAAGGTACAACTCCTTAGCAATTAGGAGTTGGGGGATAATTCTTTAAGTATAACATTTCTCGTGAATTTTGGAAGCTATTTGAGTATTTGCCTTTAGGTGGTCATCCTTACATGTTGGTGAGCTGATGATGAAAGGTACAACTCCTTAGAGATTAGGAGTTGGGGGACAATTCTTTAAATATAACATATTTCATGTATTTTGGAAGCTATTCGAGTATTTGCGTTTAGGTGGTCATCCTTTCATGTCGGTGAGCTGATGATGGAAGGTACAACTCCTTAGAGATTAGGAGTTGGGGGATAATTCTTTAAATATAACATAGTTCATGTATTTTGGAAGCTATTTGAGTATTTGCCTTTAGGTGGTCATAGTCTCATGTTGGTGAGCTGATGATGAAAGGTATAACTCCTTAACGATTAGGAGTTGGAGGATAATATTTTGAATATAACAACTATCATACATTTTCCAGATCTATTCAAGTGTTTGCTTAGTAGTTATGACATGTTGGTTAGCGGTTAGTGATTCTTTAAATAATAAAGGTATGCTAAGGCTGTTATCTATAATCTTTGAAATTATTCATACCTGCTGATGATATAATGTATATCTCCTTGATAATGGGATAATTCTTTGAAAATTTAAGTTATCCAGTTCAGGTTTTCTGGCCTATTACAGTGCAGTACATTCTAATTTTAAGTATTTAGTGCGTACTAAATAACGATTTTACACTACTAAAAAGCAAAAAATTAAATATTTTAAAATAAAAATAAAACCGCCTTCAAAAATTCGCCCGAACTAAAAGGTAAAAAATAATTTTAGTTCCTACTTCTTAGGATTTTCTACCCAAACCTTTAAACCTTTTACCCTATTCATTGAAATAAAATATTATGGCTAGGTATCCTACAGATTTCTAAGAAGTCGGTGCCAAGCCAAATATGTTCACTTCGCGAGTATATGACTGTATTTTGATAGAGCTTTGTAACTTACTGTCACTCCGGTTATGCTTTCATCAAAATGACTGAGGCAGATCATTCTGTTGATATAAACATAATCGGAGTGACAGTAAGTTACAAAGCTCTATCTAATAACTATAATTATACCTACCTATGAACGTATTTGGCTTGGCACCGACTTCTTAGAAATCTGTAGGATACCTAGCCATAATATTTTATTTCAATGAATAGGGTAAAAGGTTTAAAGGTTTGGGTAGAAAATCCTAAGAAGTAGGAACTAAAATTATTTTTTACCTTTTAGTTCGGGCGAATTTTTGAAGGCGGTTTTATTTTTATTTTAAAATATTTTATATATTTTTCTGTCACGCAGTAACTTCATTCATAACACTTTTAACAATGCTGATTTTGAGAAATATTAACTTGAGAATGTCCCCATAATCTATTAATTCGTATACTTAGTTGTGATTTTAATATTGCGACTTGCCGTGTAAGCTCGCATTTTCATTCTCCCTCATAATAAAAAGTAGAAAAGTACTTACTTGTGGAATTTGTAGGTTTTTGTGTGACCAACATTAGATTAGGCATCTGTGTTCGGGTAAATAGCTTGAAGTAAGATCTACATTCGATAATCCAAACAAGAAATCGCTAGCATATCGTCACCATATGTCGTAGCCATGTTTCGTTTTGTGTTGCGCCCTTACCATGCGTTACAATCATAATCATAATAATCATATAATCAAATTGCTGGATATTTGCGTAACTCAGTCATAGTTAAGCTTGCGCATGCAAATACCTATTTAGCATACCCACTTGCTTACCTACTTCGACATGTGTTAATATAATTACCTTTAGGAAATTAGATTGATTCATTGCTTTGCCGCAAATCGATATCCATTGTTTCTATTTAGTGACAGTTAGAGTGCTAAATATTCCAGCTGTCCACGCTCGCCACAAACCCTAGCAATACCTCGTGACGTGTACTTATATCCCTCTCGCACTTACAATTCCTACGTAAGTGTAACAGGGAGCCAACACGTCGATCGCGGTAGGCCCTCTGGATACTAGTATTACGCGTTGTATATAGGGCTTGCAATATCGGACCATTTCCAGTTCCGGAACTGATTTCCGATATTACACTTCAATTCCGGAATTCCGATACTAGTTCCGGAATTAACGAAAATTTTGTACATCTAGGTCTTATTTCAATTTTCAATAAAACGTAAAATTGCTGTGTGATTTGTATACAAGATACCCATGAGGAAAGGGAAACAATTTAACAGCATATTCCTGAGGCTAAAAGAAGCAAGTTTTTTTGTGTGTTTCGAATGCTGCACTACATAAAAAAGAATTTTATTAATGAAACTATCGCAAAAAATGCATTTTAAAGTTTTAGGTAATTATTGTACTCATGGGCACATTGTATTGTCCATTATTAAATTAAGGATAAGTTCTTATACAAAATGCTAAGTACTTATAGGTATGGTAATTCAAATTAGAAACATTTGTCATTTTACATATGTTACAATCTTGGCAACAATCAGTTCTTCTTCTTTGTCGTTAACACTGTTGCCAGAGTGGTCGTGGTCATCACTTCAGCTGTTGGTGGCAAGCTTTACAACACGTCGCCATTCCTCTCTGACGGTCGCCCTCCTGGTGCATTCATACAGTGATGAAGAGCCATTTACAGCAGCTTTTATCTGGTCAGTCCACCTCATAGGTGATCTTCCTCGTGGCCTGGTTCCCTCAATCTTTCCCTGGACCACAAGTCGCTCCTCGCAGCCACTTCTCCTCGGCGGCACACGTGACCAAAAAAAGTGAGGATACGAGACTGAACTAAAGATGATAAACGCTGTTTGATGCCTAGTTCTCGAAGTATAGACTCGTTGGTACAGAATTCAGTCCATGATACTCTGAGCATTCTTCTCCAGCACCACATCTCTAGAGCGTCTATCTTCTTTTTCTCTACTTCCCGCAGGGTCCACGTTTCTGCGGCGTACAAAAATATGGGGAATATAAGTTCCCGAACCAGCCGAATTTTTGTGGCTCTGTATATGTTACGATTCCTCCATATTTTCCTCAACTTATCCATTGCAGACCTAGAAATTGCCATACGCCTCTTCACTTCATCGATACATCCTCCGTTGTTCGTAATTAGAGCCCCCAGAGAAATGTACGACTGCACCAAATCACAATTAGCAATTTGAGTAATTTCTGGAGAATTGTTATTCATGCGGTCGACAATCATAATTATTCATGCGGTCGACAATCATAATTTTTGTTTTATTCCTGTTTATCTTAAGTCCGAATTCAAGGCTAACGCGCTCTATCTTGCCGAGAAGTTCTACCATGTGTAACAATCAGTTACGTACCTGTAAACTTTAATTACAGATACCAAAATTTTACTTTTTTGGAATGCTACTTGATATTAGACCAAGCGGAGACTTAAGTCAAAGTTTATTTCGACATATTATGTCGAAGAATCTTAAACTTAAAGTTTACAGGTATGTAACAAAAGTACGTAAAGTACGTAAAAAAAGTTTAGTAGTACCTAGCTACTAAACCACGAAAACTGGCCAAGGTAAACAACGATCCTGTACCAGATTTTAATTATCAATTGGGTTGCAATTATTTACCGTTATTTTTCTTTTAGCCCTTACATAATATGTAAATAGTAATGCGTATAATTATCGAAGGGCTTACATATTATGTAAATAGTAATGCGTATAATTATCGAAGGGCTAAAAGAAAAATAACGGTAAATAATTGCAACCCAATTGATAATTAAAATCTGGTACAGGATCGTTGTTTACCTTGGCCAGTTTTCGTGGTTTATAGTAGCTAGGTACTACTAAACTTTTTTTTAATTTAGTAAACACAGTTTATTTTACAGAAAATAAAACATAACACAATTTGTGGTTAGAATTACTTATCGATATATAATGTGGTGGCTTTGTATCCTGTATTCTGTACCTGATTATCATAATCGTGTTGATATTTTATGTTTATCCATATAATAAAAACACTCTTTTTTAATTCCGAAATTCCGATATTAGCTGTGTCAATTCCGGAACTGTAAAAACAGCAAAATCGGTCCGAGATTCCGATATTATGAAATTCCGGAATTCCGGAATGCAAGCCCTAGTTGTATAGATACTAGATCTATTTTCAATTTAACCTTTCTCATGTTCATTTCATGTAATTAGTTATTGTATTTCCTTATACGTATTTTGGTGCGACCGATAGTAAGGATGTCTAGGTACATCAATGTTTATCACTCTGAACTGTACTAACGGCAACATTTAACTGACATGCAGTGGACCGTATGTCTGTCCAACAAGGTCCATGAATTGTCCGTTAACAACGTGGACGATGGTACTGAGACTGAGTCATGGACATGTCGCGTAGAAATCAAACGTAACACGCAAATGGACGATAATAGTTGCTGCATATATTGTAATAATTACGTGTACGAGAATTAACATTCCTTTGATCGCATGTTGGACAAAACACACAGACGTAATATTAAATATTTCCACTCTCGGGGCATGACTGAGACTTTTTGGGTTCCTTTGAAATAAAATCACTCGGCTAATTAGGACCGCCGGTAATTGCGATAGTGGAAATAGTATGGCTTGGAATTAGTAGCTTCAGATGATGGTATTCCTAAACTGCATTTCCGGAGTGACCTAGGATAGGATCAAAAAAATGCAAGGCTTTGGTCAATCATTGTTAGAAATTCTAAAATTGATTTTAAATTGTAACCAAATGCAGACTTTTGGGCTACGTTCTTATTCAATTAGAACATCGTTAAGGATTATAGAAATGACAACCCCCTTCTTTTGAAAATCTGAAGTCGATTGAAATGAGTAAGAATAAACATAAAGTCAAGAAGAATTTGCAGAAAATTAATTCTATAAAAATTGTAATTGGTATCCAATGTCTTCCGGTAGCAACATAAGATCTTCTATCCATCTTGTGGTTGGACGTCCTAAGCTGCGTTTGTTAGGCCGGGGTCTTCACTCGAACACTTTTCGACCCCATTGGCCTTCTGCTTCGCGTGCAACGTGGCCTGCCGATTCATCATCATCATCATCATCATATCAGCCGAAAGACGTCCACTGCTGAACATAGGCCTCCCCCAAAGATTGCCACAATGACCGGTCCTGCGCCACCCGCATCCAGCGGACTCCTACGACCTTCACCAGGTCATCGGTCCACCTTGTGGGGGGCCTACCCACGCTACGCCTTCCGGTACGTGGCCGCCACTCAAGAACCTTCCCGCCCCAACGGCCATCGGTTCTACGCGCAATGTGCCCCGCCCACTGCCACTTCAGTTTAGCGATTCGGAGACCTATTTCGGTTACTTTGGTTCTGCTGCGGATGGTCTCATTTTTAATCCGATCACGCAGAGAGACTCCTAGCATAGCCCTCTCCATTGCCCTTTGGGTGACTTTGAGCCTTCTTATGAGGCCCATTGTAAGCGGCCTGCCGATTGCGACTAAAATAAAACCTTCTACCATACCCAGGAAAATGTACCTACACTCTTAACTTTTACATGAGTTCACTAATCCATGTTTCTTCTGCAGAGCTCCCAACACGTGCCTTTTATACGTTCCCATGCACTTAGGAAATTAGATTGAAGTAGCAAGTTGAGTGGTCACTGGTCTGTTGCAAGCGTGAAGTTACTGAAAATTACTCGTTTTTAGTTGTAATTTTTGTCCAGTTCCTTTTGTCGTAATGGGACTGAATATTGGGCGAAACTCGCTTTCATATAGATGATATTTATAATCACCAAGGATCGGACAAACGCCCGTCATTTTGAAAAAATAACCCTGTTCCGTACAGTAGAGACTTCCTTATCTTATGATGTTAAGAGATTTTATTTAATTTGACATTTTTTTAACAACACTAACACAAAGTATCTATTTGGGAAATCCCAACTCTTTCTTACTTGTACAAGTTGTATATATCATGATTCTGGCCAATAAACGATTCAAGTAAAATTAATTAATATACGCAATATACATAATCCGTTTAAATAGTTTTATTTCATGAATAATTATTGCCGTAACCGAAAAAAGAATTATACACTCAATACATCGAAATTCAATATCAAAAATTCTAAATCGTTTATGGGTCACAAATTCACAATCATGGTGTGTACAAGTAAATAGGAGTTGCGATCTCCTAAATACATACTTTCTGATAGTGTTATTAAAAAGGTATCTTATAAAATAAAATAAGTTAACATCATAAGATAAGGAAGTCTCTACTGTAAGGAACAGGGTTATGTTTTCAAAATGACGGGCGTTTGTCCGATCCTTGATAATCACATATATTATGATTGATGATGATGACACATACAATTATTAGCGTTTTTGGTATTGCGTTGTGGCGTTAAAGGAATCTATCTATATTCCCAATTGTAGCTGGAATAGTTAATTAGGGTTCATAACAGTAATATGAACGTTATAAATTTAAATATTAATAGTAATCTTTACTATTTCGCCCCGAAGATGCTATAAAAGTAGCCATATCGGTTTATATTATATCGGAATATTGTTAATTGGCATTCGTTAGGTTTAAGATCTCTGGGAACCTTGGTTGAGGGCGGTAAGTGGCCGTTCGTTTTGGAGATCCTTTTTAGGAACATCTATTGATTACTTACTAATTCGGCAACTTTTAATGTCATTATGTACATTTATAATTTAGAAAACTAATACCCTCAAATATATTGGTGACGTGCCACTTTAATTTTACTATTACAGTTTGCATAGTTACACGCCAATTAGACCCGAAAAGGATTTATTTAAATTGTGTTTTCCTTCCAAAAATAAGCCTTCGATCTTCAACTTAAAGTAAACTAAACTCTGAAACGAGTAGGAGTCAGTCAAATATTATTCAGGTGAATGCTCGCAACTCGCAGCATAAATTATATCTTGTTAGTTCAGAGTTTTCGATATCGGGTACAGTTTACTTTAGTTTAGATGTGGAGTCTGAAGCAAATTATAGAAGCAAATATGAATCACGATGTATTTGATTTAAATACAGGTAGTTCAGATGCTCGTTAAAAATTGTAAAGTTGCTAACGACCTTTCGATTTTCTTTCAGTTTATAACGAATTTAAAGATATTTTTAAAGAAGATGCCTAATGATTTTTATTTGTTTCAACAAACGGTATTGATGAACTTTTACTACGGGACCAATATCTAAATCTCCAAAAAAGCTGACTTGAACAGAACTCACAGATTTTAGTAGATGAAATGTAAGGAACAAGGTATTCAAGTGAATTCGGTAAAATGGGATACGATACTGATCATATGTCGTGATCACCTCGTTCCTCCTTGCCTTTGGGGTCTGTAGAGGTAGTGTAGTAATGAGGTGGATTAGAATATTTTAAAGGCTTGATAAATTGAGAGAATATTTAATTTTCGCAGCAGCACCAGTATAACCCTGTACGCTTAGCACATGATTGGCGCGACAGTATCTCGCCGCGAGATTGTCTATCCGTCTCTCTTTTGTTAATATAGCTAGTGAAGGACGGGAGATCTATCTCGCGGCGACATACTGTTGCACCAATCATGTGCTAAGCCAGCTGGTCCTCAAACGCCGATTCACCCCTCTCCCATCCTACCGTCCCCGTTCAAGACCGAACTATTCCGGCAATCCCTACTCACCCCTTTACAGTATTACTACAGGAAGCATGCTCGGTAATTATGTATTTACAATATGTTTGAGTATTACTGATACGTCACTCCAGCTGATTTGTGGGGCTCTAGAGAGTCCCGTCACAGAACTGTTTGATTTATTAATGTGAAGTTTAAATTATTTATCGCCTGATTACTAGCTACGCGTCGCGTCGGTTAAATTCCAGCTTATTATTAGTCTACTTTTAGATATTGTTTAAAATTGATGGATGTTACAAACATGTAACATTGGTTGGCGGCCTCCGTAGCTGCCTGCGAAGCCGGAGGTCCTGGGTTCGAATCCCGCTGAAGGTGCGTTTAAACCAAAAGAGCATTTGCTGTTCTAGCGCCCGTTCTAAGAAATCAGCCAATCACGAATTTCGTAGAGTGGGAGGTTAGAACAGCGAATGCTCTTTTAGTTTAACCGCACCTTCAGGGCATCTCTTTGTGTATTTATATATGGATATTTTGCTATACAGGTAAGTGAAACAAAGGCGCAAGTTAAACACTTCATACATTTACAGAAGAGAGTTAATAACTTTATTTGCACGAATGAAGTAGGTAATATTAAAGAGAATAATAAGCTTCATTACATTTATTATGCAAAAGTTCGCTATGGAGAGAGTGGAATATAAGTGTCACTTATCCAACTTAATCTTATATAAATTTATTCATTTCTATTTTAACAATGTGTCTAATAACTTATAACGTGTGTTTTATATTGGAATATTATTACAAGCATTAGTTAGGAAACCAGCCTCTCTAGGTTTCCTATAATAGTTTGTTCATAGTAGTTGAAATTCCAATACTATTGCACAGCTAAATAGATGCTAATTAATTTAATTAGTTTTAATCATCCCAATGTTTGATAAGCAATACCCAAATCCTAATAATTAGCTCCCTAATTGTCATTCAGAGTGGAGGCATTTGCATTTTAGTAAATTAATACACCATTATTGTTTTTTTACACATAAATCATATCCGCTCTTCATATCGAACTGAATGGAAATCTGAATGACTATTACCTCTTTATAGTCCGTGGGCTAGTCGGTCTGAAATTAGAAAACGGTATAATTTGGGGGTACCACGTGTCCTTTTTACAGTAGCTAGACATATTCATAAGGATGTTAAAAAAGTATGATAGACATCTCAAAGTGGTAGCTAATAGGCATACGGGCTATTTCAAGATTTCCGTTGTATGACAGGTATGGTTAAAATTAGGAGGTACAAATTTTCCTTTTCACGGCTGTTAGGTAAGCTTATAAAAATGTCAAAAATGCAAGATTGCCATTTATAAGTGCTACCTAACAAAAATGGGGGCCAATCAAAGATGGTGAATCTCAAGTTTTACAAAATCAAGTATATCTCGAGAACTATTAAATATATCTATCTGTAAGCTTCATATTTTGCATATACACCATATTGCTAAAACCAACCAATAATTAATTATGACCAAATTTATGAAAATTTCGTGATTTTGATTTTTTTTGTGTCGTGTTTTTACATAGTAGTCATGACGCTAGAAAAGTTAAATATTTTTTTAAAGATAGTGTATTTAATAAGCTTTAATTTGATGTGTATAACTTGTTGGCGGTATTAAAAAAAAGACCCAAAAAAATATTTAAATGAATTGTAGTCATACACCGTATACTTAGTGATTTAAGAGGCGATGGAAGTGCCACTCGTAAATAATAGTGCTTATTTCAAATAACCAAGATTGAAAAATATAAAAAAATCGCCTCTTAAATCGCTAAGTATACGGTGGATTATGACTACAATTCATTTAAATATTTTTTATGGGTCATTTTTTTAATACCGCCAACAAGTTATATACATCAAATGAAAGCTTATTGAATACACTATCTTTAAAAAAATATTTAATTTTTCTACCGTCATGACTACTATGTAAAAACACGACACAAAAAAAATCAAAATTACGAAATTTTCATAAATTTGGTCATAATTAATTATTGGTTGGTTTTAGCAATATGGTGTATATGCAAAATATGAAGCTTACAGATATGCCTTTAATTTTGTTCAAGAGAGTAATTAAATATATTTAATAGTTCTCGAGATATACTTGATTTTGTAAAACTTGAGATCCACCATCTTTGATTGGCCCCCATTTTTGTTAGGTAGCACTTATAAATGGCAATCTTGCATTTTTGACGTTTTTATAAGCTTACCTAACAGCCGTGAAAAGGAAAATTTGTACCTCCTAATTTTAACCATACCTGTCATACAACGGAAATCTTGAAATAGCCCGTATGCCTATTAGCTACCTACCACTTTGAGATGTCTATCATACTTTTTTAACATCCTTATGAATATGTCTAACTACTGTAAAAAGGACACTTGGTACCCCCAAATTATACCGTTTTCTAATTTCAGGCCGACTAGCCCACGGACTATTATTTTAGGAAGACTAGCTAGGACATAATATACATGCTACGCTACGCTACCTGCGTAGCATGTATATTATGACACATTTTTAATAAACGCTATTCCGTACTTTTCGTAGTTTATGTGCGTCCTGACCTAAAAATAAGGTAGATACTTTTTACACTAGGTGAAAAAAAGAAAAATTAAGTATAAGGAATGTTGACTTTCAGTACGTAACTTTCATAGGTCACAAAACGTAAGAGAAATACCATGAATACGTCTATACGTACGCCTATAGGTTAGTAAGGGTGTGATATGACCTTCTATTCCAATTACCTGACAGTACAAATACCAAGTCTTGTTTACCATCGACCTAGCGAACCAGCGCACTAAAATAGGGATATAAAATACATCAGCCTATTTTCTGTCCACTGCTGGAAATAGGCCTCTCACTGCGAGCGGAGCGGGCTCATTAATAGCTCCGTTTTAGGGCTTGCATTCCGGAATTCCGGAATTTCGAAATATCGGAATTTCGGACCGATTTTGCTGTTTTTACAGTTCCGGAACTGACACAGCTAATATCGGAATTCCGGAATTGAAAAAAAGTGTTTTTATTATATGGATAAACATAAAATATCAACACGATTATGATAATTAGGTACAGAATACAAAGCCACCACAAGATATATCGATAAGTAGCTTGCCACAAATTGTATTATGTTTTCTTTTCTGTAAAATACACTGTGTTTACTAAATACTAGGTACTACTAAACCACGAAAACTGGCCAAGGTAAGCAACGATCCTGTACCAGATTTTAATTATCAATTGGGTTACATATGTCGAACAATCGTAACCTTTGACTTAAGTCTCCACTTGGTCTAATATCAAGTAGCATTCCAATAAAGTCAAAAATGACAAAACTCATATAATATTTTTTGTTTGTTATTACATCAAATATGCGTGGTTAAAATCTTTCGGGTTTTAACTTTAAGAGCGAGTGTTTTTATTGATTTCCGTTAAATTAAAGGGAAACTTATTTAGGTCAAAAATGATAAATTTCTCCAAGAAACTAGTATCTTAACTCTTACTGTTATTGAGTTATTAAAAAATAAGTTAAATGAATGAACAAGTGTAGTGCAAACTTTATTACACCCTAATGTTACTTATTTTGACTTGTCTTATGGTGACTGACGGCTCACCTGAGATCTTATTCTTAAGGTTTTCTCACACTTGCCATTTCAATTATTATCTATGAAAACAAAAGCCGATATACCAGGCAACTTCTATTAATGTCCCAAGTAACCTGTCCAATTTAACAGAAATCAATAAAACACAGTGTATAATGACTAATGTTTCTGATTCGAATTACCATACCTATAAGTACTAAGTATTTGATATAAGAACGTAACCTTAATTTATTGATGAACAATACAATGTGCCTACGAGGGAAGGGAAAAAATTACAGCGGATTTATGATCAGATTTGAAGTTACAAATATCGTATAAAGTTTACCGGATGCCGTCTATTTTAAGAGAAAATGTCTTGTATTACCGTTTTAGACCGTTACGCATTTTAGGTAACGATTTTGTCTGTGTTGCCTTAGTCAAGACCAACAACACAAAAGTCACACTTAATTGACAAACATCAAAAGGACAAACAATCTTTTATTTTTATTACCCAAAACATTAAAATGAATTTTTTGCGATAGTTTCATTAATTTAATTGAATACTTTTTTAAGTAATGCAGCATTCGAAATGCACAAAAAATCTTGCTTCTTTTAGCCTCAGGAATATGATATTAATTTTTTTCTCTTTCCTCATGAGCATCTTGTATACAAATCGTATTGAAATTTTACGTTTTAATTAAATAATACCTAGTCTTACAAAATTGTCTTTAGTTCCGGAACTGGTTCCGGAATTCCGGAATTGAAGTGTAATATCGGAAATTAGTTCCGGAACTGAAAATGGTCCGATATTGCAAGCCCTACCGTTTAACTTTCACCGCTGCTGTGACTCGCAGCCGTCAACTGAATACTAGCACTTAGCCAGCGATGAACGTGAAACGGAGCCATTAATGAGTCAAAGCGGGCATTATCCTATACGTAATATACGTATGAACATGAACGCATAGTAGGTAATGCCCATAATCGCAACGTTGTTCAAACGGATTGGTGGGTAGTGTGTCCGCTATGATGCTGCAACCTATCATCAATCTTCAATAAAGGGTCATTCCATTTGATTTCATCAAATTTGAACTGAAAAGTGTGTTACATGATTTCTGATTTGAATAAAAAAAATTGAGGATATACTTCATGGTGGCAGAAGTGCTGAACCACCACCAGTTTTCTTTTTTATCTTTGAGTTTCCAAGTTTTGCCCATTTATAGTACAGAGTGGGGGCAAATTCCTGCTTGTGGAAAATCAGACATAACTTTTTTTTATAAAAGGTAACGAAATAATGATTAGTATGTTTGATTACTGATTAGGTAAGAAATGTTGATTTGATACTGTATGCCATAATGTATCTGAATTAACTACAAAAAAATGGCGACCATCCGAAATGAACACTTCATCGGTAAATTATTGCAATTTTCCATTTGTTCTTGAGCCAACCCTGGTGCATATCAAACTCGATTTGTTGATTTCACCTGGAATGACCCTAAATAATAAGTAGTCATAGTATTTATCAAGCAAACACATCAATCCATTCGTCTACTCTTACGACACCCACAGGAGGAGTTGGGGTGGTGACACATGGGACCTTACAGCCGTAACCAACTGGCCAAGATAGGGGATCTAATTGTATTCGAACTAGAGGATATTTCTCATATTTTAGAAATGTTCCAGTACTTCTGCTAGCATGATTAGAGGTTGACCCATCGTGGAAGGGTCTTGAAACTCTCAAATAACTGGAAGTTTTTTCAATTTCAATGCTATGAATCGTGTGGCGTAAAAAGTGACCCAGAACGAAGGAAGAGAATAAGTTGATCGTACCAATTAATTAAGTATTAGTACACTGTTTTATATTTCTACATATACACGGTGCTCGTGAGCATTCCGTAAGATATTAATGCTGAATTCCTGAGCATATTTGGATTATTTAATGTTATATAAAATTTCCTGGATTCGGCTTGGTTCCAGAGATAATTAACCTTTTTTCGAAATAAGTTTTTCGACGTAACTCGTCATAAAAAATATTTTTGATTACAATGCTACCACAATGTGTTCTAATATTACCACACCTTTTGCCTGACAATCAAAAAATAAGAATAGACTTGACGAAAAAACCTGTCCCTACAAAAAAACATTAAAAAAAATTATTTCTTACAAATTGTTGTTATGATAAAAAGTATTGGAAATGTTAAAAAGTATTCAAAAAGTAAAAAACAAAGAAAACATTTTTTTCTGTGGAATTTGTCATTAGGTCTCATAATATTTTTTGTTTATTTTGATGTATAGAATGCATAGTTAAAATCTTTCGGAATGCTCGCGAGCACCGTACCGTGTATATACTCCTGTGAAGCTTAAAAGCACTTTCCAATGTGAAGAAATAGTATCTGCCAGAAGTCATAACCCTAGTTACAAAACCATGAAAACACGATAAAATACAATGTTGATACATATAGCTTGGCAAAAAAAGAGTAGAAACTAAAAAGTAGCAACATCGTAGTGTCGTCCCTTTCAAATCAATATGCATGAGAAAACGGGACGACACTACAATGTTGCCACTTTTTAATTTCTACTCTTTTTTGCCAGGCCGTAGGATTTCGTTATATACTTATGTCGCGTAAAATTATACCTATAAAGCCGAGTTTAAACGTAGAAGTTATTGCTGCAAGTTTTGAAACAAAGTTATATGCAAGAAAGAGATGCAGATATTTGCCACTCACTCCTGCCTACAGTCGCATTCTAAAACTTGCAGCAATAATTTGCAAGTGTTAACTCAGCTTTAGGTTAGGTACAGTCGTCCTCATATGTATGAAATGAACACGTTGGTATTGTACCGTACGTAAAGCCCCAAAAGTACCTATGTAAGACTGCCTTATTTTACGGTTTTTGTGTTTATTTAGTACTATCTAAGTATCTATATACAGGGTGTTTGGTTAGCGGTGTCGGAGCTTTTAAGGGCTTAAACTACAATCAATTTCATCGATAAATTACCATACAATTTTTTTTTTGTGCCAACGATAATTAAATGGCGGCCATTTTTAAATTTCAAACAGACGAATACGGGCGCACGTGATATTTCTGGAATTATACGTTTGTTATCGTGCCTATCCCTGCAAAAAAAATGTTGTAATTCTTAAAGTACTTAAGGTATAACTGTAATTATGGTGTTGTGTTTTAGCTAACATCCTGTACTAACAAATAACAACACCAAAAACCTATCTTAACGACCTAGTTTTCATGCAAAATTAAATTAATTGAAAAATTAAGGTGAATTTTTTACTATTTTTAATTAAAAAAAATTTTTTTAGCCTCTTTGTTCAAATAGTTGAGTCAAATGCTATATTAGTTTGTTTATCTAATGAGCTCTCTAACGAGATTTTTTTTGCAGGGATAGGACCGATAACAAACGTATAATACCAGAAATATCACGTGCGCCCGTATTCGTCTATTTGTAATTTTAAAATGGCCGCCATTTAATTATCGTTGGCACAAAAAAAAAATTGTATGGTAATTTATCGATAAAATTGATTGTAGTTTAAGCCCTTAAAAGCTCCGACACCGCTAACCAAACACCCTGTATAATAATATCGGGCGTACTACGCCCTTAGCGTAAGGGTAAGGCGACGGTATCTCACGGTCGACATAGACACTTGTCACTGTTAAAATAATACAGTTAGACAGTGACAGGTCTATCCCGCCCGAGAGATAATGTCGCTTTATTCTTGTTAGCCCTAAAGCTGTGTGCTTACCACGAGTTGGCAAGTAACGTCCTGTCAGCGCTTACTCGTCGTGTAAGGTAGTCCATCGCGCTTATTTTACGTGTTGAGTACAAGCTTACGCAAACAAACTTAACAACTCATGGTACCATCATCATCATCATCAGCCTATGATAGTCCACTGCTGGACGTAGGCCTCTCCTATTGAAATGAAATGAAATGAAATGAAATGAATTTATTTGCGGAATATGGGTACATTTAGTTACAAGATACAATAGTGTTTTAGTTTCACCATACTCTACTTAGACAAGCATGCAAATATATAAAAACAATTTTGTGGCTGAGGAGAATACACAAAATCTTTCCTTAAAACTAATCTTATTACTAACTAGCCTATAAACTAATTATTAATAAACTTAGCGTTTAAAAACTCTCTCACAGAATAAACGCAGAGCTCACATAGCCAAATGTGCAATTTCTTTTTAAATTGCGTTAAAGGAAGAGTTTTAATATCCCCTGGAATTTTATTAAATATTTTAACGCACATAAAATAAGGAGTTCTTGTAGTTTGTCTTAGGCGTGATTTAGGTAAAAACAAAAGGTTTTTTTGCCTTGACATCCGATCGTTATATGATTTTACATCACAATTTTTATTAAAATATTGTTGATTGAGTCGAACAAATACAGCAACCTCGTAAATATAAAGGGATGGTAGAGTCAGAAGCTTGTAACTTTTAAAAACTGGTTTGCATGAATCAAGGGGGTTCAGCGAGAATATTGCTCTAATGCATCTTTTT